>JARFIW010001055.1:4832500-6069434 GCA_036346225.1 Platerodrilus igneus
TTTAATTTTTTTTCTTGCGCCTGCCCCACACACACACTTTTTTGAAATGTTTCCTCTTGTAACTGTTAGAACTAATATAGCACAACATAGCACCACCGGTCACATAGTTAGCACTCAAAAAATGACGTAGATATAGCAGCTTAAAGTTTATGCCCTTAGGCGATGTTAGCCCCCCTTCACTTTTTAATTTTTTTTCTTGCACTTGCTAGTTCTAACATAGCACCACCAATCGTATAGCTGGCACCCTAAAAATGGCGTAGATATAACAGTTTAAAGTTTAAATTTTCTTCTTGCATCTGCTGGTACGTCAGCCCCCCTCCCACACACGCACACACTTTTTTGAAATTTTTCCTGTTGTAACTGTTAGAACTAGTATAGCACTACATAGCACCACCGGTCACATAGCTAGCACTCAAAAAATGACGTAGATATAGCAGCTTAAAGTGTATGCCTTTAGGCGATGTTAGCCCTCCCCTCCACTTTTTTAAATTTTTTTTTGCACCTGCTAGTACTAACATAGCACCACCAATCGTATAGCTGGCACACAAAAAATGGCGTAGATATAACACTTTAAAGTTTAATTTTTTCTTGCACCTGCTAGTACGTCAGCTTCCTCCTCCACACACGCACACACTTTTTTGAAATTTTTCCTCTTGTAACTGTTAGAACTAATATAGCACTACATAGCACCACCAGTCACATAGCTAGCACTCAAAAAATGACGTAGATATAGCAGCTTAAAGTTTATGCCCTTAGGCGATGTTAGCCCTCCCCTCCTCTTTTTTAATTTTTTTTTCTTGCACCTGCTAGTACTAACATAGCACCACCAATCGTATAGCTGGCACCCAAAAAATGGCGTAGATATAACACTTTAAAGTTTAATTTTTTTCTTGCACCTGCTAGTACGTCAGCTTCCTCCTCCACACACGCACACACTTTTTTGAAATTTTTCCTCTTGTAACTGTTAGAACTAATATAGCACTACATAGCACCACCAGTCACATAGCTAGCACTCAAAAAATGACGTAGATATAGCAGCTTAAAGTTTATGCCCTTAGGCGATGTTAGCCTCCCCCCTCCACTTTTTTAATTTTTTTCTTGTATTTGCTAGTACTAACATATAACCGCTTAGCACCACCAATCGTATAGCTGGCACCCAAAAAATGGCGTAGATATAAAAGTTTAATTTTTTTTCTTGCAGCTGCTAGTACGTCAGCCCCCCCCACACGCAAACACACTTTTTTGAAATTTTTCCTCTTGTAACTGTTAGAACTAATATAGCACTACATAGCACCACTAGTCACATAGCTAGCACTCAAAAAATGAGGTAGATATAGCAGCTTAAAGTTTATGCCCTTAGGCGATGTATAGCGAGCACCCAAAAAATGGCGTAGAATAACAGTTTAAAGTTTAATTCTTTTCTAGCTCCTGTTAGTACGTCAGCCCCCCACACACACACACTTTTTTGAAATTGTTCCTCTTGCAACTGCTAGAACTAATATAGCACTACATAGCACTACCAGTCCCATAGCTAGCACTCAAAAAATGACGTAGATATAGCAGTTTAAAGTTTAGGTCCTTAGGCTATGTTAGCCCCCCCCCCCACTCTTTAATTTTTTTTCTTGCGTCTGCTAGTACTAACATAACACCGCATAGCACCACAGATCGTATATTCTAACAGGTGCAGGAGGAAAAATTTGAAAAAATGTAGTGAGGGGGGGGGGGCTGACGTAGCCTAAGACCCTAAACTTTAAATTGCTATGTCTACGCCAATTTTTGGGTGCTAGCTGTGAGAATGGTGTTGCTATGTGGTGCTATGTTAGTGCCATCAGCTGCAAGAGAAAAATTTGAAAAAAGTGGGGGCTGGCATCAACTTAGCCCCTCCTCCCCAACCTTTGAATTGTAATAACCGACATAATTTTTGGGTGCTAGCTACCAGTCTTGTGGTGCAATGTTGGTGCAATCAGATGCTATACAGAAAATAAAATAATTTGGTGTGGGGGAGGTGATCTTGCCCAGAGAATGTTAAATGATGAAAGGATTCGAAATTTTACTACTGTTTATTTGGTCTTTATATATCTAAATTTCTTTTATTTTTTCGTTATTTTGTAAAAAATCAAATTTTAGACTTCAAAAAATATTTTTTGGATGTTATAAATTAAAATAGAAAACAAATAATACTTTCAGTGGACACAGGAAGCGGGGTCTGGAACCACCACCGTCGACCTCCGGCATCTACCTAAGTTTTACTTTGAACAATATCGGGGTTAACCTAACCTATCCGGGAGAAGTTAGACTAATCTAACCTAAGCGGTAGAGGTTGGGGTTAACTTAAGTTGGTAGGAACCAGTGGGAATTGGACGGTGGGATATGGGAAGTGGAAGGTGTTTGATGTGTGGCAGGAGGTGAGAAGTAGGTGATGGGATATCTAACTTAGGTTTGTTGACTAGAAAAAATTCATCTACTACTGGGTAGAAAAAGATGTAGGAGATGAACTCGTAGACGCAAATTTAAAAATAAGAGTTAAAGTGGTTAAGCTACAACAACCGGCAATAAACATAAAGAATTAGCGGACATGTGTTGCTATGTTTCGACTCGTTGGAATGTAGAATGGAAATAAAATGTATATTATTGGGTACAAGTCTTACCTCAAAAATTAATTTTAATGGGTATCCCTATATAGAACGAGCACGAAATGCGTGGAAGATAACTCAAAATGACCCCAAAACACGGCTGCGCTTCAAACCCTGGGTCTATGCCCGGGCATAAGCCCAATTGCGTATACACTTATATTCTTTTGTTGATAGATGGAAAATTATACTTGCAAAATCTTATATCGCTAATTTTTACTAAATAAATGCTAATATGAATATTATACAATATAAATTTACACGGATATAAATTCCCCGGGGCATCAAATGCCATTTAAATTTTTTAACTAGCACTTATCCTCACGGGTATCCTAATCCCAGTAGCGTCGATATTTCGCATAACGGTAGAAGGAAAAGGGACCACTTCGTCGACTGTCCAAACTTTCCGAAAACACGTCTACACTCGAGAAAGAGCGGTAGTAAAATCCGTTTGTTTCGACACATCGGCTCCACGACCCTTCGTCTCCCCTGCAAGATAGGTGGGCAGCTGCACGCTAAGCATAGGAAATGCAATTCTGACATCTTCCCAAACCACAAATCATAAATCAATGTCTGGACTTCTGTAAAAACCAAAGCTTTGTGTGGTTTTTACATAACGCTTATATTAAACATATTAATACTAGGGAATTCCCCATGCGAGGTTTAAAAATGCACTGAACCTAAACAATATAATAAAAGATGAAACTTTAAAAAAAAACGCAACAATCGCCTTAAAGCTTCAAAAAGAAAAACAAATAAAAAGGTTTCTGCTTACGATAGCTTAAATTCACAGAAACTTAAATTAAATTTGTCTATTGGTACCGCCTGATTTTTAAACTGCACCAACATTTGCTTAATAGGAAACGGAATTGAGCAGCCGCCCTATTCTTAGGCTTACTCAACTTAGCGCACGTATGTCTTGTTTGTTGCATAAATTTAGTCGCGAGCATGAGACTCACATTCTTATAGCTAACATTTATCGTCACTATAAATCTAAATACAAAAGTTATTTTTACAAATGCATGCATTTACCTTCATATCTTTGAAGATATTCTCTTAAGCTTAACAATTTTTTTGCTGGCTTTTAACATGGTGGAACAAAATATGACGCTGCAGCGAAAACGTTAAGTTAACAAATTAGTAAATGATACTGCATTTACGATACAGAACTTTCTTAATCCTACCCTACCAAATACAAAGCTACCAAAAGTTACCTCTTTCCCCTTAAAATAACAAATCCTACTGTTGCTCACTAAATAGATCAACTAGTTTTTTAAAGGCATCTCACAACGAGAAATATATAGATGATTTATTTACTTTAAGACCCAGGTAAGATATTGATAACATCTCAGAGATAATTGCAGAGGGAAAGATAAATACTTTACCATCTATGGGCTTAACCAGTATTTAAGGTACGATAAGATTCCTAAGATATTTTCGTAAAAATACCTCTTTTTTATGAACTCCTGAGTGCCAGTCGGCATTCCTATCATTTAAAGAAAGTTTAGTATCAACTCCCATTCTTTCATGTCCCGATTTTTCATTGCCGTTCACCATTCAAACAGATGCCTCTCATTTTGGCCTAGGTGCTATTTTAAGCCAAAATTCTTCAGAAGGTGAAAAGGTTATAAGTTACATTAGCCGTTCACTCTTTAAACCCGAGCGTAACTATTCTGTGTCCGAAAAGGAGTGTTTAGCTGTCTTGTGGGCAATTGAGAAATTCCGACCGTATATTGAAGGTTCACACTTTACCGTAGTCACTGACCACCACTCCTCCTTTAGTTGAATAAACCTAACTTTTCTGGACGTTTAGCTCGCTGCTCCCAACGTCTTGAACAGTATGATTTTTCTATCCTACATCGTAAAGGCAAAGATCATGTCATACCGGATGCCCTTTCCCGTTCAGTTCCTGTTCTCGAGTCTGCTATTTCTTCCCTCAAAGTTACTCTCCCTATTCCTGATCTTCAAAATATCCTAAACGCTATCCGTCCTGGTCCATGGTGAACGATATTCTTTTTCTTCGTCATAAAACTTCTATCGTTGCCGATTCTCAGGACGATTGACCCCTAAATTTATTGGTCCGTTCCCTATTAGCAAAGCTGTTTCTCCATGAACATACGAATTGATCCGATCCTACCGACACCAAAAGCATTTGGCACGTTAAAGAACTTAGACTCGCCCATCTCGATGATCCTAATGTCCCCGATATCGCATCACCTTCCTTTCGGCGACGCAAGCGTCGCAAAGTTTGATAGCCGCTCTCCTGTCCTAATTTTGTATGCAGATTCTGCTTGGTTTTGGTATTTCTCTCTCGGAATGTGTACTGATATCGTATTTTTGGTCTTGGTATTTGCTTCTCAGACCTTGGCTCATTTTTGTTTCGGTTTGCGTTTGTTTGTTCTTTTCTTCTTTCTTGTCAATCTTCTTTCTTTCTTAGCTGGTCTTCCTTACTGTCGGTCCTCTTATTAACTTGTTGTGATTTGCCATCTGTTTCCTGTGGTACGCTATGTAGACCGGTTTTTTTTTCTTCGGAAAATGCGACTTTGTCGAATTTTTGGGTCTGTTAGCAGTTCTTTTCCTTGATTTCTCGTTTCAGACGACTCCTTGTTACTATATTTTATAGTACCTCGTTTCTAATCAGAGCTCTTTTTTGTCGATCTTGGGCATACTTGAGGCTTGGCACTTCAGTCTTGATTTGGCTGTTAATGTTGATTTCTTCCTCGCTTCTATTAATTTTTTTTTTTTTGGTTTCTGTGTGCAAGAATTCCTTTCTTTCGGTTGCAAAACTTATTGTTTCTTTATTAGAGACAATCGTCTAGGGATGACTGTCGCAGTGTTAATGTCGTTCTCTTTTTGTCCTCGTCGGTTGACCACTTCTTAGCTTACTCTTCCTTTTATTAGTAAGTAATTTGGAGACAACAAGTTTGGTATTCCCTTAGTAAAGGTTTAAAGTTTTATTAAGTTTTTGTTTATAGTAGCACTGCATCTTCTACCACACGACTTGCACACAATTTGTGTGCGTGTGCTACCACCCTTTTGGATTTTTAATATGCATACGATGCGATTGTTGATCCGTATAACATAGAAGACGTTTCCGATGTTTCTATTAACTGCATTCGCAGCATGGACGATGCGAACCGGGTGCATGCATTGGTGCTAAATGTACTGGACGAGTAGCAAGGATTGGTAAAAGATGACGTCATTTAGTTCCCCGCTGAATCCTCAATTTCGTTCGGCCGTCTTCGGAAACCTTCGGTTTGCATTCTATAGGGAGCATAAAGCAGGTACGCAAGAGTAAAGTTTTTAGTTATAAGTTAGTTCGCTTACAGGTTTCACCAAAGTCCTATAGCGCGGATTTTGTTTTGTACTAAAATGGTACCTGCAAACGTTTTTAAATGCGAGCCTTGTCACGTCTACTTTATCCGGAGGGATGCTCTCAAACGGCACCAGAACAAATGTTGTGGTGTAATATCGTCCAAGGTTAAGCTTATACATCTGTCAGCAGCAAAGTACTTAAACTGTATTTCTTGCGGTATCGCTTTTACGAGAATGGTCAGCTTACAGCGACGCAAGGAAAAACAGCATGGTATGTCATTAAGCCGTAAACGTTTAGCTCAGCCAACTGTTAAAGGGCCTTGTACGAAACAACCACGAATTATGTGTAAAGTATGCGATTTCGAAATGGAAAAGACTACCTATGCCGCACACTTGAGAAGCAACAGACATAAAAATGCCACAGTTACCGCTACTGGCCAAGATGGCGTAGAAATGGTTAGCACCATAGGCTTTACTAATCTGACCGCGTTATATACGGTTTGAAATAATTAACCGTTAATTGATCTGTATTACAAAATGAAGTTTGCATTTCCCTAAATACGTAGTCGAGGACGTACTAGAAAGTACATTGTGTTATTAATAATCTACAAGCAGTTATACGTGAATTTTCTAAATACACGACATTGAAATATATTTCTTGTATTTCTCAAACATATAGTCAATAATATAATTAATAAAGAGAAAGGTCTATACTACTTTCACGTGTACTTCACATAATCGTAAAGCAATTAGTTTTGGAAGCGAAATGTATTTTCCAAAGTACATATTTAGCATTGAGCATATAATTATTTGTGACGTACTTAATTAGGAAAATGTTAAACCAGAAATTGATAACTGTTTAAAATTTTAAAAAGCCGCGGTTTTAAATATTCTAAAAAACAGTACATTACTGTTTGAAAATGGTTTTAAATATTAAACACTTATGGCTTATAAAGAACTCATTTCTAAAATCCCCGCGGTTTTAGATTTCTCGGGAAATGGTTGTTTAAAGCATGCAAAAATTTTGAGGTTTGGGAGTCTTTAAAAGTGTAACTTTGCAAGGGGTGGTCGGATGTTAAATCTGTTTACAGATTCGGATTGTACGTAAAATTCTAGGTTAGTTTGATGTGTCGTATGTCTAAAAAAATTTATAAGGATGGTCAGAAATCGCTTCCAGTAAAAAATCTTAAAATGAGGGTAGCTCCCCGGGGGATGATGCAATCTAAAAATTTTAAAGAGATTTGGGTAGCTGAGAAAAATCTAATATTAATCGATACCAAACAAGATAGGTCTATCTCGAAAGATGCAATGGCTAGTCGAAGAAAACTATTTGTTAGGTTTGCTTATAGAGCAAAGAGCAAAATTTAGAGGTTTAGGACTTTAAAGGGGTATAACTTTGCAGGGGGTCATCCTATTGCAAATCTGTTTGCAGATTCGGATTCTGCATAAAGTTTTAGACTAATTTGATGTATTGCATCATTAATAAATTTATAAGGACGGTCAGAAATCGCTACCAGCAAAAAATCTTAAAATTGGGGTAGCTCCCTGGGGGATGATACAATCTAAAAAATTCCTAGAGATTCGGGTAGCTGAAAAAATCTAATATTAATTGATACCAAACAAGATAGGTTTATCTCGAAAGATGAAAAATGGATAGTCGAAGAAAACTATTTGGTTCAGATGTGGGAGCAAATGAGGATGCTAAGATGAAAATGCAAGATATATTTATCTCGAAAGATGCAATGACTAGTCTATAAAACGGAGATTCATCTCCGCATTTCCTCCTAGGAGATTCATCTCCACATTTCCTCCTTATGAGAATTTACATGTAAATGAGGGAGCAAATGAGGGAGCAAATGATGAAGGAGAGAGTCACTCCTCCTCATTTCCTCCTTATGGGAATTTACATGTAAATGAGGGAGCAAATGAGGGATTCGGGAGCAAATGAGGGATTCTGGAGCAAATGAGGATGTTGGAGCAAATGAGGTTCCAGAACCGGTATAAATACTCTACTGGGGTATTGGTTGAAAAGTAACCTGAATTAACCCTCAATTCCTCTTTATGGGGATTTCAATGCTTGGTACAAAATAAATATTGGGTATGATGAAAGACTAGAATAATGGATGACTTACGACAGATTTTATTGGGTTACGATCAAAAATGTATGCGACGAGGATTTTTAAGACTGTTATGGGGATTCCTATAGTAGGTCAAAAAATGACCAGAACCGACCTTAGATTTTTTGAGACTTTAATGCTCAAAATACACGGGAAAACCGGTTTTTTTCACTAGAAAATTGCACCTTTTGTCCTAGAACGAAGGTAGTATATCTACTGTCAATAAACTGTTAACGAAACACTATCTCATTGCAGCTTATTGTGATTTATCATTTCTTATTGGGTGTTATAATCGGAATTATAACTACAAACTGAAGCTTCTAAACTATTGTTATATAACAAAGTGCTTTGATTCTATCCTGTTACTGATTGTTTATAAATATTCTCTTTTCAAGCCCTTCTTTCTTTCAGCATAATGAAATCCTACTTTATAACCTTTTCAATGCTCACCCCAATCTACGGCTATTACAATCCTGACAACATACTGTATTGTGGTTAACAGTAACAATAGCATAGACAGATAAAGTTGATAATAAATAGGTTATAGAAATAGTAGAGAAAAAGAATATCTGTAAAAAATAAAAAGTAAAATAGGTGAAATAGAAGGGCAGGATATATTGTTGGAGAATAGTACGGGATATATTACAACCAGAGATAGAAAAAAGGAGGTAGAGGTAGACTTAAATTAAACTATCGCACGCAGATAGTGATAGATACAGACTGCAAATTTCAGGTAAATGTGTAGGAAACAGTGAGGGTACGCGTCTAGCCAGTTCCAGGACTGAAGACCTAATGATGATGATATATATATATATAAAAGGTTCTTGATAATTCTTGAGCGTAGTTAAATTAGAAAAGATTTTGTTTTTTGGTTCTTGGGATAAATTCGCTCATAAAATTAAACACAAAACATTAAATGTGTATCATTTGTATTAAATCGTACGTTTCGGTGATAATTTACACCTTAATCATCGATCTACATGAAAAAGTATATAAATAGGTAATTCATATAACAGGTAATATATGTTTAACTTACTTATTACTTGATAAAATTATTTTATGTATTCACTCATAATAAAAGTAACAGAAGGAAGCTTGTAATATTACTGATTAAGAATTAAAATTAATTTTAAATTTTGAATGAAATGTCAGTTCACTTATTTGACAAAAATGTAGGATCAAGGATGACATCAATCAACAAATTATGACACTATTTGCTTATATTTTTTATTTAAATAGTAGTATGTGGTTTATTTGTAAAAAAATTTTGTTGTATGGTGGGTTGCATAAAAATGGTTAATTTTAAAATCATATATTTTTACAGGTGTAATAAACAGGTTGACTTTTGACTTAAATTAATTAGAATTCTGTGTGTAAGCAATATCATTATAGTTAGTATATTTTTTTGGATTAAAAGTGTATAGGTATGAGTAAACTGTATGTAAATTATTGATGTCTTCTTTGTGATTGATGGAATTTTGTTCTTGGTTTATATGAAATGATTCTAAGAAAAGTCTTTTTTTGTAATTGCTTTCTATATCTAAAATTTTTACATGATCATAATTGACTTTGTGTTTTGTATTGTATAAATGTATAGAAAGAGCACAAGAAGTTTTTCCTAATTTTGCATCACTTTTGTGTTGTGTCATGCGATTTCGGAGCCACTGTTTGGTTTGGCCTACGTAGGAAGCTTTGCATTCACATTGAATTTTATACACTAAATTGCTACATAAAGCAATAATATTGCACAAATAGTAATGGACAAACTTGTAGAAAGTGTTTTACCTAACTTACCTTTCAAAATGGTATTTCTAGTCAAATACGTTGATGACATTCTCTGCTCACTTCCTGAACATTTTTTACTAACCACCATTCAACATTTTAACAATTTTAACGAACATTTGAAATTCACTTACGAACTAGAATCTCACCAATCAATACCATTTCTTGATACACTAGTTATCCGCAATAATGACAACACGATCAATTTTGATATTTACAAAAAACCTACAAATTCAGAAAGATATTTAAATTACCATTCCAATCATAGCATGAAACAAAAAATTAACACCATATTAGGACTGAAACATCGTATGGTCTCTATCTGTGAACCCAAATTTAAAGAAAAAAATCTGAAAGAACTAATATCAATCTTAATCAACAACGGTTACCCTAAACCACTTTTATCAAAACTACTACATACTAACACAATCATATTTCCACCTCAAAATAAACATACTGATATCATTTACAAAAAACTTTTATATATTACTAATCTTTCATCACTAATAAAAAAATTACTAAACAACCTTTTGTAACTATAATAAATTCAAATACTAAGTCCATTGGAAACTTTTTTACTAAACTAAAAGAAAAAACAAATAAAGCTTTATGTAGCAATTTAGTGTATAAAATTCAATGTGAATGCAAAGCTTCCTACGTAGGCCAAACCAACAACACACAAAAGTGATGCAAAATTAGGAAAAACTTCTTGTGCTGTTTCTATACATTTATACAATACAAAACACAAAGTCAATTATGATCATGTAAAAATTTTAGATATAGAAAGCAATTACAAAAAAAGACTTTTCTTAGAATCATTTCATATAAACCAAGAACAAAATTCCATCAATCACAAAGAAAACATCAATAATTTACACACAGTTTACTCATACCTATACACTTTTAATCCAAAAAAATATACTAACTATAATGATATTGCTTACACACAGAATTCTAATTAATTTAAGTCAAAAGTCAACCTGTTTATTACACCTGTAAAAATATATGATTTTAAAATTAACCATTTTTATGCAACCCACCATACAACAAAATTTTTTTACAAATAAACCACATACTACTATTTAAATAAAAAATATAAGCAAATAGTGTCATAATTTGTTGATTGATGTCATCCTTGATCCTACATTTTTGTCAAATAAGTGAACTGACATTTCATTCAAAATTTAAAATTAATTTTAATTCTTAATCAGTAATATTACAAGCTTCCTTCTGTTACTTTTATTATGGGTGAATACATAAAATAATTTTATCAAGTAATAAGTAAGTTAAACATATATTACCTGTTATGTGAATTACCTATTTATATACTTTTTCATGTAGATCGATGATTAAGGTGTAAATTATCACCGAAACGTACGATTTAATACAAATGAGACACATTTAATGTTTTGTGTTTAATTTTATGAGCGACTTTGTCCCAAGAACCAAAAAACAAAATCTTTTCTATATATATATATATATATATATATATATATATATATATATAAGGGAGCATGCTCTACAGTTTTTAAAATCAAAAGCCTCTTCTTTTGGCTATTAGGGAGTAAAACGGTTTTTGAAATTGATGCAAAATTAGCTGAAGAATTATGACCTTGCGAAAGCAGTACTGTATGTAAAAACAAAAATTTAAACACATAAATGTTATCTTTTATTTGACAATTTTATCATCCTTTAAAGAAAAACTACAAATATTGCAAGAAATAAAAAAAAAAGAAAAAAATCAGTGATTAATATGCTCTGCGATAAAAATTTAAGGAAATAAATTAAATACCTTATGAATTGTTATAACAGGGAAAACTGCTAAAATAATGTGACTACTGGATAATTACGTATTTAATTTGTTATTTCCTTTAATTTTTAGTGCAGAACATATTACATTATAGATTAAATTTGTTTGTAATTTTTCTTTAAAAAATTATAAAAGTTCCCATAAGGCGGGTGGAGGGTCAACCTAGTCCCCCTTCAATGTTGTCAGTATAAGCAAATGAGCACGATTGAAACAAACACCGGTATAATTGAGCACAAAACGAGCACAGTTCAATGGACTATGAAGAAATTGAAAATTCAAAAAATGGAGGAGGTTTAGGCGAAACAGGGGAACACGGAAGACTATTTTAGCTCTGAGGCTGATAATGGAGAAAACAATAAAGAAGGGGGAAAGCGTATATATATATATATATATATATATATATATATATATATATAGGGTTTGTAGATCTGGAAAAAGCATTCGATAATGTAAAATGGAATAAAATGTTCGAAATACTCAAAAAGATTGGAATGAGTTATAGGGATAGACCAATAGTACATAGCTTATACAAAGACCAAACAGCAGTAATAGAATTAGAGCAAGAAAGTAAAGAAGTAAATATTAGGAAAAGGGTGAGACAGGGATGTGCCTTATCCCCATTAATTTTTAACTTGTACATAGAAGAGGCAATGAATACTGTCAAATGCAGGAAGACATTTGGAATTAATATGCAGGGACAAAAGATTGGTATGCTTAGATTTGCAGATGATATAGCGGTATTAGCATCCAGCAAGAAGAGTTAGAAGCTGCTCTTTATGAAATGGAAACAGTTCTAACGGAGGGATATGGTATGAAAATTAACAAAAATAAAACTAAAGTTCTAGTACGCAAAAGAGGGGATAATAAATCGAAAACAAGAATACAAATAGGTAACGAGAACTTACAAGAGGTTAAGGATTTCTGTTACCTAGGAAGTCAAATAACGCAAGATGGGAAAAGCGCAAAAGATATAAAACAAAGATTCGCACAAGAAAAAGCAACTACTGTGCTCAAAGACAACAAACACAGAAACATGGAAAATATTGCTTAAAACATATGTGTGGAACACAGCACTGTTTGGCTGTGAAGCCTGGACAGTAGGAGAAGCAGACGAGAAAAAAGTAGAAGCCTTTTAAATGTGGTGCTACAGACGTATGATAAAGATATCGTGGGCAGACAAAGTTAAGAACAAAGAGGTGCTAGAAATGATAGGGGAAAAGAGAAATATGTGGAAAACAGTAAAAAAATAGGAGAGATAGGATGATAGGCCACATACTAAGACATAAAGGAATAGTGCGGAATATATTAGAAGCAGAGATAGGAAAAAAGAGAAGTAGAGGTAGATCTAGAACAATACTTTTTTTGTTACCTATCGCACTTGCTTATATGACAGTTTCAGTATTATTTTTTTTTACTAGATGTATTACCTGTTAGCGACGAAGTGCGCACTTCGTAGAATCATTATTTAAATTTTTTTTTTAAATTGTCCATAGAGGAAATTTTTTTAAAAAATAGTAACTTTATTTACTTTTTTTCTACTTGTTTTAGATAGAAATTTTTATTGTTTCTGTACATAGAAAACTCGATGGCGATGTATTTTTCTTGTATATGTGACACCGTCCCCCTACTCCGCGTTTGTAGTTATCCTGATCTTTCTAATTTCCCTTTGTTTGTTTTGACTTGCATTAACCTTTTGAATTATGACGGCCCTTTCGTTTACGTCTAGGTACGTAGCACATTTTGAGGGAATCGAGAAGTTTAATTGGATTCCATTAAACTTGAAGCCTACATACACATCAAATTATTCAAGAATGCAATGACTATCTACTTCAACATTATCCTTAATTGAAGATGAACTGTTTGATGAAATCTGTTTCATTCAGCACTACACCACAGATGAGATACTTGGTCATTGGAAAGAAAATTGTGTTTCAATATCTGATAAGTGGATTGAAATTTTTAAAGTCTTCAATGACAATGATATTTCCCACAATAATATTGGCAAATTAGTAGAGAATTGTCGCTGTATGCCAGGAACTAATGCACCTACCAAACGAGTGTTTTCTTTATTAAACAACATCTGGATCAGCGACAAAACCTAATTGAAAGTGGAAACTTTGAAATCTCTGTCAAAAGTAATCTGAATCTTAGCTGCACGGAGTTTTATAAAACTATTAAACAAAACGAAAATTTGTTGAAAGCAATTCGTTCCTCAAAAAAATATAAAAACAAAACTAAATTTAATAAACGCAACATTTTTTTTATATGTAAGCCTTTTATTTAAAACCTACACTAACCAAATATTTTTGCACCCTGCCTGCCTGATTGACTGCGGCGCTTTTCTCGACGCCCACTGGTGAAATATAATTTTTTCCAGATGGCAACGCACTACCTACCCTGGTTTCAGTTTGTGAAAAAATGATCACCTCACTATAAACAAATGAACGCACAATTGAAACAAAAGCCCGAACAATTGAGCACAATTCGTGAGGGAAAAAAATTAAAAACAAACTTGGGGGGGGGGCAACTTGACTCATCCCAGAACTCCCAACCTTTAGCATATTGAACATGTGTGTGCGAGATGGGATAATAGAGGACTTGCAAATTTACCATATTCTCCACATACGCTGAAATGTAGTTTATTCGAATAACTTGGTACACGAGAGGGCGCAAAATTTTGTTTCAATGGCGCATAATTAACGCCTAATTACAGCACAAAATTTTTTTAAAAATTCAAAAAGTTGTGGCCAACTTCACGTGTCAAGGTAGCTCGTAGAAATAGTTTTTTTCTAATAACTTGGTACATGGGAGGGTACAAAATTTTGTTTCAACGACACTAAATGCACAAAAAAATTTTGAATATTCTTAAAAGGTACGGCTACCTTCACGCACCTAGGAAAGAATTTTTAAATAATTCCATAACAAAGATGGCTCAAAGTTTTCTTTCGACGGTACAAAATGGAGCATAATTGGTGCCTAAATGATAATCCAAACGTTTTTGGAAAATTAACAAAAGAAGGGGGGCTTTGTGAACTTGGCCGGTGGAATATTTTTTAAATATAACTTGTTTGTTAAGAGGGCGCAAAATTTTGTTTTGGGTACGCAGGATGCTTGGGATACTTGGCGCCTGATTATGGCAAACATATTTTTAAAAAATTTTAAAAGGCGCGGTTTCGTGAACTTGGCCGAAAATATAGGTTTTTAAATAACTCATTTGCCAAGGGGGCGCAAAATTTAGTTTTAGCGTCGTAAAATGACGCGTAGTTGGCGCCTAATTATGACATTATAATTTGAATAAGAGCCGCTATACTTGCGGCCACGTCCCTAATGCTCCACCCGGAGGTACTACATTGATGCCTAATATGACATTGACATGAGTTTCAATGCTCCACCCGAAGGTACTACATTGGCCAGGAAGCGAGAAAATTTGAATTTTGCCGAACCCTTGCTGTTCCAAGCAAGGTAGGATCTTTAACGTGCGTGACAACACTCACACGGGACCTCCATTTTACCTCTCATCCGAACGAGGGTGTATTTTTGTGAAAAATGCTCACCTAACATTTTTCAAGCGGACCGTGTCGGGATTCGAACCCGGGACCTTGGGCGCAGTAGTCACACACATACCACTACGCCACGGAGCCGCCGCCTAATTATGACAGTTCATTTACATTTCCAATGCTCCACCTGTAGGTACTACATTGGCCAGGAGGCGAGTTTTTTGTTGCCTGGAAATTTAGAATTTTGCCGAACCCTTGCCGTTCCAGGCAAGGTAGGGATCTTTAACGTGCGTGACAACACTCACACACGGGACCTCCATTTAACCTCTCACCCGAACGAGGGCGTAATTTTTGTGAAAAATGCTCACCTGCCATTTTTCAAGCAGTCGGCCGTGTCGGGATTTGAACCCGGGACCTTGGGATCCGTAGTCTTACGCTTACTACATTGATCCACGGCGACGCCTCGCCTAATTATGACAGAAAAATTTTTGAAAAATTCCAAGAAGTTGCGGCCAACTTCACGCACCATTGTCCACTTGTTGGAATTCAACCGCAAGGATTGCGGAGCGTGTTTCCAGTAGGTAGCGTCCATTAGTAATACAGATTAGCTTTGTTTTCCTAATTTTGATTTCCTATTCAACCTTGAGTAATTAAAATGTTTTTGCCAAGATTAATAGAAAAAAACCTAATTGTTCGTATTGAAGTCCATCAGTGGTCTTTCTTATAAACATTTACACTTTTCAAACATATTTGTCACGTCAAATGTATTTCCTGTACAGTATTGGATCAACATATCCGTTCACTAGCAGATTGTTGAGAACTCCATTTGAACCATATTCATAGGTATACTTAAACTCGATGTGTCACTATTGAGAAGGCCATGAATAAATAAAATAGTAAACAGTATCCATTTATAATGAAGAGATTCATTGTTATAGTATAAAAAAAATAAAACTTATATTAATAGAACCGCCAACGTCTGGAGCTTTATCAGCGAAACACACTAAACTATATAGTTAGCAAGATTATTATTTATGATTAAACGCATATGGAAGGCATCGTTATCTCATCATTGGAGATTTTAATGTTGGCTTTAAATATGTAAATCAGTTAGCTATTTAACTAATGTAATACATACAATACGCAAATTGTTGCGATAAACAAATTTCTACGTATTGATTCATGCATTCGTCTCGCAAGAAAAAATTCGTACTTTCATTTATCATACGATAAGAATGTAGCAGATTATCTGTGTTCAATAGACAAAGATATATTTCAACTGCTCATGCCCTTAAGTAATCAAATGCACATACGTATTTATAAGCGCGAGAGGTTGTAGCGAAAGGGAGAGGGTCTAAATCCACCTCAGAACTCAAACATTAAAAATTAATTTTAATATAGTCCAATTTAAGAGGAACAAACTTTATATTGCAACGTAGAAGTACGACTTTCTGTAACTACGTCATCCAATTCCTTGGAATCGACCACTCATTCATTATGAATGGGAATAAACTGTTCTACAATTGATGCCTTATTATGAGATATACAGTCATTCACGTGTCAGTGAAATTGGAACATCATTTTACTTAAAAGAAAAACAACAATTCCAGTAGCCCTTTTCGTAGTTCTGTAGTCTTAATAAAAGTAAAAAGTTATGCATTTACAATAACCAAGAAATCGAAAATAAAAAATTGTAGCAGGATAGCACAGTGTGTGTGAAGTTAGCACGGCGTTTTAATTAAAAAAGAAACAATACCAAATCCAGTAGTACTTTACATTGTTCTATAGTTCCTGATTAAAAGAAAAAAAGTTCCGCATTTATAATACCAGAAAATCGAAAATGAAAAAATGTCGTGCTAACTTCCCGTTCTAGCTCGACACAGCCTTCTCCAAAGTACAAGAAGCAGATGCGAAATATACTTTACGACGAGTGTTCTCGTTAGTCCTAGACTAGATCCATAATAATGAAGCATTTCAGAATAAAATTTCAACAATTAACAATTTTGTATTATTTTAAATATTTGACGTAAGCACGACACTCGGCAAAGATGTGTCGTGCTGACAACTTTCTGCATTTCCGATGGTAGTTCTGGCTTGTTCTAATTGAGTTCTATATAGTTCATCCAATTTCAACTATTGTTCCGTCGTATAACTATTTTTAAATAAATTTTACCTTTTGGATCCAGCACGACACTTTGCAAAAGTGCGTCGTGCTGACGACTTTCTGCATTTCCGATGGTAGTTCTGGCTTGTTCTACTCGAGTTCTATATAATTCACCCAATTTCAACTATTGTTCCGTCGTATAACTATTTTTAAATAAATTTTAACTTTTGGAGCCAGCACGACACTTTGCAAAAGTGCGTCATGCTGACGACTTTCTGCATTTCCGATGGTAGTTCTGGCTTGTTCTACTCGAATTCTATATAATTCACCCAATTTCAGATATTGTTACGGCGTATAACTATTCTGAAATAAATTGTAACTTTTGAGCCAGCACGACACTCTGCAAAAGTGCGTCGTGCTGACGACTTTTTGAATTTCCGATGGTAGTTCTAGCTTGTTCTATTCGAGTTCTGTATAATTCATCCAATTTCAACTATTGTTCTGTCGTATAACTATTTTTAAATAAATTTTATCTTTTGGATCCAGCACGACACTTTGCAAAAGTGCGTCGTGCTGACGACTTTCTGCATTTCCTATGGTAGTTCTGGTTTGTTCTATTCGAGTTCTATATAATTCACCCAATTTCAGATATTGTTCTGTCGTATAACTATTTTTAAATAAATTTTATCTTTTGGATCCAGCACGACACTTTGCAAAAGTGCGTCGTGCTGACGACTTTGTGCATTTCCGATGGTAGTTCTGGCTTGTTCTACTCGAATTCTATATAATTCACCCAATTTCAACTATTGTTCCGTCGTATAACTATTCTGAAATAAATTTCAACTTTTGGAGCCAGCACGACACTCTGCAAAAGTGCGTCATGCTGACGACTTTCTGCATTTCCGATGGTAGTTCTGACTTGTTCTGCTCGAGTTCTATATAATTCACCCAATTTCAACTATTGTTCCGTCGTATAATTATTTTTAAATAAATTTTAACTTTTGGAACCAGCACGATACTTTGCAAAAGTGCGTCGTGCTAACGACTTTTTGAATTTCCGATGGTAGTTCTGGCTTGTTCTACTCGAGTTCTATATAATTCACCCAATTTCAGCTATTGTTCCGTCGTATAACTATTTTTAAATAAATTTTACCTTTTAGAGCCAGCACGACACTTTGTAAAAGTGCGTCGTGCTGACGACTTTCTGCATTTCCTATGGTTGTTCTGACTTGTTCTATTCGAGTTCTATATAATTCACCCAATTTCAACTATTGTTTCGTCGTATAACTATTTTTAAATATATTAACTTTTGGCGCCAGTCTTCCCCCTTTCCCCTGTCATTCGATGAAAATCTGAGAACATGTTTGGTTCTGTGACTTTTGACGTTTTTTAATACATTGTATCTTAAGTTTAATTTGGCTGATTGTAATAAGATATTTTGAATTAACCCTAGACGTACAGCGTGAGATTTCCGAGATTTTGGACAAAATTAGAAACTGTACATTTTGTAGAATTAATAAGTAGAGGGAATATAACCGTCTTGGAAAAAAATATTTTTGATGTATTTTTAACAGCTAGCAACAACTGCTGAAGCAATCAATTTTCTGTCGATTATGTTATAATTTACATGTAAAATAATTTCGAGTTCTCTCGAACAACAGTATGTATTTCGTGTTACTTTTTTCACAAGTAAGTATATTTTTGTTAGTATATTTTCATTTTATATTCCATTTTATTTGATTTTGTAGGATAAATTGATATTACAATCTTATGAATCGTATGGTCGTAGAATTACTCTCTCTCTAGCATGTCAGGAAGACAACTGACAATCGCAGAATGTGCCGTGTCGCGTATTCTTTTGTCGGCGTATCCTTTGCCCACGCTGCGACGAGATACATCTATATCGCTCAGATCTTTTGGTCACGCGGATTTAGCGCTTCATCATTTTCAAGCACAATCGAATACAAAAAAGAGTTTTTTTGCATTTGAAAATGAATAAATTAATGAAAAAAAGAATTCAGTCATATTTATATGTCACTAATTTATAATTAGTGACATAAATATAATTACATTCTTTTTTGATATCTGGATAGATTAATAGCGCGAATAGCGCACGCTCATGTTTTGTTTAGTACTGATAATAAAAAAAATAAAAATATAATTTGTTATTATTTGTAACATCAATTTATCCTACAAAATCAAATAAAATGGAATAGAAAATATACTAACAAAAATATACTTACTTGTGAAAAAAAGTAACACGAAATACATACTGTTGTTCGAGAGAACTCGAAATTATTTTACATGTAAATTATAACATAATCGACAGAAAATTGATTGCTTCAGCAGTTGTTGCTAGCTGTAAAAATACATCAAAAATATTTTTTTCCAAGACGGTTATATTCCCTCTACTTATTAATGTTACTAAATGTACAGTTTCAAATTTCGTCCAAAATCTCGGAAATCTCACACTGTACGTCTAGGGTTAATTCAAAAAATATCTTATTGCAATCAGCCAAATTAAACTTAGGAGCTACAATGTATCAGAAACATCAAACGTGTTCTCAGATTTTCGTCGAATGACGGGGGAAAGGGGGAAGACTGGTGCCAAAAGTTAAAATTATTTTAAAAAAAGTTATTTGACGGAACAATAGTTGAAATTGGGTAAATTATATAGAACTCGAGTAGAACAGGCCAGAACTACCATCGGAAATGCAGAAAGTCGTCAGCACGACGCACTTTTACAGAGTGTGGTGCTGGCTTCAAAAGTTAAAATTTATTTAAAAATAGTTATACGACGTAACAATATCTGAAATTGTGTGAATTATATAGAACTCTGGTAGAACAAGCCAGAACTACCATAGGAAATGCAGAAAGTCGTCAGCACGACGCACTTTTACAGAGTGTCGTGCTGGCTCCAAAAGTTAAAATTTATTTAAAAATAGTTATACGACGTAACAATATCTGAAATTGTGTGAATTATATAGAACTCTGGTAGAACAAGCCAGAACTACCATAGGAAATGCAGAAAGTCGTCAGCACGACGCACTTTTACAGAGTGTCGTGCTGGCTCCAAAAGTTAAAATTTATTTAAAAATAGTTATACGACGTAACAATATCTGAAATTGTGTGAATTATATATAACTCTGGTAGAACAAGCCAGAACTACCATAGGAAATGCAGAAAGTCGTCAGCACGACGCACTTTTGCAGAGTGTCGTGCTGGCTCAGTTAAAATTTATTTAAAAATAGTTATACGACGAAACAATAGTTGAAATTGGGTGAATTATATAGAACTCGAGTAGAACATGCCAGAACTACCATCGGAAATGCAGAAAGTCATCAGCACGACGCACTTTTGCAAAGTGTCGTGCTGGCTCCAAAAGTTAAAATTTATTTAAAAATAGTTATACTACGGAACAATAGCTGAAATTGGGTGAATTACATAGAACTCGAGTAGAACAAGCCAGAACTACCATCGGAAATGCAGAAAGTCATCAGCACGACGCAGTTTTGCAGAGTGTCGTGCAGGCTCCGAAAGTTAAAATTTATTTAAAAATAGTTATACTACGGAACAATAGTTGAAATTGGGTGAATTATATAGAACTCAAGTAGAACAAGCCAGAACTACCATCGGAAATGCAGAAAGTCGTCAGCACGACGCACTTTTGCAGAGTGTCGTGCTGGCTCCAAAAGTCTTTTTCTTTTAATCAGGAACTATTGAACAATGTAAAGTGCTACTGAAACTGGTATTGTTTTTTTTTTTAAATTAAAACGTCGTGCTAACTTCACACACATTAGCACTTTTCGTAGTTCTATAGACTTGATAAAAGTAAAAAGTTATGCATTTACATTAACCAAGAAATCGAAAATAAAAAATTGTAGCAGGATAACACAGTCTCCTTTAAAGTACAAGAATCGGATGCAAAGATACATGAAGAAATTACCTTGACTGTTTCTACAATAATTTCAATGAATTGACAGAAGAAACCGGAGCAAATAAGGGACGTTGGTACGGCAAAGATTTGAAATTCAATCCTGCTAATTAGCTTAACCTCGCCTGTTCATTTATCTTTTATGATTAAAATTTTTTCTTGTATAACAGACGTTTGATTGAATTTATTTAAATTTTGTGTACTTCGCATCTACGTTTTACACCTATTTTGACATATTTTCTTCTTTTCTCTTGGGAGTGCTTTTTGATTCAGGTCAGCGGGTACCGATCGTTACTACATTGAGGGCACCCTAAGAGCGCTTGCTCATAGTAATACTATTCCTGTAACCGGCTATCATCTCACTCTTGTGATAACGCTTTTTTTTTCTTTTCAATTGGTCATGACGTTTGTTTCCCGCCATCCTGCCGGTTTGTCTCTGAAAGAATGGGTAGAATTTCCCCAATAATCGACTACGCATAACATTGCCCTTTGTCTAAATTGATCTATGCTTCTTTAACCTTTATCTTTGCGCACCCTTTTTCTAGGTAACATTTATTTTCCTACATCTCTACTTTTATGTTTTTTGGTTGGGTCTATCTCCAGCTCAAGCTGTGGTGAGGGTATATAAGCTGGAGTGGTACTAAGAGTCAAGTGGTATTCTAGATAATGCACTCAAAACAATTCTGGAATCTACCGTCAGGCTACTGGTTTAATGATTGATCGACTTTGAATGTGAAGAATTTTTTTTCTTTGCACTAAAGGGAATGGGGTATTGTAGTTTTAGTTTTAAAAAGAGGGTTTGGTGAAAGAAACTTTATAAATATAAAAGTTGGGAGTTGGAGTTGGCTAGATTTTTGAGAATTTGCCTACTCTGAAACCTATCCTAAAAGCGTGACTGCACAGCCGCCCCGTCCGATTAGGTTTTCCTTAGGTGCTCTCTACTTATAAAGGTAAGGGGAAGGACGTTTCACGATCTCACAGCTACTGTGGCACCTACGACATGGAAAAGTCCAACTACGTTAAGTACAACATCGAGGTATTGACACGAGTACATATTCATTTTCTCGCACACAATGATCAGATTTATTTCATACTTTGATGCCTTGGTGTCCGTTTTTCACTATCTATGCCAATTAGTTTTAATTCACTCAAGATTTTTGGAAAAAATCTGATTAATTAGAGGGGATGTGACATTCCCTTAGAAATAATTAATATCAAATTTCATTTTAATAGTTTCTGTATAAGTAAAGTCCACCAACAAGATTAGGTTATTCCATTAAAGAAATACAAGAAATTTAAAAGAGAATTATTTTGCATTATATTTAATCGATAGACAAAGGTTATAGAATTCAAATGTCAGTTTTTAAAAAGTTAGATCTGAAGCCATCACGGTACTTAATAGAGACTCTGCATTTGTTTTGTCTATAAAGAAAAATGTGGCGTCAAGATGATTCCATCGTCTTAAATTAAAGACTGGCCATATGCGGTTTTGTGCTGGCTCAGATACATGTAAAACCGGATTTTTGATTTTAGATCCACAATACGTCTAATTTTGATCCATTCGTCCGAAATTTGCCGAGAATACCTAGTGTGGTTTTAAAGAGTAGTTTCATTCTTCAAAGCACGACCTCATTTCTAAATTCTAAATGCTCAACAGGTTGCGTTGATAGGGCAAGAACCTTGGTCAGAGGGTCGCGAGCTAGGGGAAGTAGTCAAATATGTTAAGAAAATCCGCTACCAAACTGTTCAATTTATTTTTTAGGGGTATATTAGCTCCCAAAAATTCAACCCGTTGGTTGGATTAAGTTGAGATAATGGGAAGTTCAAAGCGTTAATGAAGTAATAATCAATCAACCGATTTCAGGTACAAAATTTAAATAAGGTTACTACTTGAATGTATTATTGAATATATGAATTGAGAATACTTATAAGTGCGTTTGTACCTAGATTAAATTTTTAATTAGTAGATTTACGAAATACTGGACTTTTAAGATTTGGTTAAGATTGTACTATATAACTGTGATGAAAACGTGTGTATTATAGATTTAAAAATGTTTTATCAAATTGCGTAAATACTGTGCATCTTCAGTTTCCCGTTATTGTAAACGGTATAGTTACAGTTTTTCCGGCAATAAATTGTGTTGTGAGTTTTAAAAAGCGCGATTGAATATTTTTGATCTTATATAATCTTTGCGTTCATAAAACTTCCGTGGAGTTAGCAGCCATAAATAGGTGTACGTGTTTAGGTTTGTTTCAGATTTAAAATAGTTTTAGTTTAATGAATTTTTAGGTATATTTTAAGTCAGAGTCACTCTCTTGACCTCAAGATTTTGGCACCCCCTTGTTATTCATTCCAGAGCTTTTCCCTAGCAACCCTCCGGCATTAGGTGCGTCCAAGGTATTTCCCGATCAAGATCATTTTTCATACCCGATAGCCTTCTGGAAACCCTTTGTAAGACATTTTTACCACCCGTTCCACTAAATTAGTCGACAGAACAACCTTTTGTTCGTAGAGTCGAAGTTTTCGGTACTTTATCGGCACGGGATTTTTAGCGGTGTAATTTACTAAATTTTCTGCTAGATATTGCGAGGGCCAAACACTGCATGCAACACTTAGTTTCCATGTCTGGGAATAAATATAAATGCATTTTTCTGTATTGTAATTATTACTGAATCTAGCCCACAAAATTACTTGATCACAGTAAAGCATTTGACAGATGTTTATGCTGTTAAAACAGCAACAAAGACCTTGCATCAATCTTAAACGTGTTTCTGATACATATAAAAAACAGTTCTTGAAAATATTTATTCTGAAGGAAATACTTCGTTATAATCAAAATTTTTAGTAATGTTGTTAGCAGCATCAATGAAAGTAGTTGTTATAGCTTCTACTATATTAGGCTTCAATGCTTCATAAAATATCTCAAGGTTATCGTTGATCATATCATTAGTTGCCTTGCTCAAAACTGCATTTGATTCAAAAAGACGTTCTAAACGAATATTTGCACTTCCAAATGCAATTTTGCATTTCATTTTGTCAAAAATCATATTCTCCACGCCATCAGTTTTAAGTACATTTCCTTTAAGAGTGCAATCAAAGTAATAATTAGCTAACAATCGCCTGATAACAAACATGTACATATATATCATCACTTACTGACGTCAATATGAATGGTCCATTGCCTTTTATTCTCAGGAACAAACTTTTGGTATCGACTACGTAATTTCCTTTTAGGCGTAAACGAGGAACACTTACTTTAAACCTGTAGCTACTTTTAGGGACATCTGTTCTGAAATTATAGTATGAAAGTTTGTTTTTCTTAGTTTACATATACATAATGAGGTCGTGAATTTGAAATTTGATGCATTCCATATTCTTATATCTGTTAGATTAGCATACACTCGAGCTGCTTCAGTACCTGTGTTCAATTTTACGTTGTCCATTCCTAATGGTTCATTTTAAATATATGAAGCCTGTACATCAATCGATACAAGTGTATTATGCCAATGACTTTCTCCACCTTCGGTGTCAGTTCTGACTTATTCTGCACGAGTTCTAAACAAAGCAATCAGCATTAGCAAATGTTTGTTCCCTCGTATGAACTGTTTTTAATAACTTTTATTTTTACTGGTATCACAACACTGCAAAAGTGTACTGCAAATCCTTATGATGAAAAACGTGCTTTTCTTTTTAAGTGACTGGTAGGTATTCGAAGGTGAGGTCTCTTCGTGACCTCCTCAATAAGGGGTTGTCTTCGCGGTAGTCAGAACCATAGCTGAAACAGCGGGCCTACGTAGAAGAGCAATAGGGCCTACGCAAAAGAGCTAAAAAGGAGAACCCTACTAGTATTAATAAGTACGTAGGAAACTTACCGATGCACCAGGGATATTATCTTCTCGTGAAGGGCGCGCATCGCTCTTGGAGTAATCGAATTAGCCACGCAGAAAGCACGTGCTAGGATGTAGGGAAGAATCAAAATGAACCCAGTTTTAGGAAGCGATATGATAATCGAATGAAATAGTAGGTACCACATATCAAAATAACACTTCTAGAGTCCTTTTAATGCATAAATAGATAAAGGAAACCGGCATATGCGAATCCAATCGCATTTGTTCATCACACTTGTAGAAAAGCTCTTCTATTCAAACATATTACTACGTTTAAATAATGCGAACATATTCATTCAGAAAGCAAAGATTGTAAATAACTGAGTTACATCAACTAATAAAGATAAATTGAGGTACTTTAACTAGAACTAAATACACTAATAACATTTTACAGGGTATTGAACAAGCACTTATTTCAATTTTATGAGGATGAGTTTTATAGGAACAAATCGATTTATTAAATTATAAAGCGTGGGTATATTTAAACAGAATCATAAATCGAATGAAAATATTTAGCGGGGTACAATTGAGCGCAACAAATACAACTTTTCATAGTTCTAGGGTTCCTATAAAAAGAAAATACAAATTCCGCATTTATAATATCAGAAAATCGAAAATTAAAAAAAAATTGTTGTGTGTTTGTTCCAGCACAAGACTGACTCCTCTAAAGTGAAAGAAACACATGTAAAATATACTTTACGTTGAGTTCTTGTCAGCCCTTAAAAATGAACAAATTCAGACAAAAATTCAATAATTAAAAATTTTGTATATTTAAATATTTGACACTAGTAACGGCTCTCGCTAACAGTATTTCTGCATTTTTGAAAATATTTCTGACGTATACTACTTGAATTTTATGTAATTCAATCAGTTGTAGCAGTTGCTATGTCCTATAGCTATTTTTAAATAAATTTTATCCTTTAGCACCATCATGATACTCTAAAAAAGAGATACATGTGAAATAAGAAATCGTTTTACTTAAAAGAAAAAAGTTTCAGTATCGTTTTTCATAGTGATATGGTTCCTAATAAAAAGATAATTTCGTGTTCCGGGCACGACACATTTATCTTTAAAGTTCAAAAAGCAGACGTAAAATATACTTTATGTTGAGAGCTTTTGTCTGTTCTTGAACAATTCCACATTAATTAAGTATTGCAAACAAAATACCAGCAATTAACAATTTTACATATTTGACGCTATCACGGTATTTGCCAAAAATGTGTAGCGTTGACAAGTTTCTGTATGCCGTTGGAAGTTCTGATTTGTTCTACTGGAGTTGTACGCAATTCAATCAGCTTTAGCTATTGTATTGTCGTATAAACTTTTTTATATGAATTTTATTTTTTACCGACAGAACGACACTCTACATAAGATATATATATATATATATATATATATATATATATATATATATATATATATGAAGTTAGAAAACTTATACTTATAAGAAAAAACAATAACAGTTCCAGTAGCACTTGTCATAGTTCTAAGGTTTCTATAAAAAGAAAATACAAGTTCCGCATTTTTGAAATCGAAAACAAAAACAAGTATGGAATGTTCCAGCACGGCGCATGCCCCTAAAGTTTAAGAAACGGATGCGAAATATACTTTATGTTGAGAGGTCTTGTTATTTTTGAACTAGTTGTACATAATAAAACATTAACTAGAAATATCTAAACTTAGTGCAAAACGCACTTCTTGCTCGGACGCCCACACATTAACCATTTTGATTACGTCACATTCGCCTTCTTTGATTACGTTACAGCGCTGCCACAGCATTTATTACTGACCGTCCTTATAAATTTTTTTAGCCATGCGACACATCAAATTAGTCTAAAATTTTACGCAGAATCCGAATCTGCAAACAGATTTAAAACCCAACCACCCCTTACCATTTTACACACATACCCTCTAGCGAACATATAAAAGATTATTTTTGTTTTTTTTAAGATAAATCGTTTGGTATCAACTAATGTTAAATTTTTCTAGGGAGCCCAAATCTGTAAATAAATTTTAAATAGGACCAAGGACCAAGGTCGTGGTGCCGTCATAGTCTTTTTTAAATAAAGAGCAATGTAATACTATTCTAAAATTTTATTCTGACATTATACATAACAAAATTTAAAAATATTTAATGCCAAGCATGAAGCCATTTAAACTTAATTTTAATACAAAGTTATACACATAAAACAGTCCTTTCTCTTTCTTTGTTTGGAGTAGTTTTAATTTTATCTAATTTTATTCGCAACTTAAAATTTAAATCGACACCCAAGTCCTGTATTTCCTTTTCTAGCCAATAGTTTGATACATAGAGACCGTCTAGGTTTTCGAATTGTAAAATGTACCGACGTTTGTCTCTATATATAAAGTCTTTGATTCCGCCAAACAGTCCAATTCCGTTGTTCTTGAACACCAATTTCTTATCCACCCGCACGAAGTCTCACGCAACGCACTTCTGAAGTGACGAAATACGCGACCAAGTCTTTTAAATTTATGGCGCGAAATTCTCTCATATTAACACTTATTTAAAATTGTCTAGTGCCAAAATTTTGAAGGTGAAGTTCCGTCGTGACCTCGCTCACTGTGTTGTATTTGCGGTAGTCAGAACCACAGCTGAAACAGCGAGCCTACGTAAAAGAGCAATCGGGCCTACGCAAAAGAGCTAAAAAAGGAGAACCCTACTAGTATTAATAAGCACGTAAAAAACTTACCGATGCACCGGGATATTAGCTTCTCGTGAAACACGCGCATCGATCTTCGAGTAATCCATTTAGCCACGCAGAAAGCACGCACTAGGACGAAAGGAAGAATCAAAGTGAACCCAGTTTTAGGAAGCGATATGATAATCAATTGAAATATTAGGGTACCATATGTCAAAATATCACTTCTAGAGTCCTTTTAATGCATAAATAGATAAAGGAAACCGGCATATGCGAATCCAATCGCATTTGTTCATCACACTTGTAGAAAAGCTCTTCTATCCAAACATATTACTACGTTTAAATAAAGCAAACATATTCTTTCAGAAAGCAAAGATTGTAAATAACCGAGTTATATCAACTAATAAAGATAAATTGAGGTACTTTGACTAGAACTAAATACACTAATAACATTTTACAGGGTACTGAACAAGCACTTATTTCAATTTTATGAGGATGAGTTTTATAGGAACAAATCGATTTATTAAATTATAAAGCGTGGGTATATTTAAACAGAATCATAAATCGAATAAAAATATTTAGCGGGGTTCCTATAAAAAGAAAATACAAATTCAGCATTTATATTATTAGAAAATCGAAAATTAAAAAAATATGTTGTGTGTTTGTTCCAGCACAAGACATACTTTCTAAAGTGTAAGAAACACATGTAAAATATACTTTACGTTGAGAGTTCTTGTCAGTCCTGAACTAATTCTTAATAACGAACAAATCTATACAAAAAGTTAAATAAGTAAGAATTTTGTATATTTTAAATATTTGACACTAGTAGGACTCTCGGCAATAGTGTTTCTGCATTTTCGAAAATATTTCTGACTTATACTACTTGAATTTTATGTAATTCAATCAGTTGTAGCAATTTTTATATTCTATAGCTATTTTTAAATAAATTTTATCCTTTAGCACCAGCATGATACTCTACAAAAGATCTACATGTGAAATAAGAAATCGTTTTACCTAAAAGAAAAAAGTTTCAGTAACACTTTTCATAGTGATATGGTTCCTAATAAAAAGAAAAGTTCGCGTTCCAGCACGACACATATTTCCCTCTAAAGTGCAAAAATCAGACGTAATATATACTTTATGTTGAGAGCTTTGTCTGTCCCTGAACAACACCACAATAATTAAACATTGCAGACAAAATACCAGCAATTAACAATTTTGTACCATTTTAAATATTTGACGCTATCATGGTATTTGCCAAAAATGTGTAGCGTTGACAAGTTTCTGCATTCCGTTGGAAGTTTGGCTTGTTCTACTCGAGTTGTACGCAATTTTATTTTTTACCGACAGAATGACACTCTACATAAGATGTATATGTGAAGTTAGAAAGCTTATAAGAAAAAACAATAGTTGCAGTAGCACTTGTCATAGTTCTAAGGTTCCTATAAAAAGAAAATACAAGTTCCGCATTTTTGAAATCGAAAATAAAAAAAAATTGAGTGTTCCAGCACGGCGCATGCCCCTAAAGTTTAAGAAACAGATGCGAAATATACTTTATGTTGAGAGTTCTTGTTATATTTGAACTAGTTGTACATAATAAAGCATTAACTAGAAATATCTAAACTACATGTGGAAAACTCTAGACCATATTAAGTGAAAAACATAGAAACAAACATAGAAATAGATATTTTTGTAAAACTATTAATTGTGCATACATACCACGTGACAACACGCTGTAACTAGAAAGTAGAAAATACGTCTAACATTTTGACAAATACGGAAACCAAAATTCACAAACACAATTTCACACAATTGAAACTGCGCGTCAGCTCCCTGGTTTCGGTTAGCCAGAGCTTATAAGGTTTGTGCTCAGCTCTCAGTCCCAGATTTCCGGCTGCCGATGATCGGGGACTGAGAAAGAAGCACACGAAACAAGATCAACACAGCACAAGCACACAAGAGCATACAAAGACACACAAGAACACTAACAACAAACACACAAAGATGCAGTACACAAATATCAAGAACAAAACATACGACACACAACACGCACACAAATAATATAAACAAACAACACGTTTTGGACGGCGCGTAAGCTATCTGGTTTCCGGCTACTTAATGCCAGAGCACGAGCGGTAGTGCTTAGCACGCAGTCCCAGATCTCCTTCTGCCGATGGTCTTGGACTACGAGGGGAGCACCCTCAACAACATCAACACGCACAAACATACATACATTCACATACAAAGGCACACACAATAAACAAAATATAACACAACACGTTTTGTACCACGCGGCATGAGCTTTCTGGTTTGGACTGCCGATAGTCAGGAAACGCGCGGTAGTGCTCGAATCTCAGTCCCAGATTTCAGGCTGACAATGGTCTGGAACTGAAAGTGGAGCACACCCGACAACATCAACATATCACAAACACCTTAAACAAAAAACACACACACACATACAAAACATACGAACACTAAAGGCAAAACACACAATGTCTTGAACTGCGCGTGAGCCGTCTGGTTTCAGACTGCCGATGACCTAAGTACGTACGGTAATGTTTAACTTTCAATCCCGAATTTACTGCTGCCGATGGTCAGCGACTAACATGAACACCCCACAAACACACACTCAAATACCCAAAAAGAAACACAACCCATAAACACGCACACAGACAAACACACATACAAACACCCAAAGCAAAACATACTACACACTACACGATTTGAACCACGTGTAAGCCCACAGATTTTCGTCAGCCTATAATCAGAGCACATGCGGTAACGCCCAATTGGTCGGCTCCGTGGCGTAGTAGTATGTGTGTGACTACTACGCCCAAGGTTCTGGGTTCGAAACCCTACACGGTCCGCTTGAAAAATGTTAGGCGTGAATTTTTCACAAAAATACACCATCGTTCGGATGAGAGGTAAAATGGAGGTCCCGTGTGTGAGTGTTGTTATGCACGTTAAAGATCCTTACCTTGCTTGGAACAGCAAGGGTTCGGTAAAATTCCAAATTTTTGAGGTAAAAAAAAATTCGCTTCCTGGCCAATGTAGTACCTTCGGGTGGAGCATTGGAAAATCACATGTAAGGTAACGTCCAACTCTCAGTTCTGGCAGCCGATAGTCAGAGACTGAGAAATTATCAAGTCAAACAAAATCGACACAACACACGCACCTATAAACCCACACAAAGACACACAAGATCACTAACAACAAACAACAAAACACAAACACTCACAAAAACGCGATACAGAAACACCAAGAACAAAGTATACGACACACAACAGACCTACACACAAAGATAACAGACACGAATAAACACATTAAAACACACAACACATGCCACGATATGAACCGTGCGTAAGCCATCTGGTTTCGGGATACCGATGGTCTAGTACTAGGAGAGGAGCACACCCAACAACATCAACACAATACACACACAATACATGCGCACACACCCACGCTCGCACGCACGCTCACACACACACAAACAAATAAAACTAACACGTTTTAGATCACGCGTAAGTCCTCTATTTTTGGGCTGCCGAGCAATAGTGCTCAAATTTCACACCCGGATTAAGATGAAGCACACCCCGCAACATCGACACATCTCAAACACACACGCACGCACACGCACACGCACAAAGACACAACACACAAATACCTAAAACAAAAAACACAAACACACACGCGCGCGCGCGCGCGCACTGACAAAATATACGAACACTAAAAGCAAAACACAAAGACTGGTTTCGGGCTACAGACGGTCTAGTACTGAAAGAAGAGCACAACCAACAACATCAACACACACACAACACAATCAAACACATACACAAACAAACAAAACAAAACACAACACGTTTTAGACCATGCGTGAGTTTATGGAATCATTCTATAAAAATAGAATAATAAAAGTGATATTACATTAATGTGAAACATTACTTTGCTATTATACTGTAGGACTTTATCAGTTTCCTAGGCATTATTTAATTCAGACTTTACAGGTGAAGTCTAAAAAAGTGAAACTTTATTTAAAAACCATTTTATTTAAAAATAATCTACCTTTGGTAAAGCTTGTAATTCTTCTTGTTCGAAATGTATTTCAAATTCCCCATCGTTATACTCTATCTAAAATAAAATGTTAAAGTTTCCATATTTTATTTTAAAGCATTTGCCATTTGTAAAAAAATGTAAAGAACGTCTAATGTATCGCCAAAATTTACAAACATTTTATTTTATAAATATTTTTAAATTTTGTTATGTATAATATCAGAATAAAATTTTAGAATAATATTACATTGCTCTTTATTAAAAAAAGGCTATGACAGCACCACGACTTTGGAAAAGTAGCCGAAACTAGGTAACCGAGAGTATAGCGAAGTGGTGATTTTACCTATGTGGTGGTTGTAAGGGGTGGTTCTATTGAAAATCTATTTACAGATTTGGGCTCCCTAGAAAAATTTAATATTTGTTGATACCACACAGATATATTTATCTTAAAAGAAACAAAAATAATCTTTATATGTTCGATAGAGGGTATGTGTGTAAAACGGTAAGGGGTGGTCGGATTTTAAATCTGTTTGCAGATTCGGATTCTGCATAAAATTCTAGACTAATTTGATGTGTCGCATGGCTAAAAAATTTATAAGGACGGTCAGAAATCGCTGCTGTGGCGGCGCTGTAACGTAATCAAAGAAGGCGGGTGTGACGTAATCAAAATGTTTGATGTGGCGGTGTCCGAGCAAGGAAGGGAGCAAGGAGTGGGCAAGGAGGAAATCCCTCCCAGCAGAATCCTCCTTATGAGAATTTACATGTAAAATCTAGGTTAGATGGTGGCGCGGTGGCGGTGGCGCTGTGCTCGGACCATCCGATCCTACTACTACTGTAAAAAGTGGCTTTAACAAAAAGTGTTCTTTTATTTCCTTATGAAACGCGTCAGGATTTAAAGATGACACTTTAACGTAAATGCATCCTTAGCTAAAGCGCCTTTAAGTCATTTATTATGATATCGGGCGTTAGACATTTGCCAAATTAATAGTTTTTCAAAAATAGTTATAGGGCGGAACAATAGCTAACTGATTTAACAGTATAGAGCTCTAGGAGAACAGCCTAGAAACCATCAGAAGTGCAAACGTCATCAGCAGGACATGCTTTAATGAGTGGCGTGCTGGCTTCAAAATAGTTTATTTAAAAATGTTTATGTTGCCAAACAATCGACAAAACTGATTGAACAGTGCAGAATTTGAGTAGAACTACCACCAGAAGTAAAAAAAGTCATCTAGAACTTAAGTTCTCAAGTATCGTGCTGATATCAAATAATTAAATTAGTATAAAATTGTTAGTTGTTGGAATATTATTCGAAAATACCTCACTATTATAGAACTAGTCTAGGACTAACGAGACTATCGGCGTAAAGTATATTTAACAATTCGTTCCAATACTTTAGGAAGTTGTGTCATGCTGGAACTTGTAGTTAGCTAGCAAATTTTTTGTTTTTGATTTTTGGTATTGCACATGCCGAACTTCTTTTCGTAAGAGCTACAGAACTATGGAAAGTGCAACTGGAACTGTGTCTTTTTCTTCTAGATCGAAACGTCATGCTAACTTCACAGATTCACCTTGTGTTCAAGATTTAATAAGTTACAAATAAAATACAGAGCACTTTGAAATGCAAAGACGTTTTGATTACTACAAATTTTTGAAATCTACCTACGTGTTTTACTATCACAATTCGATTAACAGGAAATAACAACTTTTCCCAAGGTTATATCGCATGTATAAAAGAGCGGCATTATTTCTGCCTACACGAAAGTTAGTCAAAACATTCGGTACACACAAAGGTTCTAAAACTCGTTGCGGTCATCGCGGAAGCAATATCCGCTTTATTTAAAACCTTATCGTAAGTGAAAACCGCGGGCTCATTATAAAACTTGAACTATATCAAAGTGTTAATGGTGGTCTTATTATTTATATTTCCGGTTACCTTTCAGTTTTATTTTATTTTTGAACAATTCTCTTGGGATCTTGGATACACGACCACCTGCCATATTGTCAATTTAATTCATTTTTCTCCTTCTTAATTACTGGAATTAACTGATCTTTGAAAAACCCACGCGTCCACGACGTCCTGTAATATTTGAAATCCTATACGTTTTTGTTCGTGGGTTGTGGGTTTGTTGTGTTTGCGTTTACAGGAATTCCAAGAAGATTTGTTTCATGGGATTTATGAAGTTTTGAAATGTAAATGGTTTAGTGTGATTCTTGGCTTGGTATGCTACCGATGTAGGCGTTTTCATGTGACTGGAATGGTTGATTACATATACTAAATATCGCAGGTGTTCATTTAAAGATTTTATTTACCCGTCTGACTAGGCGAGCCAAGAGCCCCCCCGTCAATTTTTTATTTTCTTCACCAACTGCATTCGTTTTGTGCTCGATTGTGCCGGTGTGTTTCAATTGTGGTCATTTGCTTATAGCGAAAAGAGGAGCCAGGTAGACCCCTACGTTTGATTTTTTCCAATGCTCCACCCTAAGATACTACATTGGCCAGAAAGCGAATGAAAATTTTGAATTTTGCCGAATTCTTGCTGTTTCAAGCAAGGTAGGGATCTATAACCTGTGTGACAATACACACACGGAAACTCCATTTTACCTCTCATCCGAACGAGGGTGTATTTTTGTGATAAAATGCTCGCCTAACATGTTTCAAGCGGACCGTGTCGGGGTTCGAACTCGGAATCTTAGACATAGTAGTCACGTGCATACCAACTACGTCACCAAGTCGCCCGACCAGGTAGACCGCTAGCCTTGCTTTTTTTGTTATAAATTTTTCTTACCCCGTTGAATTGTGCTCGTTTTGTGCTCACTTGTGTCAAAGTTTACTTCAATTGCTCTCATTTGCTTAAAGTGAAAAAAATTGAAAAGAAATTTGGAGGGGGGGGGGCGGCACTAGCCGCCCGCTTTCTTTTAGTTTTCAATTTTTTCTTAATTCGTTGAATTGTCTTCGTTTTATGCTCAAATGTGCCAAAGTTTATTAAATTGTGTTCATTTGCTTATATCGAAAAAAATGAAAACACATGCGGCGTGGCCAGACTGACCGCTAGCACCCCGTTTTTGAGTTTATCAATTTCTTCGTAGTCCGTTTAATTGTGCTTGTTTTATAATCAATTGTGCCGAAGTTTGTTTCACTTGTGCTCATTTGTTTATAGCGAAAAAATTGAAAACAGATGGGAGTAGGAGGTTGACTGATAGCCCCGTTTTTTTGTTTTTCGATTTTTTCGTAGTTCGTTGAATTGTACTCGTTTTGTGCTCAATTGTGCCGAAGTTTGTTTCAACTGTGCATTTTTGCTTATAGCGACAAAAATGAAGACAATTGCGGGGGGTTCAGGTTGACCGCTAGCCTCCGTTATTTTAGTTTTTAAATTTCATCATAATCCGTTTAATTGTGATCGTTTTATGCTCAATTGTGCCGAAGTTTGAAAAAACGTGTTCATTTGCGGAAAAAAATTAAGAAAAATTCGAGGCGGCCACATTGAGCACTAGGCTCCCGTTTTTTGAGTTTTTCAATTTCTTCTTAATCCGTTTAATTGTGCTCGTTTTTCGATCAATTGCGCCGAAGTTTGTTTCACTTGTGCTTATTTGTTTATAGCGAATAAATTGAAAATAAATGGGGGTGGGAGGTTGACCGCTAATCCCCGCTTTTTTGAGTTTTCAATTTTTTCTTAGTTCATTGAATTGTACTTGTTTTGTGCTCAATTGTGCCGAAGTTTGTTTCAATTGTGCTTACTTGCTTATATCGAAAAAATGAAAACGATTGCGGGGGGTCAGGTTGACCGTTAGTTCCTTGTTTTTTGAGTTTCAATTTCTTCATAAGCCGGTTAATTCAGCTCATGTTGTGTTCAATTCTGCCGAAGTTTGTGCTGATGTGCTAATAGCGAATAGATTGAACCCAAATTAGGGGGAAGGGAGTAACCGCTAGCCCCCGCCCTTTTTGTTTTTAGTTCTTTCTTAGCGCATTGAATTGTGCTTGTTTTGTGCTGAAGTTTGTTTCAATTGTGTTCATTTATTTATAGCGCAAAAATTGAACATAAATGCTAGGGGCCCGTTTGTCCGCTAGCTACGCGCTTTTTCTGAGTTTTTAAAATTTTTTCCTTAGCCCGCTAAACTGACCTTGTTTTGTGCTCAATTGTGCCGATGTTTGTTAAATTGTGCTCATTTGTTTGTAGCGAATAAATTGAAAATAAATGCGGGGGTGGACAGGTTGACCGCAGCTTTCGCTTTTTTTAAATTTTTAGTTTCTTCTTAGCCCCTTGAATTGTGCCCAAATGTGCCAGTGTTTGTTTTAATTGTGCTCATTTGTTTATAGCGGAAAAATTGAAGACAAATGCAAGGGGCCAGATTGACCGCTAGCCCACTGCTATCTCTTAATTTTTAATTTTTTTTAGTCCGTTGAATTGTCTTTGTTTTGTGCTCAAATGTGTGGATGTTTGCTTCAATTGCGCTCATTTACTTATAGTGAAAAACTTAAAGAGATTCTGGTGGGGAGGGGGGCACTAACCGCCCGCTTTCTTTTAGTTTTCAATTTTTTCTTAATCAGTTGAATTGTCCTCGTTTTATGCTCAAATGTGCCGAAGTTTGTTAAACTGTTCATTTGCCTATAGCGAACAAATGAAAACATGCGGGAAGGCCAGATTGACCGCTATCTCCCTCTCCGCTTTTTAAATTTTCAATTTCTTCTTAGTGTTCCTTTTGTGCCCAATTGTGCCGAAGTTTGTTTCAATTGTGCTTATTTGCTTATAGCGAAAAAAATGAAAACAATTGCAGGGGGCCAAGTTCAACCGCTAGCTCCCTTTTTTTGAGTTTTTCCATTTCTTTATAATTCGTTTAATTGTGCTAATTTTGTGCTCAATTGTGCCAAAGTTTGTTAAATTGTGCTCATTTACTTATAGCGAAAAGAAGTGCGGGGCTGCTAGATTGACTGCAAGCCCCCGTTTTTTGACTTTTTCAATTTCTTCAAAAATCCGTTTAATTGTGCTCGTTTTGTGCCGATTTTTTTTCTATTGTGTTCTTGTGCCAATAGCCCCCGTCTTTTGAGTTTTTAAGTCTTTCTTAGGTCATTGAATTGTGCTCGTTTTGTGTTTAATTGTGCCGAAGTTTGTTTCATTTGTACTCATTTACTTATAACGCAAAAATTGAAAACAAATGCTAGGAACCCGGTTGACCGCTAGCTCCCCGCTTTTTCTCAGTTTTTCAATGTTTTCTTAGTCCGCTGAATTGTCCTTGTTTTGTACTCAATTGTGATGATGTTTGTTAAATTGTGCTCATTTGTTTATAGCAAATAAATTGAAAACAAATGTGGGGGTGGGCCGTTGACCGCAGCCCTCGCTTTTTTGTTTTTCAATTTCTTAGTCCCATGTATTGTGCTCGTTTTGTACTCAAATATGCCAGTGTTTGTTTCAATTGTGCTCATTTGTTTATAGCGAAAAAATTGAAGACAAATACGAGGAGTTTCAATTTTTCTTAATCCGTTGAATTATCCTCGTTTTGTGCTCAAATATGTCGATGTTTGTTTCAATTGTGCTTATTTGCTTGTAAAAAATTAAAAAAGAAATTCTGGTGTGTGGCACTAGCCGCCCGCTTTCTTTTAGTTTTCAATTTTTCCCTAATCCGTTGAATGTCCTCGTTTTATGCTCCAATGTGCCGCAGTTTGTTAAATTGTGTTCATTTATTTATAGCGAAAAAATGAAAACATGCGGGGAGGCCAGATTGACCGCCTGGTTTATTGAGCTTTTCAATTTTTTCCTAGTCCGTTTGATTTGGCTCGTTTTGTGCCGAATTGTTCCGAAGTTTGTTTCAATTGTGCTTATTTGCTTATAGCGGAAAAAATGAAAACAACTTCAGAAGGCCAGATTGACCGCTAGGTCTCCCGTTTTTTGAGTTTTCAATTTCTTCATAATCTGTTTAATAGTGGTCATTTTGTGCTCAATTGTGCCGAAATTTGTTTCAATTGTGCTCATTTGCTTATAGCGAAAAATTTGAAAACAAATGTGTCGGGTCAAGTTGGCGCTAGCACTCCGCTTTTTCTAAGTTTTCAATTTTTTTTAGTCTGTTAAATTGTGCTTGATTTGTGCTTAATTGTGCCGGTATTTGTTTCAATTATGCTCTTTTGCTTATAGAAAAAACGTTTAAAACAATTCCACAGCCTGTTTTTTATCCCCCTCCTCCCTGCACCTCTACGAAGCACCTTACCTTGCCACTACCACGATGCGACTTGCTTCAAATTCCAAAGCATGAACTGGCACATCTAGGGTCTTTGGTTGAGCCAACCGCAGAACTTGCTGGATCTTTCTGTCGAGTATCCCATTAACAAAGGTCTGTACCGCGATCTGTTCTAGGAAGCTATCCGGTGCTGTTGGGTAGGCTGTCAAGCGAGCAATATCTGGTTCAAACTCTTGTAAATTTTCAGTAACCTTTTGGAAACGGTTTTTCACTTGAGCCTGTTGCATTTGTTGCAGATGAGAGTCGCCGTGATGTTAAAGTCTCATAACTTCTTTGATCATAGTCTAGTATGATATGCGGAATATTTAAGGCTTCACCTCATAATGCGACAATCGATGCGGTTGCCCTTTCGCCATCGTTCCAGTCTATAGCTCGCGTGGCGGCCTCGAATTGCCTAAAATATGTCTATTAGTGTGACTTCCCGTGACTGACGACCTATTAATGATGATCAAGCCATACTATTGGAGCTACTTGACAGCTACTGTAAGACAAGACTACAAAGAAGCTTGTTTTAGACTCTTATTAATATAAAAACCAAGTAATATTACTTATCAAACCTGATAGGAAACACTGTGGAAATGATTACCAATCGGCCACCATTAATATCTTATCTATTTAACAATATAGATCAATGAATTGTATTATGTTTTTCTACTTTTGGACGCATTTTTCCAAAATAAAACAGTACATTTAGATTAAGTTTTTCGTTTAATAAATCTAGATTCTTTTTATGTTTAATAATTTCATTTACAAAATATACAACAAATATTCATAAAAAAGCAAAAGCTTTCAGAAAGCAGCACCAAATTTAATTTTAACAGAGTAAACTTTTCCTACTAAATTTTTATAAAAACAGCAACTTTTGTACAACATAATTAACGAGGTGCTTTGATATCCAGATCTGCATATTCAAGATCACAACTTTGTCAACACATCAACTAGTATTTTAGATTTTAGGATAAAAATATTTACGAGATGCAAGTTTTAGAATTGTATGTTAAACGGCACTTTATAGTTAAAACGATTCTTTAAAACATGAGCCAAAGAGCTATACTAAATCATAACCAAGATCACGGACTTTCTTGATTATTTACTTAAGTTTCAAATATTAACTTTTAATAATTATTCACTTAGTCTGCGCAATTCAACCCAGTTTTCCGTTAGAAATATTATTTTTAACGTAAATATTAACACTTTGCGTGGAAATTCTGATTGCACCTTAAAATAAACAACTATTTGTTAGGTTAGAATTGTCGTGTAAATGTGACATTGACATTCTTTTCCAACTTCAAAACAAACAGGTGGCAAGACAACAATTATAAAGCGAATCGCCTATGCTGAATTGTTAAACAAATGTCGAAAGGTCACAAGAAAGCATGACCGGCCATATGTTTCAAAATGAAACAACCAAGTAAGCTAACTTCTTGCAGCAATTTCCGAAACTGCACATGACCAAGGAATTGAATACTTATGCTGTTCTCCCTTCATTTTTGAAGTTAATTTCCTAATTGAATTTACTTACTCTTTGCGTTCCATAAACCAATAAATTCGTGGCACAGTAATCTTCTTAAAACCATTCTTAAAAAGCGCTGTAACTGAAATCAAATTAGAATAACGAATCAAATACTTTTACCTGATTACCATTAACAGAAAAAGCAGAACTTACACGGGACCTTCTCATCTAAAAGTACAAATTAAAATTGGCGATATGCTCGATTCCTTCTAAAACCCATCTTACTTGTTTCAAGAGAGAGCGAATACCCTCCGATTTGGCGAACTAACGAAACGACCTCGTGTTGTCATATTCAGCAAAGTTCAAATACTTAGGAGTCGAATATTATTTATTTTAAAGAATACTCCACTCCAAATTAAATTATACTGCAAACTCTTGAATAGTAATTAATATTAAGGAATCGATTATTGAATTAAATAATTGGTACATTAAGTGTAGTAAAGCAAAGAATCTACGTATTTATAAACCTTACAAAAATGATATTTTACAAAAGTTATGTAGTTAATGAATACGCCACTGCACGATCGGGCAATTCCGTATTATAGACAGCTCAATTATGGCAGCCAAGTTCATTTCGGTTATTTTCATTAATATGGAATCAAAATAACTCCCAAAATTCAAATCTTTAACATTAAAAATTACAAAGTTAAAAACAAATTAATATAATTTTCAAAATGGAACAGCAAGGATTCGAAAAATTCGAAATTTTCGAGTAAGATAAACTCTTCCTGGCCAATGTAGTACCTTCGGGTGGAGCATTGGAAAATCAAATGTTGGGCGTAAGTGTATGAAGAGGGTCCCGGAATGCTATCGTGTGGAAAATACTAGTCTTAATTGGGAAGTATCTTGAACGCCACTTAATCTCGAAATACGGGGATTTCTAGAGAAACTCCCAGAAAAAATTACAAGAGGTTGCTAAAACCTGAGATAAGGAAAGTGATTCTGACCTACGTTCTATATGAGGAATAATCGAGTACACTAATGCTAAAACAAACAAAATAAACATTAACAATATGGACAATAATATACCTACTAAAAACTACTACCTGATTATTAATCACGCTTCTAGGTAATTGCAATGTAGTTTATTACAACAAGGATGGAAGTATTACTTTTACAATAGTTGTAAAATACCAATATAGGATTACACAATGTTTTCATTACAAGTACATTCTTAAGCAAAACAAGGACAACAAATATATCAAAAATTGCTTAGCTTGATGGAAAACGTTTTCGGCTAACAAAATTACTTTCTGTATTTTTAAAACTAATAATAAGAACATACTGTGAGTACGTTTATAAACTTCAGGAGATTGATCATAGGTACTTAGAGTGATTTTTGACTGCAAATAACTTGGAAACAACTAAAAGCAATGATATTCTGGACTTACTTTGTTCTAACCACATCCTACGGGACTACTGGGACTTTGTTCAAAAGTTGGATGCTATTACTTAACATGACTTTTTCCAACATGAAGTCCACTCAAAGAACAATTCTTCTAAAATTAAAAGTAACGAACTTAGTAGGGTATGATTTCTAACTTCACTAACTAATCACAACTAGTTCGACATATTTTCTTCAAGGTTATCAGCAGCTACTCAAGTTATCTCTCTTTTCATGGTAATCACAGAGTGCTCTATAAAAACTATCTTCCCTCCTTACACGATTCGAGATATCTTCTGCAAAATTCGTACAGATGAATTAAGAGTGCAAATTGAAATTACGTTTTCTCGTTTTTTCTGTATCTATCATATGTTAAATTACCTTACTAAGAACCTTAACTAGAACTAGAGAAGAGTTTTTCATTTTTTGAATTAGCATAATTTTGCGTATGAAACTTCTTTGTATCAAGACAACGAGGTCACAAGCGTCACTGTTATACGCTATTGACCAAAAGAAATGAATCATAAAACTTTAATAATTTAGAGTACAAAGTAACCTTGCTATCATTGTTAAGTTTGAAAACCGTCATAATAAATTTGAGAACCTTCGAGTACGAACAATGTAAGATACAAAAATAATCTATCGTTGGATCAAATATGTATGTAATCTAAAAACTATATTTCTTAAAGAAAATGACACTAACCCTATTTGGTGAAATTTACCCATACAAAAACTATTAAACTCTATGTCACGGGGTGCTGGATCCGAAATATACCAAACTCCTCAAAATCTCAAAACTGAAACATACAAAACAGAAAGGTTACAAACAAATATAGTTGGTTACCGCCACCAACTTCAAAGAACACGAAGTACCTGCATTGGAATTATACATTTTTATAATTCTCTTTTTACTAGTTTTACGAGTCCAAAAGTATCTTAAAACTTTCACAAACTTATATTGTGATAGTCTATTTTTGCGATTCATACTATCAGTAATTTCAATTTGATTATTATAATTTATGCATCTTAATTGAAATTTATTTGATTTTATTAGTTAAGTTGATGTTTCCTTACATTCGCTTAAAAATTATTATTGTAGCGTCCTTAGTACGAATGTTACAAGGTTCTTCGGTTTTTTAAATTTCAAGATTTCCGTTTTACTCAATAGAAGTGAACTACGGATAATATAAAATTGTTTAAATTATAACACCCAAGGAATTTCACGTTACAAATTTCTAACATTAAGACAAAACAGTTATAAACAAGGCAATATGGTTGCTCAACGCCCAGCCCAACAAGCACCAATCAGATTATAATAATACGTTCTCAGAATTTTATTTTTAGCGGACCCCCTCGGCACCGTAAGAGTTTAAAAATTGTAAAAATAAATTTATATTAATGATTATGAGCAACACAATCAGCATGAAGCGTATTAAAATAATAAATTCTTCCAACTCCTATTTTCAATGGTATATTATGCAGAAGATATGCCAAAGCGCCAAAAATCTCATTGCTATATGTAGCTCTATACGAACTCCTATGACCATACTTAATTTCTAAAGCTTATTTGTGCGAATTTCTAACTACGAATAATACAATTAATCAAACTTACATTTAGTCCATTAGCCAACCTTTCTCAGTGGATGGTTGGTTAGGTTTTCCTAAATTTGTTATCACATGGTTGTCTGCATCTTCGTAGCGCCCAAGAAGAAAGATAACCACAGATATGAACTACAAATTGGAATCATTACATCGAAAGAGGTGCGATAACACCACTTCCGTCAAGCATAGTTGCATCCGCAAAGTCTGGTACTATAATATCCACGTAATTCCCGGCAGAATTAGTTCGAGGTCCAATAAAAGTTTCATATCATTTTCCCGAAAACGATAAAAATCTCCGAGACAACATTCTAGCGTATTTATACAGAGTAACTCATTTTAACCCTACAATGTAACTACTAGTTTATAACCTATTCAAGGCCGAATCTTTTAAATTAAATGCTGTAAATTTAATGAATATAAGAAATGGAAGCTGGTTATCCAATAATTGAAAAAGGCATATTATGGGTTATTTGACTTAACACGTAACAATCGCAGCAAAACTACGAAAAAAAGAAAGAGGGAACAAAAAAGCTCCTTGTTCCTCTGATTCCAGACAGCTACTTACACTCTAAAGCCTTTAATAGCTAAATAATGTTATCAGGCGTTACCTGATTTTTCTTGAAGCCAACCCCACTTAATCAGGTAACGGTAAAGGAGAAGAAACCACTAATTAATTGACTACCTTGATATTATGGGCACAGTTATTTTTGCCGCACTTCCGGCAAGCAACACGTTTTATCGGAATCTAAGTTTCTACAGTTGTAAATTAAATTCTAAATCTAAATCTAAATCTAAATCTCATAATATAACTTAACCAGCTATTTTTCAAAATTTTTTTTATAAAACACTTTAATAGATAAAACATTCTACACAAGATATTTACAGACACAGGTAAGTAATAAAATCTTTCCCTGCTTATTTGGCATTTGAATTAAACAAGTTTGTAATGTTTTCCTAACTTCATTAACAAATTATAAAGCTAAAGCCAGTTAGGTTCTTTCTTTCACTTTCTTTTTCCATCCAAGTTATATAAATCTTGATTTCGAAATATGTCAATTAAATTTTCTAAAAAAATTTTGTTTAATCATAAGAACAACATAATAATTTCCCGAGATAAGCTCAAGATAGCAATAAACTCTCAAAGCTAGCCGGAAATAAAGGTAAAATCCCAAGACAGAGATAAAATTCTAAGATAATTTTCAAGATAACCCGAAAATAAAAATAAAATCCTAAGGTAATTACCAAAAGCACTGCCAGGATAAATATAGTATGCCAAGATAATTTTCGAAAATAACCCCAGGATAAAGATAGAATTCTAAGGTAACGATACTATTCCAAGGTAATTAGAAAGATAATCCCAAGGTAAAGGTAATTTCCCAAGACAATTTCCAGAGGCAATCCCAAGATAAACATAAAATTCTAAGATAATTTTGAAACGCAACCCTAAGATAAACAAAATTATAAGACATAGTTACATTTAAAATTAAATTTAGAAAGTGGTCTCGTAGAACCGTTAAAAGGAGACTTTTCTTGTGCCCAAAATGGAGGTTCGAGAATCGATAACCCGTTCCATTGAACGAACAAGGGACCGGCTTACCGTGAATGCAGGATCACTCGTGCCCTAGGTATGGAGCCGATAAGATATGCCAAAGGCAAACAAATTAACTAAAGCACTGCCACCGTTTAGGGCACGGACAGTGGCGACGCAAGGTTGAAAACGAGGTTCACACAACATGGCCCAGTGCCGTGGGTTGCCGGGTCCCCAGACGATACGGCAACTAACAGAATAGGAAAAGTAGATAGATACAAGGAATTGTATTAAAAGAAGGAAATTGGAATGAGTTGGATGCCATAGTAACTTTGGAGGCGAAGAGAAAAGAAGAATGGCTGACGTTGAGTAAAAAATGATAGACAAGGTGAATAGAAAAATGCTACTCAACTTGACAAAACTGAGTCAGTAAGCCGGGGTGGGGAGAGCATCACTGTTATGCAACAAACGGCGGTCTTTGGGACTTAAGACATGTCCGTTGGAGGAAAAATAAGGCTGAAAAGGAGATAGCGGCATATAAAAAAGTAAGTTTTCGGACAAACGTCCTATAGGGGAGAGAGAGAGAGAGAGAGAGAGAGAGAGAGAGAGAGAGAGAGAATGTCCCCAAATAAAAAGAACAATAAGTCTGAAGGATCCCTGCCTACCAAAAGAAATAAAAGCCAACCAGACTGTACTTTGCTCAAAGTAAGCATATTCATTCAACCCAAATATTTCAAAAATCGATAAGAAAAGATATATACAGTAAATTCACACCATCATAATCAAAAGAAGTATATATAAAAGCAACAGCGACTCACCCATAAGTTAGAAAACATCAATTCAACATCAGCTCTGATAAGTCCTAAAGATTTATTGAGCTATTCATGTCAATCATAAATGGAAGGAGGGAAGGTTAGAGAATTGGTAAGATAAAAAGTATTATAGAAATAAGCGTAGATATTTTGAATATCTAAAACCCAAAAATAAAAAATGAAAGTTATACTGTACAGATGAACGATCTAAGTCACACAAGAAAAAAATATAAAAGCAAATTATTAAAAGAATAATTAAATTTACATAATCTAAAGTGTTTTAGCCTTTTAAATATGAAAGGTAGAATAGGTTTTCAATATAAGGTAAGGAGAAAAAAACAAACAAAGGGAAACGAGAACAGACCTTTTTGAGGTATAAAATATTTCATACTACAAGATACATTTAAAAGGTGGATTAAACAACATTATTTACTCTGAATTACTACCGGCAAAAGGTTTTAAGTCTTTTATGTGACAGTTTCTTGTGGTTTACCATCAAGATTTTATAGATTTTATAGATAAATGCATTTATACAAAGTTTTACTTTACATAAGATACATTTTCAAAGAAATTTAACAGAAAAGATGTTAGTTCACAGCAAACATTTTTCATTATTCAATGTAGGTCTTTTAATTGTTTAAATTTAATTTTCGAAAAAATCTGTCAAAAATCAAATTGCAGGTTTTTATACAAATAAAAATCATCAAAAGTTGGATTAAGTTAATAAATAGATAAGCAAAACATTCAAAGAGAAAATTTTTACAAACGTCTATCTGAATAATAAAATTTACTATTCAAACGAGAAAAAGGACGATTTTCAAGCGTCAAAATCTTAAATGAATAAATAAGAATCCCTACAAGGTAAATATTCGTACAGAAATCTGTGCAGACAAAAAGAAAGTAGTAAAGTAAGCAAAAAAAAAATAGCCCGCGCTGAGTATCACAACAAAAGGAATAGAAAGAAATATTGGCGTGCTAGCTAAAATGTCGATGCGTGGGGTGGGTTACACAGAAAGAAAAAGGAAACCTCAAGAAAAAGAATTTATTTACGCTTAAGAAATCAACATGTAATTAAACGAAAACCAACTCGCATAGGAAACGGCATTTATCCAGCGTATCCCGAAGGATTTACATAGTGCAAAAATCTTCGCAAAACTAATCAATACCCTTCTTGAATTACCTTAATTTAATTTTCTGTTTTAATTCAATTTTTTATATCAAAAAATTAAATAAACACATGTACGGTGGACTGGTTTCAGTTCTGTGATTACCCAATATTAAATCATTGATATCAAAATAGTCATGCTAACCCTATACTTACGTATTGTCCATGTAGCGGTAAATTACGGTATTAAAGAAAGAAACCATCTACGAGCCAAAATGCATTTTGTCGTTGCTGTAAAACAATTATTAGAAAAAGCGTCACACTTAAATCATATTGTACTCTAAATTTTGTACAGATAGCAAATTGTATTGTATAATTAAACTCAAACAAGAAGGACTGCCTTCATTAGAATATTCTGACAGCTTGAGTGAAGTAAGTTTAATTGAAATACCATGCTACCTTCAATTGTGTGATGAGCAACCTGAAAAACTTAACAAAAGAACCAGGCCTAATTCTTTCTGATGATATCAAAGCGACGCAGAAAAGCAATAGTAATTCTTACAGCTTGGCTGGACGTTCTGTTGCGGCGCAACAATTGTTTAGAGTCGACATATGCTGGATCACATGTCACACTATACCAAATTCTTTTCCTAGAAAACTAAGTGAATCAAATTCAGAAGAAGTAAAGATGAACAGAGTAACCTTCACTTTTCTTGACCTACAGCTAGTAGTAAATCATTAGCTGACCTGACATGTTACACGGTGATGGGTTAAGTTAGTTGAAAATAAATTAGCACCATTTGTAGTAGATAATTTAGTTGCTGGAAAAATTTAATCTTTCAAAGAAACAACTTCGTGAATTTAATGAAGGACGATCAGAGTTGGTTACTTATCTACGGTACTTCAAATTATAGGAGTGTAGCGAACGTAAATTTAAATGATTGTGAACTGAACGGTTTCTAGCGTAATTAGGCAGTAAATTTTTAAATATGAAATAGAACCTAACACATGACATGTGATCACGTAATATAGAAATTAAAATTTCATAAGAAATGATGCTTTTGGACCTGTTTTGCCATACAAAAGTAGATGTAAAAATGCCTGTTTCTAAAAAATTCCGATTAGCATATTTACTATAATCGATTAGTTTAAAAGAAAGACGTGAAAGCAAAAATACAATGAACAATTTGATTAAAAAACAGAAAATTCTGTCGTTGAGTAACCTATTCAAATATGGACAAAACCTGGAAATAATTACTGTTTCATTTTGCATGCTTTCATTTGATAATAGATCGCAATAAATGGTAAAAACAACTTAGAAAATCGTGCTAAAATTTGCATGTTTTAATTTATTTACAATTTGTCGATATTCACATGCCCATGTTTTTGCCATTTATAAGAAGTCCTGTGATTGTTTTTATTCTCATTCAAACAGAATCACGAAAATGCTTCATTACATACATCCACAACCTATTGCATAAAACAAAACCACCCATAGTTACCCACACATAAGTATATGTTTATTTTGTACCTGAACGGAAACAGAAAGTCAAAGTACTCGAACAAACTTGATGTATTTAGTATTTTACATTCTTAAGACCGGAAATGTTAAACCAACTATATAGAATCACTTTAAAAATGAGTTTTTACAGACTTTGTTATCTATTAGAGACGCGTGCCAACATAAATGCATCATCCTACAACACGTACCTTAAAACCCATTAACGACCGAACGAATAAAAGTGCATTAGAGCGAGCGCTGCTGGTTTGATGGTCCGACACACGGGTCTGCTACTTCTTCATACTTTTTACACGCCTTACTAATTTGTCCATTAGAAATACGAGGTGGTCCACTTGAAAATTGGATACGTTTAGATTAAATAATGAATGTTTCTGAATTCAGAATGAACAATAACGAGATTTATGGGTTTGGAAGTATGTAAGAGCAGTAATTCTTTTTCTTTTTAAAAGCATTTACTGTTTAACGAATATCCACAATCGATCCCAAAATGTGATTGTTGTGAATAATAAGAGCTGCTACCCATCAAACATGGCTATTTTTCCTGGCTTGTATAATTGTGAAAATATATTGAGTACTACTGACAATAAGCGTCAATTAAAATGTTACCTGAAAGTTACCACTGCTAAGTAAACATCTTTCCCGCAGAATTCAAAAATGCAAATAGTTATTCCCATCGTTCGAACCAACCAATTGTCGCGATCTAAACGGGCAGATCCCCCCCACATTTTATATTTTTTATATAGTACCTGATTGCACCAACAATAAGACTGGTAGCTAGCACCCAAAAACTTGGAAGTTGTTACAGTTCAAAGTGGATCGTGGTGGGGGCTAAGGTGATGCCGACATCCACTACAGTTTTTTCAATTTTTGTTCTTGCACCTGATAGTACTAACACAGCATCACCAGTCCCATAGCTAGCATCTTAAAAAATGGCGAAGATATAACAGTTTAAAACTTGGGGGGAGGTTAAAGTGAATCCAGTCTTCCCACCCTACAACACTTTTTATTTTTTCTCTTGCACCTGCTACCACTAACATAGTACCGCATAGCACCACCAGTCGCATAGCTAGCAACCAAAAAATGGCGAAGCTATGTTAGTATTAGCTGGTCCAAAAAAAAAACAAAAAAACTATTGTGTGTTCTGTAGCCCACAAACTTTAAACTGTTAAATCTACGTCATTTTTGGATGCTAGCTATGCAACTGGTAATGCTATGCGGTACTATGTTAGTGTTATCAGGAAAGTGAAAAAAAATGTTCTCAGGAAACACCATTTGAACCCTTCCCGAAGTTACTGTTATATCTTCGCCATTTTTTGGATGTTAGCTATACGATTGACGGTGCTGTGCGGTGGTATGCTAGCACTAGCAGGTGCAAGAAAAAAATTGAAAAGTAGTGTGGGAGCTGACATCGCCCAAGGCCCTAAATTTTAAACTGCTATACAAAAATACACAAATGAGCACTGTGTGTGCATAGAAGTAAACACGGGGGTCTGGGGAGTTGGATAGTAACCAACAGCTACTTCCAATTTAGGCTAGACCCTGAACCATACCTAAGAAATCTCGGAGAACATACAACATACAACATACAACAACAAGCCAGTGCTCATAGTTGCGGATATAAACGGAAAATCCGTATAATAACGATACAGACGAAAGAGGAGAAAAGGTTGAAAACCTCATTAATGAGCTTCAACTAGAGATACTAAATAAACCGAATAATCCCCCAACATATAAAAACAGAGTAGGCGAAGGAACGAATATCGATGTAACACTTGCCAATAGTGAGGCTTATCATCATATAATAGATTGATTGGAAAGTTCATGATGCGATCACAGTAAGTGATCATAACTTTATAACTTTTAATATAAAAAAAAGCATAAACCAGAAGAAGCAACACTAAGATTCAGATACAACCTAAAAAAGGTGGATTGGGGAAAAACTCAACAAGAATGTGTACCACCTATACAAACTACAAGAGACAACAATGTACATGAATATACGAAAATATTAACTAAAGAATAAAAACAACTATGAGAAAAATAATACCTATGCAGAATGTGCAAATAACAACCCGTAAATTACAGTGGACTACAGAACTACAAAATTTAAAGAAAGAAACTAGAAGCGGTTTGTAGTCCCTACGGGACTACTTTGAGCGCCCCGCCCTCTTTGCGCCCCGCCCTCTTTGCGTCCCGCTTTCTTTGCGACCCGCCTTCTTTGCGCTCCACCCTCTTTGCGCTCCGCCCTCTTTGCGCTCCGCCCTCTGCGGTCCGCCCTCGTTGCGCTCCGCCTGCTTTGCGCTCCGCCCTCTTTGCGCTCCGCACTCTTTGCGTTCTGTCAGGTTCGCGCTCCGCCCTTTTAGTGCCCTGCCCTCTTAGCACCCCGCCCTCTTAGCACCCCGCCCTCTTACCGGCCCGCACTCTAATCGTCCGCCCTTTGTGCTGGGACCTACCGGGAACCATCGAGATTAATCGAAAACCATCGGAAACCTTCGGAAACGATCGGAAACCGTCGGGAACCGCCAGGACCCACCGAAACCCACCGGAATCCACCGGAACCCACGGGGACTCAATGCGACCCGCTGGGACCCACCTGGACCCACTTGGAACCCCACTTGGAACCCACTTGGAACCACTCGGAACCACTTGGAACCAATTGGAACCACTTGGGACCAATTAGAACCAATTGGAACCAATTGGAACCACTTGGAAGCAATTGGAACCACTTGAAACCACTTGAAACCACTTGAAACCACTTCAAACCACTTGAAACCACTTGGTAAGGGATCAAGATCACTTCGCCCTAGTACACTTTGTAAAAAACACTCCGGGTAGTCGATCGGATCAAGATCACTTCGCCCTAGTAGACTTTGTCGAAATCACTTCGGAGTCGATCGCATCAAGATCACTTCGCTCTAGTAGACTTTGTCGAAATCACTTCGGGGAGTCGATCGGATTGAGATCACTTCGCCCTAGTAGACGTTGTCGAAATCACTTCGTGAAGTCCATCGTATCAAGACCACTTCGTCTTGGTAGACTGCCGAAATCACTTTGAGAAGTCGATCGGATCAATCGGATCTACGCCCTAGTAGACCGTCGAAATCACTTCGGGGAGTTGATCGGATCAAGACCACTTCGCCGTAGTAGACTTTGTCGAAATCACTTCGGGAGTCGTTGGGGCCAAGATAAGTTCGCCTTAGTAGACTTTGTCGAAATCACTTCAGGGAACCGATCGGGTCAAGCTCACTTCGCCCTAGTAGACTTTGTCGAAATCATCGCGGGGAGTCGATAGGATCAAGATCACTTCGCCCTAAAAGATTTTGTCAAAATCACTTAAGGGAATCGATCGGATCAAGATCGCTTCGCTCTAGTAGACTGTCGAAATCAGTTCGGGGAGACGATCGGGTGAAGATAACTTTGCCCTAGTAGACTTTGTTGAAATCACTTCGTGTAGTCGATCGGATCGTCGATCGGATCAAGATCAAGATCCCTTTGCTCTAGTAGACTTTGTCGAAATCACTTCGGGGGAGTTGATCGGATTAAGACCACTTCGTCCTAGAAGACTTTGTTAAAATTACTTAGAAGGAGCTGATTGGATCAATATCACTTTGCCCTAGTACACTTTGTCGTAATCACTTAGTGGGAGTATATCGAATCAAGACCACTTCGCTTTAGTAAACTTTGTCAAAATCACTTGGGGGGGGGGGTCAATCGGATCAAGATCACTTCGCCCTAGTAGACTTTGTTAAAATCACTTTGGGAAGTCCAACGTATTAAGATCACTTCGCCCTAGTAGACTTGGTCAAAAATCACTTCTGGAAGTCCATCGTGTGAAGACCACTTCGTCTTAATAGACTGTCAAAATCAGGAAGTCGATCGGATCAAGATCACATCGCCCTAGTAGATTCTGTTGAAATCACTCCAGGGAGTCGATAGGATCAAAATGCCCTCGTGGAACGATCAGATCAAGACCACTTCGCCCTAGTAGACTTTGTCAAAATCACTTCGGGGAGTCGATCGGACCAAGATCATTTCTCTCTAGTAGACTTTGTCGAAATCACTTCGGAGAGTCGACCGGATGAAGATCACTTTGCCGTAGTAGATTTTATCGAAATCACGCCTGGGAGTCAATCGGATCAAGATCACTTCGCTCTAGTAGACTTTGCCGAAATGACACCGGAGTCGATCGGATCAAGATCATTTCGTTCTAGTAGACTTTGTCGAAAACACCTCATGGAGCCGATCGGATTTAGATCACTTCGCCCTAGTAGACTTTGTCAAAATCACTTTGGGGAGTCGAATGGATCAAGACCACTTCGCCCTAGTAGTCTTTGTCGATATTACCCGATTAAAACCGATAAAAACCGATCAAAACCGATGTAAACTGATGTAAACCGATGTAAACCGAAGAAAAACCTATGAAGAACGATGGAAAGCCGATGAAAATCGACGAAAATCGGCGAAAATCGACGAAAATATCGACGAAAATCGACGAAAATCGACGAAAAGCGACGAAAACCGATGAAAAACAATAAAAAAAAATAAAAAAAAATAAAAGCTAATTTGTAGAAATAGCAATAAAGCGATGTGATATGCAAATGTTGCATGTGCTGTTATCGGTAAAAAAAATTAAAGTCGTGTGCAATAAAAATAATCGAAAATACACCAACGTAAGGTTTAATTAGCGATAGGAGCAATATGAGTAACAATATGAGTAACAATGAGGAACAATATGAGGAACAATATTAGGAACAATATAAGGAACAATATGAGGAACAAATACTGCTCTACAACATTTGTTAAACAAATGTTACAGACATAAAAGCGTAACAGATATTATTTAAATTGGTTAAATAAACGATTGCAATACACATAAATTGAAGAAACCTTAAGCAACTGTTTTTTAAGAATTCAAGACATGTTACTGAACGTGGTCTGTTAAAGTTAACTAAATCAGCTGATCGTCTTATTTAAATTGACATGAGTGAATGTTATTGGATATATACCTACAGTTAATTTAGGCAATTACTGGTTTCACCCTTCTTAGTCTTATTGTACGAACCAATTCCATGCTGCCTGTATATAATAGTGTATAAGTATTGCCCTGTATTAGAAATGGAAACCACAAATAAAAACGCTTATACGCTAAGAATACTATGTTAATAATACGTTTTTGAATGAAGATAAGGAATAAATAATGCATTCCATTTCGCAGTATGGCGGTTATAAATTGAGGTGCCTTTAAATAGCAGAATAGCCAATCAAAATTGAACAATATTTAATAATTGTTAATGTAGTCAGTTTTACATATGAGCATATTTTTAATAACGTGTTCGTCAATAGGAACTTATTTTAAACATAACCTACGGCTGAAGTAAATGCAAGTAATTGTACCGCTATTGATGGAATAGAAAAATGCGTCTTCTATGCCGTAATATGCGTTTAACATTTCTCCAATAAATTGTAGAAGTTAGTGTTCCTAAACGTTAATGAATTTAGGTTTTACGCTTAAAAATTTGTTTGTGGCACATAATTGGTATTTTATAAGGAAATGTAGGTAACCCTGCCTGTCTTACTTTGACAAAACTACAACATGCTGCCTTGCTTTTACAACGTATTGGATATGCTCGTTAAGAAAAATTGTAAATAATGGATCGTAATCAATGCCACATAGTTTAAAAATATAATACATACGCGCAAACTGGACCGAAGACATGGTTTTAGACGAACTGATAATTTCTACTTACGTTTTAGATATTTTACATTGTTTCGTGAACAATTTTTGAAAATCATTGGTATTGATTAATAACAGTAATGTGTGATGTTTAATTTGCTGCAGAATTATGATATAACTCGGTTAAATAAATAACGATAAAGCCACGTCAATGTTATGGACTATGTTTATTCGTTTAAAGCGGATATTATTTAAATTAGATATTAAATTACATCAGCTTTCTATACATAGCAAATGTTGTATGGTAAATAAGGAAAATGATTGAATTCTATTATTTGAATATAGTCTGTATATGTGTCTAAGATTCATCTGTTGTTGACGTTTCTCGAATTAATTATACAAATTTTAATAAAAGTTTTAAGAAAATACCATAGTACCAGCTTGCAAACAGTTAACAATTCAGGTTTTAGGATACAGATAGTGTATATTCATATTGTTAGCCTTGTTGTTTATACCAAACTGACGGTTGAAAATATTTTCTATGGAATCCTATCTTAACACACGCTCGACTTCGTCGAACGTAACCTTTTAAAACGCAGGTGTTTCTGTTAATTATCGATCGTTTTGAACATAACAATTCCTTGGACTTTCTGCTTCTCGGTATCTGATAAAACTGACATTGTCTTTTACAACGAATACAATTGCCTTGGGATTATTGATTTTCTTACGCAAGCACGTTCCCTTATGCTTATATGTGTATGATTAAATAAATTATGGTTAATTATGCATATCCTTGAACTTCTATTTGCATTAAAGTTTTTTTCCTGTGATCCTAACATTCCAATTATTAAATATAAAAAATACCTTAATGCACGTCCGTTTTCACTAAATGAATTAAAATTTAATTTTGCGCGTAAATAATTTGCTCTTTGCTATATACAGGGTTGTTGAAATTTTATTGTTTCACACTGATTTACTCCTTTGAATCCACAATAATATATATATTCTTATGCTGCACCCCACTCTTTTTCGCGCCTTTTCTTATAAATTTTAATGCTTTTTATATGGTGTGCATATACCTATTGCACGCCCAGTACTTTTGCAACGTTTGGTTGGTGATTTAATCAAAATTGTTTTTAAGATGCCTCGACTATATGAACTCTTTCTTCTCAGGGTATCCACCTACTTACCGTGGGTTCAGTGGTAAGTAGATGTGCAATGCCCAACCAAACTGCACTCTCTTTTGTTTTAGTACTTATTTTAGAATTTAGTTTTGTATATGCCAAATTTTTTTATGATCAACGTTGCCTTGTGCCAAATTAATTAATACCACAAAGTTTATGACTTTTGACGTTATAAGATATTTCACAGCACTCACCTGGATTATACTTTGTTTCTGGCCTCTCTTAATGCTGGCTCAAAATCCTCTTCGCCGTATGCGCCTTTACAAGGTTGCACTATCCCTTTGAATTTTCCGTCTCGCCTCCAGGTATCTTTCTTTAATTTTGTTGCTCCCAAATCTGAAATAACTGACCCGAATTTTAGAATTTAGAATACCCGTTTATTTTACTTCCCCTGCGCTAATTCTTCCGTCGTAGTTTCTTCGTTGACTCTTACACTTCCAATTGCTGCTCTAACGTGGTCTCCTAATTTTGCTCCTCTTGTTCCAAATTAATACGTCCGCCTTTAATCCGCACTCAATCAAATCTATCTTCGTCCTGTTCAAAACCACTCAATGCCCTGCTACATATACATCCATATCCAAATCAATCTTCGTTCCTGTTCAAAACCACTCAATGCCCCGCTACATATACATCCATATCCAAATCAATCTTCGTTCCTGTTTAAAACCACTCAATGCCCCGCTACATATAAATCCGTATCCAAATCAATCCAAATATCCCTCCTTCTTACAATTCCTATTCGATGCCTTCTGCCTTTACCAATATCGTTCCAAATCTACCTTACTATCCGTCGCTTTGCCGTCGCACTAATACAAATCTTTACCTTTTCTCGTCGTCGCTATTAAATTACTTATGTACCGATGCTGCTCTTTACTCTTCTTTAATAATCAAACTATTATAATTCAAACACGTTTATTAATCTTCCAAAATCTTTACACAATTTAGCGCAGTTCTTTAAAATACGTCTTTACACCAAAAATATTCAAAATAGATTCCCCTTGTTTACTATCCAAGGTGATAATTACAACATTTCTTGCCTACTACATTACAAATTACATAAACTAAAACCATCCAATAATGTTTTAACACTGAGTTTGTGTCACACATACCATAAATTATGTCCTTTTACACTTTCATAGTTTACACATAATATTCTATCATTGGTCCTAAATATTTTACAATCCTTCAATCACATTTGACACTGTTATTACTTATAATTTTGAGATTACATATTCGTCCAAAAGTTGATTCTATTTAAACAAAAGCCAAAATAATTCACACATGACCCTGGATCGGCGTGGTTGATAGTGGACATCCATAGACGCATCCGGTTTTCGGATGGCAAATGTACGTTCAATGGCCTATTAAATTCTAACTCACTATAAACTCTTGAGCACTGTGTATTTTATCACGTCATCAAGTCATTATAATTTACCTCTTGGCACTTACATTTCAACTACCATTTTGAATACTTTAGCATATGTAAAGTACGGCAAACGTACATTTTTAAATTATGGGATCAGATATATGGATCATTTTATTTGGCATACACTACCTTCTACTAAACAACCCTTAGAACCCTTGGTAGTTCCTCTGACACTACAATATATATATATATATATATATATATATATATATTATATATATATATATATATATATATATATATATATATATAAGGATAAAGAGATTCAAAAGTCTTGGTAGTCTTCAGAACTTTTCGAAAGGTTACGGAATGTACTTATGAGGTCAAGTAACAAGTTGAGTAACGATAGTTAGAAAATATTTACAGTTTTAAGAGGTCTAGACGTCTTCGGCGGTCTTCAGAACTTTTCGGAAGGCTTTGTGTTTTACTTGTGAGACAACGTGAGGTATAAAGAATTACGATATGAATATAAGAACTATAAATTGAACATATATATATATATATATATATATATATATATATATATATATATATATAGTACAGAGATTGTTTCGAAATTATACCAGTATAATAGCTTCGATTACTTCATAGGGTTCTTGAAGACTATTTCACTCTGAGGAGGCTTAATAAAGCCGACACCGTCGGTCAGTGGATGTTTCCTCCCCTATGAGGTAATAAGCTAATGTTTTGTTAATGGCTATATAAACTACCAGCCCGATTTGTATTTGTCAATAGACTCTATTATTTTCATAGAGTTTGTTTACAGATACATCTTATTTTATATATTGTTTTACACAATTTCTTATTGCGGACTGCAAATAACCTGTCTTTTATATATATATATATATATATATATATATATATATATATATATATATATATATATATATATATATATATTCTTATACTACCCCCTTCTTACTTTTTTTGTCGCGCGCCTTTTCTTATAAATTTCAATGCTTTTTATATGATGTGCAAACACCTATTGCACGCCAAGTACTTTTGCAACGTTTGGTTGGTTATTTAATCAAAATTGTTTTAAGATGCCTCGACTATATGAACTCTTTATTCTCAGGGTATCCACCTACTTACCGTGGGTTCAGTGGTAAGTAGATGTGCAATGCCCAACCAAACTGCACTCTCTTTTGTTTTAGTACTTATTTATGAATTTAGTTTTGTATATGCCAAATTTTTTTATGATCAACGTTGCCTTGTGCCAAATTAATTTAATACCACAAATTTATGACTTTTGACGTTATAAGATATTTCACAGCACTCACCTGGATTATACTTTGTTTCCGACCTCTCTTACTGCTGGCTCAAAATCCTCGTCGCCGTATGCGCCTTTACACGGTTGCACTATCCTTTTGAATTTCGTCTCGCCTCCAGGTATCTTTCTTTAATTTTTGTTGCTCCCAATATCTGAAATAAATGACCCGAATTTTAGAATTTAGAATACCCGTTTATTTTATTTCCCCTGCGCTAATTCTTCTGTCGTAGTTTCTGCGTTGACTTTTACACTTCCAATTACTGCTCTTACGTGGTCTCCTAATTTTGCTCCTCTTGTTCCAAATTAATACGTCCGCTTTTAATCCGCACTCAATCCAAATCTATCGTCGTCCTGTTCAAAACCACTCAATGCCCCGCTACATATACATCCATATCCAAATCAATCTTCGTCCCTGTTTATAACCACTCAATGCCCCGCTACATATAAATCCGTATCCAAATCAATCCCAAATATTCTTCCTTCTTACAATTCCTATTCGTTGCCTTCTGCCTTTACCAATATCGTTCCAAATCTACCTTACTATCCGTCGCTTCGCCGTCGCACCTATACAAATCTTTACTCTTCCTTGTCGTTGCTATTACTTATTAATGTACCGATGCTGCTCTTTACTCTTCTTTAATAATCAAACTATTTCAAATCAAACACGTTTATTAATCTTCCAAAATCTTTACACAATTTAGCGCAGTTCTATAAAATACGTCTTTATACCAAAAATATTCAAAATAGACTCCCCTTGTTTACTTTCCAAGGTGATAATTATAACATTTCTTCCCTACTACATTACAAATTACATAAACTAAAACCATCCAATAACATTTAAACACTAAGTTTGTGTCACACATACCATAAATTATGTCCTTTTACACTTTCATAGTTTACACATAATATTCTATCATTGGTCCTAAATATTTTACAATCCTTCAATCACATTTGACACTGTTATTACTTATAATTTTGAGATTACATATTCGTCCAAAAGTTGATTCTATTTAAACAAAAGCCAAAATAATTCACACATGAACCTGGATCTGCGTGGTTGATAGTGGACATCCATAGACGCATCCGGTTTTCGGATGGCAAATGTACGTTCAACGGCCTATTACATTCTAACTCAGTATAAACCCTTGAGCACTGTGTATTTTATCACGTCATCAAGTCATTATAATTTACCTCTTGGCACTTACATTTCAACTAACATTTTAAATACTTTAGCATATGTAAAGTACGGCGCAAACATACATTTTTTAATTACGGGATCTGATATATGGATCATTTTATTTGGCATACACTACCTTCTACTAAACAACCCTTAGAACCATTGTAGCTCCCTCTGACACTACAATATATATATATATATATATATATATATATTCTACTGGCTCACCCCCCCCTTTTTACTTTTATTAAATTTATTTAAATTTAAAATTATTATACACTACTTTTGTCGTCGCGCCTATTTTTATTATTCAATGAATGACTTTTATATAATGTGCTTTAGTAAAGTTTGGTTGGTTATCTAATTAAAATGTTTACTATTGTTATGCCTCGACTATATGAACTCTTTATCTCAGGGTGTTCATCTACTTACCGTGGGTTCAGTCGTAAGTAGATGTGCACTGCCCAACCAAACTGCACACTCTTTTGTTTTACTACTTTTATATGAATTTACTACTGTATATGCCAAATTTTACTGATCAACGTAGCTTTGTGCCAAATTAATTAATGTACACAATTTCTGACTTTTTTGACGTTTTATGATATTGCACGGTACTCACCTGAGTTATACTTCGCTGATGCCCTTTTTAAATGCTGCTGGCTCACGATCTTAGTCGCCGTATGCGTCTTTACATGGACTCACAATCACTATTGAACTTTCGTATCGCCTCCAGGTGTCTTAGTACAATTTTGATGACCCCAAATCTGAAACGAATAACCCGAATTTTAGAATTTTGACAAACCGTTGTAATTACTTCCCCTGCGCTAATCCTTCCGTATTCCCTTTTTTTTCTGCGTTGAATCTTCCCCTGCAATTGCTGCTCTCTTAATTCCACTCTTCGTGCTCCAATTAATCCGTCCGCCTTTTCGTATTCAATCCCAAATCTAACCGCCGTCCTGTTCCAAATCACTCAATGCCCTGCTATAAATTCGATGTCCCGCTCGATGTCCTACTGCCTTCAAATCTCTATCCAAATCAATCCCAAATCTATTTAAAATATTCGTTGCTTCGCTGTCGCTTGTATAACCACTCTATGTCCTTCTGCCTTTAAACCTCTATCCAAATCCCAATCTCGTTCCAAATCTAATTAAATATTCGTTGCTTTCCCGTCGCACTATTACCAATCTTTACACTTCTTTTAACGTCGCTGTTGCTTATTTAACCACCGATGCTTCTTGTACCTCCACTTTAATAAATCAGACTATTTAAATTCAAACACATTTATTTTTTCAAAATATATATACAACTTTAACGCAGGTTTGCAAAAACACGTCTTTATACTAAATTTAATCGAAAAAGAATCATCTTGTTTACTCTCCTAGGCAATAAGCACAACAAAACTAACTTACTTAATTACATTTCACATACATAAAAATATCCAATAACAATTTGTCCTTTTTTTGGTGTCACAAATACCTTCACTATTGTCTTTATACACATTCCTAAATTCTATCATTGGTCCTAAATACTTCACAATTCTCCAATTATATTTGATACTGCTATTAACTTATAATTTTGAATTTACAAATTCGTCCAAAAGTTGATTCTATTTAAATAAAAAGCCAAAATAATTCACACAAGACCTGGATGCTTGGTTGATAGTAGACATCCGTAGACGCATCCGGTTTTCAGACGGCAAATGTACTTTCAATGGCTTATTATTGCAACTTAGTATAAAACCTTGAGCACTGTGCATTTTATCAACGTCATCAAGTCATTTAGTTTACCTTTTGGCACATACGTTTCAAACTAACATGGTAAATACTTTAGCATATGTAAAGTACGGCAAAATATAGTTTTTGAATTACTGGATCTGATATATGAATCATTTTATTTGGCATACACCCCTTTTAATACAAATCTACCCTTAGAAGCCTTGTACCTCCCCCTGACATTACAATATATATATATATATATATATATATATATATATATATATACTTATATTATATGATTCTGCATAAGCCCCAGGTTCGGCATCAATGAAAGTGCTGTGATTTGAAGATGCCCAACGTGGGATGTCAATAAAAGATTCTGTGGTCTGAAATGGTTACTAATAGTGCTCCTAATTATTTTTGCTAGCTCAATTTAAATGAAACCACTAGAATTAGACATTAAACTCATAATGACACGAATCATTCTTTAACAAACAATCATTCAAATATACAATTATTATATCCACAACAGCTTTTCTCTAACAAGCAATATTTTACATACAACCTCATAACAAAAATACTTTCATACAAATATTAAAATCTAGAACTACTAGAGTCTAAAATTTGCCACCACGGCTTTACCTTACGAATAATATCTTAAATCTAACAAAATATAATTTCTGAGGAATCACTCGGTAAATTTGAGTCTAAAATTACTTTTATAATCAGGATGAACACACCCTGATCTTAATCTCATTCACCAGTAACTCCTTAATTAACTCTTATTATATACAAAATTTGTTAAGATAAGATAGATAACTCATTGCCCATTGCTTAAAATTGGATTTTAAACGTATCTAATCAGTTAGGTTTAGTATTTTTTTAATGGCAGCAAAACTGCGTAGGCTGCCACCCTTTTTTAAATCGGATTTTCAAACTCGTACACACTTTTAGTCTAATCTTAAATATTGGCACACAAAAATACACATCTTAGAGTATAACTTAATTAATAACAAGAAATGTCCTTTTTAAAATTTTAAAACAATATAATTATTATTTTACGGTGTAAATTATCTTGGTCATTGTTGTTTTTAACCTCTCTTTGGCATGTAGTCATCTATCCATGTCCAAATTGTTAAAAATTTTCCATTAAAAACCATTAAACATCAAGATTCTTCTTAATCTTCTTTATTATTAAGAAGAATGCTAAACAAACCACAACAAACATACGGGGAGTATAAACATCAAGATTGTATTCCAAAACTGTATGTTTTACGACATGATATATTATCAGTAGTTCGATGACATCGTGACGTTTTAATAAGTATTGAACAACTTGTGCTCATTATTTGTAAAATATAATTTTTTCAAGCATATTTAGTACCTATTCACTTGTTCATTTTAACTTTAAGATATAGCTATGATGGTATTATATTATTATTTATAAATATTTTTGATGTACATGCAGTTAATCGACAAACAACTGCATATTTGATTAAGGTGTGAAAATGCATGAATTACAGTACAATTGAAACACAGCAAGAATTATTGCAATAAATTTTTTCAGACATGTCTAGCACTTGTTTGTTTTAATGATAGAATATAATTGTAATAGCAATGTATTCCTATCTATAAAATATATAAGATGTGCATAATTAAGTAATATTTTTAATGTAAATGCAGTAGATCCACGAACAGCTGAATACTTCACCGAGGGGAGAGAATGCGTCAATTGCGGTGCAATTGAAACGCCACTGTGGCGCAGAGACAACACTGGGCATTATTTATGTAACGCCTGCGGCCTCTACCACAAGATGAATGGCATGAACCGACCTCTCGTTAAACAGCCTCGTAGATTGGTACTTAATTTTGAAAAAGTATTTAATTTTTGTGGTCTGTATGAATTTCGCATTATTTGGCTAACGTCATGTAGTGTGATATTCATATAATTAGATAACACCCCGTGACGAGGCCACGCTGCTGCAAAATTATTTCTTTAACGTTACTATTCTTTCTTTTACTCCGTGTATTAACTGCATGGCTAATTTCTTTTATTGCATTCCAGTGGCGGCGGCAGAGCCAGGCCACGGGGGTGTTGCTGGCGATTACTACAAGAACTACTACCATGGGTATAATGGGGCCACACGAGGCCCATTACACGCCGAGGAAAAATCCAGCCGCCGTTTGGTAGGTTTATTTGATGAACGTCCTCCTTTTTACTTTTTTTTGTATTTTAAAAGAAAAACTGTTCTAACTGTAGAAAACTTAGTAGTTGCCAATTGTATGTTCTTGTATAATCCGCTTTTTAAATACTTGCTTACTCTAAATTTCTCTGCGTACGGTGGCCCCATCATACCCAGGACCGGAGCGGCGCAGGTTTGTTGTTAAGACATTGTTTAAAGATTTTTTTGTAAATGTATAGATTTAGTAAACCCGCCCTGCTCTGGTCTGTGCATGTTTTGCTTCTAGAATTTTTCATGCATGATGATTTTTCTATTTTTCAAAATATGCATAACTTTTAATTTTGTAATAAATAGTGTCTATTTTTGCATAGGACGAGAGATTGCTACAACTCTCGCTATAGAAATAAACACTACCTAGTTTGTTATTATTATTAAAAAAATTTTTGTCTGCAGTCTGCTTCACGACGAGTTGGATTAAGTTGTACCAACTGTCACACCAGTACAACATCATTGTGGCGAAGAAACACTTTAGGTGAGCCAGTGTGCAACGCATGTGGATTGTATTATAAGTTACACGGAGTTAATAGGCCTCTGACTATGAAAAAGGATAGTATACAGGTACATCCCATTTATAACTTGAAAAATAGAATAAAAGGTTTAAAAAATTCGTTACAAAGCCAAAAATCTATTTTGTTACAAAAAGTAAAATAATCACGCAGACGAGTTTTGAACCTATATTTACTATTGCACAGTTACACACAATTGTATGTGTTCTTTAAACTTTGTTTTTGTATGGTTTAGCTTATCATAACAATGTTTTATTGACTTTTAGACTCGAAAACGTAAGCCGAAAGGTACTAAAGAACCAAATTCCAATGGTAACGGTTTATCAACATCACTCTCGATGCCTGCAACTAATATAAAGTTAGAACATAATTTAGCTGGAATTAAGATAGAACATGGTCTAGGTAAGTATTATGGTATTTTTGCAGTAAGGAAATTTACAATTTATTTAAGCACGTTCTGAATCTCACAGTGATCTTTTTCTTACCTCCATTATAAGATAGTATCATCAGAATTAACTAATTGCAATCTGATGCCTTAAATAATCAATAAATTCTTCAATCTGTATATCGATTTATAATATTAGTTAGAATTAATTTATTTATTGCCTAATCAAAATATTGATGAAGGTTCTGAGACCTAATCAATGTTATGATAGCGGTATAATCAGAATAAGTGCTCAACAATTTTTTTATTAATGACATCAATCATTTCTCACTGAAAACTTTGTGTAACTGAGAACTACAATTCAGTTACAATCTATCATTGAAAATGTGTTATTAAAAAGTCTGCCGAAAGAAAATTTTCAATATTTCCATTAAGCACTAACAAAATTGATGCAAATATTTGATGAATTATTTAGTAGATAGTTAAAAAAATAACCGATTACAAAGCCGCAGATAATAAGTTAATCGAATGATCAATTAACATGTCGACTGCCACAGTAATTCTCAGAATTCTGGTCTAAAAAGTGAATTTCATTTAATCATATTATATTATTAAATGCTCCAATTATACTACATAGTTATCATCAAAAAGAATTTAAAAAAAAGCCTTACGAATTATCTCGTAGTTGGTTTAAGAAATCTCTTTGTGGAAGTCAACTACAAGTTAATTCGTACACAGACACGCTTAGACCTGTCGCTTTGCTAAAGCTGAATCGGAGATATACGTCCATATTTGTCAGTAGTGTCTCAGATATTGTCGAGTGCATCAAATTTACGTCTTTCTTGAGTGTGTTGTTTTATAATTATTATTATAATTAAATTATCAAGAACCCAATATAAGGAAAAGATCACTGACTCAAAATGAACTTGAGTACTACACTAATCTAAGTGATTCAGAATTTGACGAGATTTTTGGCGAGGATGGTACGACTGTAGCGATTCTGAACCTTCTGAGAATTCAAGTAATAGTGACGATGAAGTCGTCTTCGAACCTGAAGTTGTTCCCGACCCTGATGATAATGACGAAGATATCCAAGCAACAACATCATTTGCGAATGATAATTTGATATTGATATACTGATATATTGAAACAATAATAATATTGAATACAAAACAGAACAAAACTATTTTAATTTATGTACATAATACCTAGTGTGTAATGTTAATTAATTGGACAAAATTAATTAATACGAGGGCTATTTTTTTTTCAAGGTCCGATCGGTCGCAAAATAAAAACCACAAATCAAAAATTATTTATTTGTAACAAGTACTTACATAATTACTCTATTTTTCTACATAGTCGCCACTCAGATTTAGACATTTGTCGTAGCGTGGGACCAACTTCCCAATACCCTCGTTGTAGAACGTAGCCGCCTGTGTTTTCAGCCATGTTTGTACGCTGGTTTGCAGCTCAATGTCTGTGCCAAAATGTTGTCCACCTAACCAGCGTTTCATGTGAGTAAACAGGTGAAAATGAGATGGAGCCAAGTCCGGGCTGTATGGTGGATGACCAAACACTTCCCATTGAAAACTTCTTTGGTTTACTGGGAGAGTGAGAATGCATCCATTGTTTGGATTGTTCTTTTGTTTCTTGAGTTTCGTAATGGACTAATGTCTCGTCCCTTGTGACAATTTTGTTCAAAAAAGTTTCTCCTTCATTGTGGTAACGCCGGAGAAACGTTAGGGAGGCTTCCATTCTCTGTGTTTTGTGATGGTCGGACAGCATCTTGGGAACCCATCTCGCGCAGTTTGCGGTACTGAAGTTTCTTGCTCATAATGACGTAGAGAGCTGACCTTGAAATTTCAGGAAATTAATCGCTCAATTCAGAAATTGTGAACCGACAATTTTCTTGATTTGCCACATTCACTCGCTGAACGAGATCATTGGTTGACACTGACTTCCTTCCCTGACCGCCTGCATCATGAACATCTGTACGTCCTGCTTTAGAGTTTCTGCACCATTGTCGCACTTTGCTGTCACTCATTGAAGTTTCACCGTACACAGTACTTATTCATCGATGAATTTCGGCTGCATTACACCCCTCAGCCTGAAGGAATCGAATTACCGCACGAACTTCACACTTGGCGGGAGATGCTGTTGTTGTAGACATGTTTACGTGCTACCTACGTGAACACAACTAAACGGAAGTGACGCGACGCGATTGACAGCCATACTAGTGACGCTGCGCAACACATCTGCGCACTGGTTCATCCGATTTTTAGGGGAGTTTTTATTTCGCGACCGATCGGACCTTGAAAAAATAGCCCTCGTATATCCACGTTTTTTTATGCCTCACTGCTAATAGGCACCTAGATGTATACACCTGTATGTGCCAGAAAAAATTGTGTAATTTAATACAATTTAATTTAATTTCATTTCAATTAAATTTTGTACTTGGTTTAGAAAATAAATCAAAACTTCCCGATACTTAAATTTAAAGCCGAATTTAAAGACAAGGTTACAGGGTCAGGCCACAATTAGTGAATGGGTATAATGATTTTACAAGAATCAGATTAAATACAAAACTGCCTAAAAAGACCTTATGCTGTGAGATCTGCAAAACTATCCTGATTGTTCAGTGTAAATATTTTGCTGTGTTTGTTAAATAGTTTAAGGTTGCGTATTTCTTTAATATAGTTTGGTAGGCGTTTGTAAAACTTGGTGGCCAGGTAGTTCATAAATTTTAGATTAAATGTTCTGGCACTGCTTGGTATTGTTAGGTGTTTGTTATGTTTTCCTCTTGTGTGGTGTGTATGATTTATATAGTTTCTGTGATTATCCTTTTTGTGTGTATAACTACAGACAGAAAGAATGTAGATGCATGAAATGTTACAAATGTCTTCGTTGTATAACAATTTAGTTGGGAACCTACCCTGCTTTTTAAACAACTCTAAGTAGAGTATTTTGTATTTTAAACAGTGGATTGATGTTAGACCTATAGGTTCCACCCCGGACGGCAATACCATAAGTAAGCAGGCTCTCTGCAAGTGATTTGTAGAGGACAATTAACATATTTTCCGAAAGAAATTCTCTTAATTGGTAAACTTTATATACCAGAAAACGTACTCTTTGAGTTAGATATGTGATATATTCTTTCCATTTTAGGTGTTTGTCAACCAAGACACCGAGGTATTTTATTTTTGATACTGCTGAAATTCTGGTTTTGTGGACATCATTAAGTTGGATGAAATTAAATGTAGGTCTATTTTTCTCTGTTATTGTGAAAGCAATGTAGTTTGTCTTGTCAAAATTTATTGTCAACAAGTATGTATCTAGCCAATTTTTAATTTTTAACATATCTTCTGCGACTGTACGTTGTGTTTCGTCCCATGAATTGCTCGAACAAACCAATGCCGTGTCGTCGGCGTAAGATATTAACTTGCCTTTAATGTCCAGTTTTTGTAATTCATTTATGTATATTATGAACAATAGTGGGCCTAGAATTGAACCTTGTGGAATACCAGTTTGTATTTCAAGGAGATCACTTAAGACATTGTTAATTTTAAGGTATTGTTGACGTTTGTTAAGATAGTTTGAGAAAAGTTTAAGTACGATGCCACGGATGCCATAGCGCTCAAGAACTTCTATAAGTAGTTGGTGTGAGACTGTATCAAAAGCTTTCGCCAAGTCTATGAACACAGCAATACTTTTTTTACCAGAGTTTAATCTGTTGGTTATTTCTGCTACTAAAGCGTAGATGGCATCAGTGGTATTGGCTCCCTCAGTAAAACCATATTGGTTCGTGGATAAAACTTTAAAAGAGTTAAAAACTGGTTAGTCTTGTTTTTTTTAGACATTTTCGTAAGATTTTTTGTAAAGTTGTTAATTAGACTAATGGGGTGGTAATTCTGATTATGCTTTTCACCAGCTTTAAAAATTGGAATTACAACTGCTTCTTTAAAATAGCTTGGCACTATGCCTGTATCGAAGATTAGATTCATGATGTGGGTTAGCAGTTTAGTAATCATCTGGTTCGCGACCTTTATTAGTTTCGTGGATGTGCCATCTTTACCTGCAGCACTGTTACCATTTAAACTCGCAATGTGTAATACTATTTCAGTCTCCGTTACAGGCCTGAGAAAGATAGAAGCATCAATATTATAGTTTGAAATGGGACTATTTTGTTCAGGGGGAGGTTTAATATTTTGTTGCATTTTCGTTCCTATATTGATATAATAGGCATTGCAGTAGTTGGCCATTTGCACGTCACTACTAAATTCGCCTTCCTGATCATCAGTGATTGTGTAGTTCACTTTTTGTTTATCTAATTTCCCATTTGTGACTTCGTTAATAACGTTATATATTTTTTTGAGGTCATGTTTGTTATCATTGGTTAGATTCTTGTAATAATTGTATTTTTGTTTCTTCAGTAGCGCATTCAGCCTATTTCTGTATGTTATATATTCTAGTTTTAAATTTGGGTTGTTGTTTTTATATAATTTCTTTTTCAGAGCATCTCTGTGTTTAATGGATGTTATCAAACCCGTGGTGATCCATTTGGTTTTCTTTTGTAAGGGCTTTGTATGTACTTGAGTTATGTAGGTCGAGTGTTGTAGTTTTTTTATCGCTAATGAAATGTTGAGTAGCCTTATTTGGGTCGGTAGCTTCAAGAACCTTTTCCCATTTCTGATATGATAGTTCATTTATGAAGTGGCTGTAGTCTATTACTTCTTTGTATACTGAGTGGACTTTTTATTTGTATTAAGTTTAGATGCTTTGTTTATATTCAGCATAATGGGATAGTGATCTGTGATTCCAGTTTCCAATATATAAGTTGTGAAGTGCAGCTTTTCCCTAATCTGTTTATATTTGATGAAAAGGTGGTCAATGCAGGACGGAGATTCGTCCGTAATCCTGGTGGGAAGAGTAATATACGGAAAGAATCCATTTTCACTAAAAGTATTTAAATATTCGTTAACATAATTGTCATGACTATTATTAATGTTTATATAAACGTCACCAGTAAAAATCTCCGTTTCTTCATTAGTAGTTTCTTCTAAAAAGATCCTTAGGTCATCAATAAATAAGTTTTCCCTGATAGGTGGAGGTTTATAAGCTGCTGTAATACCAAAAGATAATTTATCCTGTCTTAAAATGATTCTACTAATTGTAACCTGACGCTGGTCTAACGTTTTATGTGAGACTTGGACATTCAATAAAGTGTTTATGAATATTATAATGCCATCATTTCTGTTGTAATTTGCGTTATTATAATATGTGTCAAAACCTGGTAAATTAAATTGCTTTTCCGAAATTAGTTGAAAACATTCATTCAAAATAATTATATCACAATAGTATAGTTCATATAACTGAAAACAAGCAATCAAATTATCAAAATTTTGTTTTATACTCCTAATGTTTAAATAAAATATAGTTAAAACCTTATTATTAAGAGTAACCTGTTGTTTCAAAGTTTCCTCGTTTACATAAAGACCCGCCCGTTCTATTCCCACTTCTTCTGACTCATCATAGACAAAAATTCAACAAAATCCTGAATTATTTATTTTCCAAGAAAATGTTGGTATGAAATTGGATACGGCAAATTTTACAGTACAAACGCTGGTGGATTAATTTTATTCAGAAGTTACTGGTCGAACAAACTAATTTATATGCTGCGCAAGAAATTAATTATTTATTTTCCAAGAAAATGTTGGTGTGAAATTGGATATGTCAAATTTTACAGTGCAAACGCTGGTGGACTTATTTTTTTCGGAAGAGTTTCTTGTATTGCTGGCCGAACAAACTAATTTATACGTTGCGCAAGAAATTGCAAAACGCTAAGTAATAAAAAAATCTAACAGGGTATCAAAGTGGACAGACATCAGTGCTGCAGAGATGAAAGTTTTTATTGGACTTTTCTTACAAATGGGGCCTTGTTCTTTTCTATCGATTGAACATTACTGGAGCACAAACAAGCTATATAATGTAAAGTTTTGGTGTTCAAATATGAGTCGAAATCAATTCCAGTTGTTACTTTGTTATTTCTCAAAACCATTTGCCGACAGATTATACAAGGTGAGACCAATACTAAATCATTTCAATAATATTATGCGTGAAAACTATGTACCAGATAAAAATATTTGTATTGACGAATCCATGATGTTGTGGCTTGGAAGATTGCATTTCCGCCAGTACATAAAACATTAAAAACACAAATACGGTGTCAAACTTTATGAACTATGTGAGTTCGACGGTCTTGTAAAGAAAAGAAAGATTTACACCGGAAAATATGAGGAAACTGACTATAATTTAGCTCACACTACTGATTTTGTGCTACATTTACTTAAAGACTATCTCGATAAGGGATACATGGTTTACATGGATAATTTTATAATTCTGTTACTCTAACGAAACTGCTAAATACACGAAAAACTTATATGTGTGGAACCCTACGAAATAACAGAAAGGGAAACCCCAGAGACGTGGTAAATCGTAAACTGAAAAAAAGGGGAGTGTATTTGGCAGCAAAATGGTCTTCTTACTGTATGCAAATGGAAAGACAAACGAGATGTCCTTACCATTTCAAACATGCATGTTGTTGAAATGGTAGAGGTGTCCAATCGCAATGAAAAACTTTGTATGAAACCGAATATAATTCGAGATTACTGACATTGACCGATCAGATCAAATGCTGTCGTACTACACATCTCTAAGAAAGACTATTAGATGGCCCAAAATATTATACATATATATATATATATATATATATATATATATATATATATATTGCTGTGAAATGCTCCTTTGAATGCGGGAACTGGCCCTTAAAAAAAAACATTCGAGCCCCACAGATTGGGCGTCAAATTTGCTGTGATACCACCAAAATCCGGGTACTCCGCTTTTCGAATCGAGCCCCTACGAATTGGATGCCAAAGAATGCTGTGAATCCTACAAAAAGCTATTCATTACCTTAACTGTGTTGGTCCATTGACTTTCTTCTGTTAATCGCCTCGGCTGCTCCTCTAGTTAAACCTTCATCCTCATTCATAAAAAAAGACAAACACATTCCTACCACAAACATCAACGTTAACTCTATTTACATCAATATTCACAATACATTAAAATTTCAAATTAAAAATTCAGCATAAATTTCAGTTTTAAAAGAATTTCAAGATTAATTTTATTATCATTTAATGTGCATCCAGAATTAAAGTCCTTGTAGGATGCCTACTAATTAATATAACAATATATGCAGACCTGAGTCTGAGTACAAAGGAGCATCTACCACCCCTTTACGTTAATTAACCAGGTTCGTCTAATTGAGCTCAAAGACATACCTAAAATTTCATCATAATCCAGAACATCAATACTAAATACCCTTTCTACTTAAACAAGCAAAATTTCACCTTAAAATTAAAATTTTATTGTTAGTACAATTTCACTAATGTCCATTTAAAGTAAATCAATTATAAAGTTATTCGACACACCAAAATATCAAAGTTCAAACAAAAAAGTATAATTTACCTGAAGTTTACTGCACTCGTAGCTTCAATGTACATCGTCCCTTTTGTTAATCACACCATTCCAACTGGATTATATTTACGGCTTCTGATTCTCAACGCTTTTAAAATTTTCTCCATCACCATTCATCTAAAGTTGTTTCTGGGCTTTTCCAGAACTCATCTGTGTATATCTGACCCTTGGTTTGTGGATCCAGACACATTTATGAACCATTTAATCATTAACACCCCCGAAAAATAGCAAAGAAATTCATACTTCTTTCACCAATATACGCCAAACTGCCTACTTTTGGTGTATTCATTTGTCGTTGTAAATTTTACTAATTGGTACAGTGATACTAAATTTTATTACCTTGTATCTAAGTGCACTAAAGTATATTCATGTTAGCACGTAAAGAACAAACTATTTTGAATCACCAAAATATACGAGCAAACTTTAAATTATTCTATCAAACTAAAATGCACTGTTTAACGTATTGAATCAAGTCGCGGATGTAAGAGAGCTTGTTTATATTCACCTGGGTATATATAGAAGTTAGCCTGTCTGTCGGTCGAGTCCCCAAAATGGACAATTCTAAAGAATTTCGCTTGCTATGTTCCCATTCCGTAGCTCGCGCGTCGGTTTTTACGAATTTTGTACTCGCCCCAGTTAAATCTCAGAAATTTCAACACGGCAGCAACGTCTGGAAATAACTAATTGACTTTTATACAGAAATCGTTGTTTCTACCTCTGATATTTGCATCCTATTTTCAACCAATTGTGACCCTCGTGACGTTGCTTAAATCACGCCTTTTACTATACGTGTCTCGGTCTTGTGCATATTATCTGTCTCTATCTAACCTGTTCTTATTGATGCAAATTGATATTCTTTATTATCGATTATTTTAGTCCATGTGGAGTGTGAAATATCCCACCTTTAGCATTTCTCGTAACTATTATGCGATGGTTTCTCCAAGATTCTTTGAACCATTAATTATCTGCAAAATTTACGCCGAATGAGCTTTTAAACTACGCAGGTGTTCAAACATACTATTAATTCTCAGAGCCTTATTCCGTGGTATTTTAATCTTGGATTTTCACAGACTTTTATGCTTATTATTAATAATGGTTTAATTAACTCCAACTAAAATTGACTTCTATCCTTTCATTTTTAGCGAATACAAATTAAATGTTAATTATTATGTGTACACTTTGTTTAATACCGGTTACTTAAAATAGGGTTAATTAATATAAATTTTGCACGTAATTTCCAATTGTTTCTTTCTTAGGAATAATTAAATTACACGCAGAGCTTTTTAATACTGTTTCTTTTGATATAAAGCGTATTGTACATGATTTAAATCTCTTATTTTTACTGAAACTAATAAATTTTTATGCTTCACGGTTTTAATAACGCGTATTATCTAATAATATTCATTATACACGGTGATTAAAATTATTTGATGTGATTATTTAATTTTCTACCCTGGTCTAAATATGAGTAATATATATGTATATATATATATATATATATATATATATATATATATTGCCGTGATATTCGCAGCCCCTACGATAAGCGTCATATTTACTGTGATATTTCCTTTATATTAAGCCCCACAAATTGTGAGACATATTTACTTATATTAAGCCCCTACGCTTGAACCATATTTATGCTATGATTTATACTTTTATTACTCAAGCACTTGTAGAGATGTTAATTTATAATTTTCTTTGCCTTGACTAGCCGATTCAATTAAATAAAGCACTTCTACAATACACAGTATAATGATTGAATATTTACAACCCTTTTAAATATCTTCTCCCTTTTTAAATTATATACATCTGTCAAATTTTTAGAAAATTAAGCCAGCAAAACGAGATTTTTATTACCTTTAAAGACCTATTGAAACGTTTCAAGATGTCTATAACTTTTCATAAATTTACACAAGAAACCCCAATTTGTCGGCTCTTACACTTTAAATTATTATTGAGTTAAAACAGTTTTAAAATAAATCATATCAAAAATATCTAACCTGAAGTGGTTTTGTAAGTGCTCTTCATTCCTAAGAATTGAAGTCGATATCCAAATCGTTATTAGTGCGTTTATTCCAATGAAAGGTTTTTCATTTCCGCAATAGAATATTTACCATCAATTTGCTTGAACAGACAGCATTCTCCAAAGTCTCGTATCAAAAAATTGTATTTCAGATCATAATTGAACGTTATTTAAAGTTTTAACAGGAATCGTAACGTTATTTTGATTGTAATTTAAGATTGTAATGGTAGTTAAGACGACAATAAAGATGATAATCAAGATGGTAATTCGGAGGTTATTAGGAGCCCTGTTTTATTTATTATTAGAAATGGTATAATTTCACTAAATCTTATCTACTTACGTCTTCAGAAGTACGGCTCGCTTGTACAATTACACACTATTGAATTTCACTTTTAATCTAATTTACTATTCACGTAAATATTTAGCACTTTCAAGTATAGTGACTGCCCAGTTTTAAAGTATACTCCCTCAATATTCAATTGTCAAGATATTTATAGGATCGGTCCCCTTTTGTTTGTGATTCGTTGACTTCACGTGCTAGGCGAGACCAAGCGTCTTCTTATCTCTTGTTATTTTGGTAAAGTTTACCAATTGTATGTATTTTAATTGCATGAAGCGATGTTCTTGGTCACGTAATTTAATGTTATACCTCACATCTAATTCAGAAATCCCAGGAATTTTCGTTCATAAAAGCACGTACTAATGTTGTTGGCCTTATTTTAATCTGAATGGAATAAATTTGGCGTTTGTTTATTTCCTAATAAATTGGATTTTCGAACAACTGTGATTATTTTAGATCACGTACGCTTTTAAATAATGCATATTTCTGCGTGCGTTTTCGATGATATCTTAACACACTTTTTGAATGTTTATCTAGCCAATCCATGCAGGTTTTCTCACTGATTTATTTTCAATGCGTTTCGTTACATTTTTTAATTCTAATCTTTGCTCGTATATACTCTTGGATATGCGTTTTAATCGTTTGTACTGCTATATACAGTGTGCTCTCAAATAATAATATTTATAATGACCTATTTACTCTTCTAATATCTGTAATTCTGTGCTTCTGTTACTTGGGAGTTTCCCTTGTTTATTCTACGACCTCTATGACTTAACCTACCCCTAAATTAACCCTATAATTACAGCAAAATATATATATATATATATATATATAACAGTTAATAAGATGAAATAATAACTTAGACTTAGCCCAAATGATCATTTCAAATCGAGCTAGTAATTGAAAGGTGGAAAATATAAGGTCTTTGACAGGACTTGAACCTGTATCCTGGTTTTGCCGGAACCATGCGTTTACCAATTACCCCACCGAGACCGATGACACAATTGTAAAATTTACAAATTTAAATCGTGTACACAACTACACATAAGTCTAATTTTCAATTACGTTTGGCATGGTTCCGGCAAAACCAGGATACAGGTTCAAGTCCTGTCCAAGACGTTATATTTTCCATCTTTCAATTTACTAGCTCGATTTGAAATGATCATTTGAGCTTTGCATAAAAGTCTAAGTTATTATTTCATCTTATTCACTGTAATACTATACTATTTATCAACTTACCTTGTGTAATTAACTATCTAAAATATTTTATATATATATATATATATATATATATATATTAAAGTATATCGCACTCTATATTTTACTTTGTTTATAATCCACGATGCTAAAGATGTCTAAAGATAAAATTCGCACCTCTAAATTGTTTGATTGAATATACCTTTATTCGTGTTATAAATGAAATAATTTCCACGGCTCAACTCACAAGAACTCTTAATCTCAGGGTATTTACACGTAGATCTGTTTAGCATGGGTTGCCTAACTAACCAGACCTAACTCAACCAAACAACACCATTTTATATTTGTGAATAGCCTTTCATTATTCTCAGATGTAGTTACAGAGCCATAAATCACATCGGCTTAGTACTGAGCGAAGTATGAAATTCAATTTTTACTAATCGTCACGGTCAAATACAAAATACTTACACGTGTCTGGACACAACTGTGGTTGATGATATTTTTTTTAACACCACTGTGCTTTTCGTGGATGGGTCCTTTCACCTTCCTTGTCTTTGTGTGTGACTATCGAGTTCGACTAACCTAATTAAAAAAAAAGGATTCTTATGAATCAAAATTACTGTCGGTTACTACTGTTATTTTACAATTGTTAGAAGAATATTTTACACAAACGTGTGCTGTTGTTCTTCTCCTGCTTTATTTTGCTCTCTGTTGATAGACTCCTTGTCCAACTTTTTCTATACGGTACGCCTTACACTGCTACCTTTCAGTCCCAACATCTGCTACAAAACTCCTACCTAACTGTATCTTCTTTCCTGCAAAAAGCCTTGTCCTGTCTTTCTATTAATTCTCACTAGGCCCTTGCACTTCAGAAAATTCAAACTCCAATTTTGTCCAGTTTAATTTTAATGACCTTTTCTTCCAATGCAATAAATGCCAGTGGTTATCCTTAACTTTCCTGTTTTAATTACTCCGGCTGCTATTGCCTTAAACTCTTTAATTCTTTTAATAATTTTAGCACAAAATCAAAAAAACACTTCTGTTTGTTTTTGTAATTTCTTTTCCAATAATAAAAAAACAAAGCATCGTTATCTCCATGGTTACATACTCAATGCCTACTACCAAAATATTCTATATTCTCATTTCACCATTACACACACATGATATATCATGATCATTTAACTTACTAATAATTATACTACTTGCAACAAAACTTTAAAATTTTTTAAAAACACGATCATATTTGGAAACTAAAATTTTGTAAGTACATGCTGTAAATTTATATAGCTTTATACTTCTAATAAAAAAACCAACAATTATACACTTGTACAAGGGTTATTTGTGCATATGCTGATTTTAAACCTGCCAATCCATCATAGACACTCCCTAACCCATTCACTCTTTGACAGGGTGTGTTGTGGCCGAAACCCAAGTTGTTAAACTATTCCTACACATAAGTACTTGTATTTGAATTGTGACCCGTTATAACCAAACACCAAAATTATCGCGTTACTTGTTTTTTTAAGGTTTGACTAAACCTATTTTGTGATTTATGCTTCTGCACACTTGCTATCAAGTCAACCAATACCCGACACTTCATAGCCTCCCACCGATTTTAAATACCTATAGAAATATGCGTCGTTATATTCAATAGTTATTTTAACATCGAGAGTTTTGATTATTTAGTTCCAATTACAGTTACTTTGCAATCTACATTGTTTTATGTACAGTTCAATTCTATTTCTTGCATACACATATTTATTTTCTGTTGCACCTGATTTAACACTTTCAGAAACAAACTACCTAACAAATGCATCTTGGTCTTTCAAACTACTTTTCTTCAACTTCTCAATATCAGTATCTCTTAGTCTATCTATAATAGCCATTCCTAAATCTGTACTATTCTTAATCTCTCTTCTATCATCTTTCCGGCCTTTATTAAAATCCTTCCTAAAACTATACTACCTTTAATCTCATCCCTATTCTATCTCTGTCAAATTCCATTAACTATTCCTGATCCTATACTGTCCCTATTATCCCCTCGTGTGCTATATTCATCAATATTCTCATATCTCTCTCAATTTAACTACCTGTAGGTACCACCCATGTCCTTTCCATATTAAAACTCAACCATTCTAGCTTTTCCGTTTATTTTCAAATTAAATGAAAAAATTAAGTATGAGCATCTACCAAAACAAAGTTAAATTCATTTTATTTATTTCTAGGCCTCCATAAAATTGATTTTGTATTGTATTATGTCGATGTTCTCGTGTAATGTATGATGAGTATTCGGACTGTTAAATACATCATAATCTATATATAATATATATATAGTAGAATTGGTAACGACCTTGCTTCTTTAATAGTATATAACTTTATGGGTTTTAGGTCAGCAGAATTGAAGAATTCTCTTTTTTATAAACTCAAGCTTTCGGAAATTTATTTTTCCATTATCAAGAGTACTACAAATAAATACATTGAGTTAGTTATGTGAACAAGATTTGACTAATAGCTAAAAATTACATAAATAGTACTTAATACTTACTAAAGTGAGATAATAGTCAATTGGATGATTAATAATAGTAAATAGGATGGTTTTGGTGTAGTATAATTAAATATAAAGATAAAAATTTTTAAAATGTATAAATTACCCCACGAGACCGATGACACAATTGTAAAATTTACAAATTTAAATCGTGTACACAACTACACATAAGTCTAATTTTCAATTACGTTTGGCATGGTTCCGGCAAAACCAGGATACAGGTTCAAGTCCTGTCCAAGACGTTATATTTTCCTTTTCAATTTACTAGCTCGATTTGAAATGATCATTTGAGCTTTGCATAAAAGTCTAAGTTATTATTTCATCTTATTCACTGTAATACTATACTATTTATCAACTTACCTTGTGTAATTAACTATCTAAAATATTTTATATATATATATATATATATATATATATATTAAAGTATATCGCACTCTATATTTTACTTTGTTTATAATCCACGATGCTAAAGATGTCTAAAGATAAAATTCGCACCTCTAAATTGTTTGATTGAATATACCTTTATTCGTGTTATAAATGAAATAATTTCCACGGCTCAACTCACAAGAACTCTTAATCTCAGGGTATTTATAGATCTGTTTAGCATGGGTTGCCTAACTAACCAGACCTAACTCAACCAAACAACACCATTTTATATTTGTGAATAGCCTTTCATTATTCTCAGATGTAGTTACAGAGCCATAAATCACATCGGCTTAGTACTGAGCGAAGTATGAAATTCAATTTTACTAATCGTCACGGTCAAATACAAAATACTTACACGTGTCTGGACACAACTGTGGTTGATGATTTTTTTAACACCACTGTGCTTTTCGTGGATGGGTCCTTTCACCTTCCTTGTCTTTGTGTGTGACTATCGAGTTCGACTAACCTAATTAAAAAAAAATTCTTATGAATCAAAATTACTGTCGGTTACTACTGTTTTTTACAATTGTTAGAAGAATATTTTACACAAACGTGTGCTGTTGTTCTTCTCCTGCTTTATTTTGCTCTCTGTTGATAGACTCCTTGTCCAACTTTTTCTATACGTCGCCTTACACTGCTACCTTTCAGTCCCAACATCTGCTACAAAATCCTACCTAACTGTATCTTCTTTCCTGCAAAAAGCCTTGTCCTGTCTTTCTATTAATTCTCACTAGGCCCTTGCACTTCAGAAAATTCAAACTCCAATTTTGTCCAGTTTAATTTTAATGACCTTTTTTCCAATGCAATAAATGCAAGTGGTTATCCTTAACTTTCCTGTTTTAATTACTCGGCTGCTATTGCCTTAAACTCTTTAATTCTTTTAATAATTTTAGCACAAAATCAAAAAACACCTCTGTTCGTTTTTGTAATTTCTTTGCCAATAATAAAAAACAAAAAAAAACATCCTTATCTCCATGGTTACATACAACTACCAAAATATTCTATATTCTCATTTCACCATTACACACACATGATATATCATGATCATTTAACTTACTAACAATTATACTGCTTGCAACAAAACTTTAAAATTTTTTAAAAACATGATCATATTTGGAAACTAAAATTTTGTAAGTACATGCTCTAAATTTATATAGCTTTATACTTATAATAAAAAATCGAAAAATACACTTGTACACAGGTTATTTGTGCATATGCTGATTTTAAACCTGCCAATCCATCATAGACACTCCTGAACCCATTCACTCTTTGACAGGGTGTGTCGTGGCTGAAACAAAGTTGTTAAACTATTCCTACACATAAGTACTTGTATTTGAATTGTGACCCGTTATAACCAAACACCAAAATTATCGCGTTACTTGTTTTTTTAAGGTTTGACTAAACCTATTTTGTGATTTATGCTTCTGCACACTTGCTATCAAGTCAACCAATACCCAACACTTCATAGCCTCCCACCGATTTTAAATACCTATAGAAATATGCGTTGTTATATTCAATAGTTATTTTAACATCGAGAGTTTTGATTATTTAGTTCCAATTACAGTTCCTTTGCAATCTACATTGTTTTATGTACAGTTCAATTCTATTTCTTGCATACACGTATTTATTTTCTGTTGCACCTGATTTAACACTTTCAGAAACAAACCACCTAACAAATGCATATTGGTCTTTCAAACTACTTTTCTTCAACTTCTCAATATCAGTATCTCTTAGTCTATCTATAATAGCCATTCCTAAATCTGTACTATTCTTAATCTCTCTTCTATCATCTTTCCGGCCTTTATTAAAATCCCTTCCTAAAACTATACTACCTTTAATCTCATCCCTATTCTATCTCTGTCAAATTCCATTAACTATTCCTGATCCTATACTGTCCCTATTATCCCCTCGTGTGCTATATTCATCAATATTCTCATATCTCTCTCAATTTAACTACCTGTAGGTACCACCCATGTCCTTTCCATATTAAAACTCAACCATTCTAGCTTTTCCGTTTATTTTCAAATTAAATGAAAAAAATTAAGTATGAGCATCTACCAAAACAAAGTTAAATTCATTTTATTTATTTCTAGGCCTCCATAAAATTGATTTTGTATTGTATCATGTCGATGTTCTCGTGTAATGTATGATGAGTATTCGGACTGTTAAATACATCATTATATATATATATATATATATATATATATATATATATATATGTTAAATGTTTTTATTTTTCTTGACCTTTTTACTCTATATTTGTTTGAGGATGATTTTCTTGGGATAATATAGGTCAAAACATTAATATATACTTTTACATTTTATTGTGCCATAACCTCACTCGACCATACGTACGTTTCGACTGCTTGAGCCTTTTTCAATGGTTCAGTCATTCCCTAAACTATTCTATTCGTTATACCTTTAACAACTAAATACACTAAGCCTATTTGTATGTCATTTACTCAAATTTAGACCAGGGTAGAAAATTAGTTAACGACATCAAATAATTTTAATCACCCTGTATAAAGAAACAAATAGAAATTACGTGCGAAATTTATATTAATTAATTCAATTTTTAAGTAACGGGTATTAAACAAAGTGTACAAATAAAAATTAATATTTAATTGGTATTCGCTAAAAATTAAAGGGTAGAAGTCAATGCCATTCATTATTATTTTAATTGGAGTTGATTGAACCATTAGTAATATATAATATGCATAAAAGCTTTTAAAAACCCAATAATACCAAATATGAGACGCGTTGCTAGCATACAAATCTATAAAGAGGGTTAAAATACGTGGAATATCCAAATCGTAGTAGTATTACGATTGAACACCTGCGTATTTTTAAATATCACGTTCTGTTTAATTTATTTGGATAAACATGAAAATTCTGCGTATATTGCAAACGGTCGGATAAACCGTAGCTTATATTAACGGGAAAGGCTAGATGAGGGGTTATTTAACTCAAATAGGAATCCACGCGATTCAAATAGCCGATAGTAAAGAATATCGATTTGTACCACTCAGACCAGGGTAGAAAGAGACGGATAAAATGCGCAAACCAGAGACACGGATAATAGAAGGCGTGATTTGAGCAACGTCACTGGGTTTGCGATTGGTTGAAATAAGTTGCAGATATGAGAGGTGAAAACATAACAATTTCTATAGAAAATTAATTAGTTGTTCGCAGACGCGTTGCGAGGCGTGTGAAAAATTCTTAGATTTTCAACTGGCGCGAGTGCAAATTTAGTAGAATCGCTGTGCCAGACTGTCGAAAAGGGAAAACAGAATGCGAAATTCTAAAAATTCGACGTGCAAGCGGGTCATTATATAAACCCGTGTTTATAGGAGTTTCGCTCTCTTATATTTTTGATTTTATTCGATACTTTAAACAGTTTTGCTCTTTATTTTTTGATATTTTAAGTAGAATACGTGGTGATTACGTGCTACAATAAAAGTTATTAGTGCACTTAGAGAAGATACAAGGTAATAAAGTCTAGTTATATTTGCGAGTATTATTGTACCAATTATCCAAATTAGTAACGATAAATGAATAAACAAAAGTAGGCAGTTTTGGGTATAGCGTGAAAGAATTATGAATTTCTTTGCTATTTTTCGGGAGTGAGTAATCAAGTGTTATTCGTAAACGTGATTGGATCCACAAAACAAGATTTAGATATACGTAGATGAGTTCCTGAGAAGCCCTGAAACAATTTAGATGAATGGTGGTGTAGAAAAATTTTTAAAGCGGTCAGAATCTGAAGCCGTAAACATAAACCAGCTGGAATGGTAGGATGAGCAAGTCCGATGTATATTGAAGCCACGAGTGCAGTAACCTTCAGGTAAATTATGCATTTTGTTCGATCTTAGATGTTTTGGTGTGTGTTGAATATCTTTATAATTTGTTTGATAAAAAAATGGACAGTAGTAAATTTGTATAAACAACAAATTTTTAGTTTTAAGGTAAAATTTTCTTGTATAAGCAGAAAGGAGTATTTATCAGGTTTATGTTTTGGATTATGATGAAAATTTGGGTCTGTCTTTGAGCTCAATTAGACTAACCTGTTTAATTAACGTAAATGGGTGGGAGATGCTCCCTTTTATTCAGACTCAGGTCTGCAAAGATTGTTAAATTAATTAGTATGCATCCTACAAGGACTCTAATTCTGGATGCAAATTAAAATGATGACAAATTTAAACTTGAAATTTTATGGTGCTGAAATTTAATTTTGAAATTTTAATGTATTATGAATATTGATGTAAATAGAGTTAACGTTGATGTTTGTGGTAGGAATGTGTTTGTTTTTTGTTTATGAATGATGATGAAAATTTTAACTAGGTGAGCAGCCGAGGCGGAAAGAGTAAAGAGGCGATTATCAGAAGAGATTCACCAGGGCGAGAATCACAGCAAATCTTGGTGCCCAATTCGAGAGGCTCGAATTTTTTTTTTTACTCTGGCGAGTTTTTTTGTAGGTTTTACAGCATCTCTTGGGCGGCCCAACGCAGGGGTTCGATTCGAAAACCTTAGTTCCCGAATTTTGGTGAGGATCACAGCAATATATATATATATATATATATATATATATATATATATATATATATAAAAGGTTCTTGATAATTCTTGAGCGTAGTTAAATTCACCACTAATAAAAAAATTACTAAAACAACCTTTTGTAACTATAATAAATTCAAATACTATTTTGGGATTGTTGAAATCTATAGTGTGGTCTGTTTTGTTATGTGTGTAGTCAGAGCAGTTGCATTTGGTTTTATGCGTATATCACTTTTGTGTTGTGTGATTCGTCGTTTGAGACTCTGCGAACTTTGTCCAATGTAAATATTAAGCAATTTGAACAGTTTAATTGGTATATGGTGTTTCTTTGTTCTGAAGGTGTGGTTTTGTCTTTGGTTTTGAAAAAGGTTATTTATTGTTAAATCTGGTTTTTTGCAAGCTTTATGTTAAAATTTTTAAAGATATGTTCTATTTTGGAGTTAATTTATCAAATATTGAAATATTTTGTATTGAGGTGTTTGATTGGTGTTAGTAGAAGTGTTTTGAATTATTTTGTTGTATGGTTGTATAATAGTCTTTTATTAAAGGAGGAGGATAGCTATTGTCTTTTAGTATATAATAAAGTTTAGTTAAGTTTTTTGGTATAGGGATGGATGGCTGATGTTTTTATTCTATTTTTAGTCCTAAAATAAAATTTATTTTATATTTAATGGATGGTAAGAGTAGTAATTTAGGTATCTACTTGTAGTGGTAGGTTTTTGATACCAGTCTAGTATAATTTTAAAAGATAATTTGGGAATGATTTCTTCCATTATGTCATCCATAATAATTTGCGCTATTATGGGACTTAGATTGGATCCCATGGGATAACCATCTGTTTGTAAATAGTATTCATTACGGAAACAGAAGTAGCTACTGTCAACAAGAAATTCCATTATTTTTATGAATTGTTGTTTAGGTATTTTACAGTTGTTTTTGATTTTGTGCCAAAGTTTATTAATGTTGTTTAAAGCTAGATATTTTGGAATATTGGTAAATAGTGATATTGCGTCTAAACTTATTAATACATGATTAGGAGGTAATTGAAAATTATTAATAAAAAGTGCAAATTCAAAGGAGTCTTTAACATTATAAATATTAGTTTTTAAAGATTTTTTTAAAATTTCAGCTATAAATTTTGATAAGTTTTCAGTAGGATTATTGTTTGATGCTACTATTGGTCTTAGTGGGTAATTTAGTTTGTGTATTTTTGGTAAACCGTATAATTTTGATGATGTACTACTATAATTGTTTAGAATTTTTGCTTCTTGTAATAATAAAGACAACAAAATTATACTAGACTGGTATCAAAAACCTACCACTACAAGTAGATACCTAAATTACTACTCTTACCATCCATTAAATATAAAAATAAATTTTATTTTAGGACTAAAAAATAGAATAAAAAACATCAGCCATCCATCCTTATACCAAAAAAACTTAACTAAACTTTATTATATACTAAAAGACAATAGCTATCCTCCTCCTTTAATAAAAAGACTATTATACAACCATACAACAAAAATAATTCAAAACACTTCTACTAACACCAATCAAACACCCCAATACAAAATATTTCAATATTTCGATAAATTAACTCCAAAAATAGAACATATCTTTAAAAATTTTAACATAAAGCTTGCAAAAAAACCAGATTTAACAATAAATAACCTTTTTTCAAAAACCAAAGACAAAACCACACCTTCAGAACAAAGAAACACCATATACCAATTAAACTGTTCAAATTGCCTTAATATTTACATTGGACAAAGTTCGCAGAGTCTCAAACAACGAATCACACAACACAAAAAGTGATATACGCATAAAACCAAATGCAACTGCTCTGACTACACACATAACAAAACAGACCACACTATAGATTTCAACAATCCCAAAATTCTTCATATTGAAAATAAAAATCTAAACGCAATTTCTTGAAATGTGTTACATCTATCGTAATTCCAATACACTCAACAAAAAGACAGACATTGGAGACCTGAGCTCTATATATACTTACCTTTTAAACCTAAATAAACCAATAACAAATAACTAAATTACACATAACATCTTCTCACAATCATACACACATACACACAAACTAATAACACAACTAAATAAATTAAACAAAACATCTGCATGCATACTTACAAATTCAACAATAATCAAAATAATATATAACATATCTACATACTAATATATTATCTTAATTACTTAAAACTATATACACAAAATCATTTTTAATATACCAACAAAAATCAACACACAAACAACTGCTTTACAAAAATTAAAAAACCAAGACAGTATACATCAACATCAAAAAAATATTACTGTTTAGAATTCTAAAACACATTTTATACATTTTTTAAAAATGTTTATCTTTATATTTAATTATACTACACACCAAAACCATCCTATTTACTATTATTAATCATCCAATTGACTATTATCTCACTTTAGTAAGTATTAAGTACTATTTATATAATTTTTAGCTATTAGTCAAATCTTGTTCACATAACTAACTCAATGTATTTATTTGTAGTACTCTTGATAATGGAAAAATAAATTTCCGAAAGCTTGAGTTTATAAAAAAGAGAATTCTTCAATTCTGCTGACCTAAAACCCATAAAGATATATACTATATATATATATATATATATATATATATATATATATATATATGTTAAATGTTTTTATTTTTCTTGACATTTTTACTCTATATTTGTTTGAGGATGATTTTCTTGGGATATAGGTCAAAACATTAATATATACTGTTACATGTTATTGTGCCATAACCTCACTCGACCATACGTACGTTTCGACTGCTTGAGCCTTTTTCAATGGTTCAGTCATTCCCTAAACTATTCTATTCGTTATACCTTTAACAACTAAATACACTAAGCCTATTTGTATGTCATTTACTCAAATTTAGACCAGGGTAGAAAATTAGTTAACGATATCAAATAATTCTAATCACCCTGTATAAAGAAACAAATAGAAATTACGTGCGAAGCTTATATTAATTAATTCAATTTTTAAGTAACGGGTATTAAACAAAGTGTACAAATAATAATTAATATTTAATTGGTATTCGCTAAAAATTAAAGGGTAGAAGTCAATGCCATTCATTATTATTTTAATTGGAGTTGATTGAACCATTAGTAATATATAATATGCATAAAAGCTTTTAAAAACCCAATAATACCAAATATGAGACGCGTTGCTAGCATACAAATCTATCAAGAGGGTTAAAATACGTGGAATATCCAAATCGTAGAAGTATTACGATTGAACACCTGCGTATCTTTAAATATCACGTTCTGTTTAATTTGTTTGGATAAACATGAAAATTCTGCGTATATTGCAAACGGTCGGATAAACCGTAGCTTATATTAACGGGAAGGGCTAGATGAGGGGTTATTTAACTCAAATAGGAATCCACGTGGATTCAAATAGCCGATAGTAAAGAATATCGATTTGTACCACTCAGACCAGGGTAGAAAGAGACGGATAAAATGCGCAAAGCAGAGACACGGATAATAGAAGGCGTGATTTGAGCAACGTCACTGGGTTTGCGATTGGTTGAAATAAGTTGCAGATATGAGAGGTGAAAACATAACAATTTCTATAGAAAATTAATTAGTTGTTCGCAGACGCGTTGCGAGGCGTGTGGAAAATTCTTAGATTTTCAACTGACGCGAGTGCAAATTTAGTAGAATCGCTGTGCCGGACTGTCGAAAAGGGAAAACAAAATGCGAAATTCTAAAAATTGTCCGTTGCGGGACAAATTCGACGTGCAAGCGGGCCATTATATAAACCCGTGTTTATAGGAGTTTCGCTCTCTTATATTTTTGATTTTATTCGATACTTTAAACAGTTTTGCTCTTTATTTTTTGATACTTTAAGTAGAATACGTGGTGATTACGTGCTACAATAAAAGTTATTAGTGCACTTAGAGAAGATACAAGGTAATAAAGTCTAGTTATATTTGCGAGTATTACTGTACCAATTATCCAAATTAGTAACGATAAATGAATAAACAAAAGTAGGCAGTTTTGGGTATAGCGTGAAAGAATTATGAATTTCTTTGCTATTTTTCGGGAGTGAGTAATCAAGTGTTATTCGTAAACGTGATTGGATCCACAAAACAAGATTTACATATACGTAGATGAGTTCCTGAGAAGCCCTGAAACAATTTAGATGAATGGTGGTGTAGAAAAATTTTAAAAGCGGTCAGAATCTGAAGCTGTAAACATAAACCAGCTGGAATGGTAGGATGAGCAAGTCCGATGTACATTGAAGGCACGAGTGCAGTAACCTTGAGGTAAATTATGCATTTTGTTCGATCTTAGATGTTTTGGTGTGTGTTGAATATTTTTATAATTTGTTTGATAAAAAAATGGACAGTAGTAAATTTGTATAAACAACAAATTTTTAGTTTTAAGGTAAAATTTTCTTGTATAAGTAGAAAGGAGTATTTATCAGGTTTATGTTTTGGATTATGATGAAAATTTGGGTCTGTCTTTGAGCTCAATTAGACTAACCTGTTTAATTAACGTAAAGGGGTGGGAGATGCTCCCTTTTATTCAGACTCAGGCTGCAAAGATTGTTAAATTAATTAGTATGCATCCTACAAGGACTCTAATTCTGGATGCAAATTAAAATGATGACATAATTTTAATCTTGAAATTTTATGTGAACTGAAATTTATGCTGAAATTTAATTTTGAAATTTTAATGTATTATGAATATTGATGTAAATAGAGTTAACGTTGATGTTTGTGGTAGGAATGTGTTTGTTTAATGTTTATGAATGATGATGAAAATTTATAAAACTAGGTGAGCAGCCGAGGCGGAAAGAGTAAAAGGCGATTATCAGAAGAGATTCACAGCAGAATACGCAAATCTTGGTGCAATTCGAGAGGCTCGAATATTTTTGTGAAAGGTTCACAGCATCTCTCCGCTCGATTCGAAAACCTTAGTTCCCGAATTGGTTGGATCACAGCATATATATATATATATATATATATATATATATATATATATACAATGCTCATAAAATTTTCAAAAGTAACTTCTAAAATAATACTGATAAAGTTTAGAGAAGAATTTGTCTTCGCGTTGATTGGAGAAGAGATTCAACCCGTTTCGAAAAAAATTAGATTGCATGAGCTCCATTATTTAGAGAGTCTGCCACCTACCAAAAAAATAGCATCCGACAAAGCCATGTCATATATGTACCCAAGCAAAAAAAAACGCCGAGAAATGCGTTCATGTAAACCAGCATTCATTTTTTGTTCTCTTTCCAAAAGCCGTCTATCCATATTAGCAATGATATACTACGAGTTCAGTCGTAGCTGCAGGAATATGGCAAGTAAACACAGTACGAGGCTGTGTTGCTCCTAATTACCTCTCGTGCTTGTTATACAGGTTGTCCACTAATTGATGATGCACAGATAAAAATATTGAAATTTAGCCAAACTTGCTTTGCTCTAATAGTTGGTAATAACTGAGATACAAGATGTCAAAGAATAAAAAACAAATTTTTAAGGTATTTACACTACAAAGAGACTAGGCAGTATGAGTTTAATACTCCAAAAGCTGATTCAAGGGTGCTATATAATTTAGATTCCCTAAAAATGAGAAGAAATACAGCCTATATTTGTATTTGCATAAATTGTTGAATAACGGGGTTGACGATGCACAATCATTATCTTTAATAAGTTTTAATGTACCATCTTATTATACAAAGAATAACCTAACTTTTCGTACTAATTGTACTCGAACTAATATTTGCAATAATACTCCATTGAATGTAATGTGTAATTTATATAATGCAATACAAAATGACTGTGATATTTTAATATTGTATACAGCAATTTGTAAAATTTATTATTTAAGTTGATGTAGAAATAAGTATTATCAAATTGTATGATGAACTTAATTACTATCCTGTAATTGGGTCTTGTACCTGTTGGGTTTATATATTAAATAAATAAATTTCAGTTTATCTTATTAATTCATCAACAGGACGACATGACGGCCTAAAATTGGACATTTGGTGGTTTACTGAGCGAGAAATTCAAATTCGTTCCTAGTTTACATGCCACTTGTAAAGAGTGCCACTTACGGTACATTAAATCTTCTTAAAATGACCTAATTTTTCTCTGTCACAGTACATTCGCCTAAATGTTAAAGATTATGAATTTTCTATCTTTTTTGTGCAAAAAGATATACCCTGTAAATATCTCTTCGAGCGACCATTTTCTAGATATCTCTGTATCAATTATTCAGTACAGTTTTTTAAATTCTCGAAAGTAATTTTTTTAAATAGGCAGTTACTAAATCAGATGCAATAACAAACACTGCACATTTAGTTAATGTCAAACTTTACTGGTGTTTGTTGACATTTTGATGTTTTACATAGCTTTTTTTCATAAGTACGAAATGCTCAGGCTTTGTGAGATGTATGTTTATTATGAACAGGATAAATGTAATGTACGAAGGGCCCATCGAAGAAATTTTTGAAATGCATTTACAACAGAGACCGCTAGATTTTAATATTTTCGAGAATTTCTGAAACTGAGTGGGGGAGACGGGCTCTTTTTGTCCCAAACGAGATTTTACGGATGCTCTAAGACTATAACTACTGATCAGAAAGAAGAAATTGTGATTCGCGTAGCTAAAAATGCTGAATTAAGCACAAGACACATTGCTGCGAGAACTGGTGTTTAAGTAAATCCAACGTTTCCAAAATTCAACAGGAAGGACTGTACCCATTTCACTTCATGCCAGTACAGAACCTACTGTCAGCTAATTTGCCAGCTAGATTGACATTCGCTCGTGTCTGTCGTATCCAGAACTATGCCGATTCGTTGTTTTTAAACAAAATATTATTTACAGATGAGGCAACGTTAACACGTAGAGGTGTTTTCAACTTTAGGAGTAAACATACGTGGAATTGAGAAAATTTCCATTTAGTAACTAAACATCATTTCCAACATGAATTCATAATTAACGTTTTGTGTGGCATTATTTATAATCACTTATTGGGTTGTTTTGATTACCTCGTAATTGGTAAAATATACCTTAATTTTCTGCAGCCTCAGTTAACCGAATATTTTGATAACTTTTCTCTAAAACCAAGACAAAGAATGCTATTCATGCAGGACAGGGCCCCCAGCACATTTTTCTAGTCTTATCAGAGACTACCTTAATATTCAATTTCCGCATCGATGGATAGGCCGTGGAAGCCCGATGCCTTGGCTGTCCTGGAACCCCGATTTCAATCTGCTTGATTTTTTTATGGAAATATGTGAAGTTGCTCGTGTATAAAGAAGCAGTGAGTACTCGAGAACAATGATGACGTAAAATTGTAAATGATGTGAACCGCTTTTGAGGTGATCAGTTATTATTTCAGATAAGAGGGCCATTCAGAAAACGGGCTGTCAAATGTATTGAAAGATGTCCTCCTTTTTATTAAATGTTTCTGTTTTTGGGTTGTTGTTTTCTCATTGTTGTTACTGTTATTAAGAAGTACTGGTACGGGCATCTTGCAGAATCTCGTTTTGGACGAAAAGAGCCTATTTCTCCCAGTCGGTCGTGAGATTCCTAAAAATCTTAAAATCCGGCTGTCTCCATTGTGGATCCATTTCCAAATATCTTTGGTGGTCCCTTTGTCCATTACATTTTTCCTGTGCATATAAACATACCATATCGCACATCTCTTTGTTAGAAAATTCATTATGCCTGGACATTCCGTACTTATGAAAAATCTTTCAAAAACTACGTAAAACATGCAGAATGTCAATAAACACCAGAAAAATTTGACATTAACTAAATATGTAATGTTTGTTATTGCATCTGATTTAGTCACCGCCTACTTAAAAAAAATTTTCTTTTGCGAATTTAAAAGCATATACTAAATAATTGATAGGGCAATATTTGGAAAACGGCCACACTGAGAGAATTTACAAGGTATATTGTTTGTGTAAAAAAGATGGAAATACTTCATCTTTAACATTTAGGATCATACACTGTAACATAAAAATTACGCCCTATACAAGTGGTATCCAAATTAAGAACTAATTTGGGTTTATCGCCTCAGTAAACCTCTAAATGCCTAATTTCGTGCCACTATTTCGTCCTGTTGATGAATTAAGAAAAAACGAAATGCAAACTAAAATTTAGACACTCTGTATCCTGGTTATTATCAATATTTAGAGTGAGGTAAGTTTTGCCAAATTTCAATATTTTTACTGTTTTGCTCTGTACCATTAATGTACCATTAATTAGCTTAATCCAGTAAGCCGTTACATTTGTCGAAGATTATGTGTTTCTGTGGTATCAACATTTATATAAGATTACTATTGATGTTGTTTAGAGTAAATTGTAAGTAGATCTTATATCTTTTACTTTAGTCGAAATTTCCCAAAATAGGCAGTAATTAAATACTTAAATTCATTGTTTAAATAGGAACTAATCTAGTTTGTTACAATTGTTTATCAAAAACTACAGTGGTCGCCTAACGTGGTTACAAAATAGGCGATTTTCTAGTTCTCGAACGGGGTGGTTGAGAACTTGACCCAAGCTTGTACTTATGGAATTTAGATACCTTCCCACGCCATTTCATGAAACATTTTGAATTGTTGCTATGCATGTGCAGCAAAATCTCGACCATCGATTTTTGTCTATACTTTTCTAATTATTCATTCGGCTTTTTTTTGACCACTAGTATTATCTTTATCTAAACTTATGTGCATATGTAATAAACCAAGATATTCATTCTCTTGTCTGGAGATGCCGCTAACAGAAAAGGTTAAAAACATGTTTTTCAAAAGCAATGTGGTATCAAAATCTTATTCCAATGCGATCACCTCAGAACCTATTCTTCTAGTTAAACCTAAAAGCACTCAGGAAAGCAAGACTACAAAGATAGTGTCAAAGACAGCATCAACCCATTACAATCGGCGTGAATGTATCTAAGTTTCGTGAAACTGCAAAGGGCAGCCTTGTAATCGGATGTCAGAATCAGGCTGAACGTAATGTGCTGCAAAATGAAATCGTTGAAAAGCTAGGTTCAAAGTATAAAGTAGAAGCTCCCAACCTCAAAATGCCAAAGGTGAGGATAGTCAACATTAATAAAGACGATGTAGAAGCAGATGAAAGTACTCTCGAAAACTTCTCAAGCAGAATAAGTTAAACTCAGGTGCGAATAACTTTTATCTAAAAGTATTAAAGGTTATCAATAATAACAAATCAAAAATGCAGTGTTAATTCTAGAAGCTGGCCCTGAAACACATATGAAATTACTAAAAGTAGGCAAAGCTGCAGTTGGTTGGTAATGGGAATACTTACGACCATATCAATGTAACGCAGTGCTACAAATGCCTCAACTTTCACCACATTGTTACAAACTGCAGATCTGAACTTGCCTGCTCCTTGTGTGCAGGAAAGCATAACTATAAGAGCTGCACCAGTAAACTCTTCAAGTGCTCAAACTGCAGTACAGCAAATTCAAAATTTAATATGGACCTCAATGATCATCACTCAGCAGTAGATAGTGCCCCTGCTATCTACAAGCTTTAAAAATGACAACTACCAGAATCGATTACAACATAACTTCATAGCAATCACTGCAAAATCTCCCTAGCAGCAAGAATCCAAACAAAAAATTGCTGGTAAAAAGCAAATTCTACAACCGCTGCGAATATGTCACATAAATATAAGGTCTCTAAATCTCATGTTTTGATGAATTTGTCACACTACTGTCATTACATGACTTTGATATTATTGACGTAACTGAAACTTGGCTTTCTTCCGATTTCCCATCGCACCACATACAAATAATAAGGTACAACCTAATTAGAGCGGATCGTGCAAAACGTGATGGTGGAGTATGCTTTTATGTTAGAAGTGATGTACAATACAAAGTGATAAATTTGGACTATATGGAACATTCAGTATTTGAGCAACTTTGGATTAGCATCACAGTAAACAAGATCAATATCTCAGCAGGCATTATGTACAGACCTCCTAGTGCAATTTTAACCTGCCTGAGTGATCTTGAACTAGTACTAGCAAAACTAATCAGTGAAAATGAAAATATAATTCTTGTTGGGAGCACGAATATCGACTTACTCCGTAACGACTCCAATAGTGTCAAACTAACTATATTGTTTGAGATTTTCGGGCTTGTGCAACATGTGGCGGAACCAACACGAGTGACTGATACATCTGCTACGCTGATTGATGTAGTCTGCTCTTCTTCTCAAATTGGAATAACTTCATGCAAAACACGATATAACCTCTCTAAGCGACCATAGAGCGGTTAATATCTCTGTTCAAGACACTTCATCACGATCTATGATCTACTGAGACTTCAGCTACCTTAACCTTAACAAATTTGCATTGGGACTATGCTGAAACTTTGCACAACATTGATGACTAAGTATGCTACATTAAACATCGATAAACATGTCTTGACCCCTTTTGATTTACATGCTCCACTTCATACTATACAAATTAAGAAAAAACGCCACCTTACATAACACCAACTATTAAGCTTATGATAAAAACCAGAAATGCAGCTTATTGAGGGTACCCGAAAACCAAAACCATTGCTAAATACCAACTTTATAAAGAATTGAGTAATTACTTTACCGCTGCCATTAAAAAACGAGAAAAAAACCTACCTAGAATATCAGCGTAGGATCAATATTGGTAACCCTAAACAACTGTGGAATGTTTTCCATAATTGCCAAATCCATCCTCGAATTAAACCAGAAATATCAGAGAAAATTCAAAATCCTGATGATGTCAACAGATTCTTAATCTCATCGATCCCTCGCCTGCTCGCTTCACAAAAGCTGCTAGATAGCTACTACGCTCAATCTCCCCTCCGTAATTGGGAAATGGTGTAATTTCAAGTCAATAACTTGCAGGGAAGTTAAAGAATCAATCAAGTATATAAAGTCTAACGCTCAACGCTCATGGTATAGATGGCATAACTCGTAAGATGCTATTGCTAGTATTGCCCTATTGCATTGGCACCATCACTCACATCACTAACCACTCTTTATAAAATAGTATCTTACCATTAATCTGGAAACGATACATAGTTGTACCTATCGCAAAGACAAACTTAGCATCTACAAAGCCATTGGACGGATAGGGTACAGTCAACTCATAGCCCATGTCTCTGTCAATAACGTATTGCCCCACCATCAGTCTGGATTCGTTTCGGTCACAGTACTACAACAGCTATGAGCAAGGTTGTAGATGACTTATTACATGTGATTGAACAAACTAAAGTCACGTACCTGGTTTTTCTAGACCTAAGCAAAGCATTTGATGTTATCAATCATGATCTCTTAATCGCCAAACTATATTATAACGTACTTAGACGCTCCTGTCTTCAATGGTTTACTTCCTACCTTAGGAATAGACATCAATCGGTAAACCTGCGAGGTAAGAGCTCAGAATTTGTGCATGCCTCACAAAGGTGTGCCCCAGGGAAGCATATTGGGAGTGTTACTTTTTGAAATATTTACTGCTGACCTCCCTACAATTCTATCCATGGATTGCGGCTATCATATGTATGCAGACGACATCTTGTTATATATATATATATATATATATATATATATATATATATATCAGATGATGTTTCTAAGACCAATGGTATAATTGAGAGCCTAAATAATAACCTTGTCGGTGAATGGATGGCTTTTCAACAATGCATTAATTTTAAATGCCTCAAAACAGTTGCACTGTGTGTTGGATCTAATAAAATCTGTGCTAAGTCCTATTCATTACGTGTACTAGATTTAAAAGTAAATGATATTAGCATCGAGTTGAAAACTAGCGTCAAATACCTAGGTGTACTTATAGATTCTTCATTGAAATTTGACATACACCTCAACCACAAAATAAGAACTTGCTATTACAAAATTCGCTCGTTATATAAAGACTGCCTCAGTCCAAGCCTCAAATGGAAACTGTGCAATAGCTTAATTCTCTGTCATCTGGACTATTGTAATGTGGCTTACTACAACCTTTTATCCATTCAATCTAGACACAGAGCACAGGTTATGCAAAATGTTTGCTTCAGATTTGTCTACAATACGCCGCATGCTCAGCACATAACACCATTCTACAATGCCAACCAGTTACTGAAGTATGACAAGCGAGTCAAGCTGTCCCTCACAGTCTTCATTCACTGCTCTGATTGCTACCAACAAACCACCGTACCTTGCCAGTATGCTAACTACTAGATCGACTGCTCACAACTTAAACTTACGGACTGTTAACCACTTCAGCATACCACTACATTCTATGTCTAAATTCAAAGGTAGTTTTACATACAAACATTCAGCATTAGTAACAAAATTAGGTTTCGCACCGAAATGCAATGCATTCTCTTAGTTGAACAATGCACATTGTAACAACCAACTACATTTACAATATCAATAATTATTAACTTTTACTGATATGTATTTGTTATACTATGTTGTTTTCTTTTCTTTTTGTTGGTGGAATTGAAAATCAGCTCGCTGAATTCCCACCATTTGGTAACACTAATAAAGTCGTAAATAAATAAATAAATCTAGATTTTTTACTTACAAACGATAAGTAGGTGATGTTTTGGATATCCACTTTAACAGTTTCTTTGCACTTCTGGAACCAAACGTTATTGTGTTTTATTTGGATTAAACAGTAATCCATTTTTTACACCACTTCATGATAGTGCTTTTTATCTGATCTAGTGAGAAGATAAATAAGTTTTCATATCATCTGTATACAGGTACAAAGAGTTTTCTAGGCATTTCGTTACACTAGCAACAAAAATATTAAATAAAGCAGGCTTCCAGTATAGACCCTTGCGGAACACCAGTCATAACCATTAATTCACCTCAGTAAGTTGTTATGACTCAAGGGACATATTATTCTTGTGATGCATTTTCTTCCTTTTAGGTAGTTGGTAAACCATTTAAATGCAGTATTGTTGCAGCCGTAGTGTTGTAGTTTTAGAAGTAGGAGTTCATGATTGATTGAATAAAATGCCTTTGACATAACAATTAGCACCAGAAGTGTGCATAGACTCTTATCACATGCTGTAACAATATCATCAATGATTGATGATAGTGCACTTGTTGTGCTTTATCCTTTGCATCCCAGATTTGAATCACGTCACGATTCACTTGAAAAATGTTAGGTGCTTTTTCAGAAAAATACGCCCTCGTTCGGATGAGAGGTAAAATGTAGATCTAGTGTGTAAATGTTGTAACGTACATTAAATATCTCTACCTTTGCTTGGAACAGCAAGTGTTTGGCAAAATTCAAAATTTTCCAAGTAAAAAAACTCGCTTCTTGGCCAATGTAGTACCTTCGGATGGAGCATCAAATGTAGTGCATTCTTGTAGCTTGGGAACACAAACGTATGCAGTTTACATGCTACACCTCATAAGTTAATGTCTTGGAATGCGTGGGAAGGTACAATCATGAGACGTACACGTGAAAACTTAAATAAATGAAAACTTTCCCACACTGGATTTTAAACGGCATGTAATGACTTCCAAAACAGATACATAGCAAACGATGCGACTTCATATATACCTATGTTACTTCCATTTTCGTAAGTCATAGCAATTTGCAGAAATTTTCAGACCATTGGAGATATTTTAAGTCATTTCCCAAAAATTTGTCTGGAGGTCGCAACTGACGATCTGTACATACAAAAAATACTTTTAGTTCACTTGTATATCGCTGATGCTAGTGTCATGTTTGATACCCTACATATGTCAAGCACGCTGAAACCTCCGTTACATGTCAGCTACTTAGTACCTCCAAAGAGAGCAGTAAATGCTACAACATTGCTCACTACATATCTTGAAACGCAATTGCAGTTTAGCATTTATTCAAGAGCCAATTAAGAAAGTTTTATATAAAGGTGATGAAGAAATGAATTTAATGAGCTAGCATTATACAATTACTTCTAAATAGTAAGGATATTTAAAATTTAAATTGTTATGACAATTTATTAACAATTCTTTTATTTTACAAATAGTGTAATATTACCATCATGCATCTGTTAGTACAGCTGACTTCTATTCCAGATTAATGTTTAACATTCTTATGTAAAGTATATATGAATTATATGAACAGGGAAAATATTTTTAAAAACAATTGCACTTTTAATGTTTATTTATAGGGATTTTAAAGAAATGTTAAAAGCGTACAAGGTATTGCTTGCCTAGTTAGTGTGAACACCTATGGTATTTAGCCGTTTACAAATATACATTACTTTAATATAAGCTGGGTAGATTGTTGCATGTCTATTAAAGTTACCGGGTTATACTTGATCAAGAATTGAATTTTTATAAATTTCAGACGACATTGAATTTTAACTATTGATATATTCTGCGCATTTAACACAATTACATTTAACTGAAAAGTACCTTTTAGGCAGACTTCTCGGAACCGTGCATTAGTTTGGTTAAGAAGTATGGGAAATGTTTATAGTTAATATTTAGATCGAGCACAATAATATTATTTAATTATTCAGCGTTTTATTGTGTCTGGCATTAATACGATAATATAGTCCAGAGAAATTAAGGTAGGACCCTTGCATTCTTCGAAAAATGCAGGAACGCAGTTCGAATGCATACTATGATAGTGTAAATGATTAGTATGATGTCTAATACAAATCAAAACATTTCATTATTAATATTTTTAAACAATTGCCAAAGATGTGAAAAACACGTTTCAAATGAAAAGTGTGAACCATAGAAACACAGGTCATAGTTTAAAATCAGTTAATTTGTTCACTTGCATATGAATTTAAAGTAGCTACAATACCATTTTCTTAAATCTGTTGTTCTTTAAACAATAATTGAAATATTTGGCTGAAACCAATGGAAAGTGCACCTCTAAGAGCTCTTAAGTTACCACCAAAATTTCTTTAAAAAAATGGTTTTGTTAATAATTCATGTATTTATTAAACAATATTTTTTCTCGCTGGAATTTCTACAAAATTGGCCTACTGAAAGTTTAAATAAATTAAAGAAATTTACTCTGAAAGAGTCACACCGTAACGTACTGTTATGAGAATAGTGAATTTTTACAACTGCGTTGCAGAAAAATGGTTCTAAATTGAAAACATGTTTTTTGATATAAACAGATTAGCATACCTTGTTTAATATTTATTCGGGACAAAAACCATTCGAAAGCTGTTTTTTTCCCCAAAGCTTTTCCGAAAAAAAAATTTCATTTAATTTGAAGGTGAGGGGGAAATAATTCTTTATTTTCAAGAAATCCCTGCTCCTATAATTACTAGCATTTTTAATTGAATTCTAAATGTTAGAACAAACGAGTTACACTATTTGTATGAAACTCAACGCTTTTGTACACTCATTGTTATTAGTGACAGTTTTGTGGAAAGTAATGGTAGCTCTTGGAATACCGTCGAGTGGCAATGTGGGAGTACTCAAACGACTCGTTCAAGCGTCAATAAATGATTTTTAGCTCTCGCGACAAAATCACTGCAACTTCAAATATCTCAGCAATAAAGTGACCTTTTGAGATGTTTTTTTTAAAATTTGGGTACGTTTTATTGTTGATTTCAAATGTCGTATTGAAAATTTAAAAAAAATTGTTTCTGGCATCTGAAATATAACATTATTTATATATAATAATTTTTTTCTGTGACTGGAAAAAATTTGACATTTAATGTTTCTTGACAGGTAACAAAATGTCACTTTTTATGAATTTACTTTTTTCCCCAGGAAAAAAATGAGTACATTTTTTCCGGGTATGTGCAAATAAGTAAGAACACGAAGATATTTAATTTAAAGCTGGGTCGACACTTGTAACATTCAGGTGTAACATAATTTCGTATCATAACTTTGTTGCGTTCAAAACAACCGTTATAAACAATTTAAGCAAGCAATTTTTGAAACAACTCTCAGAATTAAATTGACAGATATTTAATTACTTTAAAGGTTTCCTTAGCAACGCAAGCCCAACTGTCTCTATAAGTACAACAGCCTACTTGTTTAAAACTTCAAATTTGACATCGATTGATTTTTTGACTTTACTATATTGTAATACTTTTTTCAATATTAAATCATCGTTTTGCCTGTCACAGAAAAAATAGTATATTATACACGGGTAAAAATGTAAGATTTTAACTATCGCTGTTTTGTCTACCTCCACTTTGCTTAGGGAGACAAACACACCTCGAGCTAAAATTTAGTACTTTTTCCCTTGTATAATAAATAACTATTTTTGACAATATTAGCTTTTCACATTCGTTTTTACACTAATTTTAATATATGAAATAATGATAAGAATGAATGCGAAAAGCTAATTATTTATATTAAAAAATACTTATTATAAATAAAAAATGTTAAATTTCAGCCGTTAAGAACAAATGTTTAAAATGTTCAATACGATATTTGAAATCGCCAATAAAAGTATCCCAATTAAAAAAATCATTTCTCTATATAAATTTGTTGCTGAGATATGTAAAGTTGCAGCAATTTAGTCGCGAGAGCTCGGAATCTTGAATCAACACCTAAAAATAAAAATTATTTTCCCCCATCTCGAGTTAGAATTTTTTTTCGAAAAAACTTATTGAGAAAAACAGCTTTCGAATGGCATTCGTTCCAATTCAATAGTACACAAGGTATGCTAATTTGCTTATAGCGAAAATCATGCCTTCACTTAAAAGCCATTTTTCTTGCAATTAACTGTAAAAAATCACTTTTCTCATAACAACATGTAATGGTGCGACTGTTTCTGAGTAAATTTCCTTAATTTATTTAAACCTTCATAGATCAATTCTGTAGAAATTCTAGTAAGAAAGAATTTTTTATAAAACAAATGAATTATTAACAAAACTATTACATTTTTTTCCCTCGGTAGATAATAATTTATAATTGTAGTAATAAGCATACCATGGAACAAGCAAAACAATTCCCAAATTTATTTAAATTAAAAAATAAAATTTAACCATTTAACTAGTGTTCTGGTTTTATGGCATCCTTATTATTGCAAAAAAAAATTTATTATTTACACACACATATGTGTAGTTAGCGCCCCGTTTTTGATACAGTGTGATTTTGAAAGTTGTTCCAGATTGTTTTAACCTTGTAGTACATTGTTTTCATTCAACATTATTTTATTTTGAACGATTCTTTATAAAAAACGAAAAACAGTTCTTAGTAGCACCCACTTTATTCCAAAATCGAAGGTTTAACCCTTGCTATACAGGTGTTTTGTTTATTTCAAACATTGTTTAAAAGAAATAATTCCGATATTTAAAACCACGTTCTAAATAATACACGCATGCTATGCTAATCAACTATACGGTAAAGTACAAACAATGCAATCTCCTAGTTGGAGCATATACAACAGTCAATATTCTTTTAAAAATATAAAAATGCTTTCGGATATATAGGCAACAGTGTTGGAAGTAAAAGAGTAGCATTTACGACTTACCCACATATATGTTAAAGGAAGAATCTTGAGTAGGCGAATATATATATATATATATATATATATATATATATATATTTATATATATATATATATATATATATATAACAAGACAAGTTATTTGCAGTCCGCAATAACGAATTTGTGTAGAACACAATAAAAAAATAAGATTTATCTGTAAATAAACTCTTATGAAAATAATAAGATCTTATTGACGAATACAATCGAGCTATTAGTTGTGAAATAATGGGGCTATTGTTTTGTTAATGGCTATACAACTAATAGCTCGATTTGTATTCGTCAATATGCCCTTATTAGTTTCATAAGAGTTTATATATATATATATATATATATATATATATATATATATATTAGTAGTTAATTACACAATATATATATAAATAAAAATTAATGAATATATGCATTCAAAATAGAATTTTGACTTTTGTAAAATGCAGAAGTAGGGTAGTCTCTTATGTATTATGGAAGTCACAACTTAACAACTATAAATGAATATATATATATATATATATATATATATATATATATCTTGATAAACGGTACGTAATGACTTCCAAAACAGATACCTAGCAAACGATGTGACTTCATATATACCGTTGTTACTTCCATTTTCCGAAGTCATAGCGATTTGCAGAAATTTTATACTTTTCAGGCCATTGGAGATATTTTAAGTCATTTTCCAAAAATTTGTCTGGAGGTCACAACTGACCACCTATACATACAAAAAAACTTTTAGTTCACTTGTATCGCGTTGGTGCTAATCTCGTGTTTGATACCTTACATACGTCAAGCACGCTGTAACCTCCTTTACATGTTAGTTATCTTAATACCTCCAAAGAGCACGGTAAATGCAACAACGTTGCTCACTACATATCTTGAAACGCAATTGCAGTTTAGCATTTATTCAGAGAGCAGATTAAGAAAGTTTTAAATAAAGGTGATAAAAAGTGAATTTAATGAGCCAGCATTATACAATTAGCTCAAAATAGTAGGGATATTTAAAATTTAAATTGTTATGACAATTTATTAACAATTCTTTTATTTTACAAATAGTGTATTATTACCATTATGCATCTGTTAGTACAGCAGACTTTCTAAATTAATGTTTAACATTTTTATGTAAAGTATATATGAATTGTATGAACAGGGAAAATATTTTTAAAAACAATTGCACTTTTAATTTTTATTTATAGGGATTTTAAAGAAATGTTAAACGCCTACAAGGTTTTGCTTGCCTAGTTAGTGTAAACATCTATGGTATTTAGTCATTTATAAATATACGTTACTTTAATATAAGTTGGGTAGATTGCTGCATGTCTCTTAATGTTACCTGGTTATCCTTGATCAAGAATTGAATTTTCATAAATTTCAGACGGCATTGAATTTTAACTATTGTTATATTCTGCGTATTTAACCTCAATTATATTTAACTGAAAAGTACCTTTTAAGTAGACTTCTCGGAACCATGCATTAGTTTGGTTAAGAAGTATGGGAAATATTTATAGTTAATATTTAGGTCAAGTGCAATGATATTTTTAATTATTCAGCGTTTTATTGTGTCTGGCATTAATACAATAATATATTCCAGAGAAATTAAGGTAGGGCCCTTGCCTTTTTCGAAAAATGCAAGAACACAGTTCGAATGCATATTATGTTAGTGTAAGTCGTTAGAATGATGTCTAATACAAATCAAATCATTTCATTATTAATATTTTTAAACAATTGCCAAAGATGTCAAAACACGTTTCTAGATGATATACAGAACTTTATAACACTTAGAGATAAACGTTTCAAATGAAAATGTAAGCCTACAGAATGAGCGGAGCAGTCATAGTTTAAAATCGGTTAGTTTGTTCACTTGCATATGCATTTAAAGTACCTAAAATATCACTTTCTTACATCTGCTGTTGTTTAAACAATAATTGCTATATTTAGCTGAAACCAATTGGCACGTTTAATGAAACCACGTGTAGCCCATCCAATAATATCTCAGTCGTTCTTAAGTAGTTTGCAAGCGTTTAAAATTCGGTTCAATAATTCTTTGGAATTAACTGGTTCTGCATATACAAGTTGCTTTAAATGACTCCACAGGTAATAATCCAAGCGATTTAAATCGGGGGACCTAGGAGGCCAATTAGTTGGTCCACCTCGACCAATCCATCTGCCCGGAAAACTTGTCTGTAAGTGCTCTCTAACATTATGTAAATAACGTGCCGGTGCGTCATCATGGTGGAGTATCATTTGATGTCTTGTTTCAAGTGGTACATCTTCAAGCAGAACTGGTAATTGATGAATCCAATAAATTTAACACCTAACTTAACACCATAAAAAATCAGTTTGGCTTTATTTCCATCCTTTCCCAGAAAATCGGGCAAAATATTTCGCTAGCTGTAACTCGCTGACAAAACATTTCCTGACATATGTTTATATGATTTTTTTTCTTTATTTTGATGAGAGGAAACCACCTTAGAAGTTTGTTGGGTTTCTCGTGGGACACCCTGTATAAATATGTTGCTGAGATATGTAAAGTTGCAGCGCTTTAGTCGCGAGAGCTCGGAATCTTGTATCAATGCCTAAAAGTAAAAATTATTTTCCACCACTTTCAAGTTAGATGAATTTTTTTTCTCGAAAGAGCTTAATTAGAAAAACAGCTTTCGAATGGCTTTCGTCTCGATTCAATAGAATAAATATTATACAAGGTATGCTAATTTGCTTATAGAAAAAATCATGCTTTCACTTTAAAGCCATTTTTACAACTTAACTTCAAAAAATAACTTTTCCCATAACAATATGTTATGGCTCGACTGTTTGTGTGTAAATTTCATTAATTTATTTAAACCTTCATAGCCCAATTCTGTAGAAACTGTAGTGAGAAAGAATTTTTTATAAAACAAATGAATTATTAACAAAACTATTAAATGTTCTTCAATGAAATTTTAATGCTAACTTATTTTAATGGTACCTCGTAGAGGTATAGTTTTCAAGTGGTTTCAACTGAATATATCAATTATTGTTTAAACAATAGTAGATTTACGAAACTGACATTTTTAGACATTTAAATTCATTTGCAAATAAACAAATTAACCAATTTTTATCACAGACCACTCTTTTTGTAGGTCTTTTTAAGGCGTACGCCTTTCATTTGATGAATATTATAGTGTTCCGTAAATCATTGAGAAACGTGTTTTTCACACTTTTGACGATTGTTTATAAATATTAATATTGAAATGAAATGATTGGATTTGTATTGCACTTCATTCCAATGGTTCACTTTAACATAATATGCATTCAAACTTTCCCTCAATTTTTTTCGATATTTCTCCTAATTTTTGGGATGTGTTTGTATATTTCTACATCTTCTATGCGAGTCTGCTGCATGTATATTCATTGTAGTATTAAAACTCTTAGGACCAATTTAACAATAAAACTGAAAACTTGTTTCTTGCTAAGATAGAAATGTAAAGAATGCTTTAACGAGGAATACATTTATTATAACTGAATATAATTGAAGATTTAAGTAACATACATTAGAATCATTGGGTATGAGCTGTCACGAGCTGACCACTCAGACATTTTAAACACGAATGAATTCTGGAAACGAAGCACGCAATAAAACATCTGCGCCTTCCGACACACAAGTAGTTCTCGGCACAAACGCAAAGTAACTTCACATCGTAGTAATTCTATAAATTCCCAACACCTAATTTCCACGAACTAAATAACGGTATCGTTTAAATTTAATATTATCATAATTTTGCAAACGTTTGACGTGATTTTTTCCTAAAAATGGCTCAAATTCGTAGATTTAATGTATTTAACTTTTCACATCTAAATAACTATTTTATTGTAAAAGTAATCGATGTAAAACTTTTATCAGCTAGGTAGACCAACACAATGCACATTTTGTGTTAGTCGAAATCCAGCCAAGTATGATAAAAGTAAAAAAGTAATGTTTCAAATAATGTAGTCAGTAGCAATTAAAATATAGTGAAAAGTATTAAAAAAAAGTTGTTATAGATCACTCAAAAATCCAAAAGAAGTACAGAATTTTATAAAACAGATTTTTTAAAAATTTGTTACAATTTTTTTGCCCTCAGTAGATAATAATTTATTATTGTAGTAATAAGCACGCCATGGAACAAGCAAACAATTTCCAAATTTATTTAATATTAAAACACAAAATTTAACGATTTAACTTGCGTTCTGGTTTTATGGCACCCTTATTATTGCAAAAAGAAGTTATTATTTTCACACACATGTGCGTAGTTAGCACCACGTTTTTGAAACAGTGTGATTTTGAAAGTTGTTCCAGGTTGTTTTAACCTTGTACTACATTGTTTTCATTCAACATTATTTTATTTCAAATGATTCTTTATGAAAAATGGAAAAACAGTTCTTAGTGGCACCCACTTTATTCGAAAATCGAAGGTTTAACCTTCGCTATACGGTATTTCAAACATTGTTTAAAAGAAATGATTCCGATATTTAAAACCATATTCTAAATTATACACGCATGCTATGCTAATCAACTATAAGGTACAATGGTTGAATTAATGTAAGTAGAAACAATGCAATCTCCTATTTGGAGTATATACAATAGTAAATATTCTCTTAAAAATATAAAAATGCTTTTGGATATATAGACAACGGTGTTGGAAGTACAAGAATAGCATTTACAACTTATCCACATATATGTAAAAGGAAGAATTTTGAGTAGGCGAATATATATATAAACAAAAATTAAAATCAAAAACCTTTTTCCCTCGTTTAAAAATTGTAATCAGGAAGTTCCCCGCACTGAATATATGCATTCAAAATAGAATTTTGACTTTTGGAAAATGCGGAAGTAAGGTAGTCCCTTATGTATTATGGAAGTCACAACTTAACAACTATAAATGAATATATATATATATATATATATATATATATATATGTGTATATATATATTGATAAACCGTACGTAATGACTTCCAAAACAGATACATAGCAAACGATGTGACTTCATATATACCGTTGTTACTTTCATTTTCGAAAGTCAACGATTTGCAGAAATTTTACACTTTTCAGACTATTAGAGATATTTTAAGTCATTTTCCAAAAATTTGTCTGGAGGTCACAACTGACCACCTATACATACAAAACAAACTTTTAGTTCACTTGTATATCGTTGGCGCTAGTATCGTGTTTGATACATTACATACATCAAGCATGCTGCAACCTCTGTTACATGTTAGCTACCTTAGTACCTCCAAAGGGCACGGTAAATGCGAAAACGTTGCTCACTACATATGTTGAAATGCAACTGCAGTTTAGCATTTATTCAGATCCGATTAAGAAAGTTTTAAATAAAGATGATGAAGAAATGAATTCGATGAGCTAGCATTATACAATTAGCTCTAAATAGTAGGGATATTTAAAATTTAAATTGTTATAATAATTTATTAACGATTCTTTTATTTTACAAATAATGTAATATTACCGTTATGCTTCTGTTACTACAGCCGACTTCTATTCCAAATTATGTTTAACGTTCTTATGTAAAGTATATATGAATTCTACGAACAGGGAAAATATTTGTAAAAACAATTGCACTTTTAACGTTTGTCTAAAGGGATTTTAAAGAAATGTTAAACGCCTACAAGGTTTTGCTATCTTAGTTAGTGTGAACACCTATGGTATTTAGCCGGTTACAAATATACATTAATTTAGTATAGGTTGGGTAGATTGCTGCATGTCTATTAAAGTTACTGGGTTATACTTGATCAAGAATTGAATTTTTATAAATTTCAGGCGACAACTATTGTTATATTCTGCATATTTAACACAATTATATTTAACTGAAAGCAGACTTCACAGAAGCATGCATTAGTTTGTTTAAGAAGTATGGGAAATATTAATAGTTAATATTTATGTCAAGTGCAATAATATCTGTATTTATTCAGCATTTTATTGTGTCTGGCATTAATATGATAGTATAGTCCAGGTAAATTAAAGTAGGCCCTTGCATTTTTGAAAAATGCAAGAACGCAGTTTGAATGCATATTATGTTAGTGTAAGTCGTTAGTATGATGTCTAATACAAATCAAATCAAATCATTTCATTATTAATATTTTCAAACAATTACCAAAGATGTGAAAACCACGTTTCTTAATGATATACGGAACGTTATAACATTTAGAGAAAACGTTTCAAATGAAAATGTGATCCTTAGAAACGCCTCAGAATGAGTGGTCATAGTTTAAAATCAGTTAATTTGTTCACTTGCATATGAATTTAAAGTACCTAAAATACCAACTTCTTAAATATGCTGTTGTTTAAACAATAATTGAAATATTTAGCTGAAACCAATGGAAAGTGCACCTCTAAGAGCTCTTAAGCTACCTCTAAAATTTCATTAAAAAAATGGTTTTGTTAATAATTCATGTATTTATTAAACAATATTTTTTCTCGCTGGAATTTCTAAAAAATTGGCCTACTGAAAGTTTAAATAAATTAAGGAAATTTACTCTGAAAGAGTCACACCGTAACGTACTGTTATGAGAATAGTGAATTTTTACAGCTGCGTTGCAGAAAAACGGTTCTAAATTGAAAACATGTTTTCTGATATAAACAGATTAGCATACCTTGTTTAATATTTATTCGGGACAAAAACCATTCGAAAGCTGTTTTTTCCCCGAAGCTTTTCCGGAAAAAAAATTTCATTTAATTTGAAGGTGAGGGGGAAAGAATTCTTTATTTTCAAGAAATCCCTGCTCCTATAATTACTAGCATTTTTAATTGAATTCTAAATGTTAGAACAAACGAGTTACACTATTTGTATGAAACTCAACGCTTTTGTACACTCATTGTTATTAGTGACAGTTTTGTGGAAAGTAATGGTAGCTCTTGGAATATCGTCGAGTGATAATGTGGGAGTACTCAAACGACTCATTCGAGCATCAATAAATGATTTTTAGCTCTCGCGACAAAATCACTGCAACTTCAAATATCTCAGCAATAAAGTGACCTTTTGAGATGTTTTTTTAAAATTTGGGTACGTTTTATTGTTGATTTCAAATGTCGTACTGAAAATAAAAAAAAAATTGTTACTAGCATCTGAAATATAACATTATTTATATATAATAATTATTTTTTTCTGTGATGGGAAAAAATTTGATATTTAATGTTTCTTGACAGGTAACAAAATGTCACTTTTTATGAATTTACTTTTTTCCCCTGGAAAAAAATGAGTACTTTTTTCCCGGGTATGTGCAAATAAGTAAGAACACGAAGATATTTAATTTAAAGCCGAGTCGACACTTGTAACATTCGAGTGTAACATAACTTCGTAACACAACTTAGTTGCGTTCAAAACAACCGATATAAACAATTTAAATAAGCAATTTTTGATACAACTCGCAGAATTAAATTGACAGATATTTGATTACTTTAAAGGTTTCCTTAGCAATGCAGGTTTAACTACCCCTATAAGTACAACAGCCTACTTGTTTAAAACTTCAAATTTGATATCGATTGATTTTTGCCTTTACTATATTGTAATACTTTTTTCAATATTAAATCATCGTTTTGCCTGTCACAGAAAAAAATAGTGTATTATTATACACGGGTAAAAATGTAAGATTTTAACTCTCGGTGTTTTGTCTCCCTCCACTTCACGTCGGGAGACAAACACACCTCGAGCTAAAATCTAGTACTTTTTTCCCTTGTATAATAAATAACTATTTATGACAATATTAGCTTTTCACATTCGTTTTTACACTACTTTCAATACATGAAATAACAATAAGAATGAATGCAAAAAGCTAATTATTTATATAAAAAAATAATTATTACAAATAAAAAATGTTAAATTTCAACCATTAGGAACAAATGTTTTAAATTTTCAATACGATATTTGAAATCACCAATAAAAGTACTCCAATTAAAAAAATCATTTCTCAACATAAATTTGTTGCGAGAGCTCGGAATCTTGTATCAACACCTAAAAATAAAAATTATTTTCCACCATCTCAAGTTAGATGAATTTTTTTTTCGAATGGCTTTCGTCTCGATTCAATAGTACACAAGGTATGCTAATTTGCTTATAGCGAAAATCATGCCATTACTTAAAAGCCATTTTTCTTGCAATTAACTGTAAAAAATCACTTTCCCCATAACAACATGTAATGGTGCGACTGTTTCTGAGTAAATTTGCTTAATTTATTTAAACCTTCATAGACCAATTCTGTAGAAATTCTAGTGAGAAAGAATTTTTTTTATAAAACAAATGAATTATTAACAGAACTATTAAATGTTCTTCAATGAAATTTTAATGGTAACTTATAAGCCCTTAGAGGTATTTTTCAAGTGGCTTCAGCTGAATATATCAATTATTGTTTAAACAATAGCAGATTTAAGAAACTGGCATTTTAGGCATTTAAATTCATTTGCAAGTAAACAAATTAACCAATTTTAAACAGTGACCACTCCTTTTGTAGGTCTTTTTAAGGTGTACGCCTTTCATTTGAAACTTTATTATGAAAATTATAGTGTTACGTCAATCATTGAAAAACGTGTTTTTCACACTTTTGGCGATTGTTTATAAATATTAATATTGAAATGAAATGATTGGATTTGTATTGCACTTCATTCCAATGGTTCACTTTAACATAATATGCATTCAAACTTTCCCTCAATTTTTTTCGATATTTCTCCTAATTCTTGGGATGTGTTTGTATATTTCTACATCTTCTATGCGAGTCTGCTGCATGTATATTCGTTGTAGTATTAAAACTCTTAGGACCAATTTAACAATAAAACTGAAAACTTGTTTCTTGCTAAGATAGAAATGTAAAGAATGCTTTAACGAGGAATACATTTATTATAACTGAATATAATTGAAGATTTAAGTAAAATACATTAGAGTCATTGGGTATGAGCTGTCACGAGCTGACCCCTCAAACATTTTAAACGCGAATGAATTCTGGAAACGAAGCACGCAATAAAACATCTGCGCCTTCCGACACAAAAGTAGTTCTCGACACAAACGCAAAGTAACTTCACATCGTAGTAATTCTATAAATTCCCAACACCTAAATTCCACGAACTAAATAACGGTATCGTTTAAATTTAATATTATCATAATTTTGCAAACGTTTGACGCCATTTTTTCCTAAAAATAGCTCAAATTCGTAGATTTAATGTATTTAAGTTTTCACATCTAAATAACTATTTTATTGTAAAAGTAATCGATGTAAAACTTTTATCATCTAGATAGACCAACACAATGCACATTTTGTGTTAGTCGAAATCCAGCCAAGTATGATAAAAGTAAAAAGTAACGTTTCAAGTAATGTAGTCAGTAGCAATTAAAATATAGTAAGAAAAGTATTAAAAAAAAGTTGTTATAGATCACTCAAAAATCCAAAATAAATACAGAATTTTATAAAAGTTTTTTTTTAAATTTGTTACAATTTTTTTGCCCTTAGTAGATAATAATTTATTATTGTAGTAATAAGCACGCCATGGAACAAGCAAACAATTTCCAAATTTATTTAATATTAAAAAACAAAATTTAACAACGATTTAACTTGCGTTCTGATTTTATGGCACCCTTATTATTGCAAAAAGAAATTATTATTTTCACACACATGTGTAGTTAGCACCACGTTTTTAGAACAGTGTGATTTTGAAAGTTGTTCCAGGTTGTTTTAACCTTGTACTACATTGTTTTCATTCGACATTATTTTATTTCAAACGAGTCTTTATGAAAAACAAAAAAACAGTTCTTATTGGCACCCACTTTATTCAAAAATCAAAGGTTTAACCCTTGCTATATGGTGTTTTATTTATTTCAAACATTGTTTAAAAGAAATAATTCCGATATTTAAAACCATATTCTAAATTATACACGCATGCTATGCTAATCAATTATAAGGTACAACGGATGAATCAATATAAGTAGAAACAATGCAATCTCCTATTTGGAACATATACAACAGCCAATATTCTCTTAAAAATATAAAAATGCTTTTGGATATATAGACAACGGTGTTGGAAGTACAAGAGTAGCATTTACATCTTATCCACATATATGTAAAAGGAAGAATTTTGAGTAGGCGAATATATATATATATATATATATATATATATATAAACAAAAATTAAAATCAAAAACCTTATTCCCTCGTTTAAAAATTGTAATCAGGAAGTTCCCCGCACTGAATATATGCATTCCAAATAGAATTTTGACTTTTGGAAAATGCGGAAGTAAGGTAGTCCCTTATGTATTATGGAAGTCACAACTTAACAACTATAAATGAATATATATATATATATATATATATATATATATATATATATTGATAAACCGTACGTAATGACTTCCAAAACAGATACATAGCAAACGATGTGACTTCATATATACCGTTGTTACTTTCATTTTCGAAAGTCAACGATTTGCAGAAATTTTACACTTTTCAGACTATTAGAGATATTTTAAGTCATTTTCCAAAAATTTGTCTAGTACCTGGACCACCTATACATACAAAACAAACTTTTAGTTCACTTGTATATCGTTGGCGCTAGTATCGTGTTTGATACATTACATACATCAAGCATGCTGCAACCTCTGTTACATGTTAGCTACCTTAGTACCTCCAAAGGGCATAAATGCTAAATATCGTTGCGTCGCTAGTATCGTGTTTGATACATTACATACATCAAGCATGCTGCAACCTCTGTTACATGTTAGCTACCTTAGTACCTCCAAAGGGCACGGTAAATGCGAAACTGCTATACATAGTCTAAATAGCAACTATTTAGTTCATTGTATATCAGATGCGATTAAGATCGTTTTATAATTACAATAATGAAGAACATGCTTCATGACCTAGCATTTACAATTAGTCTAACCTAGTAGTACTAAAATTTAGAACGGTAAATATTGTAAAACGATTGCTTTTACTTTTACAAATATGTTGAAATGTTAAGCTCAGTTTAGCATTTATTCAGAATTAAGAAGTTTTAGATAAAGATATATGAATTTAGAAAGGAAATTGTAGAGCTGCATTATTAACAGTTAGTCTAAAGGGATATTTAAAAATTTAAATTTTATAATATTTAGTGTGAACATTGTATTTATTTTACAAATATAATTAATATTAGTTAGCTTCTAGATTGCTGCATGTCTATTCAAAGTTATGGGTTTATACGTTTTATGTCAAGTATATATGAATTTATACGAATTTCAGGCGCAAATTGTTATATTCTGTAAAAACAATTGCATTTTAACGTTTGAAAGCAGATTTTAGAAGCAGATTAGTTTGTTTAAAAGTAAAGTATTTAGTTAATATTTATGTCAAGTGTGAAACCTATCGTATTTAGTTACAACATTATTAATTTAGTTAGGTTGTATGATGATGTCCTAAATTAAAGTAGGGTTCATATTGAAAATCAAGAATTTGAATTATTATATAATTTAAGTCGTATACTATTGTTAATATCTGCATATTTAACATAATTAATATTTAACTGAAAGCAACTTACCAAAGCATGAAAATTAGTTTTTTAATGAATATGGAGTTATAACTATTTAGAATAGTTTAATAAAATTGACCTTGAAAGCTCAGAATAATGGATCATGTATTAAAATTCAGCATTAATATTGTTACTGGCATATGAATTTAAAGTCCAGAATAAATTCTTAAAGTAGCTGTTGTTAACAATTATATTGAATATTTATGAACAATGAAAGCTGCAGTTCTGAAGTGCATCTTAATTTAAGTGAAAAATCTTTAGTTTGTCTAATAAAATCATGTATTTATTATTAGATATTTTCAAACTGAATTTACAAAGATTGAAAACCACAGTTTAAACTTAAGATATTTACGAAACAGTTTACACCATTTAAGAATACGTTTAATGAAAATGTGATTTTAGAAACGCCTCAGAAAGTGGTCAAGTTAAAGCAGTTATTTGATATCAATTAGCATATGATTTAATAGTACCATAAAAACACTTCTAAACTGCTGTTGTTTAAACAATTTGAATTGAGATATTTTTATTTGTCGAAACCATGTTGTTAAATGTGCACTCTAAGAATTTAAATGTTCAATGAAAATTTTAAATATTTTGTTAATAATTCATGTATTTATTATTAGCTGACATTTTTCTCATGGTAATTTTTACATGAAAATTGGACTACTGAAAGATGTTAAGCAAATAATGATATTTACTCTGAAAAAATTACACTCAATAAATGTTTAATAGACATTAGATGAATTTTTAAATTTGCTACGTTTGTCAGAATTAAATGTCGTTCAAAATTTAAAAATTTGTTTCTAGATATAAACAAATTAGCATACCTTGTTTAATATTTATTCAGGATAAAAAACATTCGAAAGCTGCTGTTTTCCTGAAGTTTTTCATCTAATTTGAAGGTGAGGGGGAAATAATTCTTTATTTTCAAGAAATCCCTGTTCTTAAATTATTAGCATTTTTAATTGAATTTTAAATGTTGAAACGAACAAGTTAAACTATTTGTACGAAACTCCATGCTTTTGTACACTCATTGTTATTAGTGACAGTTTTGTGCAAAATGATGGTAGCTTTTGGAATACAGTCGAGTGACAATGTGGGAGTACTCAAACGACTTGTTCGAGCATCAATAAATGATTTTTAGCTCTCGCAACAAAATCACTGCAACTTTAAATGTTTCAACAATAAATTGACATTTTGAGATGATTTTTTTTAAATTTGGGTACGTTTTACTGTTGATTTCAAATGTCGTATCGAAAATTTAAAAAATTTGTTTCTAGCATCAGAAATTTAACATTATTTATATATAATAATTATTTTTTATGAAAATATTAGCTTGTCACATTCGTTTCTACATTAATTTTATTACATGAAATAACGATAAGAATGAATGCGAAAAGCTAATTATTTATATAAAAAATAATTATTATAAATAAAAAATGTTTAATTTCAGCCGTTAGAAATAAATGTTTAAAATTTTCAATACGATATTTGAAATCACCAATAAAAGTACCCCAATTAAAAAAATCATCTCTCTATATAAATTTGTTGCTGAGATATGAAAAGTTGAAGCGACTTAGTCGCGAGAGCTCGAAATCTTGTAGCAATACCTAAAAATGACAATTATTTTCCACTACTCTCAAGTTAAATGAATTTTTTTTCTCGAAAGAGCTTAATGACAAAAACAACTTTCGAGTGGCTTTTGTTTCGATTCAATGGAATAAATATTACACAAGGTATGCTAATTTGCTTATAGCGAAAATCATGCCTTCATTTTAGTGCCATTTTTTTTGCAACTTAACTGTAAAAAATCACTTTTGCCATAACAACTTGTATTGGTTTGATTGTTTCTGAGTAAATTTCCTTAATTTATTTAAACCTTAGACCAATTCTGTAGAAATTCTAGTGAAAAAGAATTTTTTATAAAACAAATGAATTATTAACAAAAATATTAAATGTTTTTCAATGAAATTTTAATGGTAACTTATAAGCCCTTAGAGGTATACTTTACAAGTGGTTTCAGCTGAATATATCAATTATTGTTTAAACAATAGCAGATTTAAGAAACTGGCATTTTAGGCATTTAAATTCATTTGTAAATAAACAAATTAACCAATTGTAAACAGTGACCACTCATTTTGTAGGTCTTTTTAAGGCATACACCTTTCATTTGAAACTTTTTTCTGTCAATTATTGAAAAACGTGTTTTTCACACTTTTGGCGATTGTTTATAAATATTAATATTGTAATGAATTGATTGGATTTGTATTAATGGTTCACATTAACATAATATGCATTTAAATTGTCCCTCAATTTTTTTCGAAATTTTTCCGAATTTCCACGAACTAAATAACGGTCTTGTTTAACTTTAATATTATCATAATTTTGCAAACGTTTGACTTCAATTTTTCCAAAAAATGGGCCAAAATAGTGGATTAAATGTATTTAACTTTTCATATCTAAATAACTATTTTATTGTAAAGGTAATCAATGTAAAACTTTTATCAGTTAGTTAGACCAGCACAATGTAAATTTTGTGTTAGACAAAATCCAGCCAAGTATGATAAAAGTAAAAAGTAGCGTTTCAAGCAATGTGGTCAGTAGCAATTAACATATAGTAAAAAAAGTATTAAAAAAAGTATAGATCACTCAAAAATCCAAAATAAGTACACAAATTTAGTAAAATAATTTTTTAAATTTTTTACAATTTTTTTTGCCCTCAGTAGATAATAATTTATTATAGTAGTAATAAGCATGCCATGGAACAAGCAAACAATTTCCAAATTTATTTAATATTAAAAAACAAAATTTAACAACGATTTAACTTGCATTCTGGTTTTGCGGCACCCTTATTATTGCAAAAAGAAATTATTATTTACACACATACACACACACACACACACACATGTGTGTGTGTAGTTAGCACCATGTTTTTGAAAGAGTGTGATTTTGGAAGTTGTTCCAGGTTGTTTTAACCTTGTAGTGCATTTTTTTCATTCGACATTATTGTATTTTAAATTACGCTTTATGAAAAACGAAAAAACAGTTCTTATTGGCACCCACTGTATTTGAAAATCGCTATACGGTGTTTTGTTTATTTCAAATGTTGTTGCAAAAAGGACAATTCCTCATGTACATACATTTTTAAAAAAATAATTCCGATATTTAAAACCATATTCTAAGTTATACACGCATGCTATGCTAATCAACTATAAGGTACAACGGTTGAATCAATGTAAGTATAAACAATGCAAACTCCTATTTGGAGCATATACAACAGTCAATATTCTCTTAAAAATATAAAAATGCTTTCGGATATATAAGCAACAGCGTGGAAGTAAAAGAATAGCATTTACAACTCATCCACATATATAAAAGGAAGAATCTTGAGTAGGTGAACATATATAAATAAAGATTAAAATCATAATCTTTTTCCTTCGTTAGAAAATTGTAATCAGGAAGTTCCTCTCAATGAATATATGCATTCATTTTTGGAAAATGCGGAAGTAAGGTAGTCTTTTGCGTATTATGGAAGTCACAACTAAACAACTATCTGTATGTTTGTTGTGGTTTGTTTTGTATTTTTCTTGGGTATTAAACCACTCAGAGTTTTTAAAATTGTCTTTATTTAAGTTTCAATCCATGACCTAGGATCGAGGTCATGGATCGAAACGTAAATAAAGACAATTTTAAAAACTCTGAGTGGTTTAATACCCAAGAAAAATTAAGAAAAATATATTATGTAGTCGTTAGGATTAATTAAGTCATTTGAATATAATTTTTAAATTAAACTAGTTAGAATCGAACTTGATGTTTGGAATAATTTATTCCTTTGTGCAATCAATATACCTATTCGAATCGCTCAGTTCCCAACTAGTAATTTAAAGACAAAACAAAAAGTATTAGGTCAAACACAATATTTGAACCTGTAATCATTTTGACTGATATTGAATACTTTTGCGACTGTAGTAAGTATCTTGATTGTAGAAAAGGGCAAATTTAAATCCCGTTTGCTAGACATCAAGTGCAACACATACATTAGCAATTTTTTTTTAAGTTTATACTGCCCTTATCTGATATTTTCACATTTATACTATTTTAAACTGCAAAATTAATTACTTTGTAATTTCAGATGCTTACAATGATTTACGTACCGTTAGTTCCTTCAACCAACATTCTGTTCAGTCGAACAGTTATGCTTTCAATCAACGTATGTCACCTTATGGATCGTCACAATCACCACCTCAAGCACAAATGAATACTTATTATGAGATAATGCCAACAAGTCCTAGGACACCTACTTCTCCTAGCCCTCCTCTCAATAATAACAACAATAACAACCTCAATATTAACAACAATAATACTGCAAAAGTTATAATTAATGGTGAACATAATGTGGATAGGCCAACTGTTGTATCTATATCTAATTAAAGCATCAATTTATTTTTATGGTTCTGTTCTTTAAACTTCTGTATTATCTCATACACATATAAAGGATGCTCAAAAGAAAATTATGGTATATTTCTTATATGGATCTAACACAATTTTAATTTAATTGTTTATGAAACATCGAGTTAACTAGTTACGATAATTGAAGTTAGAACACACCATATAATATATAGTTGATGGAATTGTTTAGATTTTTAGCTGTTTAGAGTGATGTGGAACACCATCATATTTTTGTGATAATGATAGCTTAGCGTTACAATTTTTTTAAGCGGTTGTAACTAGTTAAAACATAAAACTACATTCCATTGTTTGTACCTTTACACCGCTATTATTTAGTTCGATTCAAGGAATCACATTTTCTAGCATTTTGTTTTAAAAATGCTTTTATAATAATGATAATAAGTTGAAATTTTGTTTAGATCAGTTTAAGTTTTTAAGCATCATATACACGTTAGTAATTCTTGTACAACATTGTATATAATAATAATATTTAACTTGTATATTACAAACTACGTTTTGTTTAAGTTTAGCATCGCACACAATAATGAATTCCATTATTGTTTATGAACACTATTTGACTGATTTTGTCACCTAAATTCTCTCTATTTTTTAATGTTTGCTTTCATTAAAGCATTTTTAAGAAACCGTTAATATGGTTTGACCAAATATTTTTTTAAATCTAGATCCTGTTTGTGGTTCATTTACTTCTATATTATAAATAAATAGATCTTTATTTTACTCATTAGATAAAAAAATTGATATCTGTTATGTTATATTTGTTTATTTTATTCTTTAAAATGATTTAGCTTACCCTAAGTTTATATATTTTTTTTGTTTATTTACTTTGCTAATAAAACTTATTTAAGTTTAATACCGGAGTAATTGTCTTGTTTCACTGAAATGTTGTTTAATTTTCTTACACAAATTTGAGACCAGTTTGCTAATCAAAAATTTTGAATACAGAGTCTTAAAAGGTAATTTCATCAATTTAAGAATTCTGTAGTTGTATTATTTTTAATGCTAACTCAAATATACTCTGAAGGAGAGAAAGACGGTAAAGCAGAAAAAAAGGATTCAGGAAAATTTTAAATTAAAAATGGGTTTAATTGTGGATGTTCCAAAATTGGGAAGCCAAGCCGAAGGTTTTTTGCTGATCCGAATCTTGCTGCAGAAATCGCGGGAATAAATATTAATTTAATTTTCCATTTCAAGATCATTTTAGAAGTAATATCAAGCAGACATAGAATTGATACCGAGAAATTTGCAGAGTAGGCGATGGATACTGCCAAGTTATATATAGAGTTATATTTATGGCATCCCAAGACTCCAACTGTCCACAAAATTTTGAAACATGCTGCGACAGTAATAGAGAATGCACTACTTCCCAAAGGATATCTTTCCGAAGAAGCTGCAGAGGCTCGGAAAAACCATTTTAAATAATATCGCACGAATTTAGCAAAAAAGTTTTCAAGAGAATTGTGTAACTTAGATATTTTGAATTGATTACTTCTTAGTTCAGATCCACTCGTATATTGTATGAGACCTATACCAAAGAAGAGAACTAAGCCATTTTTAAAGGAGGTTATAGCCTTACTTGTTTTTGCTGAAACTTTTAGTGAACGACAAATTCCACTGAACTCTGAAAGTGACGAAAACAATACCGATGATGAGTTTGCATTATTTGATTAGTAACTTTCTAATCTCACTATTTTTGCATTAATTTATTATATTTTTTAAACTAAGTATGCCTTGTTTAAGTCTAATAAACGATACATGCGATTAATAAACATCCAACTGTTTTCATTAATTACTAGATAAACTTTGTCGAAATTCAAAGGCTGTTTTAACAATCTCTATAACATTTTAAACCGCTGTAATAGTTTAGTAAAAATAAGCATTGCTTGAGTATGTAAGAATTATTGAAATTGAAATATATCAAAATGTTGATCTACAGCACTTCTTTAAATATTATGTTTAAGGTTCTATTACTTTTTAAAACAATTTAAACTATCAAATTTTTAAACAACCGTACTCTAGATATTGCAACAACTGTCCATTGCTAAGTACTGGTTGAGGTAAATAAATGCCTACACAGTCTAATGTTTGGACTTGCGGTCTATTTGTCATGCAAAAGGCAGGTCGAGTAGGAAATTGAAGCCTTTGGAAAAAAAGGGAAAACGTATTTGTTGGTGTTAAATCTATTCTAGGAATCAACACCCTCTTGCTGACTTTTGCGCCTGATATTATTACTAAATCTAAACAGTTGTCATGCATATTGCAAAAATTAGTTTCGTTCCATTTAGGAGTCCTTGCAAAACATTCAAATTCCTTAGGAGTACAACAACGGTTTCTATTTTTAACTTTAAGATATGTGATGGTAAACCACATACTTCAAGACTGTTGAGATATTCAAGTGGAAATTGAAGAATTTTATTTTGATTTTCAGTTATTAAATCTTTCACACACTTATGTTCTACAGTTACCTGGAATAATGTCAATTACTTTTGCATTTATATCATCACAATGGTCATTTTTCGGAGCAATAACAGCAAATCAGGAAAAGTTTAAAACATTCTCTGCGATGCAAATTTTTTTCCGAAAATTTCAAATACAACATCATCGGTAATTATAAAAACGTTGTTCTACTGCAGATGTATTTACGTTTAGAGAGGGAAATTTGCCATTTCCAATTTGCAATAAAAATTGGGCAAACTCTAGCTCATCTGGCTTTATTTTCATATTTTTGAATAGTAATAATTTATTTATTAACGGAACACCATTTTCAGAATTATCAATATAGATTTGTTGTTCAATATACATGTACAAAATTAAAGTATAAATCAAATATTAAACAAAAAAAAAATGGGAAAAAATGTTTTCTCCTTTTTTAAAAAATAGATTAAAATATAAAAAATATAAAATCAAATAAAATATAAACTAAATGCTATTAAAGTTAACTAACTAATAGACGTATAAATTATAATTGTCATAACTTTTCAATCTTCATATTGCTCCAATGAGCTTTTTCAGTTTACCTTAAACTGTTTCATTGGAAGATCAAAGAAGTCCAATTTGCATTCATTGACCAATCTACTAACAGGTCCATTGTATGTGTAGTTATTTGAATGAAAAGGAGTAAAAAGTAAGTTATTTAATCTAAGTTCCTTTTTTGGAATATTGAAATCTATCATTTGAAGAATTTTGCTACAATCCATTAAGCCATTAATAATTTTGTAGAGAAGACATAGATCATAGTATTTCTCTCTACTATCTAGACTTTCAATATTACAAGAGTTAAGGAGAAAATTATACCCAAATGTTGTATATTTAATGTCCATTTTGTACGCAATAAATCTTAGGAATTTCATTTGTACGTTCTCTACCCTATTCTTATGGTTACTATAGTATGGTGACCACATAGTTGAGACATATTCAAGTATGGATCTTGCCAGACAGCAGTAAACGACTACAATGCTTTGTACTAATTTGTATTAATTTCTCAAAACGATACCGAAGTCTCATGTAATTTCAGAGGCGATTTAAATGTGCCGTGTGAAGTTCGCCCATTTGACAATAACTTTGCAGCTATACGAGCCCAAGTCACTATATTACACGGAGGCTTAAGCTAAAGCACTTCTGTGCAAGACATTTGTACACAAAAGGTTTGCCAGTTCTGCTAGGCCTTTTATAAAATATGCATTGCTAATCAGCATATTATCTTGTTGTATAGTTTCAATTACTTCAGTTATTATAAAGAGCTGCTCGTTATTAGCCTGATGGATTAAACCAATATGGCTGCCATTGATTTGACACAAACTGAAGCTCTGCACTTAAATTTTAAATGTTGCAGTAAAAAAACCTGCAGAGTTTATGTTTGTAAGATATGTTTTAAATTATTCCACAAAAGTTGTCTTTTTCGAATTAAAAATAAAAAATTGCTGCATGACAATATACTAATTTGCAGTGATTGTGTAGATATACAATATGGGGAAAATGATTGTCAAACGAATAATAAAAATGTGCAAGTGATAAGTGAACTACAAGACAAACTTGATCAATGCTTAGCAGATGTGAAAGCTAAAGACAAATACCTGGAAAAGATAAAAAACCAGTTTGATGATTTTGTCAGGGAAGCAATTGAAAATGAAAAATGTTTGATTGATCAACTGCAGAAAACTGAAGGTAAAATAATTGAATTAGAGGCTTTACTAAATAGAACTAGGAAAATCAACATGGCAAATGTATCTATTGGTACTGAAACTTCTTTAATAAAACTTGAACAAAATAATTCACCATTAGAAAAAAGTTTCTCTGATGAATGGTATAAGATAATGTTTGGAAATTCACCAATATTTAAATCTAAACAAAGTAACCATTCAATCACAAACAGCTCACCACATAAACCAGTTCAACCTGCAGATGGTGCCTCACAGTATATAAGTGATAATGATGTAAACAATAGACCAGATTTTCAAGCATGTCTTTGCTATAGTAACTGATGAAAGTGAATTACAAACAGTACCTGAAGCAAAGTTGAGTAGTACTCATGCGAATAGTTATGTCAACAATGAACCAACTCAAATTATTTCTGGATTACACAAAAATGTTCACTTAAAGAAGACACCTATGTTGTCATTACAGGTATCTAGTGATTACATCAACATTAATAAAAATTCAAAAACCTCCATTTATGCTACAATGAACAAAAACAAAAATATAAATAGTTCTTATACACCTACAGACCAAATTGTGACAGGAATAAATTCTGCAAGAAACACTTTTGGAGGTAGTTCGATAAATAAAAGAAAAAACAAAATAGTAATTCTAGCTGATAGCCATGGACGAAGATGTGTTGATATATTATGCAAATTAACTAAACAACATGAGATTGACATAGCATGCTTCCTTAAACCAGGAGCAACTTGGGAAGCAGTAATCGAAAGTGTTGCAGCAGAAATAAAAAATCTTAACAAGGATGATTATCTAATTATCATCGCAGGTACAAACAATGCACTTAAAGGGACCTCTATAAATAAACAACAATTCCGAGACAAATTAAGAATAATGAATAAGACCAATGTAATACTTTTTACTGTGCCATACTGGTTAGGTCGTCCATATCTAAATCAGTTTATTTATAAATTAAACTGGGACATTTTCAATGAAGTTCAAAAAACACATCACCGATATATAGATACAAATAAAATACTAAATGCTAATGACTTTACCAGGCATGGTCTTCACATGACGCTGAATGGGTAGCAAAAACTTTGTAATGTAATTATATATATAGTGAATACAGGATTCAATGCGAAGATTAATACTAACACGTGTAATACTAATTTAATAGAAATAGTTACCACGCCCCTGTATAGTGATAATGAATTGACAAGTGCACCTTTGCAAAGAAAGGTAACTTCAAATTTACATTTTTTATGACTACTAACATCGCATTAAATGCCACACTCAAACTTTTTCATACTAATATTCAATCTATACGCAATTCTAAGTACTTACAGTTACATCTGCTATTGGATAGTTCAGAAATTAAATATGATGTTATCTGCCTTACAGAACATCATTTAAGGTATAAGAATATCCTGTAATAACAAAAGAATTTTGCTTTATCTTCGTGAACATTTTAATGAACCTTGGTTCTGTAACTATGTGCGTAGCTATTGTAAACAATTAAAAATTCTAATTGTGCAAGCAAAAAAGAACCACCTGCATAAACAAATATCCATAGCAGATAATAAATCTAAAATAATTTGGAAAATCATTAGAAAAGAAATCTCAAAAATTTTTAAGCCTACTGATATGTCAATAATAATGAATAACGTCACAATAACTGACACTACAACGATTGCAAATCTATTCAAAGAACACTTTTTGCTTTCACAAAATTATAGTCATCTAACAGCAAACGATTTAGAAAGTATAATAGCTAATTTATATCGGTTAGCTTCTCCCAATGCTAAATCAATTTTTTTAACTCCCTGCAATAAAGAAGAGCTACTAGAAATAATCAACGGTTTTAAAAATAAACAATCGGCAGGTTTTGATGAAATTCCTATAACAGTTATCAAACTTTGTAAGAATATATTTGCTGACCATCTTGTGCATATATTTAACATTTTATTGGAACATGGCATTTTTCCAGAATGCTTTAAAATATCAAAAATTATTCCAATCCTAAAAAAGGGCGACCCACACAACATATCCAACTACAGATCGGTTTCACTTTTACCTAGCATTTCTAAAATTTATGAGAAAGTTATTTGCAATAGGTTAATTACTTTTTTCAGGGATTGCAATATTATATCTAAACTACAGCACGGATTCATTAAAGGCAAGAATGTCGATACTGCACTATTTAGCATTACCAAAGATATATATTTTGGTCTAGACGCTAAGATGCACACGGGTTGTATTTCATGTGATTTTAGTAAAGCATTTGACACAGTGGTGCATCAAATATTGTTAATTAAATTATATCATTATGGAATTAGAGGAGTAGCATACAGTTTAGTAAAATGTTATTTAACAAATAGTAAACAGAGTGTTGCAATCACTAGTAGTGATAGACGAACAACTATCTCATCAGAAGTTCTTGTAAATTGTGGAATCCCTCAAGGCTCCATCTTGGGACCCCTGTTTTTTCTTTCTGCAAACGTTAAATATGGGTCTTGTCACTTATATGCAGATGATACAGTTATTATTAACACAGCAAAAAACTTGGTAAATCTTGAATCCGCAATGCAAAAGGGTCTTAATAGTATTAGTAAATGGTGTAAATAAATCAAATTACATTAAACTTGGATAAAACTTGCTATATGTTAATGGGCGAACCAGATAGAAAGGCTATGGATATTCTTGAAATAAAAGCTGTAAATACACTTGAATGCTTAGGTATCACCACTAATAGTTTACTCAATTGGGATAACCATATTTTGAAAATACACAAGTGGCTAGTAAAAGCTAATTTTGCATTGTGCAAACTTATCAGTGTGGTGACACATAATACACTGTTGATTGTATACTATGCCTATTTCTACAGTACATTGCGATACGGAGTAATATTTTGGGGCATGTCAACCTTTGCACGCATAGTATTCCTTGAACAGAAAACAGCTATTCGTATAATTAGTAAAACCAATAGGCACGAAAGTTGTAGAAAACTATTCATTTCTTTACAGATTCTTACTTTTCCCTGTGTTTACATTTTAGAATCTCTTTGTTTTGTTCACAAATACAAAAATTCTCTTTTTAAAGTCTTTAAAAAATGACACTAGACAATCTGGACAGGTACTGATAATTCCTATGCATAATACAAGGAAATTTGAAAGCAGCATACTATATATGGGACCCAAATTATACAACAGCCTCCCAAACAGATTTAAGAACCAGACACTATATGCCTTTAAGTTGGCTTTGAAAACGATATTTTTAGAGAAAGCATACTATTCAGTTCTTGAATTTATTACAGATAAAGATATTTAAGTCAGTTTCCTCTTTAAATATGTAAAGCTTGTTTTAAAACTGTTAAACTTTAAAGATTTGTTTAAAACTTTAACTACTGGTAGTATATAATTGTGTTATACGTTAAATTTAATGTTGCCATGTACTTAAACTAATTTAGAGATTATTATATTATCTGCTGTATTTTTTAGTTACAATATGATTTATGTTCAACACATGTAAATGTTTGGAATAAATGCTACTACAGTATTGCCCGAAATAAACAGTACTGAAACTAAGTTGGCGGTGTTTTTATGCGTGTGCTGTCACACTCAAGTTAGCTAGTATAGACCTGTCAAGTAAACCTCAAACAAGTAATTAGTAGGGCCTAATTGTTAAAAATGGTGTTAAGTACAGAGGAGAAAGTGTTTCTGGTAGAGCATTATTTTCGTTCATACGGAATCGGCCGACGTAATGGTGCAAGTTTGCTATACGTGTATGATCAATTCACACAAAGGTTTAATAAACGTTCTCCAAGTAATGCTGTAATTTTGAAGGTTATTGAAAAGTTTAGAAATACAGGTAGTGTATTGTGCCAACGAAAAGGAAACTCAGGGCGTCCCAGGACAGTTAACAACAACAATAACCATGAACGTGTTTTTGAGCAAATCTTAGAAAATCCGAAAGTCAGCCAGGCAAGGACAGCGTTACAACTTGATTTAAAAGAACTTCCTTTCAAAGAATCCTGAAGGAGCTGGGTACATTTTCGTATGCGATTCAGGTACATCAACAACTACATCCTCGGGATTATCGCAGTAGAGTGGAATATTGCGCCAGAATTCTCGCGTTACAGTATGAAAATCCTGAATTTTTGAAAATGTTTGGTTTTCAGACGAAGCACATTTTCACTTGTCAGGCTATGTGAATCGTCGCACAAATCGATTTCTGGGCTTTGCCAGACCCGATGAGGTTCAAGAGGTTCCTTTACATAGTGAAAAAGTGAGTGTCTGGTGTGCTGTTTCCGGACACGGAATCATTGGTCCGTACTTTATCGAAGAGAATGGTAGGCAAGTCACACTTAATCAACAGAGGTACAGACAAATTTTAACACGATTTATCCCTGATCTACGTCAATTCTGTCGTGCACGTAACTTGGCATTACGAAACCAATTTTTCAGCAGGACGGGCAACTTGCCATACTGCTGCCGCAATTCGTCAATTTCTTCAAGAACATTTTCCAAGCAAATTCATATCACGATTTACTGACTTCCCTTATCCTTCACATTCTCCAGACCTCACACCTCCAGACGCATACATTTGGGGCATGGCTAAAAATGCCGTTTTCAAACGGGCACCACAAACCATCGATGAATTAAAGGATGCCGTTAGAGTCTTCTTCGCAGCCCTGAGACAACCCTTATTCAATAACATGACCAGAAACTTAGAACATCGTTATGAAGTCTGTCTCGAACGAGGAGGTGCACATTTAGAACATATAATAAAGTGTCAATAATATGTATTTTTTAAATATACAAAACAATTACAATTTCAGTACTGTTTATTTCGGGCAATACTGTACTACTACTACTACTACTACTACTACTATCTATCATCGATTCGTAATCAAATTGTACTGGTTCGATAAATGTATCTACCGGTAATGAACCATTTGGTAAGTTAAATGCCGACAGTGAAAACGCATGCAACTTTAATGTTTCTTTTTATGTCTCGAAGACTAATTTTATAAGCTAGGTATATTATGATCAAACTTGTGTATATAATCTTCGAGAAGAAAATCTTTAAAAGCTTCCAACAAATAGTGCGTTGAATGGTTGCTGAAATATACAAATAAAAGAAAATAATTGTCTCAATTGAAATGACATTTGAAACACATGCTTCACTTAAACATCGTACCCATTCATTGTCTACAACATGAAATAAAAGAATGCTAAGATGATATCGTTCAGATACTACAGGAGAAACATTGTACATTCTGTCAATTATTTTAACAAATCTAACCTGTTTTTCCCAAACATAATAAGTGGGCATTTCTGGATAAATACATGTGCTTTTTATAGATGGATTTTTATGTAGGCTAAACCAAGCAGTTCATTCAGTATTTCTCAATTCTGCTCTAAGTATTGCCTCAGCGACATCGTCATCGTGAAAATAAACTTGCTGTTCATTGAGTAAATGAACAGACAATCGAATAACAGCATGGGATTGTTCATGCGTGGGAAATGAGACTAAACTATGGATTATTTAAAAAGGTAGACACTTCGTCATGATTAACAAAACTATCAGTTTTTGTGCTTGCCGGGTAAATTAGCACAATAATGTCCTTTGTACAAATATTTGTGGATCTACTTTATGCTATGTACGCTTCCACAAATTTTTACATGTATCATCATCATATTGTTTTCGACCTTACTTAAGGTCGGTTTGACGCAGCTCTAACTTCTTTTCTAATCTGTGCTAATCCAAAAAGTTCTACATACCCTTCACAACCTCAATTTCTAATAATTTGACCAATATAGTTTGGTCTAGGTCTTCCTATATCCTTTTATCTTTTTCCTATCCATCTGACTTTACATAGATATTAGCAACATGATGGTTGTTAAAGAACTCTAACATGTTTACATGTTTACCATTTATACGGAAATGAAATATAACCTTCAAAAAGGAAATTGTTAAAATATATGTTATAGTAAGGCTTAAGCAACGAAACGCTACCCACATGCCAGACCGCTAACTAATTGTGAGTTATGTCCTGGTGACATTTAGTTAACTGATTTTTATTTTTTTTTGTTTTGTTTTTGAACTTACTTAAAGTCGGTTTGACGCAGCTCTAAATTCTTTTCTATTCTGAGCTAGTCTAAAAAGGTCTACATACCCTTCACAACCTAAATCTCTAATAATTTGACTAATATAGCTTTGTCTAGGCCTTCCTACTCTATTTTTATTTGGTAGTCTATAATCTAAGACTTTACTAAATAGTCCCTCATGTCTTAACTGGTGCCCTATCATTCTATCTCTCCTGACCTTCAATTGTTTCCACATACAGGGATCCTCACCTATCCTTCTATAAACTTCCTCGTTTGTTACTCTATCTGTCCAACTAATCTTTAACATTCTCCTATAACACCAAGTTTCAAAAGCTTCTATCTTTTCTTATCCACTTCTTTAATTGTCCAAGCCTCACTACCGTATAGTAGAACGCCCATACGCTGGACTTTAAGAAACTTTTTCTATTATCTAAACTAATACTATTAGCTATTAGTAAGTCTTTCTTTTTTAAAAACATTTTTCTAGCTTGAGCTATTCTAGCTACTATATCCCTTCTGCTACGTCCATCCTTTGTAATTATACTACCTAAATAGCAAAATTCATCTACCTCCTCTAACTCGGTATTACCTATTTTTAATTTTGGTTTAGAACTAGGCTGTAACTCACTTGTCATTATCTTTGTCTTTACTGAGTTAATTCTCATACTATAGTTACTCCGTAGTATCTCATCTAAAATATTTAAAAACTCTCCTAACTCTTTTCTAGACTCCGCTATAATGGCTATATCATCTGCAAAACGTAACATGTCTATTTTCTGTCCCTGTACACTAATACCTATCTCTTTTCTCTCTCTGGCTAAGTTTAAAGCTTCCTCAATATAAACATTAAAAATCAAGGGAGACAGTATACAACCCTGTCTAACACCATTTCTAATCTTAGCTTCCTTTTCTATTTCATCAAATCTAATTACTACGCTTTGGTTTTTATATAGACTGTAAATAATTTTTCTATCCCTATGAGAGATTCCTATTTTTTGCAAAACCCTGAACATAACAATCCAATTAACCCTATCAAATGTTTTTCTAAATCTACAAAAGCGAAATGAGTCTTTTATTTTTTGTAACCTTTTTTCGATAATTACCCTAATCATTAGTATCGGTTCTCTAGTCCCTCTGTCTTTACGAAAACCATATTGGTCTTCGCCTAAATAATTCTCAGTCAAAGCTTCTACTCTATTTTTAATTATTATTGCTAGTATTTTGGAAGCATGAGAAGTTAAACTAACTGTTCTAAAATTCTCACACCTATCAGCTCCTGACTTTTTTGGGATTGGGATAATAATATTTTTTTCGAAATCTATTGGAACCTCACCTGTGTCATATATTACATTTATTAGTTCATATAATCTGTCTAAAGTTTTCTGACTTGCATATTTTATTAATTCTGCAGGAATATCGTCTATCCCTGGCGCTTTATTTAATTTAAGATTCGAACAGCTCTATCAAATTCCTCTCTTAATATTGAGAACCCTATTTCTACATCCTCTTCTTGGTCGTTCTCTAACTCATCCATATCGTCTCCCTTATATAAATCTTCTAAATATCTTTTCCATCTATCAGCTACCTCAACTTTATTTATTAGAAGCTCATTATTCTCGTCTCTAATACCATTATATTTTTTCCTATCTTCCCCAAAAAACTTTTTAACTGCTCTGTAAGCCCTGTCTGTCTTACCTACTCTCAAATCATCTTGTATTCCCTTACAATTCTCCTCCATCCATTTATTTCTAGCTTTTCTACACTCATGTATTATCTTATTTCTAACTGTATTATATTTTTGCTTATTTTCACTATCCACTTCTCTGAAAGGTTTAAGCTTTCTTCTATTCTCTATTAAATCTAATATCTCCTTTGTTACCCAGGGTTTTCTCGCTTCTATTTTTTTCTTACCTATAGTCTGTGTTGCTGTATCATGTATAGTCAGTTTTACTTCTTTCCATCTATTTTCTGCGCTCCCTCCTACAGCTATCTCTTTGCTCTTATTATCTAATACTTGTTTATATTCCTCTTTTACCCTACTATCATTAAGCTTACCTAGATCCCATCCCTCTCTTTTAACCTTTCTCAATTTTTTGAATTTTAGTTTACACTTCATTTTAACTAAGTTATGATCGCTATCTATGTCAGCCCCTGGATAACTACGACAGTTTTTAACTTGGTTTCTAAATCTTTGTTTAACTAAAATATAATCTATTTGGTACCTAGCCCTATCACCTGGGGCTTTCCAGGTATATCTTCTCCTAAGATGTTGTTCGAATAGGGTGTTTACAGTTACTAATCTATGTTCCTGGCAAAACTCAACTAATCTTTCTCCTCTATCATTTCGTCTGCCATATCCAAATTTTCCTACCATTTTTCCTTCACTACCTTCTCCCACTGACGCATTAAAATCGCCCATAACTATTAAATTCTCATCTCCTTTTACTTTTCTCACTATACTATTTATATCCTCGTATACCTTTTCTACTTCCTCATCCTCGTACTGAGTTGTTGGCATGTAAACCTGTACTAAAACAGTGTCTGTGGGTTTTGTACTCAATCTAACCATAATTATTCTATCACTAAATTGTAAGTACTCTTTAACTTTATGCCCTAATCTTTTACCTAACACTATTCCTACGCCTGCCTGTCCATTAGTTGAAGAAGTTGTAATTATTCTATAATTATCTTTCCAAAAGTCATTACTATCTGGCCATCTCACCTCACTAATACCTAAAATGTCCAGCTTTTCCTTTCTCATTTCGACTAATAAATTCGTTAACTTATCTACTCTGAGTAATGACCTTACATTCCAAGTCCCTATCACTAAATCAAACTGTTGCTTTATATTCTTACGATGACGAGCCCCAATACCCCCTCCCGGAGATCCGAATGAGGGAGTATTTTACCTCCGGACAAGAATTTTACTTGTGAGCTCTCCATCATATATATTTCGTGTTTTAGGCCACGCACACCTGGGAAATATTGTGGTAGGCTCCCATATCTTTCCACAACGCAGTTTTTAAAGATTTTAGCAAAAAGCCGTATCCGTCACGGTCAACCCCCAACAAGCTTGTAAATTATTGAGGATCGCCCGAGACCAACCGACCCTCCTCCAATATCTTTTAGCCAGCAAGGCTGCTGCCCCTTGCTGCGCCTTTTAATCGCCTTTTACGATAAGCAGGCTTACTATAGTAGTATTCTTTATCCCCCACTATAGGGATATTTACATGTATATGAGCAGCAAAATAAATTAGTAGAAACTGATTATAGGAAACTATGAAACGATTGTCAACTTCAGTATCTGAACCTTGAACATGTTTAGTAATGGTTATGTCATAGAATTTTCTTGACATTTTCTCTAGTTTCACACACAAACTCTATAGAAAACTTTTGTTTACATTTTCCACCTACCATAGATATGGAATTAGGATTTAGCGTACCGCAAGGATCGTGAATCATATGAGTTTTGGCTAAATTGTAAAGAGTTTCTTCAGTGACTTTATTTGGTATCTCCACACAAACTACATTATTAATAAATGTAATCGCTTGAATTTTGCACAATGGAAGGTGAATATGAGGTAGGCCCCTTTTCTGGAACTGTAGTGTATAAAAATGTTTGCACTTCACCAAATATTTGTTTTTGATTTATCAAATGCAAAAGTTCTTTAAATTTTCTGTAAAAAATGCGCACTGTAAATCTGGCCTGATCTTAATTTTTCTTGGGTAATAAACCACTCGGAGTTTTTAAAATTGACTTTATTTACGTGTCGATCCATGACCTAGGATTGTTGTCAAAATAATAAAATAATCTGTAACTTTCAGTAAACAATGGATTCCATTGCTAAAAGAAATAACAAATGAATGTCAAAAGCCCCCAATATCTAGGTAGCACTGCAAGTTTTTCTTGCGATATTAACATGAAATACAGCCTACATACATGATTTCTATTTATACATACAACAACAGGCATATTAGCAGTCCTCGGCTGCTTAAGTCTTACGGTAACGTAATCATACACTTATTTAATAACCAACCCTTCAACAGTATAAATAGAAACATGTTAAAAAATGTTCCAATCATCAAATTATTGAATTTATATGGAATTAGACTATATAAAAATTAATCAGCTGATTTCACGTTAAGCGTATTGGCTATCTTAAAAAGCTGCTGCCAGATGGAAAGTACTCATTCTTCTAAACTTTAAAAATTTTCACTTAATGTATTCAAATCAAAGATAAATAAACCAAAGTCACCTTCAATTTGTGTCATAAATGTCAAATATCAAAATTTTTATAATTTTGACTATGATCCTTGGTCATGGATCGAAACGTAAATAAAGACAATTTTAAAAACTCTGAGTAGTTTAATACCTAAGAAAAATTAAGAAGAATACAAAACAAACCACAACAAACATACAGGGAGTATTTGGTCTGTTGTTTGCAGTTTTGTAAACTTGTATGCTATTAATTATTTCCGGCCATAGAGGATTACAGATTAATGTCAAAAATATCAGGTTTGACATATTTTCCCACTATTGCCATTGCGTCCTGATAATTCCGCAAACATGTTCCTCGGGCAATCGGTAAAAGAGGATGGCAAAACAAGAATACGCCCTGCTCTTAAACTTTCATTTTCAGTCAGCATAAGTTTCTACTCTCAACCTTTTCTGTTTGTTCCTAATAAATTTTAAGCTTTCACCTTCTGTGCGACAATAATAATTCACAATTAATTGTTGGGTTCATTTTCCTGCATTAATAACAGCATTAAAATCCCATTTTGGAGAGCAGCTGTGAACCATAAGTTTGTACAAAATATTTTGGCAAACTTTAGTTTTTTGCTCACCTCCTGCTGCCATTGAAATGTGCCATTCTGGTTCTCGACATGGCCAAATCAGCACGTAACACATAAGATCATAATGCATACTATCATAATCAATTTTTTCAACTCACCATCCTTTGCATACACCACAATTCTATGGGAAGGTGGTGCACCATCAGCTAAATCAAAAACAGCCGCAACTTCAGCACACATGGGATTATTGTATCTGCTAGAATTCTCTTGCGGTTCGTGATAAAAGCGCATAACCAGATTAATAGGTGTCTGATTTTCTTTAAGAGATGGCTTCTCCTTCTGCAATTTTTGGCTGCATTGTTTTATATGAAGATACATAGGATTGATTTTGTCTAAAACTGAATTAATAAATTCCAAGGTATTTCTTTTGAATGAGGTATTTGCTCTATTTTGTAGTTGGATCTCGTTAGCTTCAGAAAAATCTCGTGTGTACTATTGTCCATAAGAGGGTTGATTTTGTTTTTAAGGATATAACAATGAAATTTTGTGATGCACTATACGGAGAATTTTAAAGCAATATGGGCTATATCCTGACAAAAAGGACATATCATTGTTGTATTTGCGAACATTGTTTCTAAAATTTTTGGAAACATCATTTTTGGTAAATAATTTTTGATAATATCAGGTACACGAAATGCTGATAATTTGAATTTTTTTATTACAGCAGTCGGCACAGCGCAAAGTACCTGGAATAATTAATTAATTAATTTTTTTCAAGGTGCTGAATTTAGAAAAATAGTCAAAAATATTGTAAAAGGTGAAACACGGGCTTTAATTCAGAAAATTGATAACTTACAAACAGAAATATATATTCTCAAAGAATCCAATATTGATTTGGTAAAATTGCTCAATAACACACCATATTCTAAAGCACCACCAAATAAAACACATAAAGACGGAGGCTCTTTAATCAATTCATGTACTACAGCAGTTGAAATGATCACTGCAATAGCAGATAAATGTGATGAACCTGTTAGCAATAAAGCTTTAGTATGTGATAAGGAAAAATTTTCATATGCTCAGCAAGTTGATTTAAGTATATTAAAGTAGATAAGACTAACTCTTCTAATTATCATAATTTTAACAATGATAATATCAACTCTAATAATATACAAAGTGATATGAAGGCTTTTGGGAGCAAAACACAGCCACCTATTGATAACAGATCTCAATGGACTGCTGTTGTGAATAAAAGATCTAACAAGATAATCATTGTTGGATCAGCAGCACCTACTTTAGAAAATTCGGATGACACTTTAGTTGGTGTTGGCAAGAGGGCATGGATTCATTTAAGTAGAATAGCACATAAGCCAAATGGGGAGGCACGCACAGCCCAGGATATCATCAGCTATTTAAAAAAAGATGCTCTTGGCGCAATCTGTTTTAGAATCAATAGCAATAAGTTCAGTTCATTTAAATTTGGAGTTCCTAATCACCTTAGGGACTACTTTATGGAACCATCGTATTGGCCAAATAATGTTCTTATTCGTGAATTTAGCTTTAAGCCACCAAAGGCTGATAAACCTCCTAAAATGTACAATGCTGATCAGTCATTAAGCTCATCAAACTCTGCACCTTTTTTAGATGTTGGGACAATCAAACCAATCTCCGAGTAGCGGCCCATAATGATGTTTATGATAATGACAACGGTTTAACATGCCATTTCAAACAGGAAAACGTAGTGCCAAGTTTGTTCCTATTGTTATCAATGAATTGCCAATGTTTAAACACATTGAAAGTCGATCTTATAACTGCCGATTTTATAAAGAAGCATGACATAAGTTTTTTATGTATTAACGAAACATGGTGTAATGAGGAAAGTTTGAAATACATGGTGTTTTCAAACTTTTACTTGGCCGCCAGCTACTGCAGATCTCATACCAAGGGAGGGGGTGTTGGAATATGGTGTCGAAACACAATAACAACGCTACCGTTACACTTGCAAGATTTCTGCCTAGAAAAGGAATTCGAAATTTGTGGCGTCTCAATTAATCTTGTTAATAGTAGATTAGTAATTTTAAATTGTTATAGATCCACAAATGGTACCAGTTTCAAAATTTTTCATAAGCAAATGAATAAGGTCTTGAATTGCATTCATAAACCTGGAATACAGATTATATTGTGTGGTGACTTTAATTTCGACCCAGATAGGAATTGCAATAAATTCAAAACTCTTGCTAGTCTCTGTGATAGTTTCTCAGTCAGAAATACAGTCTTTGATAAAACTCTTCAAAATTATACATTGGATTATATTTTTATTAGTACTTCTGTGTTCAAAACAAAAACTACTGTGATTGACACTCTTTTTTCCGATCACAGAGCACTTTTATTTCAAGGAAACATTAAAATGGGTCCAATTATCAAAATTAAATACGAATATGTAAGAACCTATCTTGAAGATGTCATCTTAAACTTTCTGGGCAATTTAGCTCATGAGACCTGGGGTGATGTAATGATGTGCACGAAAGTGGATGATGCCTTTGAAAACTTCCACAATATATTCTTGTTCTATTTTAATATTCACTTTCCACTAAAGCACAAGTACATGAAAGAGAATAGTGATAAAAAAAGAAATTGGGTTAACAATATGGTCAAAAAATCCAGTAAATATTTAAGGGATCTTTTTACATTGGTAAAATTTTTCCCGGAATATAGGGATTACTATAAAACATCTAAAAATTCTCATTCTCACCTAATTCGAGAAAATCCACTTAGATCCAGTTGAAAATTGATTAACTCTGTAAACAGTCAAAAGCAACCAGAAGGTGAAATTAAAATTCAAGATGGTGATGTTTTAATTGAAGATACTGCTCTGGTGGTCAATAAATTTAATGAGTTTTTTGTAAATGTGGCAGATAGGATTATCAGTCACATCCCTAAGGTACCTTTTTGTACAAAAATAAAGAACAACAGTAACTTACTATTTCTAATTCCTTTTGTGGAAGAAGAGTTTATTTTTTTAATCAGCAAAAAACTAAAAACAAAAAAAGTCCAGTGGTTTTGATAAGATCCCAAATATTCTTATAAAAAGAAGTCTTAGGGAAATTGTAAACTCCTAACTTTTCTCATTAATCTTAGTTTTGAGTATGGTGTTTTTCCAAAGAAACTGAAGCTTACCAAGGATCGTCCTCTTTTCAAGAAAGGTAATGTAGACTCATTGGATAATTATCGTCCACTTGCCCTCATTTCATTTTTTTCTCAAGTGTTCGAGTACTGTTATCTGGATAGACTATCGAAATTTCTTGATTCTAACAAAATCATAATTACAAATCAATTCGGTTTTCAACCAAATCAGGGCACAGTGGATGCAATTTTCAAGTTTGTTGAAGTCGTTACTAATTCCATTGAATCTGGTGAGAATCCTGTTGGGACCTTTTGTGACCTTAGCAAGGCTTTCGACTGTGTGTTGCACTGGATACTTTTTATAAAGATGGAGAAATATGTCATTCGAGGAAAAGCTTTAGCATGGCTCCAGAGTTATTTAGACAGTCGTTCACAGTATGTGTCGGTTCAACACACTACGGGTAGCACATGTAGGTTTATTAACTCGACAGTACTTGAAAATAGGGTCGGGGTGCCACAGGGCTGTTTTGGGCTCTGTGCTATTCCTTTTGTATATCAATGACATTAACATGCATTTGAAAGAATGATCATTGTTTTTATATGCTGATGATGCTACAATTGTAACCTCTAATCAGGATCCTCCTATGCTCCAGTCAAACCTGCAAAAAAATCTTGATCATTGTGAGAAAGTGTGCGCAAAATTAAATTCACTATGCTATTTGATCAGAAACCTTAAATCATTTTTGAATACATACCAACTGCTGTTAGTATGCAATTCTCATTATTCCTCATGACTGAGATATGGAATCAGTTTCTGGGGTGCGTCGTCCGATGCACGTGATGTTTTTATTTGTCAGAAGAGGGTGGTCAGGAATATCATTAGTATTTCACAAACTACATCTTGCCGTGCCTTTTTTAAGCAATTATGTATTTTAACTCTGCCTTCGATTTTCATTTTAGAAGTGGCCACTCTAATCTATAAGAATAAAGCAGATTACTCACATGGCTACGACTATCATAACCATGACACTCGCAATAAAAGTGATCTCAGGATTCCCAGCTTTAAGTATAGAATTGGAAGGACATCTCCCACTTATCTAGGTCAAAAAAATTTTAACAGTCTCTCTCTCAAGAAATAAAGTCCTCACACAATGTAAAATTTTTTAGAGTTAAACTAAAAAGTTTCTTGGTAGCTCAGAGCTTTTACAACATTGAAGAATTTTTCTCCTATAGTTTGAAACTTGCCAAGTATGCATAAGTTATAGTGTGGTATATGAAATACAGAAGTATATTTAAAATTTGAATGTTATATTTAATATTTAATGTTTCTATAGATAATAGTGAATGTTGACTTGTTCCATAATGTTTTTTATGTACATTCCTATGGAAATGAATTTCTGAAATAAAAAAAATAAAGAAAGAGTTTTTTCGCACAAAAAATACAATGCAGAGCAATAATCAAATCTTGAACTTAAATAACCCAGATTAAATAAAGGCACATCAGAGACCGCACCAGAGACTGCACATCTATAAAAACTCATAATTGGATTTTTAGCTTGATGTTTTGCAATACGTTCATGTCCATTGTTTCTTTCTCATCGAAACTTTAAAGACTTTTTTGTCTTTTTGCAATGTTTTTGTTGTGTAACAGAAACCGCAGAAATTGTATCTTGCACAAAATTAAAGACAACCTGGGAATTTTGCACATAATTTAGTAATGAACAAAATTCCAATACACTGAAACGAGTGCCATCAATATCACCTGTAAAGAGCAAATTGCAAATAGTGTTGTCGACACCATACTCAAAAACGTTGTTATTGTCGTCATTATGTACTCTAAACAAGCATTCGGGAATCAATTGACTAATGCAATGTCTGCATGACATCTAAAAACATTAAATTGTCATATTTAATTGCATTAGTAATCGGTAGCCCAGAAGATGGATCACTAATAATAAACGTTACAAATAAATTCCACCCATTTTTTATTATTTCAACTAGTTACAAGCGGATGTCACGATGGGTTTTGGCACTGTTAAATAAAGAATAAGCAACTGCTCTAAATAAACAATTACCGTCACCTAAAATTGGAACGTGACATTACATTATAAAAACTATTAACTAAACTTTTAAAACTAAGGTATTTACTAAACAATCCTGAATGGATAGGAATCTGTTGAACATCTATAAGAGCGAACAGGGACTCAATGCAAATAAACTTCGATTTCAGATCAGATCTCAATTGTTTATAAATGTGCATCCCATGTTCGCCCTTCCTATTAACAGTATACTTGGTCAACTTTGTTTTAAATCAGTAACATTCGCACTGTATGTTTAATGTGGACGATTATGTTCAATATAATTATAACTTTAAACGTCATTTTCGCCATTAATATTATGCTTTTTGTAAAAAGAAATACCTACTGCAGGGACATCTACAAATAATAAACTTTAATTTGGTACATGAATGATGAAAATATGTTTAGTATATTCCTCAAACTATGCGTTACAAGAAACGGCTTAGTGTTTTAATTATATGGAATTACTACTATTCATTTCCTCTGTTAGAGAATAAGAAATCATAAGAAACCTTTTATTAGTAAACAAAATACAATTTGTGATCAGGGAATCAATCACTAAAGTTTCATTATAGTTATGTATGGTATACTTGATTCCGGCGAATCAAGCCTATGACGTCATATAATATTTATAATAATCAACAAGTTTAAGTATAATTTTTTTTCGTCATTAGGTTTTCCGTCTTGAAACCGGTTGTATGCGTATCTCCATAGATTTCCATTCTGAGTTAGTCTACACATTTCCTGAAATTCCCACAGCCTACATCTTTAACTATCTGTGTGCAATTGCCTAACCAAAATCTACCTCTATCTCTCTTTTCCTTATTTCTGCTTCTATTATATTCTGCATTATATGACCTCCCTGAAGGGGGCCATAAGACAGATATAACCTTGACGTCGAAAGGTATCTAAGCCTAAATGCAACTTCACAAAACAAGTACAACTGAAAGCACTTACCTCGCCCAGTTCTTAACTTGCTACGTAGATGATCTCCTGTCCAAAGGTGAGAGTTAGTGAGACACTCTGCTGGGCGTTTAGGTTCCTCGGCCTTTGAGTTTCTATATAACCCAAAACAATAACTACACATGTGAGCTCAACCAAGATCATCTATTGAGTAGCTGATGATTTACTTTTTGTTCAATACTAATTTGAAGACAATTAAAATATTTTTTTGTCGACTATTTATTAATGTCAATATTAACGAATGATTTTGTTTTAAAAAGGATGCATTAACGGATGTCATTAATGCAATCTTTTTCGTTAAGTAACTCTTTTTGTGACTTTGACTTTTCGATGTTTTAATAGAGGCATAACCTCAACCAGACATACGGATACTCATCCTTGTTGTTAAATTCGCATGTCATGTATTTCAGTGGTGACTAGTTTTCCTTTAGCAAAAGTGAAGTTTATGTTGTAAAAGCGAAAATGTATGAAGTTGAAAATGCAAGGCATTGTCGCAACGAACTTCCAAATGTAGACTTACTTTAAAACAATTTAAAGAAATTAAAATTATTATGTTGTAATAATTATAAGTATTCAGATAAAATACAAAAATTTATAAACAACAAAAGAGACATTTTAATATATTTTATTTTATTGAATAAATATTTTAAAAGCTATATATTAGTTCTCATCAATAAGATAAGAATTTTTTTTTTTATATGAATCTAATTATTTTCGGTAATCAAAATTTAAGTTTAAACAATGTCTATAATATTGGAATAATTGGCATGAAATGCCATAAATTGTTCAAATATGTGTCGCATATTGATTTTAAACTTATTTAAAATTTTAATTATCCCTGTGGATTTTCCCGGGGGCTCGGCGTCCCCGTGGCCCGATTTTAACTGACATCAAAACTTAAGCTCTGGACACCGAGCTGAATCGATTGATGTATCACACATTGATGTCCGACCATTAAAAAGGCCTCGGACACACAGACAAATAGATTTCATAAACGAACGAAATTCGTTGAAAATTAATATTTTAATATGTACACATAGAAAGGAGGTACACATGGTTAACAGCAATAATTTTTTCGTAACCATCCTCCCGAGTCTTTACGTTCGAACGAGTCCTCGGTTAGGTTACTGTTAGAAATAGATTTTGTAGCTGGCTACTACTACTGCGTTTCACTAATTTAAAATAAGTAATAACAAGAATCTTTATTACTCACTGTTCACAAGTCTAATTAACAGTATATGCCTTATTTATAGATGTTTTCAGTGCAATTAACAATGAAGCACTATCACACTAATTAATTTACAAGCACTAATATTTTCTTTATGTATTCTACAAGCTGCATGTACATTAGACACTTTCACATCATATAACATTTATGTTTACTCTTGGATTCCCAAAAGCTCAACTATTTATCTTACACGACAAAATTTATATTCGACATTCTGATATAGACTAACTTCTTACATTTAAAAAGGATGACTCATTCTTCAGTAATTGCTAGAAGAATTCTCGGTTCCTGGAGAATATGCAGTGCCTACGGCGCTTGTGTGTTTGACGGGTTGCTTAATAGTAGCTCGCAACAGTACGTATACAATAATGTTTCTGAATATCTAAGCGTCGATACTTCGTAGGTTATCAGAATTCAAGAGACGTTACCAATTTACTAAATTAAACCTCTAACATGAGATCGCTACCGCATCAAAGTAATGTTTGACGAATTAATTCCAAGAAATAAACACAGCAGTTCCATTAACTTAAATGGAAATCTTGTACATGATTATTACAATCACCTAGCATTAGAAATATTTCTGAAAATCCGCTGATGTGTATAATATAGACAATAATACTGTTATTAATCTTTATTAGTAATATATAACTAATTAAACCGAAATAAAGTTTCTATAAGTGTATTTTAATTGAATATAATGTTCTAAAAGTAAAGAACTATAGGCAACCAAATTGTGTTCTCGTTTTCCTACACGGAACTAACTAACAATTTAGTAACAGCACCAATTGTAAAATCGAGATGTCACAACTATTCCCTCGTAAATTAGTATGTGACCTATCATCTTACCTTTCCTATTTTTTACCATTTTTCACATATTTCTTTCTTCCCCTGCCATTTCTAAAACCTCTTTATTCTTAACTCTGTCTGTCCATGATATCTTCATCATATACCCTATTCACGATAAATATGGGAGATGACGTCACAAAACAAATAAACGCTGTGTTGTCATGGTTGACTTACTCTATGCGTATTTAATAGTTAGACTTCTATAATTTTTGTTTATTATTAAATAATTATTAAAAGTTGGCATATTTTATATTGTAAGGTTATTTTTAATATAAAATACCTTCTTTCTATATGGTACTGAATTGTGGTAGCAATGCAACTAAAGATGCGGAAGTAAGATTTTCAAGTAATGAAAGCAGTGTCTTAAAATTTCACTGTAAATAAACTTTGTGTCGAAGGATACAGAATCAGAAAATGTTATAACACTGCACAAAACTGCTAACTGAAACATACTAAATCGTAATATCATTAAAGCTACGTTCATAGTTACGTCCACATTATACAATTATTAACACTTTATTACTGTTTACGACGTCATCCCATATTTATCGTGAATAGGGTATTCGTTTGTAACACCACCTTTCAAAGGCTTTTTTCTATCTTTTTCCTGCCCACTTCTCCTACTGTCCAAGTTTCATAGCCGTACAGTGCTGTGCTCCACACATATGCTTTCAACAATTTTCTTCTTGCTTCTAAGTTTGTTGTTTTTAAACACAGTCATTGTTTTTTTTGTTGAATGTAGCACGACCTTATGCTAATCTTTGTTTTATATCTTTTGTGCTTTTTCCATTTTGCATTATTTGGTTTCTTAGGTAAATTTGGTTTTTTTCCCCCCTCCTTTACGTACTAGTACTTTAGTTTTATTTTTGTTAATTTTCATACCGTATCTCTGTTAGAACAGTTTCCATTTCATTAAGAGCTGCGTCTAACTTTACTAGATGCTAATACCGCTAGAGCATCTGCAAATCTAAGCATATAAATCTTTTGTCCCTGCATAATAATTCTAAACGTCTTCATGAATTTGACAGTATTCATCGTATCTTCGATGTACAAGTTAAAAATTAATGGAGGTATGGCACATCCTTGTCTCATTCATTTCGTAATATCTACTTCTCTACGTTCCTGGTGTAATTATATTAAAACTGTTTGCTTTGTATATAAGCTATGAACTATCCGTTTATCCCTAAAACTCATTCCAATATTTTTGAGTATTTCGAACATTTTTTATCCATTTTACATTGTCGAATGCTTTTCCTAGATCTACAAACTCTATTTACACGCCTACTCCATTTTTTTTTGTTTTTTCCATTATCACTCTCAGAGCTAAAATAGTCTCCCGTCTTCCCCTGTTTCGTTTAAACTTAAATTGATCTTCTCCTTGTACTTCTTCGGCATGTTTTTTCCATTCGTTTTTGAACAATTCTAGTTAATATTTTTGACACGTGTGCTGTCAAACTTATTGTTCGAAAATTTTCACATCTATCCGCGCCTCTCTTTTTTGGTATAGTGACTACGATGTTACATTTGAAATCTTAGAGTATTTCGCCTGTCTCACACATATAGCTTACAAGTTGGAAGAGACGTTTCGTTACTGCTTCTCCAGCGGCTTTTAGAGTTTCTGCTTGCACCTTGTTTGTACCCGGTACCTTTTCGTTTTTCAGGCTTTTTAATGCTACTTCAAACTTCGCTAAGCATAGAATAATCCCATGTTATCGTGTTCAATGTTTGATTCCTGTCTAGTGCTATTAGCTCCTCTCCTGCATATAAATTTTGTATATATTCTTGCCATCTAATCACTTTCTCTACATTTTTTATAATGCTGTCTCCGTCCGCGCCCCTTATATTTTTGCTATACGGTTTTATTTCCCTAAAATTCATTCTAATTAGTTTGTATGCTTCGTCTGTCTTTTCTATTTCCATCTTATTTTGTACCTATTTGAAATTTTCATCAATCCATTGCTCTATAGCTTTCCTGCATTTGTGATTAATTTTCCATTTTATGGCTTTGAATCTCTGTTTTCCAGTTTTGTCCGGTCTGCTTTTGTATTTTCGTTTTCTTCTATTAAATTGAGGTATCCTTTGATATCCATGGTTTCCAATTTTCTTTTTGTGTATACCTCAGAATATTTCTGGTCGCCAAGTCTAGGCTGGATTTAATGTTATTCCGTTCTGCGTATACTTCTTTAGGATCAGAAATTTTCCCGATGTTTTTCAGCAATTCATATGACTATTTTTCATATCTTTCGTGTATATCTTTATCTTTCAGTTTTTCAAAGTTAGAGTGTCTTTTTCTGTTCCTTTTTCTCAAATTTTTTAATTTAAGAGCGGCCTTTCTAATTACGATGTTGTGGTCAGTGTCTATATCTGCTTTTGAGTAGCTTCTACAGTCTTTTACTTGATTCCTAGACCCTTGTCTAACAAGAATGTAATCTATTAGATATTTTCCTAAATCTCCTGGTATCTCCCACGTGTATCGTCTTCTAGCATGGTGTTGAAATAATGTGTTGGTGATGTTTAAATTGTTTTTGTCGCAAAATTCTACCAATCTATTTCTCCTGCCGTTTCTCGTGCCTACACGAAATAAACCTACTACCGCTCTTTCTCTACCCTCACCTACCACTGCATTAAAATCCCCCGTAATTATTAAATTTTCATGTCCTTCTACGTATCTTTATATGTTTTTGATATCTTTGTAGATCGCTTCTACCTATTCGTCACTGTAACTAGAGGTGGGCATGTATACTTGTATCATTACCGTGTTTACCGGTTTAGATTCTAATCTAACCATGAGTACTCTTTCGTTCTTTTATAAGTAATTTTCTACACACTTTTTTTGCATAACTATCCTCACATCCGAATTTCCTTGCTCTGCTTCTGTATGAATTATCCTGAAGTTTGCACTCCAAAACTTCCCCGCCTCTGGCCACCGAACTTTGCTGATACCTACTATTCATTTTAATTTTCAAGTTCTCTAGCTATACTTGCTTCATACTTCGAACATTCCACGCTCTGACCCGCAAAATGTTTCCGACTCTTATTCTGAATTCCGATCGCATCCTCTGAAGTAGTTCCCTCCCGGAGATCCGAATGGAGGACTATTTTAACTCCAGAATCTTGTATCCCAGAGAATGCCATCATTTTATTATACACGCTGTGTACTTGGGAGGTAATGTGGTGGTTTCCCGTTGCCTTCCACATCGCGGTAGCGTGTCTTAGACTGCCATACCGACCCATATGGTCTCTGCCAATCTAAGTACCGAAAGAGCCGCTACCCTCTTTCGGGGACCTGTCTTACTCTGGTTCCTCATTAACGACTCTACTACTTTGGTTGTACCTGTAGTTTGGCAGTTTAGCTTATTAGAACACGCAAGCTATTCCACCTGTTCTACTAATTCAGAACTTCGGCAAGGTGCAGGTCCATTCGAAATGGAATCTAACAATTAAAAACCATTAGTACTCCTAGCATTTAAAACGTATCTCTTAGAACCGAGTGACAAAATAAGTGTGGAAAATTTTTTCCTATGGTACATAATGCATTTAACATTGAAAATTTGTTATAAAACAACTCACGTTGAACTCGCCTTTGAAATTCCTTCAATATAGAAACTCTTAATTGAAATTAAACTTCGTTGTTAAAGGAATGATACAACTTGTAGCAGCCAGTCTGTTATTACGTTAGTTAATTTTTATTTTATTTCTAAAATGATTAGATCAACCATGTTTATTTTTACATCTCCTGAATATTTAAAAAAAAAACATTTTTCAAATTTTGTTGTTTGCATTTTTCAATTTACCATTTCGGACTGCATTTAAGGGTTTGCGGGCCACAAGTGGCCAGCAGTACAGCTGAAGCTTTGAAGTTCAAAAATATTGAATTTAGCGCCACCTAGGTAAAATGTTTTTAAACTAGGAAACTGTGCAAATAGTAGATACCTTTGTATGCGTAATTAGTTTTAACTCTGAACCAGTGCAATAAAATAATAGGATATGAAATTAATTTTCAACGAACTTCGTTCGTTTATGAAATCGATTTGTCGTCCGTCTGTCCGTCCGAGGCCTTTCTAATGGTCGGACATCAATGTGTGATACATCAATCGATTCAGCTCGGTGTCCTGAGCTTAAGTTTTGATGTCAGTTGAAATCGGGCCACGGGGACGCCGTGCCCCCGCGATATTCCGTCGGGAAAATTAAAATTTCAAATAGGTCCAAAATTAATGTGCTATACATATTTGGACTCCCCTAACATAGCTGAGTCGAAATATAGTACCCCCCACAAAATGTGACCACGGATACCCGACCCCCCCCCCGGGAATTAATTTTTATCAAAAATTTCAAATAGGTCCAAAATTAATGTGCGATACATATTTAGAATCCTCTGAAAAAACTGAATCGAAATATGATGCCCCCTTATTTACACACACACACACACAAACACACATACATACATACATACATACATACACACACACACATATATAGCTTTTAAAATATTTATTCAATAAAATAAAATATATTAAAATGTCTCTTTTGTTGTTTATAAATTTTTGTTTTTATCTGAATATTTATAATTATTACAACATAATAATTTTAATTTCTTTAAATTGTTTTAAAGTAAGTCTACATTTGGAAGTTCGTTGCGACAATGCCTTGCATTTTCAACTTGTTTAGTATCTTATCTGAGGTATTTACGTTGCTAAGTCGCTTCATTGTCGTTTTCAAACTGTCATTAAGTTTACTAATTCATCAATAATCATATAATCTTTTAATTTACTTATCTTATTTCTTATTTGTACTGTTTTATGCATTACTTTGTTTTTAAACATATTGAAAAAAATATATAAATTTTGTACCATACTCAGTTAATTAGGTTCACAAAATCATCAGGTCACCCTAGTTTAAACACGTAATTACCAAAAAACTGATTAAATTACTAAAATGCAAAAACCCCTGCCCCTTCTCTATACAAATTATTGTCTTTGATAGGCTACTCATTCTAAATTGCAGGTTTTACAATTCGCAAATAAATCTCTCAATTAAATGATTGATGATATCTTATTTGGTAGAGATCTTCAAAGCTTAAATTTCTGAGTGTAGATTACCGTACTCTGGGATGAATTCGAACTTATTTTTGTGGTTTTTTAAATATTGTACCTGTGCTTTACATTAGAAAATTACCAAAATCTAAATATATCTTTATTTGTGAAGCCATATGTAGACCCGTCATTCATCAAAAAATAATAATTAATTTTTTATTAAATAAATAAACATTGTTCAGATTCGCCCCATGGGTGGGGTAAATTTGAACGACACCTGAATATGCACGGTATTGTGATTTCAAAATGTGTCAATTCGAACAAGATACGTTAAAAAATAATTTTTTTTTATTTATTTATTTATTTATTTATAGTGATCACAAACAGGCAATGCCTAATTACATGGATCAACATAACAATAATTATAAACCTAACTTAAACAGCGTTCAATGTAAAGAAACATTAATAAACACACACACACACACACACACACACACACACACACACACACACACACACACACACACACACACACACACACACACACACACACACACACACACACACACACACACACGCGCACACACACACACACCCACACACGCACACACACACACACACACACACACACACACACACACACACCAGTTATAAATCACAAAGGCCGAAGGAAAGTAAAAATATTTAGAGTTGAAGCTGCGAACTAGTAGTGCGACATGGGTGAGCACTATATTTTATTAAATAAGGTTCTTACATACAGGCATGTCATAAATTGTAGCTGTTGCAAGACGACAACATAGCGTCCACTTTTTGCTACTCAAACTTATAATGATTTAACACAGTTTTCACGAACCCATTGTAAGCAACTGAAAAATCAAGGTCAGTCTTGGTACTAATTTCGTTAAATAGCCTCTGCATGACCAATAAAGGACAATAGTAAGTATAGGTGACTCGTGGAATATAAAAAACATCTGTATTTCTTGTTGAACAATGAGGAACTTTAAAGTTTAATAATGAAAGAAGAGTTGGTTCCTGAATAATATTATTTACGATTTTGTAGCACATTTGGATAAGAGCAATGTTTCTGCGGTTTAAAAGACTTGGGACTTAAAATTCTGTCCTTAAGGTCTCAGTTCTTGTAGTGTTGTAATCAGGGTAACTTTTGTACTTTTTAAAGTAAAGATAACGAAGAAATCGGTTTTGAACTTTTTCGATATGTTTAGTGACACCAACACCATGAGGGTGCCAGATCACGGACGCATATTCAAGCTTAGGACGCACCAGGGTCATATACAATACTTTATTGGTTTTGACCTTGCTAAAACTATGTGTTTGTCTTATTACAAAACCTAATGTTTTATATGCTTCAGCAACGATAGTGTATATGTGCTGGTTAAAACTTAAATGGCTGTTATATGTTACCCCCAAGTCTTTGATATTGTCTACACGCTTAATGGTTGTGTTATTAAGTTTGTAATCAAATCGTACACAGGTTTTACCTCTGCAGAAAGAAACAACTGAACATTTTGATGTATTTATAGGTAGTTTATTACTGACGCTCCATTCATAAACCCTCTTTAAGTCACATTGTAGATTTAGACAATCGGTAAGTGTCGTAATTTTAGCAAAATGTGATAGAATAATTTTGAATATAGAATTTGCTCAAAAAGTTTAGCAGGCGCCGATAATATTGCGATCGGCCTGTAGTTTGATACGCAAGACTTTGATCCGCTTTTATGTAAAGGCACGACAGTGGCATGTTTCCATATTTCAGGAAAGGTAGACCTTTGGATTGATAAGTTAAAAATATGCGTTAGCGGCAATTGTAGCCAATCCGAGCAACCCTTTAAAATGTATGGTGGGAGTTTGTCTGGTCCCGCTGCCTTTTGGCTTTCAATTTTTGACGGCAATTTTATAATCATTACCTGAAATAAGAAACGTGTTCAAAGCTGCAGAGCAGTAATTGGAATTGTCGTTTGAAAATACGGTTTTGTAGGTAGGTTTGTTGCTGCTATATACAGAAGAAAAGTAATTTGCAAATTCATGACAAGCTTCAGTTGAACTGAGACTATTTCCATCTACGTCCTTAATAAAAGCGTGGTTAACACACCGGGCTCGTTTTTGCTTTATATAAGACCAAAAATTGTTAATGTTGCAATGGATAGATTTTTCAGTCAAATTTATATAATTGCTATGTGAAATTTCGATTAGAGACTTTAATTGTTTACGAACTGCTTTGTACCTATTTGTAAGTGGTACAGATAATAACCTGATTTTTCTAAGTTTATTTTTTAACTGAAGCAAATATATTATTTCTTTTGTGAACCAAATAGGATATTTATGCTGTTTTGGGACAGACTTGGGTACATCTTTGTCGAAAATATTATATATAGTTTTGTAAAAATTCTCCGCTGCATTGTTAACATCTACGCATTGCATTACCTGGTCCCAATTAGCATTCCGAAACGCCAAGCTCAGGTTATAGAAATATATTTATACAGAATAGCATCAGTGGCAGTATACATATTAAAGTCAGCATGTATTGCTAACGCAGAATTAATTGGCGAGCCCGTGAGGTAAAAAAAAACGACACATGTTATAAAACAGTTTAATACAAAGAAAAATCTGCTTTCTTACATAACTAACTTTTTCGATAAATAGAAAAAATTTAAGTAGATATAGAAAATTTGATAACAAAAAGAATAAAGAATAAAAATACTGTAGCGGGCTACTACTACCGCATTTCACTAATTTAAAACAAGTAATAACAAGAGTCTTTATTACTCACTGTTCACAAGTCTAATTAACAGCATATGCCTTATTTATAGATGTTTTCAGTTCAATTAACAATGAAGCACTATCACACTAATGCTATTTACAAGCACTAATATCTTCTTAAACTAAATTCTTAACCATATGTCTATTAACAACACTAACACTACTATTATTTATTACACTTTTGTCTATTTATGTATTCTACATGTACATTAGACACGTTCACATAATATAACATTTATGTTTACTCTTGGACTTCCAAAAGCTCAACTATTTAACTTTACACGATATAATTTATATTCGACATTCTGATATAGACTGAACTCTATACTTCATCATCGGTCTTATTTATACCCTGAATTAAAAAGGATGATTCATCCTCCAGTAATTGCTAGAAAATTCTCGGTCCCTGGAGAATTTTCAGTGCTTACGGCGCTTGTGTGCTTGACGGGTTGCCTAATAGTAGTTCGTAACAATACAATAGAGCTTAATGGATGACACATTCATTCGGTAAATCTTTAAATGACCATCGGCTTCTTCTGAGGCCTTGTAGTGATTGCAGTTTTCTTACTATGTCACTTAGGTTGATTAGGGACTCATCTTTCACGTCTGAATAATAAAAATAATTGTCGACCTTTTCGGATTTTTTTGTCTCAAAAATTAACCATGGTCAGGTTGAGCTTCGAACACCTCGGTGATTTTGCCAATAAAAAAACCTTTCTTTTTTATTTGGGCATTTAAAACTCACTAAAACAAAGTAGTCGTTAGCACCTGAACTGTCATCCACATTTTCGAAGCTACTGTTTGGGGTCATGGTTGTCATTCGAATTAAATTCTATGATGTAACTCCTTGTTCTCCACGTCAGACTCAAGAATTTTTAACTCATCTTCAGAGGCACTTTGTTTCCATGAGGTTGTCGTTAGATTCAAGTCACGTGTGGTGATTCCTTTTCCTGGTGTAGCGTTAATTCTTTTGCCTCGTTTCTTGATCTGCTGGTTTTCAAGTGCCTTTGATTCTTTTATAAAGCTGACGAACGCCGTGGTTCAATATCGACTAATTTCATTAGGTTTTGCTTCCTTTTCTAGTTGGTCATCGGTAAGTTTTGGAAGCCTCTTTAAAACGCTATTCCTGTCGCAGAAAATTATCCCGCAAGTTCTGAAACCAGAAAGAATATTTTTGGTAGTACAATGGGAAATTCTGATTTTGGTAGGACGCCCCTATTATTTTGTTTTCATTCAGTTAATATTTTTCTCCATATTTTCTTAAAAGGCGCGAAAAAACTAACATCCAACGGTTGTAATAGATGTGTTGAGTTTGGTGGTAGAAGGATATACCGTTTTTTTCACATAGCATAACTCGTATTGAAAGATGACTGGACAAATTGTCCGCTATTAAAATTTTTTTACTCTCGCATCTTCGAAAATACGGCAGCGCTACTTTCTCAAACCAATCTTCGTATACAGTTCCTTCAAACCACCCACTCCTTGTACGATTATAAACCGCACCATCGGGACCATTTTCCATCCATGTAGGGTAAAGATGTTGTGCTCTATAAACAATATATGGTGGCAACCCTTTTCCTGCTCCTGTAATGGTAACCATTATCGATGAACTCGATTCGCTAGAATCCAGAATTCTATTAACATATTTCGTGCATCTTTCGCAAACTACTTTGGCTCTACCGGGGTCGTCACACAGGTTCGTTTCGTCGTAGTTGACAATATTACATGGTGGCACATTTTTCAAGGAAACTGACAAATTATCAAAATAATTATTTATTATGTCAAGACTTAGATCATTATAATTTGAATTAGGGCTTCTATACTTGCGGCCACGTCCCCAATGCTCCACCCGGAGGTACTACATTGGGTTTAAACGCGAAAAATAGTCGTGCTCCTAATCAAGGCTTAGATCAGCTCGACAGCGCTTGATATTCTGACATATACGTTCCGTTAATACTGGGTGCCTTTTCAAAAAATTGTAGAACTAGTCTATGCCGGGCATGTTATTTTTGAAGCATTTGACTGTTTTTCCTTCAACATCCTAGAACTGCTTGGCCAACAACCGGATATCAAACCTAGTAAGGAAAAGTGTCCAGTCTGCAGCTTTTTGAATTTCCTTTGAAAGAGTAAGTTCCTCATCTTCGTTTAATGCTGTAGGACCTCCAGCATGTAAGGAATGATCTTTCTTTATTTTATTTCAGAGGGTTGCTATAGGAATGTTGAACACCTCTGGAGCACACTTGTACGTCAACTTTTTATCCTTGAGGGCTTTTAACGCCTTTTCTAACGATGATGTAGAATAATTACCATAGCGCGTTGCCCCAAGTCGCTTTTTTTACGTTCTAACCATGTTCGAACTCACCCCGCTGTAAACGAATATTTTGTATAAGTGCCTCTTCCCCTCGGGGCTATCCATCTTGTAGTGGTGAGGGGGCACTAGTACCTTTTGCAAGGGAACTTAATACGTTGAGGTCCAACGCAAAGGGGAAGCCAAGGGTAGCGCACATCACCTACACTTATAAACACATCCAATGCACGCACACAATCACAACTTACGCGCTAACTTTAACACGCATACGTGCTACTAACGTGCCCTAACACTTCACATTTACACAAGCTGTACCTTTCAGCATCTTTTCGGTCCTATTAAGGGGATGCTTTAGTCTTCCCAATCTTTTTCTTCGGGTCCTTCTTGGCTATTAGGTTAAACGAGGGCAGAAGGGCCCTTTTCTCCTTTTTCTTCTTTAAACCGCATGAAATGAACATGATTAGGATATGATTGGATTTGACGTTTGAAGCTGACGCCACGGCGTGTAGTGCTGGAGGTATGGGAACCATATCGAGGAAGGCATAAAGCGAGTGCCCGGCCTAGCAAGCGCCTTGAAGGGTGTCCACGTCGTCGTAGGCGGGGAACCTTAGAAAACCCGAGGGGTTAGTAAGAGGCAGGGTTGATTAGTCCTCCCAGCTGGGCATATCGTGTTGCAGCATGAGTCAATGCTGGTGGTAGCGGTTTTCCTTCACCATGGGTGCACCCCAACAGGAAGGCCTTTGAAGGTCAGGGATCAAACCAAACTGAGTGTGCAAATTGTAAGTAAGGAGGATTCGTCTGCGCAGGTAGGAGCTGTAAGAGTGGGAAAGCTGATAGATGTGGATCACAAAGAAGACCAAAATGCGACCACTATAGACCAAAATCCAGTAAAGGCGCTTTATAGCCAGTACGACTGGGAAAATGTTCAAAACCCAACAGCAAGGCGGTCTGCTCTTTCAAGATCCCCGACCGGACCGCTAGCCACATTGAAATACATGGAGGAAGTAAGGACCAAGGGTTAGTATACTCCAATGAGTATGCTGGGTACGCCCACAGGGCTCGAAACACAAACCTTTAATGAATTGCACTGAGCAAGAATAACATTGAAGGGTAAGAACTTGCAAAATGCGGAAATCTGGTACCGGAGGGAGAGAAAACCGATGGAATAATCCCCAAAACGACTAAGGTTATCAGCGAAAAGAAGGCTAAAGACAGTAGTGCTATGGAGACGTCATCCCCGGAAGTAAAGGGTGAAAAGAAAAGGAAAAGAAAACGGAAAAGGAGGATAATAAAATCTGATGATGACGAGGTAACACCGAGGCTACCGAGGATCATGAACCTGCAGATGCTACTACACAGAGTCGAAAAGATGGCAATCTTCAAAAATAGTAGAAGGTCTGTTCACCTTGAACTGAAAATGGGTATAGCTAAATGCTAGCCCTAGCAAAGGAAGCAATCTCGGAATATGCTGTATTAGAAAAGGGTCAGAAGAACTTAAAAGATAGAGTCAAAGCCCTCGAAAAAGAATGCCGAAAACACAAGATTGCTAATATCACTACAAGTAAGGACAACAAAGAGATGTATACCCAGACCTACGGAACAGATGTGATCATAGAGCTCCCACGTGAGATATCTTGGGAAATCTGGCAAGACATCAAACGCAGGGATTGGGATCAAAACCTATTCAAGAATGTTGAGGTGGTGGGTGGGGAATCCCATATTGACTAAGGACGAAACTACCAAAGTTGTAGTTGAGCCTGGAGATCTCGATATGTGTGAGAGCATCCAGCGGTATTACAGGGACAGGTTTCCGAATCTGCTAAATACCAGTGAAGCCGTAGAAGTAATAGAGAACTTTACTCGGGTCCGATCAAAAAGCCCCGAGGCAATAAGTAAAAAGAAAGTAGTGAAAGTTATTTATGATGGCACCGAGGAGGGGATCTTCGAGATTATGCTAAAATTAAAGTAAGAGACTAAAGAAGATAGTCAGATAGCAATGCACCGCGTCAAGGCTGTAAATGTAGCGGATCTGAGCAGAATGGTGCAATGGATATTTAACGAGACGAACACAAAAGTAGAGATCTATACTCCCGGGAAAAACAAAGAGACGGAGGCTAACTATAGAGAAGCACCATCGGGCAGGGGATCGTATGCCCTGGTGTTAGAGAAAAAAGGCCTAGACTATAAATCGCTACTCAGCGAAGTGAAGGTTGGGCTGAAGGACTGCGAGGCGCTGGAAAGTATACAATGCTGCACTAAGCTGGGGAAATTACTGAATAAAGTGAACAGAGATGAAAATGTGGTGAAAAAGATTAGAGACGTCATAAGAACAAGCGACGAAAAAATTTCAACTAGACAACTAGGTAAACGTGAGAAATGGGTAACACTGTACCTGAGAGGCCTGCACGGAGTGACGAACAGGCAAGAAATTATGACTGTGTTGCAACAGAAGCTTGGGAACGTCGATGAGACGAGGTATAAGTTGGGGGAATTGAGACCTTATGCCAGGGATACACAGGCGGCTACCTTGTACCTTGGCGAAGAGAATGCAGGTAAACTGCTAAAAGAGGGTCTGAGAATAGGATTGGTGACATGCAAAATCGAGAAGAAGATTAAAATTCCCAGATGCTACCGATGCTGGGAACATGGGCATATCACGAATGCATGTAAAGGCCCGGATAGGTCTAAAGCTTGCATCAGATGCGGTGGAGAAGGACACCGGGCTAGTGACTGCAAAGCAGAAGAATTTTGCATTCTTTGCAACAGAGCGGGTCACCAAACTGGAAAAGGCCGATGCGAAGCCTTTTGCAGAGTCCTGATTGATGCCAAGCGATCCCTTAGAGGTAATGCCCGTGAAGTCAATGAACTGTGATGAAAACAAGCTGTAACAGAGCTGTGATATTAGAAATAAGTTTTACTAATGTGTTTACTAGCGATAAGTTTTATCTAGATCGACAATTTATTTATTTATTTTTTATGGATCCTTACAACCCGGCAGAAGATCTTTTAAAAAACAGAGTCACCACTAGCGAGAAATCGGTATTTGCTACTGTTAGTCGCAGGAATAGGGTTATCGACAAACAGATTAAATTCCTGCAGATAAATCTAAACAATGCAAAGGCGGCTCATAATCTGTTGGAGGTATATGTTAACGAAAATGAAATTGACATTATCATAGCCAGTGAACCCAATAATAGACTAAGTAAGGCCTGGCTAAAAGATAACAACGACGTAGCGCCTATAGCAATTAAAGATAAATTTCTTGCTGTAAGTGAGACGAGCAAGGGAAACGGCTTCGTATGGGCGCGTCTCTAAACCACTAACATTATAATCTATAGCTGTTACTGCTCGCCCAATAAAGCGATAGAGGAGTATGTGAAGTTCCTGGAAGTACTATGGGACGATATTAAAAGGAAGAAAGGGCACGTTATAATAGCTGGTGATTTTAACGCCAAGGCGGTAACATGGGGCTCTCCGCAGACTGACCATAGAGGTGAGGCGACTCTAGATTGGATGGCAAGCCTCGAGTTGGAATTAACTAATAGAGGTGTGGTTAGGACATTTGTGAGAGGGAGCCCAGAGTCAATTGTAGACTTAACTATGGTCATGTCATCTCTGGCTGGCATGGTTCAATATTGGCGTGTCCTGGAGTGTGAAACTATGAGCGACCATAATTACATCTCCTACCAGCTTGAGCGGAAGAAGGAAGCAGTAGCGATAGCAGTACAAGGCTGTGCCTTGGGCAAATTTAATAGCGAGACCTTCAAGAAAGGGTTGCTAGAGGAGTCGCTTGGCAGCCGGGTGGACTACGACCTTCTAATCGAAGCCATCACTAGGGTATGCAATAGGACCATGCCTAAAAAGTCATTTTTAGCACGAGGCCGTAGACAGGTCTACTGGTGGACCAATGAGATTTCTAGTATAAGATCTGAAGTTAATGTTGCTAGAAGGGCATTTTTAAGAAAAAGAAAGAGAGCACCTGGAAGTTGCAAACATGAGATAAATACTTTGAAAACTAAAAGGAAGGAGCTAAAAGAAGCTGTTCAAGCTAGCCAAAAAAGATGTTGGCAGGAACTGTGTAGTCAGGTGAACAACGACACGTGACGCCTCGGATATAAGATTATCGCCAAAAAGTTAAAAGGACTGGCGGATGAAGTGCTTCCCTGGGAAGAATCAAGAAAGATTCTGGTATCACTATTCCTACGATGTGGCAAGGAGTATGAGGCAGAACAAGCTATGATAGATGTTGTCGATGTTCCTCTCTTCTCAAGGGAGGAATTATGTTGTGCGGCCAAGAAGCTCAAGCCCAGAAAAGGAAAAGCTCCTGGTAAGGATGGCATTCCAGCGGAAGCGATCAGAGATGCGGTAGATACGATCTCCGATTCAATGCTGGCTGCGATGAATAATATCCTGGCGGAAGATCGCTTTCCTACAAGAGGCTAAAGTGCCAAAGTGGTTTTGATTAGAAAGCCTGGGAAACCACAAAGGATATTCTCCTCCTATCGTCCCGTATGCCTAATCGACACGGCCACGAAGCTGGCCGAGCATATGATTGGCGGCAGGCTAAAAAGAGATTAAAGAGAAGGGCGGCCTTTCTAGTATGCAGTTTGGTTTTCGGGAAGGCTGCTCGACTCTAGATGCACTTGAGGAGGTGGTAGGGTTTGCTAAGCAGGCCATGGGGGTACCTGGCAAACACGTCAAGTCAATCTGATGGTAGCGTTGGATGTGCAGAATGCCTTCAATACGGCGAAGTGGGGCGTAATAATTAAAACGCTGAGGCAATTGGGGATATCGCCATACCTGATGAAGGTTATAAGAAGCTATTTTCAGAACAGGTCCGTGATTTTCACCGGAAAAAATGGAGATGTGTTTACTCTGTCGGTAACCTCTGGAGTTCCGCAGGGTTTGGTGTTAGGTGCGATTCTTTGGAATGCCATGTACGACGGTGTCCTGTGATTAGACCTGCCATGGAACTCTAAGCTTGTCGCTTTTGCAGACGACCTAGCCCTTGTGACCGCGGCGAATAGCGAGAAAGAGTTAGGATGTATAACTAGGCAAGCATTAGGTTCAGTGGAAGACTAGATGACAGAGAATGGGCTAACCCTGGTACCGAACAAAACGGGGGCAATTTTGATGGCAGGGAGGAGGAGATTAGACCCTTTCTAATGGAGGTAGGGGGGCTGAGGATTAAGCCTCAACAATATGTAAAGTATCTTGGGATTATGTTAGACGATGTCTGTCCTTTAAGAAGCATCTGGAGATACAGGCCAACAAAGCCCAGGCGGAGAAAGTAAACATTGGGTCTTGGCGGCGGTTACTGACTCTATTTTAATGTATGCGGCTCCTGTCTGGGATGATTGTATGCGGACTGATAACAAGAAAAAACTTATTATGAGGGTTCAAAGACGGATGACCCTACGGATTTCTAGCGCTTACAAAACTGTGTCTGCGGATGCTGTCATGGTCATTGCGGGGGTTATCCCACTAGAGTTGAGAGTTAAAAAACAACGGGATATAAGAGCATTTAATCTCTTTAAGAAGGAGGTGAGAGAAAACACGTTTAGAGTCTGGCAGTGAAAGTAGAATAACTTCGAGAAAGGTAATTAGACTAAGAAATTGATACCGGGGATCCATCCGTGGTTGGCTAGGGGGCATGGGGAGGTGGGTTACCACCTTACCCAGGCTCTCAGCGGCCATTTTAGAAAAAAATGTTTTAGACAAAAGTTGTATGGTTTTGAAAGGACTATAAGATGGTGCCATTGGTTTGACCTTAATGAATAATTTGAAGGTTACGCGACAGTTACCTCAATTTTTAAAATATCACTCTATTTTTTATTACATATTCTTGTAGCTGATCTCGAGAGCTTTCCAAAACACTAAACAAGTGTTTTTCATTAATTTCTTTTCGAATTATAAAGCTTCAAAGTACAATTCCCCTACATGTGATTTTCCAATGCTCCACCCGAAGGTATTGCACTGGCCAGGAAGCGAGTTTTTTTTTACCTAAAAAATTTTGAATTTTGCCAAACCCTTGCTGTTCTGCGGGCATTAACGTTAATCGAGATATTCGACGTGGAGGTTTCTCGGTCGGATTTACGTCTCTTGTGTGTGCGTGTGTGTGTGTGTGCGCGCACGCGTGTGTGCGTGCGTGCGTGCGCGTATTGTGTCAGTAGAGATAAGGATCCCGCGGTACGTCATTCCCGCGATATTTACAACAACAACAACACCAATCACGGTATTCTCTTTCGGGATAACTAAACCTAGCACCTCTTTCTGGAAGAATATGCAGAGTATAGCTCTACTCTACTACACTAATTCTACTCCCAGCACCATTCACAATCTTTCTCCACATCCCACGCAATATTTAACGACTCCAAACCCTCTCTGCTGTGTGTGCGTGCGTGCGTGCGTGTGTAAACGAGTTTTTACTAAATTAAATGTTCAAAATGTCTTCCGCCTGCAGCTCGACAATAACCTAATCGTAGATAAAATTCATTTAAAACGTTTTGTCTCATTTCTGGTGAGATAAGATTTACTTGGTACAGTATGCATTCCTTAAGGTCTGCCAAATTAGCAGGTTTACGTATACACCGTTTTAAACATACTCCCCATAAAAATAGTCTATTGGAGAAAGATCTAGTGATTAGAGGGCCACTCTATTTCTCCATGTCTTCCTATCCATTGGTTTAGGAAAGTGGTAGTTATATATTGACGCACTATTACTGCATATGTGTGAAGGTGCATCATCTTGTTGAAACCGAATATTTTATATACTTCCGTCAAACAAATTGTCAATAGCAGGAAGTACTTGATTTCACAATAAATCTAAATAAATATTCGTATTTAAGTTTCTTTCGATAGGGAAGGGCCCAATAATACCACATTCGCAAAAATCCGCCCACACGTTTAGCTTTTGGAGATACTGTGTGTGGAGATCACGCATCCAGTGAGGACTGTCGTCACTCCAATAGAGGAAATTATGACGATTTACAATACCATTTAATTCGAAAGAAGCTTCGTCGGAAAAAATGATGTTATCAAGAAAAGTGTTATCATTATCGCATCGACACATCATTTCATCGCAAAACTCAATTTTTCTATAGAAAACACATTCCGCTAGCTTCTGAGTAAATTTTATTTTGAAAGAATGCCATTTTTCTTTCATCATAATTTTATGAACGGAAAATGTACTAACTTCAATCACCTGTGCTATCTTCCTTATCGAAGAATGAGGATTTTCTACAAATGATTGCATTACATTTAAACTTTGGTCAAAATTTGTAGCTGAATTTGGTCTACTACCCAGGGCTCGATTTGTGAGGGGAGGAGTTGAAAACGAGAAACAATGCGGGGGTGTTGGGGTGTCTTCGACCCGTCGAAGACAGAAAGTTTTTGGTAAATTAATGACGTCATGAGACGTTTTTAGGGGCTTGGGGCTCAATTTAGAAGTGAGGGTATAACATAAAATGCTACTTGACTTACCTTACTACTGCATGTTACGTATTCTTCCAGATTATCACGCACTCACACTTAACAGGATTTATTTTTATCATATACATTCATTTCATTCATTATTTATATAGGCAGGCTACAACACAAAAGTCAACAGTGAGTACAACGTAGTAACTACAAGCAAAATAAGTCTATAAAGTTGAGAACATTTTGTGCTCGTGTTTCAGCTCAATCCAACTAGTCACAAAAAGGATAAACTAATGACGAGAACATTATAGCCTTTTAAGTTATTTTGGGATTTTGTTTAACGAGAATTTCCAATAAGCGAAGAGAGCCCACGGCAAGTTCTGATGGAAAATGGCTCAAAGTTGTGGAAATCTCAAAGGCAAAGCGGCTAGTCGAACTATATGCTCTGGGTGGAACATGAGCTGTGGGTCGGGGTTGAATTGCGACCACAAATATAAAGAATAAGGCGCCACCGTATTTTTCTATACAAAGAAGACCTTACCCAAGTCCCTTGTACAAGGCTAATGCGGAAACCTTTATGCTATAACCGCTATACAATTTATTAAAGACCACATAATCCCTAAAGTTTCTTACCTTATGGCTCGACCTTGACCTTAGTAATCCTCTGCAACACCTGTGAACAGATTAAACAAAGAAAAGCACTGTTTGTGCATTCATACTCAAAAATTTTAAATTCAATTGGAATCATCTTTCATTCATCCTAAATAAAAAGAATAGTCTTTTGTTCGAAAATAAAAATCTATTCCTCTAGTATTCAATTATGTGCTTTTATACAAAATATCTTTCTTTCTTTATGTCATGATTAATTTAATTTGTGAAAAATTATTTACAAAGGCACTGGATAAAATCAGTACCAATCACATTAAATGTGGTTTTATTTAACAAATTGACAAAGCATAAAGTTGCTTTCTAAATTGTTGCTTATTGATAACAAAAATGTTAATTAGGATAGATCTACCTTAACCTTACAATGGATAATTCCAAATAAGTATGAATGAAATATCAAACATAGAATTTTAATTTTTAAGTTCCCATAAATATAAGAATTCACTTTCTCTAACACGTAATGACATCTTCTGTTGTTTCATTGAATTAATAAAAGAATGAGGTAAGTAAAAGTTACAGATTCCTATTGCTTTATATTGAAAAATATAATTGTGGTCTGTCCTTGACCTATTTAGAAGTTTACACAACTTGATTAAACAAAAATTTATCTCGTTACTACGTCCATAGTTCAACTAACATACGAAAACAATTTTTCTACATACCAGAACTCCGTCTGTCTGAAAAATACCATAAAGGAATCTTACGTCAGCATTGAAATACGGAAATATCCAATTTCGAACAAATAATTGTACTGCATACTGAAAATCACATTACTCGGCCTCCATTTTGAGTAATTAAATTCCGCCAGGACCACACCATGAACAAAGCGTAAAAACCTATATTTCTTCTTGCTTTTAATTAAAAATAACGTAAACCAGTCTCCTGATTACCAATCTGCATGTTAATTTAAAGTTGCTTTATATGTACATTAAACCACGAAAACCATCAAATGATGCATGATAATTTAACTTGAATACTATCTGTATAATTTCATGTTATATATAAATAAAGTTGCTTTATGTAATTTAAATTGAATACCATATATAAATAAATTGCACTGAAAATTTTTAATTAATATCGTTACAGAATCAGATTTTTACTTACTGTTACCACGGCCTTTCAACCAAAAAATCTTTCGTCATCTGCGAGCTGTTCCAACAAATGGACTATCAAAAATGCCTCTCGGAGATGACATTCTCCTAACAGAACTTAATCCGTACGTGCTTCCAACACGAAAACAGCAAAACCATTGTTTCTAAGAACAATTCGACCTGCTTTCACCACAGCTGTGTTAGAAGTGTCGTCAAGCGAGTTGCTGCCCGGTAACAACGTTACTTCGTAATTTCTCAATAGATGGAGCTCTAGGAATGATACTTAATAGAAGCTTTTATTTTGTCACCGTGGAAATTAAATTTTAATTTGAACTGAATGCTAATACTTTATTGGGCAATAGGTAATATTTAATCAATGGATTGAATAGCATTATTATGCATTATATTATTTATTATTAAATAAAGGGATTAATTATACGAACATATCTAAGTAGAAAATAAAATTGCTACAACATGACTGTACTTAAACATGATGATTATTGTAAGAAACTGCAGGTATTGGTTGTGGAATATTCTTGAATAATGTTAATTGTGTGAAAGGATTTACTGGAAAACTATTATTTTGGCATATGTTTAAGTGTTGGGGGATCTTGGCAGCCACAGGTTGCTTAACCCTCTTTACATACTTTACATGTGATTTTCCAATGATCCACCCGAAGATACTACATTGGCCAAAAAGCGAGCTTTTTTTACCTGCAAAATTTGGAATTTTGCCGAACCCTTGCTGTTCCAAGCAAGGTAGGGATCTTTAACGTGCGTGACAACACTCACACACGGGACCTCCATCCGAACGAGCGTGTATTTTTGTGAAAAATGCTTGCTTAACATTTTTCAAGCGGACCATGTCGGGATTCGAACCCGGGACCTTGGGCGTAATAGCCACACACATACCATTTACGCCACGGAGCCGCCTCCTTTTTACATACCACTGAATATCGGTGAAATAGGGCATATAATTAGAAAACAATAGAAGTGGAAACGAGTTGTATATAGGCTGTTGTGGGAATTTCAGGGAACTGTGTAGGCTAGCTCAAAATATAAATAAATGGAGGTACGTGTCCAACCAGTTTTCAGACGGAAAACCTAATGATGAAGAAATAAGCGCAGATAAATCTGATGAAATATCTGCAACTAATGGTGACTATGCGAAAAGATATATTGGAAAAAATATTAAATCGGCAAATGATCAAATGCTGGGGGAACTTGGTAGGCCACAGGTTGCTTAACTCCCTTCCCAACCTTACATGTGATTTTCCAATGCTCCACTCGAAGGTACTACATTGGCCAGGAAGCGAGTTTTTTTATCCTGGAAAATTTGGAATTTTGCCGAATCCTTGCTGTTCTAAGCAAGGTAGGGATCTTTAACGTGCGTGACAACACTCACACACGGGACCTCCATTTTACCTCTCATCCGAACGAGGGTGTATTTTTTTGAAAAATGCTCGCCTAACATTTTTCAAGCGGACCGTGTCGGGATTCGAACCCGGGACCTTGGGCGTAGTAGTCCCTTCCCAACCACTGAATGTCGGAGAAATAGGGTATATAATTGTAAAACAATAGAAGGGGACCGAACTGCATCTACCAAGAAAGAACAGCGCCTATGATGAAAGACAACAAACATAGAAACAAGAAGAAAATTGTTGAAAGCATATGTGTGGAGAACAGCACGGTATGCCTGTGAAATACGGGCAGTAGGAAAAACAGACAGAAAAACGGTAATAGCCTTTTCGAATGTTGTGCTTCAGATGTATGAGGACGATAGCATGGACAAACAAAGTCAATTGTTAAATCTGCTATGCTCCGCTGTTACCCCGCTTCATGTAATTGTTAAAATTTTTAAATTCTCTAAATGTTTTATAAATGGGCAATTCAAGAGGAAAATCAAAACTTAACAGACAGTATATCAGATGGAGATCCGAGACGTTGTGCATCCAGTTAGAGCCAGTATCAGCAATAAAATCATCTTAAGGCACAAATAAATCAATTATTGTAGCATAATGACGCCTATTCCAGTAGTTTCAGTGATTAGCTGCTATCGATTAAATGCATCTAAGGGCTGTGAAAAATTAAAAGTGAAATTATTAAAATGTAGCATGTTTATGTTAAAGTCGCCAACACAGTAAAATTTATTAAAGATATATATGCAGCAGTAGCAAAGAAGTCTTAAAAGATTTAAAAATTCATTAGATTCGCACGGATTAAAGCGATAAGTAACTCCAAACGCTACTTGAGTGTTGTTAATCTTTACCGATATCCGCAATTGCTCAAGGTACATATTATTATCAATATCTATTACAGAATGGGAAATCCAATTTATAATACAAAATAGTACTCCTCCCCCTTCGGGAACAACCATCATTTTTTATCAAGCCATACCCACAAATAATAAATGCAGTGCTATCAATGTTAATATTTAATCAAGTTTCTGAAATTGCTACTAAGTCATAGTCGTTTTATGATCATTTCTTTAAATAGATCAAAACCTGTATCAAGTGATCTTACTTTGAAACGTGCAAATTTGAAGACATTATAATTAATAAATTATAAACAATTTATATCAATCTATAATCAAGTACAAAACGAGATTAAATTATCCTATGTAGAGAAACAAATAGTAATCCCCGGACAACAGCAATCTACCACTAATGGTTGAATAGCTGTTATAATACTATATTATGTTTGTTGATTTGAAGTGGACCTCCTTTTTAATTTATCTATTTCTACATTCCATCCACAAGTTTAGATATCGTCGTCACAGTACAATAGTGGGGAGTAGAGGATGAGGGGGATTCTAGTGCAGCGCCGCCGCCGCCGCCACCGCCGCCGCCGCCAATTTACATGTAAATTCCCATAAGGAGGAAATGAGGGAGATGAATGTTTGCCTTGCTCCGCCCTGTGGACCGCCTTGTGGAATTTTTTACCCCAACCATTTTGATTACGTCACACGCGCATTCTTTCCACCCGCGAGATAAATCTTTCTCCACATTTCCCCCACGAGATAAACCTATCTTGTTTGGTATCAATTAATATTAGAATTTTCTCAGCTACCCAAATCTCTAAGAATTTTTTAGATTGCGCCATCTCCGAGGGAGCTACCCCAATTTTAAGATTTCTTACCTGTAGCGACTTTTGAGCGTTCTTATAAATTTTTTTATACATGCGATACATTGAATTAGTCTAAAATTTTACGCAGAATTCGAATCTGCAAACAGATTTGAAATCGGACTACGCCCTGCAAAGTTATACCCCTTTAAATTCCGGAACCTCTAAATTTTGCTCTTTACTTTATAAGCAAAATTAACAAATAGTTTTCTTCGTCTAGCCATTGCAGATAAACCTGTCTTGTTTGGTATCAATTAATATTATAATTTTCCCAGCTACCCAAATCTCTAGAAATTTTTAGATAGCATCACCCCCAAGGGAGCTACCCTGATTTTAAGATTTCTTACCTGTAGCGACTTTTGAGCGTTCTTATAAATTTTTTTATACATGCGATACATTAAATTAGTCTATAATTATACGTAGAATTCGAATCTGCAAACAGATTTGAAATCGGACTACGCCCTGCAAAGTTATACCCCTTTAAACTCCGGAACCTCTAAATTTTGCTCTTTACTTTATAAGCAAAACTAACAAATAGTTTTCTTCGTCTAGCCATTGCATCTTTCGAGATAAACCTATCTTGTTTGGTATCAATTAATATTAGAATTTTCTCAGCTACCCAAATCTCTAGGAATTTTTAGATAGCATCTCCCCCAAGGGAGCTACCCTGATTTTAAGATTTCTTACCTGTTGCGATTTCCGACCGTCCTTAAACATTTTTTTAGTCATGCAATACATCCAACTAACCTAACCTAACATGGTCATATGGTCGTATGGTCATGTGGTCATATGGTCATGTGGTCATATGGTCATGTGGTCATATGGTCATGTGGTCATATGGTCATGTGGTCATATGGTCATGTGGTCATGTGGTCACATATGGTCAAGTGGTCATATGGTCATGTGGTCATGTGGTCATATGGTCATGTGGTGATATGGTCATGTGGTCATGTGGTCACATGGTCATGTGGTCATATGGTCATGTGGACGCTGACCTAACCTATCAATTTTTCCTTTTATCTAACCTAAGTCCACACAAGTCCAACTAACCTAACCTAACACCGGACAACACCAGCTAACCTAACTCCTGACAAGTCCACATCCAACCTAGATCGGAGGCAATTTCACCCTATGGGGTAATTTCACCCTATGGGGCAATTTCACCCTAACTTAACATCCTACATATATCCGGATATATGTCAATGCGCATCCCTGTCGGCTTAGGTCGGATAACAACATATTCGACTATCTTCGGCAATATACATCCCCACTCTACAGAATACATAAGAGAACAATTTTTTCGTATTCAATTTAGTATTCGATAGTAGCTAGAACGGTAAACATGAGCGTCTCCAAGGTGATTAACGTTTCTCAACTTCTTGGGAATAAAGTGAAACCGACAAATGAGCGATTTGGATTATGGCTGTTGACAGAAAATATGTGCAACAATAATCTGGTAACAGATATTGGTAATATTTGTTATGTCGAAGGCGAACAGATGCTGACTGGCGGACTACACACCAATTACAGAACCATTTTGTGACAATATAATGTTGGTTAAAATTTGCGACTTTTCTGACGCCGAACAAACATCTGCAAACAAAAGGATGTTTATCTTAAAAAAAGAAATTTGTGGTGCATTTAACAGCTATCTACGAAGAAAGTTTGACCGATTTGTTTCCGCTAGGCATGGTGTTAAAGCTAAGCTTCCGTTTTCTCTAGAAAGCACTAACAAGATGGGCCAGAGAGTAAAAGAAATTATCGGAAAAGAAGACCTCGAATGCATTAATAAAAAATTCCAAAATCCTATATGTGTTCCATACAAAGTGGAACTAGCAGATGTTAAGTTGGAAACTTTATTGGAGAAACTACCAGATATATTAGACGAACTCGAAAAAGATTATTTCTATCTTTTTGACATGGATGTAACCCAAGATTTTGCGGGTATATTTAGCAAGATGGAGATGTGTAATTATTTAACTACAAACCATAACTTTTGCTATAAGGGAGAATACGAAGAAAAGTGTAATATTATAGTTGACAACGATAAAACTGCGAGAATTGATTGTTTAACATGGCTAACAACCAATGCAAGAATTAAGATATACAACAAATTTGTGTGTCAGATAACAAGTCCTGGTGTTAATAAACAACTTGGCAATCATATACTAGATTTTACGTTGTCCAAATGTACATTTAAGGGAAACATTTGCGTCTACTTTGGCCAAAGAACATGGTATTACGCGATTGGAAGCGACAATATACAACTGTGCAATTGGAAGCTATGTCAGTGCGGAACGGGTGTATAAACCCTTAAAAGACTGTTTAACGTTATTAAAAGATAGTAAGTTATACTTCCTAAAGGCGCCAATGTACTCGGTACCACTTGCCAAAATGTGGAGTAAGCTATCGGACAAGCTACAAAATAGCTGCTGTTTAGTGTATAATAACCTGCTACAGTACGTGTATTGGGGGAATGGCAATACAAAGAAATTGACGGGCTTGCACATTAACTTGTCCGAAAAACCAAAAGAAAGGGAAACATTGATAAAGTATGTGCTTTCGGCTTTTAGTTTTAACTATTTACCCGTAAATTATTTGGAGATAGTAGAGGAGGAAGACAGCCAAGATAAAAAAAATTTTACACGAGTGCTACATTAAAGCAGGTAGTACATATTTTACACAATCTGCAACACCGTATTCTACAATTCCAAAAGAAATAGTCATTTCGGAATTGGGATTGATAAATACACCTAACATTCGCCCAGAGGTTGTACGACAACGCGCAAATATTGGTGGTAAACTCTATCCGTTTACGCTAAAGAAAATTACCCCATTATGCATGCCATACGCTGTAAGTGGAAGGAAAAGACAACTGGAATTAGAGGAAATGGATGCAAAAAGGCGAAAATTGGACTACATGGAAAACACAGCGACAATACGCGAACAATACAAAGATGTGTTAGACAAAGAACATCTTATTAGAGAAAATGAGGAAGAATTAAAAGATTATTTTATGTGCCGATGGACTGACTTAGATACATCCGGGTTGTACAAGCTGTATGCATTTGCGGTTAGTAAGAAAGACTCTTTTAGTTATGTAGGTGTTCTTGCAGAAAAGGATGGTACTAAATCCGTATACTTTTTAAAAGGTTATTCTAAAAACGTATTTATCAAAATGGCAGATAACAAAGACGAACTAAGGAATGCGGGTTTCGTAACCTTGGCGTACACCACACGCAAGGGGGTTCCGCTAAACATTGTATATTTACCTAGTAAAGAACCTTTCGGATCATTTAAAACCGAGGGTCTTACAACCTATAACAACCATATATTCCCAAAAGTGGTGGACATGCAACTACGCAACAGTGTGTGGGAGAAAAAGGATTTCCTCCAATACCGACAAGAAGAAGTCGATCAAGCTAACAAGATACGTATGCAGGATATAGTGGAAAGCTGCGATTAAAAGATTGTCACAAGCTGCAAGAATTACACGAAGGAATGGATCTGGTTGTCGGTGGAATCAAAGACTTTAAATATAGAGGCAAACTTCGGTACATTTTACAATTCGAAAACCTAGACGGTCTTTATGTATCAAACTATTGGCTAGAAAAGGAGATAGAAGACTTGGGTGTCGATTTAAATTTTAAGCTGCGAATAAAATTAGATAAAATTAAAACAACTCCAAACAAACATAAAGAAAGGACTGTCTTCTGTGTATAACTTTGTATTAAAATTAAGTTTAAATGACCCCATGCTTGGCATTAAATATTTTTAAATTTGTTATGTATAATGTCAGAATAAACATTTTATAATAGTATATAACATTGTTCTTTATTTATAAAAGGCTGTGACGTTACCCCGAAATAGCAGTCGCACAGAGAGGGGTGCGCATGGGTAGGAGTTGCGCGCGCGCAGGGGTGCGCATGGGCAGGGGTGTGCATGCGCAGTGGTGCTCATGGGCTGGGATGTGTCTGGGCGTACACGAGGGAAGCGGATGTTAACAGTCACCAAGCATCCAATTCTTTATTTGGATGGTATCGAGTACTTGCCTGCGTATGTATCCGGAGTAAAAGAATACGATTTGTATACGCAGCTTATTAATAAAATTAGTTTATCGAGGGAAGATGACAAAAGGTACATCATTCCTAATAGTACAACAATCTACGCATGGGGGCGTAAAGATATAAAATAGTTGTTTATATTTGTATGGATTTTGTAAATCTTTTGTGTATATTAGTTTTAAGGTTCCATAATTTTTAAGTTCTTCTCCCACCTTCCAAATCCTTCCGGCTTCTATTCTGGTTGACAGAGTATACGTGTTATCTCCACGTGGTATTCGCGGGACACGGCGGTTTTAGATTTCTCGGGAGATGGTTGGCTAAGGCATATGTCTTGGGTAGCGAAAAAAAAAGGGTTTTAAAGATGGAGTTAAATAAAGATGGGTAAAAATTAGAGGTTTGGGGTCTTTAATAGGCATAACTTTGTAAGAGGTGGTTCTATTTAAAATCCATTTACAGGTTTGGGGTCTCTAGAAAAATTTAATGTTAGTTGATACCTAGCAAAATATATTTATCTTAAAAAAGTGACTACCCCGCGGATAATAAATACAATATACCACTTGTCGACGAAAAAGTTGTAGGGGAATTCAAAGACGAATTTAATGGGGGTCCAGTATTAGAATTTGTTGGTAGTAGGGCTAAGTCCTACTGTATTGTATGCGAGAAAGATACGATTAAAAAGATTAAATGGGTCTCACGAAGTGTAGTTAAGTAAAACCGCGGGTGCTACAACCTATAACGAGCATATATTCCCAAAAGGGGTGGGCATGCAACTACGCAACAGTGCGTGGGAGAATAAGAATTCTCTCCAATAAGAAATTAAAGTTTCCATGTACGTAGCACCAGTCATTGGGTAATGGTAGAAATGCTAAACCTATAAAGGTGATTATTAATTGTGGTTTAGAAAAATAGCAGTTTTCGCGGACTAAATAAAATAGCTTAGACTGGTTAATGTATATGGTTACATATTCTCGTACACATCCACAAACATCTGTTTACGTCCACAATGGCGATACCGGTAGTTTTTGTTTAACAAATAGTAGGAAAGATACGTTAGGTGTTAGTGTGTGGATGCCTATATGATCGTAGGATTCAAAAGGAACGGTGCGGCGAAATGTATGGTGGCATCCGTTAGAATAATCGATAGTGGTTAATCGATCGTATTAGATGTTTAAAAAAGCGAAAGTGTAAAGGCCTACAGAAGCAAAATTTAATTATCAGACGAAAAAGTGCGCGATGTGCTATAGAAAGTATAAAAAAATGGTGCTTTGCATCGGTCCTAACAGTAAAAAGGAGAGTGACTTTTTCTAGCAATTACAAGAATAGCAGTAGCGCGGCAAAGGGGTATGCATGTATTATACAACGCATTGTTAGTTTACGGGTAGCTCGAACGTGTAATTGATCACGACTTAAAGATCCTTCGGAGGTTTAAAAATTCTCAGCCCATCCTCGTTTGAAAAATGTTTGTAAATTATCAGAACGGCAGCGGGCCGAAGTATAAGTTAGATGGATGATTGACTGAGTTTTTTCTGCCTTTTACGAGGGAATCGGAAGTTGACAGACATCGAGCATCTAATTCTCTATTTGGGCGATATCGAGTACTTTCCGGTTCTAGAAATCATTACGTGCTACCGACCGCTATGTGGAATATTTGGTTCTAGGAAATGAGAAACCTACGAAAGCATAGAATACTCGGTATTAATGCTAATTGGTTTAGTGGCCCCGCTCGTGCACTCTTCGAGTGTCTTCGGCAATCTTCGATTGTTTCCAAAGAAAATATTCAACCTGCCATTCCCGAAAATATGACGTAGAAGTGATTTAAAATTAAATTGCTTTATTAGTAAGTATCCCGTAGACAACAAGTTGGTATTCCCTTAGTAAAGGTTTAAAGTGTTTTTATTAAGTTTTTGTTTATAGTAGCACTGCATCTTCTACAACACGACTTGCACACAATTTGTGTGCGTGTGCTATCACCCTTTTGGCTTTTTAATATGCACGCGATGCGATTGTTGATCCGTATAACATGGAAGACGTTTTCCGGTGTTTCTACTAACGGTATTCGCAGCATGGACGAAGCGAACCGGGCGCATACATTGGCGCTAAATGTATTGGACGAGCAGCAAGGATTATGACGTCATTTGGTTCCCCGCTGAATCCTCAACTTCGTTCGGGTGTCTTCGGAAACCTTCGGTTTGCATTCTATAGGGTACATAAAGCAGGTACGCAAGAGTAAACTCTTTAGTTATAAGTTAGTTCGCTTACAAGTCAAGTCTTATGGTGCGGATTTTGTTTTGTACTAAAATGGTATCTGCAAACGTTTTTAAATGCAACTCTTGCGGTGCTTCCTATACCTGGAAAAATGCTCTCAAACGGCACCAGAACAAATGTCGTGGTGTAACATCGTCCACGGTTAAGCTTATACATCCGTCCGCAGCAAAGTACTTAAACTGGGGGACTTGCGGTATCGCTTTTACGAGAATGGACAGCTTACAGCGACATAAGGAAAAACTGCACGGCATGTCATTAAGCCGTAAACGTTCAACTCCGCCAGCTGTTAAAGGACCTTGTACGAAACAACCACGAATTAAGTGTAAAGTATGCGATTTCGAAATGGAAAAAACTACGTATGCCGCACACTTAAGGAGCAACAAACATAAAAATGCATCAGTTACCGCTACTAGCGACGATGGTGTAGAAATGGTTAGTACAGCGTTAAACAACCGTATGGCTAGCTATCGCATAAAGAACGCCCGTGTCGGCGATGGAGTGCCCGAGTTTCTTTGGAAGCAGAAAGAGCGATTTATTCGATTAATTAATGAAAAAAGAATACAACATACAGCAATAAAAGTCTACTGCGAACTCTACGGCGTTTACACCAAAATGGGGGAAGAGACTACCGATGTGAAATCCTTTAACACAAAAAATGTGGATATAACGTCTTCTAGTAATCTGGAAAATATGTACGAGGTCTTAAGCGAAACCATGCGAACAAAATCAGAGGAATTTGAAACATGTGGGTCCGGTTGGTCTTTGGAAAAGGTGCTCTATTTAGAAATAAATATTAATAAGTATAAGCCGATATGAGTTCTAGGTTAAGAATAAAAAATTGTGAATATGTATTTAGAAATGTGGTTTACAAAATTTAAACTGTATTAGTAAAAATTGTCTATAATAAAAAGTTTTAAGGATGGGCTTTAGATTTTCTTTTAGGTATGAGCTGCAGAAAAGTTATAATTTAGAGGGTGTGTGTAAAATGGTAAGGGGTGGTCCTGTTTTAAATCTGTTTACAGATTCGGATCCTGCTCACATAACCACATGACCATATGACCACATGACCATATGACCACATGACCATATGACCACATGACCATATGACCACATGACCATATGACCACATGACCATACGACCATATGACCATGTTAGGTTAGGTTAGTTGGATGTATTGCATGACTAAAAAAATGTTTAAAGACGGTCGGAAATCGCAACAGGTAAGAAATCTTAAAATCAGGGTAGCTCCCTTGGGGGTGATGCTATCTAAAAATTCCTAGAGATTTGGGTAGCTGAGAAAATTCTAATATTAATTGATACCAAACAAGATAGGTTTATCTCGAAAGATGCAATGGCTAGACGAAGAAAACTATTTGTTAGTTTTGCTTATAAAGTAAAGAGCGAAATTTAGAGGTTCCGGAGTTTAAAGGGGTATAACTTTGCAGGGCGTAGTCCGATTTCAAATCTGTTTGCAGATTCGAATTCTACGTATAATTATAGACTAATTTAATGTATCGCATGTATAAAAAAATTTATAAGAACGCTCAAAAGTCGCTACAGGTAAGAAATCTTAAAATCAGGGTAGCTCCCTTGGGGGTGATGCTATCTAAAAATTCCTAGAGATTTGGGTAGCTGAGAAAATTCTAATATTAATTGATACCAAACAAGATAGGTTTATCTGCAATGGCTAGACGAAGAAAACTATTTGTTAGTTTTGCTTATAAAGTAAAGAGCAAAATTTAGAGGTTCCGGAATTTAAAGGGGTATAACTTTGCAGGGCGTAGTCCGATTTCAAATCTGTTTGCGGATTCGAATTCTGCGTAAAATTTTAGACTAATTTAATGTATCGCATGTATAAAAAAATTTATAAGAACGCTCAAAAGTCGCTACAGGTAAGAAATCTTAAAATTGGGGTAGCTCCCTCGGGGATGGCGCAATCTAAAAAATTCTTAGAGATTTGGGTAGCTGAGAAAATTCTAATATTAATTGATACCAAATAAGATAGGTTTATCTGCAATGGCTAGACGAAGAAAACTATTTGTTAGTTTTGCTTATAAAGTAAAGAGCATAATTTAGAGGTTCCGGACTTTAAAAGGGTATAACTTTGCAGGGCGTAGTCCGATTTCAAATCTGTTTGCGGATTCGAATTCTGCGTAAAATTTTAGACTAATTTAATGTATCGCATGTATAAAAAAATTTATAAGAACGCTCAAAAGTCGCTACAGGTAAGAAATCTTAAAATTGGGGTAGCTCCCTCGGGGATGGCGCAATCTAAAAAATTCTTAGAGATTCGGGTAGCTGAGAAAATTCTAATATTAATTGATACCAAACAAGATAGGTTTATCTGCAATGGCTAGACGAAGAAAACTATTTGTTAGTTTTGCTTATAAAGTAAAGAGCATAATTTAGAGGTTCCGGACTTTAAAAGGGTATAACTTTGCAGGGCGTAGTCCGATTTCAAATCTGTTTGCAGGTTCGAATTCTACGTAAAATTCTAAGCTAATTTAATGTATCGCATGTATAAAAAAATTTATAAGAACGCTCAAAAGTCGCTACAGGTAAGAAATCTTAAAATTGGGGTAGCTCCCTCGGGGATGGCGCAATCTAAAAAATTCTTAAATATTCGGGTAGCTGAAAAGATTCTAATATTAATTGATACCAAACAAAATAGGTTTATATCGTGGGTGGAAATGTGGAGAAAGATGTATCTCGCGGGTGGAAAGAATGCGGGTGTGACGTAATCAAAATGGTTGGGGTAAAAAATTCCACAAGGCGGTCCACAGGGCGGAGCAAGGCAAAGATTCATCTCCCTCATTTCCTCCTTATGGGAATTTACATGTAAATTGGCGGCGGTAGCGGCGGCGGCGGCGCTGCGCTAGAATCCCCCTCATCCTCTACTGTGGGGCATGTGAAAATCCATGTTATTGAAATAATGAGCTTTTAAGTTTGGAAGGCTTTTGTGTGCTTCTTGGGTATTTTTATAGCTTCTGCTACGTACCTAAACGTAGCCGAAAGAAACGTACAAATACCAGGCTAACTATCAAACACTGCGAGTGGGGGGATTCACATAAATGCCAAAAAACACATCGCCAACGATTTTCTATTAACAACAAGAATAAATAAAGGATTCTATACAAACAAGCAAAAGAAATAAATTAAAGATTGCTATTAAAGAGCAAACAATTACATTATACGGACAATTTAGTAATTCAGATACGAAGTGCGCATCTCGTATTTTACATAAAAAACAACTAATCAGTAAAGAAAATAAACGTGTGAGAGATTTTGTCAAACATTTTTAAAATTGTGCATAATATCTGTGGAAAAATAAACTAATCACTAAAGAGAATAAACGTCTGCGTTCTTTTGACAAGCATGTTTAAAAATGGTACATCGCAGAGCGATTCTAATATCAATTCGCAGCAACAAACAATAGTCCTTCAGTTTCACGTTTCTTGTTACATAACCACACCAAACGCTGATAAGAAATACTCCGTTACCATAATGGCACTAGCGATCTATAGGTAAAAGCAGTTGGTCTGTGGCAAAGAACAGTCGGGCCTACATAAAAAACCAATTTGTCCCACAGCTAACAGCTGAAAAGAGAATCTTATTAGGATGGATAAGCGCGGAAGAACTTACCGATGCACCCAAGATACCCCCTACTTGTCGAACAAAGAAACGTGCATCGCTATTGGAGTACTAGGACGAGTAATGTAGAAAAATACTTCAACGCACAAGCTGTAGAGTCAAATTAAAATTCGTTTAATAACAAGAATTCAAACTTCGATCCTCGCGTTATCAAATGTGATTAGAAACTCGAAATACGTTTATCAAATAATAATATGATCCATTATGTTGGCAAATCTTTTGGTCGTAACAGTATCAGAATTTAATTGTACACTATAGCAATGTGTAGCAAGCCAGCGGATACCGATAACAAGGTACCGACTATTTAAATTTAGAGTAAACTTTTCGTTTTAAAGTAAATAGATTTAAGTTGAAAATTATTAGAAAGCGTATTTATTGTAGAAAGGTCTAATATACCGGGTGTTGTTGGAGGATTTGAGCAGGATCTACGTAAATGAATAATGAAATACCAAAAAGGGATAGGTTTTAACTGGCCATCGTAAAGTATACGTAACACTTTTTAAAGTTTTTTGTTTTTACGTAAAAAAAAAGTAGAGAAATATGTTTATTCGAGCGCAACGCCTCCTTATAAAAGGCCTCATGGGACACCTCGCAGGACGCCTCCTTATAAGCGTTTTGCATGGAACGCTTCTTTATGGAACGCCTCATAGCGCCACATTGCTCTTTGATTTCATATCTAGCCACTAATTGGATACATAGAGACCACCGAGATTTTCAAATTGGAAAATGTACCTAAGTTTGTTTCTATACATAAAGTTTTTGATTCTATTATGATCCCATTATGCGCGCCATACGCAACAAGTGGGAGCGATGCGAGAACAATACAAAGATGCGTTAGACAAACAATACCTTATTAGAAAAAATAAAAAAGAATTGAAAGATTATTTTATGTGCCGGTGGACTGACTTAGACACATCTGGATTTTACGAGCTATATGCATTTGTGGTTAGTAAGAAAGACTATTTTGGTTATGTGGGCGTTCTTGCAGAAAGGGATGATACTAAATTGGTTTACTATTTAAAAGTTTTTTCTAAGAACGTATTTATCAAAATGGCGGATGACATAGACGAACTACGAAAGGTGGAGTTAGTAACCTTGGCGTACATCACACGTAAAGGGGTTCCCTTAAACATTATCTATTTGCCTAATAAAGAACGTTTCGGATCGTTTATAACTGAAGGTCTTACAACCTATAAGGGTAATACATTTACAAAAGTGGAGGACATACCACTATACAACAGTATGTGGAAGAATCTGGATTACCTCCAATACCAGCAAAAGGAAATCGAACTAGCCAACAACATACGTATGCGCAGGAAATAGTTGGAGAACCACGACTAAAAAATTGCCACAAACTGCAAGAATTATACAAAGTAATAAATCAGGTTGTCAATGGAATCAAAGACTATGCAAAGAAACAAACTTCGGTACATTTAGCAATTGGAATATTTCGACGGTTTCAATGTATCCAATTATTGGCAGGAAAAGGAGACTTGAACATCGACTTGAATTTTAAACTACGGATGAAACAAGATAAAATTAAAATTATTCCGAACAAGCACAAAGAAAGGCCAGTTTTCTGTGCGTAACTTGGTACTAAAATTAAGTTTTACTAGGTCCAGGTTTGGGTGATTAAATGTTTTTAAATTATGTTAGTAATCTAATGTTAAAATAAAGTTTTAGAATAGAACTAACTGACTTTTTATTTGTAAAAAACTGTGGCGTCACTGTGGCCTTGGAAAAGTAGTTGCAACTAGGCAGCCGAAGTATAGTGTTGTGTTTAAACTAGCTTATAATTGGTTTACATTAGCAAGAAATATACAAATCGCTAAATTTCATAGCTTAACAATGCATTTACTTTCTCTCGGTGATTCATTTATTTCCTTGGAAACTAGTCCAGTCTTCAATTTTCAAAGGGCGTCCGTTCCGGCAATCTAATAAAACTTTGTGTTAATTTTTAAAATACTTAGACTTTACTCTAGAATTTGAAAAGATTTAAAAGTTGTTACGTTCTAATTTTGCTTTAAAATTTCCATGGTTCCCTCAAATCCCTTTTGCTTTTAAAACGAAAATTTATTCGATAAATTAAATAGTCTATGCCTTGTTTTAGGTATCCGGTAATATGTTAAATCCTTCAACATAATTAATAATAAATACGCTTTCTACAAATTTTCATTTTGACTTTATTGATTCCGAAACGAGAAGTTTATGCTACAATAAAATAGTTTAGTATTAGGGCACATAGAAAACAAAAGAGATAGCATACACAGTTGCATTTAAAAGGAAAGGACAAATTTTAAAAGCGGTCCATCGTGTGTACAAACAGAAATTTGTAGTATTATCAAAATCTGCGAAAAAAGGGGAATTTATCGGGTAAGTGAAAGGCATCGAACAGATAATTGATTGGAGAGAATATACAAAGAGTTTTGGGGAAAAAATGTTTATACATAATACGGAAGGAGAGAAGGTCAAATGGAATGACAGCACAGCAGTGCAAGTTCGGAAAGTTTACGATGGAAAGTGTTACGTTTTTTTTCGTGGCCGCCACGTTGGGCGCCAGAAATTTCTGTTACGTAACACAAAGAAAGTCAAAGAAATGACCGGGCTCAATCGGAGAGTAGGGGGGGTTGTAGAAAGCAGACTGACCTATGATGTATGCGGCGATAAGGAGTTAGTAACAGTACCTGCAATAAAAGAAATTAGAATAGCAAACCTGCAATAAAAAAAGATTAGTCCTGCAAACCTGAAATAAAGAAAAAGCATAGCAGCAATGCATAGTCTAAGTTATTCAGTACTTTGTAGAATGTAAATAAAACTGTTTAGATAAACTATATAATATAATCACGATAAAAGCATTACAAAAATTTTGTACAAAGTGAGGTAATATTGGGGAGTAGCAGAAACGTTTCCTCACACACCAATTAAACATAAATCAGACAAAATATTAACAAAAGATAAATAGATAAGACACAATTGATATGAGTAATTCAGCAGTATTGATTTTTTTTTCTTTTTTTTTTTTTCTTAATCGCAGGCAAGTCTATTGTAAAAGGTATCAGAACGACGAAGATATGGCAAAACAACGGATAGATATTTAAAGTAATAATAAGTAGGAAATAGTTCAACTTACAAAAAGTCCTTCAGTAACGCTTCCTCGCATTTGAAGTGTGGGATTCACGAGGTCCTGCACTAACAAAGCACTTCAGCCTTGACTGTGAGGGTGTTTGTAACAACCCGATTTTCAATCGCTTTGTTAAGCATGTATTTTATCATTATTCTTATATAATGTTACGCTACTGCGTACCAAAACTCATATTATTATCAGTTGACACAATTCAATTATTACCTTCTTACTTCGAACCGTGGTTCAATTATTATATGTACGTGTTATAAAGCCTGCATAGACCGTGGTGGAATTAGTTTACAAGCGAATGCTTCTATATTTTAAAAAGCTTTCGTTTTACATACGGTACCTGGGATCGCATAATATTTACAATACAATGTATTGAGAGGGTTAGTTTCTGGTATTTAAACATATGGTGCGGCTGCAGGGCCGGACGGAATTCATTGGGGTTTTTGCAGGAATGTGGTTGCAGATGTAAAGAAACAGCAATGATTCTTGGTTTTTTTTTTGGTGTGTGGTTTTTGGGGACGGACGTGTTTATGTGTGTGCTTAGAACACGTAAGTACTTATTTTGTTTGAAAGGACATTTATTTTTAATAATGCAAGTAACACTTTGATATAAATTTCCTCCTGATACTACATCGATTTATGTAGACCATTATTGAATTGTAACGAGTTAACCTGAGTATTAATTCTGGGTTCCGGTGTACATACATTATCGGGCCTGTCAAATAATTGTTACTTCTTTATGAACAACGTTTCCCGCGAAGTTATTTTGTTGTTTTGTGTTATGAATATTTACAAGTGGTTGGTTACAAAGACTTTTCATTGTTGTTTTCTTTGTAAAAGTAAGAAATGGTTTAACACAAGATGTACAGCATTAATATATTTGTATAAATAACGTTTCGCTTTTATACTATACTTACAAATACCTTTTGTAATATAATGCATCTGTGCACAATATTAATTTTATTAGTATAATTTTAAAATAGATTCTTGTACTTTTTGTATTAAACGCTGATGCAGACATTTGATAAGGTGTGGTATTGCGTCTATTTGGAATTTTTAGTTCTGTTTTATCAATTAGCATAGTTGCTTGTAAAACAAGTTAATCATAGTTAGGCTAAGGTTAGGTATACGTGACGACGTGCACGTCCCTAGATAACAATTAGGTTAGATAGAATTACGTTTATTTTATGTCGGAATAGTGGGCCCTGTAGGCCTTATTTCATTTCGAGTCAAGACTGTTTAGTTATTTGTTTATACCTGCTTTTCCTGACAGTCGATGGTATAATAAAATGTTATTTCTTTTTTCTAAACTATGAAGTTTATTTCATGATTACTTTTATTAGGTATCAGTGCCTTTCCGCTGATTGGCGCCCATGTTTATTATAAATTGATGATTTTTCTTCATATTGCATAATTGGTAAGTACAAGCAAGGTTTTAGTTATGAGTTTGAACCACGACCTACGCCGCTGAGTTTTAGTCTGCCTGGCCTTAATTAACCGTCTCGACTGGTCTTCACAGTTCCACGACGGACGGTTGATTATGTAATTATTTCATGTTGATGGAATTTCTTACACTTCACACTAATCACACCTACGCATTTCACTGGTGTTAGCAGCAGACATTATTATGCTGGTGGAACTACGTAAAATCGATAAATCTCTTGTTAATTCTATTTCCTGAGACAATAATTTTGAAAGATTTTGTAACACAAATTGTAAAGAAAAATAGTAATAAAAATTTAGAGCCACGGGCTTGCAAGGCACGACGTAATGCATTAAACTAACAGTAACGTGAAGCGTTTTATTTGCTACCTATGGTAACAAAGGAAAAGCTAATGCTTTTGCATAACCAAATTCGCGCAAACAAAGATCTATTTTAGATTCGTTGGGGTTAGAAAATTCAGGAACTACATTACCAACTGTCTTTACAAGTGAATGAGATACCTGTTCATAAGAAGCAACCTCTTTTTCTTTCTCTACTAAACCTGCTACAACTGTATCACCATTTTTAGAAACACTCAAGTTTTGAAACTGTGTTTGAATAAACCAAAGTATGCACTACTCTGATAAGAAAAAGGAGGTCACGAAAACTAGATCGCACACAGTTCAAATATAAAAAGATAAATCAACAAAAAAACACAATTAGTAAAGCAACGCGCATCACTAAGTCAATGTTCCGTAAAACAACCGTCAAGTTCTACTACTTTTAGTTCCAACAGAAAAGCAACAAAAAAAACAATCAGTAAAAGCCACGCGCATCAGTAAAACCGTCAGTCAATGACCTTAAAATCGCGCTTGTGGTCAATCAAACACGTTACATATAAAGCATATTTTCTTCAAAAGCCATCAGAACTACACTGTTCTACAGTTAATAAACAACGTTTACTTCACAAGAAAACTAAACTCAAAACACAATTAATAAAGCAACAAGGAAACAGTATTTTTCACGTAACATGTCGGAACAAAACACAAACTACAACTCTCCATCTGTTTCTAGGAACTCGTCGCTATTACAACCGCTTATCGACTATTATCTAAACTTGTTAATAACATAAGGAACATCCAATAAAATGAATGCAGCCATCCTATCTACTAATTAATTACAGCGGCCCATCATTTCCGATAAGCTGGAAATGCAATTTACGAATAATCCAATTTACAATTTATTTATTAATGAAAATCAATCTTCAAATTATCTACTTTTAAAGTAATACCCACGAGTTAAATTGCATCCAAATCTGAATTATTCTTAAGTATTTCCTTTATACAAACAGCGATCCCAATGAAACGATGTATTTTTAAGTACGTTAACAGAAAGGAAGCGTAAAATGTTAAACTACAAAAATGCCCGTTACAAAAGTATTTTATAAACCATCTTATTCTCAGGTCTCATTCAAAATTATTGATATTCCATAGAAAATGCGAAGAATAGTTGCAGCAATGAACCTGAAGTGTTGTTACGATAAACTATCATCTTTATCAGTAAATAAAAAAAAGTATGCTAAATTTATTAAACGACAAATCAATTCTAATCAACCCCATAGATTTTGATAAAAAGTTATGCGAAACTAAGAACTTTCATAAGACAAAATTCATCAAGCACTACTAGATTTTGTATAACTTTTTTTACGTTTTACTACAAGCTACATAATTATGTTTGGCATCCTTTTACGTTAAAAAACCCCTTTTACAGCTACTATTTACTCACCTGTCTCTTGAGTTGCAGTTAAAACTTGATATGAAAAGAGCCAGGAGGTTCCATTTGTATTTCTTTAACGTCCGTAATGGCAGAATGATTCACCTGCAAAGATCTTTCATAAACAAATTAACCTTACTTAAATTGTGTTGGAGGTTTCCTTGTTTTAAAGCTTGGTACATAATGCACAATAAGAAGACTTAATAAAAAAGATTAGCCAAGAGCAAGTCGAGCTCGCACTATTAGGGTTCCGTACCAATACTACAGTGAGCAATCAATAAACCAAATTGTGCTGTTTTTATTTTTTATGTATATTTAAATCTTATCCAACTTAGATTGTGCTAACTAAAAAATGAATATATTATCCTACATTGTAATGGTACGTTAGTAGTACATTAGTTTTCAAGAAAAACCTCTGTGACAGACGGACGGAGAGACACGAGAGTGATCTCATGAAGGCAAGGCCGTGCTCAAGGGGGGGGGCAGAGTGGGACATTTGCTCCAGGGCACAGCACCACTTAAGGGGCCCAGAAGCAATAGCGTTTTTAAGATCCATTACAATTCGATGTCATCAATAACTAAGAGCCCGGACTGTTAACTAAATTGTTAAATTCTACTACAAAGGACCCGTAAGAGTCCGAACCCGTCGGTGTATTGCACCGATTTGCCCTATGTTATAAACGCCACTGCCCAGAAGCGCTATACAACGACATTATTTGTAAAACTGTAAAATCTAATGGCTTGCATCTCAAGTTATCAGCCAAGCCACAAAACTACAACTTTACTACTAGATAATACATAATTATAATAATAATAAAGCTGTGGTGTTGATTTAGGTGAAATACGTGCGGTCAGTAGTTGAAAAAGGTCCTACAAAACATCCACTGAAATTTCTTACTGATTCAACTGGAAACAATTTTCCAGTAAACATTCTGAAAAAGGAATTGAAAAATGGTGAGCAAATATCGCGTGCTGGTTGGTATGGAGCCAAAAGCAAAGTACCTTACACTGCTTTTGCTGTAGAGTATTTTATTCTGGTCCTGCCAATACAAAATCGGCATTTGCAACATTTGAGGGAGTACACAGTGCTTGGTGAAAACTTTATGATAAAGTGAAAGAACATGAATCTAATAATAGTCACAAAAAGTGCTATGTTGGATGGCGGTGTTTGGAAAAACATCTCTCAACGGGCATGTCAATTGACCAACAAGTACTACAAGAGTAGCAGAGTGAGATATTGGTGTGGAAAAAGTTACTGCATCGGATATTAGATGTAATTCTTTTTTTGGGTGAGAGAGGCCTTGCATTTAGAGGAGACTCTGATCGGATTGGTGACCCAATTAATGGAAATTTTTTGGGTATGTTAGAACTTTTAAGTAACTACAATGAAGCTCTAAAAGAACACTTAACAAAAGTTAAAGAAGCACAAAAAGGAAATAAAAAGCTCCAAATAACGTATCTGTCCAACAAAATTCAAAATGAGTTTGTTCAATTATGTGGAGAAACTATTAAAAAAACAATACTTCATGAACTGAAAATTGGAAAATACTATGCCTTAATGGTATACTCAACTCCTGACACCTCACATTTGGAGCAACGTGTCTTTATTTTGAGATATGTTCGTTTGAACAGTAACGGTCAATTTGATATTCAAGAGAGATTTTTTGAGTTTATCAACATGAATAGAAAGACTGGTCATTTAGTTGCCGAAATGATACTTACAACTCTAAAAGATAACAAAATACAAATTTCTGACGGCCGCGGCCAAGGGTATGATAATGCCGCAAATATGAGTGGCAGATTTAAAGGTGTACAGGCCTATTTGATGGAAAAGAACAATTTAGCAATATATTCTCCATGTGCATGCCACAGTTTAAATTTATGTGGAAAGCATGCAGCTGAATGTTGTGTCGAAGCTGTTTTTCGGTGCCGTTCAAAAAGTGTATACATTGATTGGAGTTTTAGTGGATAGCTGGCTATTTTGAAGACTGAAATAGGAGAATCTCTTCACTTGCAATCATCAACGAGATAGATTGCTCGTGTCAAAAGTGTAAAACCATTTGCAAAACACTTACCCGGGCTGCTAGTGGCTATACAAAGCTGCTTTCTACTGATCTGGCAGCAGGAACAAAGGCAGAAGTAAATGGTTGCATTAAGTATATTTCATGAATAGTGTTCGGTCTCTTTGTCGCACGTTCGCGTGGTTAATTTTAAGTTATTTAAATTTGTAGTCGTAAATCTAGTAGTAAAACTGTCATCCCTTGTTCCCTTATATCCTGCCATAAAAATTCCTTGTGCATCTGTGAATAAGGTGGACAGAGTAGTGAACAAACACTTGCTTATGGATATTGAAGCAGAACGGTCGTCGGTTTCTTCGTTCAGTGTACCGTAAGTTAGTCAAGTGCCCCAGACTTTCGTTGTTAAACCCTAAAAAACATAGTGCAAGTGTTACGTAACATAGACTCAACTCGCATACAGTCCACTTGGTTGAAGGAAGAGGAACTGCAGTTTAGAAAAACAAAACACCGCGGAGGTAAGTCGATGTATAAATTTATAAGACCCCCCGCGCGTGAACAAAATTGGCCTTCATCGCTGGATCTTTAATTAAATAATTAGTTCCTATCCTTTGAGCTCCTTATATTTAAATTTAAATTTATAAAATTGTCGTAGTTTTTATTATGGTTAAACGTGTTACACAGAAAAGAACATCTTGCTTACACATACATTCCTTATCCTTTGTGGCAAAGATTAGGGTCGTCGTCGGTATCCTTTTATGTAAACTATTTATGAGGGTTATTGTATCATAGATCTTTACCTTATTTGTCACTTCAAGTTGGAGCAACCATTGGGGTTCATGCAACTTGTATAACAAAGGGGTTATTGGTATTTATTTGAAACCTTAAAAGCTTTGTCGGGCAAGCACTGTAGTTAGGTGCATTTTTCTATTAATAATTTAATTTCGTAGATGAATTAGTAATTTAGCGTATTCGAGTCACGCATTGTTTTTACATTAATTTTTATTGTCGTTCATTAATCATTAATTAAATATGGTTATATCAATTGATAAAGCTATTCTTGAAGCTAAATTTGTAGTTAAAAGGTTGGATCACATTTACAGTAAGATCAACCAACCGGAAGACGTATCGATTGCTTTAATTAGAGCGTCGATTAAAAGTGTCGAACAGATTGAAACGCTTTTCAAATCCTTTTGCAAGGATATTTTCTTTGATGAAGAAAGTGAACAATTGGATGAATTTTCGGCTCTTAGGGTGAAAATCGATGATTATCTATTAGATATTCGTATTATCGCTGAACAATGCGAATTAGATCTGGTAGAAAATAAGCCAAAGGTGGAAAATATGAATAATTCCTTTTCGTCAAACTGTGCAATTCGCTCGAAACATTTTTCAGTCCCCCGCTTCTCCGGACGCATATCAGATTTTGAGAGTTACAATGCAATCTATAAGCGGTTGATTCATGATAATGTCAGTTTGTCACCCGTTGAAAAATTTTGCCATCTCGTTGATACATTAGATGAGTCGTCGCGTGCGTTGATAAAACACTTGCCATTAAATGATTATGCATACGTGGAAGCCTATAAAATTATTACTAATCGTTTTCAGTCCAAGAGGTTATTACTTTCGACATATTTTAATGCTCTCGAAAAATGCCCTAAGGTCAGTTCCTCAGACTCGCATGCGGAACTCCGGCAATTAATTAGTTGTTTTGATGAAAATATATTCGCGTTAAGGCAGATGGAAATAGATTTATTAGATTTCATGTTGTTCAATCTGTTATCGAAAAAATTAGATACAAACATTTTAAAGCGTTTCGAATTAGGAAATAATGACGAAATTCCCTCGTTCAAAGATTTAAGGTCGTACATTGAAAACAATGTAAAGTGTTGGAAATAAATGACATTGCGTCAGGAACATGCTTAAAATCTCGAGATTCCGTAAAGAAAGAGAAAAGGAAGGTTCGTTAGCACTTCGGCTAAAACTTCTTTAGTTAGTACCACCAATGATGTTAAAATTGTAGTTTCTGTCAAGCTGTGCATCCTATTTATAGATGTAAGCAGTTTCTCGATAAAACCCTCAAGAAAGATTTGAGGTGGTAAAGCTTAAAAATCTTTGCATTAAATGTTTAAATCCTTCACATTCGATGAAAAATTGTACGTTAGATTGGTCGTGTAGAAAATGTCATCAGTCGCACAATTCGTTGCTTCACTTCGATAAACAAGAAAATCGGTGTCGCCACGCCGACAAACCCATCGTCAAAGGTCAGCGTCTCCTCGGAGAGCGGCGCCTAGACTTACTTCTACTAGTAGACCTAGTGAAGACAATCTGTCGTCGTCGGTTGTGCATGAACAACCTGCCACTAGCTCGTTGATTTCGACGTCATTAGAACACACAACCACGCTGTTAGCTACGGCAATGGTGTCGGTGCTTGATTATACAGGAACATTGCAATCTGTTCGTGTAATATTAGATAACGGATCCATGGAAAGTTGTATGACTGAAAGGTGCCGTCAGAAATTAGGTTTAAGAAACGGAGAGCCAATGTCACTGTTCAAGGACTTGGCTTGAATTCGTCGTTGGTGTCTGGTGCACTATCGTGTGTAGTCAGCCCTCGGGAGCACGGTCTCCAGCATATGGAATTGATTGTTATATTTTACCTAACATTTGTAATCAATTACCTTCGTCGTCGATAGGGGTCAAGGAATGGTCGCATACTCGAGGTTTGGCCTTAGCTGATCCTAATTTTAATGTTCCTGGTAAAATTGACATGCTACTCGAAGCGGAAATCTTTGCTCAGGTTTTGTTGAACGAGTCTCCTTGGGGTGTCGCTAACGAGCCAGTTGCTATTAAAACAACCTTTGGTTGGGTTTTAACGGAAAGGTCGTTTCCCGAATAGTTCTATTACGTCGTTGTGTGCTTTCGTTGAACCCTTAGACAGTGACATTCGTCGATTTTGGGAATTAGAAAATATTCTCTTCAAAAAACACATTTCTCCTGAAGAAGAAAGGTGTGAAAATCAATTTGTGGAAAGTTATAGACGTAACAAGGACGGTCGTTTTGTAGTGTCCTTGCCCTTTAAAATTTCGGAACCCTCATTTGTGGGTACGAGATCAATTTGTATTAAAAGATTTTGTCGTTAGAACGTCGTTTGCTAAAAATCCTGAATTGTATTCAGATTATAAAAAATTTATGGAGGATTATTTGACAAGCGGTCACATGGTTCAAGTGAAATCGCTTGAAAATTCGTCGGGTCATGAGAAAATGTACTACATTCCCCATCATGCTGTACATAAGCGTGATAGCACTACCACCAAATTGCGTGTGGTTTTCGATGCTTCGTGTCAGGATCAATCTGGAAAGTCGTTAAATGATAGCTTGGGTATTGGTCCTGCTTTGCAAAAGGACATTGCAGTTTTGTTATTGCACTTTCGTGTACATCGTCTCGTAATTACAGCTGACATTAAACAAATGTATCGGCAGATTTTGGTTAAAGATACTCATCGTAATTATCAACGTATCGTCTGGAGATTTTCTCCGTCAGATCCTATTATGGACTTTAAGTTAAATACTGTGACTTATGGAGTTTCGTTGTCGCCTTTTTTGGCCTTGCGTACTGTTCAAGAATTGGCAAGGTTAGAATCAATTAATTTTCCTTTCGCGTCATCGGTATTGGCGAGCGATACCTATGTTGATGACTTAGTCAGTGGATGTAATTCGATTGAAGCTGCTAATCAATTAATTGGGGAATTGAATAGTATTTGCTCTAGTGGTGGTTTTCAATTAAGAAAATGGAGAAGTAATTGCCCGGAAGTGATGTCCAACTTGAGGGAGTCCCTGTCCAGTTCGGACGCAATTACATTTCAAGATAAAGATAGTGGTTCAATAAAAATTTTGGGCCTTTCGTGGCGTGCTCTTACAGATGCATTTTTATACAACTTAGACGTCGAAGAGCGCACTTGCACTAAGCGTAATATTTTGTCGGCTATCGCAAAAATTTTTGATCCTCTCGGGTTGATAGCACCTGTAGTACTGTTCGTTTAGTTCAAGATCTTTGGCTATTAGGTCTCGGGTGGGACCAAGAGCCTCCATTGGAAGTCATACAAAAATGGAAACATTTTTTGGGTGAATTGCCAGCGGTTTCGAATATTGAGATTTCGCGTCACATCGTATGTCATAATTTTAAAAAGGTGGAGTTGCATGGATTCTGTGATGCTTCTGAAGCCGGGTATGCAGCTGTCGTCTATTTTCGGTCGTTCAATCTAGAAGGTAATATTACCATTTCATTGGTATGCGCAAAATCAAAGGTTGCTCCTACTAATCGCGTTTAATTGCCCCGTCTCGAATTGTGTGCTGCCGTACTCTTGGCAGATTTAGTAGATTTCGTCAAAAATACTTATACAGATATTTTATCATTTAGTAATATTTTCGCGTGGTCAGATTCTACTGTTGTTTTGTCTTGGATTCGGTCTTCCTCGCATAAGTGGAAGACATTCGTTAGCAATCGTATTTCGCATATTCAAGAACGTATTCCTCCATCTTCGTGGTTTCATGTTAAGTCCCAGGATAACCCTGCGGATTGTGCCTCACGTGGACTTTTGGCTTCAGAGTTGGTTCATCATCCATTATGGTGGACAGGACCTTCCTGGTTAGTGCGTCGTAATGAAGAATGGCCAGTAACATCGCTGCCAAAACTTATCGGCTCATCTCAGATGGACGTCGAATATCGTACTCAGTCGTTAACAGTCGTTATGTCTGAGAATTTCTTAGATTTGTTGTTGGATAAATTTTCAAAACTGCAGAAAATTTGTAGGATTATTACATGTATTCGTCATTTCATTCGTAATGTTCAATGTCCAGATTTGCGTTCAAAATATTCTGATAGTTTGTCTCTAGCTCAACAGCAAGAGGCTATACAGTTATTGATTAAAAGAGTTCAAACAAATGCTGTTGTTCAAGACATTGCAAATATCAAAACTGGAAAACTTGTTAGTAAACAACTTCGTAGCCTTAGTCCGTTTCTAGATAGTCGTGATTTGTTGAGGGTGGGCGGTCGCCTACGTAATTCTGACTTGTCGCATGATGCAAAATTTCCAATTTTGCTTTACGTTTACATCCTGGTAGGGACGGTATCGTTCGGATACCTACAATCAAGACAGCTCAAGGGTTCGTTAAACGTCCTCTGGTGAAACTATGTTTACTGCCAATTACTTAATATTTAATGGTATGTATACATATATTCACTTATATAAGTTTGTCGGTTAGGTTTCTTAGTTAATAGCTCTAATTAGTTTTTAAATATAAAATAAGTTAGTTCATACTTATTTTGGTGGGCGGGATGTTCGGTCTCTTTGTCGCACGTTCGCGTGGTTAATTTTAAGTTATTTAAATTTGTAGTCGTAAATCTAGTAGTAAAACTGTCATCCCTTGTTCCCTTATATCCTGCCATAAAAATTCCTTGTGCATCTGTGAATAAGGTGGACAGAGTAGTGAACAAACACTTGCTTATGGATATTGAAGCAGAACGGTCGTCGGTTTCTTCGTTCAGTGTACCGTAAGTTAGTCAAGTGCCCCAGACTTTCGTTGTTAAACCCTAAAAAACATAGTGCAAGTGTTACGTAACATAGACTCAACTCGCATACAGTCCACTTGGTTGAAGGAAGAGGAACTGCAGTTTAGAAAAACAAAACACCGCGGAGGTAAGTCGATGTATAAATTTATAAGACCCCCCGCGCGTGAACAAATAGAGTGTGTTTTAATGGCGTCGATTTAGTTCAAAGCCTTGTCTCTGATTGATTATAGAAATAATGTTCTTCAGAATTGTGAAGTAAGTATTGATAAAAAAGTAATTAAGATTGATGGTCTTATTAAAGATCTAGAACTTAGAGACAGGTGGTCAGCAATTTTAAATGAATGCGAAACTGTGTGTAAGCAAATTGGAATTAAGACGCATACTCAGGAGGAATCAACAACAATGAATAACACAGGTAGCAAACCAAAAAGAACAATTAAAAGGAAAAGATTTGCAGATGAATCTGAAACTGACGAAAAAATTGAAATAACGGGTCCTTATGACAAATTTAGAATTAATGCTTTTAATGTAATTATTGGCAGACTTTTAACTGAAATGAGAGTGCGATATGAGGCTGCAAAATCAATCAATGACACATTTTCTTTCATTTGGAAATATTTGGAACTGACTGAAGAACAAATTAACACAAAATGTGAGGAGTTCATCAAAACATATAAAAATGATGTTTCTCAAGAATTAAAAGACGAATTAGTTCATTTGAAGACCATTCACGAGGCTAATTTAGGGAACAATTTTTTGGTTCCCCTTGAACTTTTACACAAGTTAAGGGAAGAAAATTTATCTGAGATTTTTCCCAATGTGTGCGTTGCACTCAGAATTTTTTGCACACTTCCTGTTACAGTGGCACACGGCGATAGGTAATAAAACAATAGTATATTGCATATTGCATATAACAAAATATAGTAATTAGTTTTTTAGTTAAACTGTTTTATTTAAATTTTGACAACGCAATGCGTTTGTAGGTCTTTTAGTGAAATGTCTCTTTTAAAGAATATGCACAGATCAACAATGGGACAGGTCAGACTGACGTCTTTAGACATGATTTGCTTGGAAAATAAATTAGCAAAAGAAATTAATTTTGAAAGTGTGATAAATGAATTTGCAAATAAGAAAGCTAGAAAAGTAAATTTTTAATTTTAAGTTTCAATTTTGTAGATAGGATGAAATATAAGTATGTATGAATAAATAATTTAATAACAAGTATATATAATTATTAATTCTGCAAATCTTTAAATATTATGTTCTTTACTTCTGAGATAAGCGCCATAAAATTCGTTTTCATTTTATTTTTAAGTGACAACAAAATTTCAAAAACTTTACTAGCTTATTAGGGGATTTGGTGGGAGAGGGCCCTCTAAATCCCTGCCCCAGGGCCCATGAAACCTGGTCCCGGTCCTGCATAAAGGTTCCGTTATACTTTATAAGGTACGGAACCCTAAAAAATGAGCAGAATACGAGGGTGGAATTTAAGGGAATCAAACAGAGCGTAACGGTATTTTACAATGAGGTTAGGAAACATGTTACTAATTGGAGGTAGAAGTAGATATTTGAAAAAGGAGCCCGTCAAATTTAAAGAGATAACGCTAAGTTTACTAGTAATGCCATTCCTATAGAACAATGTCATAAACTTTATGGGGATGGTAAAATCAATTCTAAAATACTTTTCAATAATTTGAAAGTTCCCGTAATGACTATTGAGGATAATCAATAGAAAGGGCAACGCTGAAATTTGGTTTGGTTTGATGTAGATGGAGATAAGTACATTTGAAAAATTTTTCTAGAGAAATTTTTAAACTATTACTGGGTGGAGGGGGGGATGATAGACAAAATAAAGTTAGGGCCAATTTACTAATGGAAAAACTTAATGCTGAAACTATGCACAGACGAAAGTACAGTACATTACAAAAATGTTTAGTATTGCATAACAGTAGAGTAAAATCAAGGATCCTGCCGCCACATTTCCTCCAGAATCCCACATTTCCTCCCAAATTTACATGTAAATCCCCATAAGGAGGAAATGTGGTGGAGTAACATTTCCTCCAGAATCCCACATTTCCTCACACATCTGGAGGAAATAGTTTTCTTCGACTAACCATTTTTCATCTTTCGAGATAAATATATCTTAATTTTTCATCTTTCGAGATAAATGAGCATCCTCATTTGCTCCCACATCTAAACCAAATACTTTTCTTTGTCTAGCCAACGCATCTTTCGAGATAAACCTATCTTGTTTGGTATCAATCAATATTAGAATTTTCTCAGCTACCCGAATCTCTAGGAATTTTTCAGATATCATCACCCCCAAGGGAGCTACCCTAATTTTAAGATTTCTTACCTGTAGCGACTTTTGACCGTTCTTATAAACTTTTTTAGTCATGCGATACATTAAATTAGCTTAGAATTTTATGCACATCCCGAATCTGCAAACAGATTTGAAATCGGACCACGCCCTGCAAAGTTACACATATACCCTCTGCGAGATAAATCTTTCTCCACATTTCCATCCACGAGATAAACCTACCTTGTTTGGTATCAATCAATATTAGAATTTTCTCAGCTACCCGAATCTTTAGGAATTTTTAGATTGCGCCATCCCCAGAGAGCTACCCCATTTTAAGATTTCTTACCTGTAGCGACTTTTGAGTGTTCTTATAAATTTTCTTAGTCATGCGATACATCTTGTTAGTCTAAAATTTTACACAGAATTTGAATCTGCAAACAGATTTGAAATCGGACCATCCTTACAAAGTTATACTTTAAAGCTCCCAAACCACTTTAAATTGTTTTGCTCGTCTATGACATATGCTTTAACCAACTATTTCCCTAGAAATCTAAAACCGCAAGGATTTTAGAAACGAGTCCTTTATAAGCCATAAGTGCTTAGTATTTAAAATCATTTTTTCAAACAGTAATGTGCTTCTCTCAGAATGTCGCAAAAACCCATGACTTAAAATTTTTTCTGGTTTTAACATAATTACATGTACAATGCTAAATTGTTGGAAAATACATAGACAAGAACAAACTAATCGCTTTACAATTATGTGACGTATAGTGAAAGTAGTATAGAGGACAAACTAATTGCTTTACAATTATGTTACGTAAAGTGAAAGTAGCCTTTCTTTTTATTAATTAGCAGCTATGTGATTTGAAAAATACAATAGATATGCTCAATGCTAAATGCTTGGAAAATACAAGTCGTTTCAAATCAATTTCTTAACGAGCATGTGAATCACATGTGAAAACTGTATATAATTTCTTTTCTTGGACTTTCTATTAATTATGTTTGTGTATTAGAAATTGATTAATAATTGCAGGATACAAATTTTAAATAAACACTTTGCTAAGGGAACACCGAACTTGTTGTATACAGAATACTTACTAATAAAGCAATTTAATTTTAAATAACTTCTACTCCATATTTTTCGAAAATGGCATGCTTTGAAACAATCGAAGATTACCGAAGACACTCGAAGAGTGCACAAACGCGGTCAGTAAACCATAATTAATAATCGCCTTTATAGGTTCCACATTTCGACCATTTCCCAATGACTTTAATTTCTTATTAGAGAATTCTTATTCTCCCACGCACTGCTACGTAGTTGCATGTCCATTCCTTTTGAGGTATATGCTCGTTATAGGTTGTAGCACCCGCGGTTTTACTTAACTACACTTTGTGAGATCCCTTTAATCTTTTTTTAATCGTGTCCTTCTCGCGTACAATACAGTAGGACTTAGCCTTACTACCTACAAATTCTAACACCAAGTCACCGTTAAACTCGTCTTTAAATTTCCCCCACAACTTTTTGTTAACATGCGGTATATTGTGTTTATTATTTCCGCGTACACCACTTTAAACCTAAAAAATAAAAACAGGATAGTTTAATACGTCTATTAATAATTTATGGTAATGTTGGCGATACAAATATGTAAAAACAAACTTTATCAAGAAATATGTTTTAATAGAATACATACATGTATTGATAACATCTATAAACCGCTGTGGTAACCAGAGTCTGGCGAATCTGGGATAGCCAAATCTCTAAACATTTGCGCAAGCGATTGCCTTGCAGTTGCATCTTTTAAGTACTGAATGGGGAAACATTTAATAAGTTCCAACACTGTCAAGTAATTTAAATTGCTGCAATCATTAGACAGAGAAATACTGGCACTGCTCTCTCCCTCTAATAACGTTTGAACCCTTTCTTCCTCCGTCGTATTTCCACATACTTTTTTTATATCACCAACAAATTTTTCGTAAAATTCTGGAAAGTTTCAACACCTTAACTCAACCATTATAAACAGATCAATTCTCGCAAATTTAATAGCTTGATGCACTCGTACGCAGGTAGCACAATAACATTCCCATCTTTCGTAATCTCCATATTATATAAATTCTCTTTTCAAAATTGTTCTAAAACCATATACTTCTATTAAAGGCTGTGCTCAGCTGCAATTTGAAATCTTGATCCAATTGTATGTCAACAACATCGTTTCCAGTAGTCAGATCATTTAATCGTACTTGTTTTGAGTCTTGAGCAAATTGGTGAATTTGAAATTCCACTTGAAAAGTATTGGCGAATTTGAAATTCCACTTGAAAAGTACAATTTCTTCCAATCGAAGCAAGAGAATGTTATCGTAGAATCAGCACACATACCACTACAGCAAATAACTTGGATGGCAGGTTGAAGACCACCATATAAATCAAAACCAACTTCTAATATATGGTGGTGATAATTTGGAGGAAATTCGCCTAACCTATAGGTTGACTTACCAACTAGTTGGTTGATATTTAATTGTGGTACTCGCACATCACTTGTAACGTCAACACAAGAAAAATCCATCTTTAATTTATAATTTTAATCAAACTCGACGATACTTTGACGACTAATGCACTGGAACATGGCTCTCGCCTTTTATGCTGATGGTCGAGCGTGCGCAGCTCTCATTATATTAGTTGGCGTTATATGCAAGTCTTGACTGGAAAAGTGACGTCTATAATTGTTTTGTAGTGGGTTTTACCTGTATGTATTTAACCACCAACGCCATTTTAGAATTATTAAACAAAATTACTCTTAGCAGTATTTTTAATATACCATCGTGTAAGATTTCAATTATTATTGTGTTTTCCTCAGGTTCTCAAATCCTCGAATTTTTTCAAATCGAATGACCCTTACTGATTTGCAGAATAACCTTTTGCAATCACCGTATATAATTCATCTTTAATCTATTTCTAAACCGTATCGCTCTGTCTTTTGAGATAAACCCTGGTGTAACCTATAAATTAGTATAGAATTTTCCTAGGGAATTGAAATTAATTATCACGTCTTTTAAAATTAGTTCCAACAAAGACCTGTATATATTGTATTAATATTCAAAACCTATCAGCAAAACACCTTTGCATTTTATTTAGATTTAGCTCGATAATAGAGTTAAACTCAAAAATATTTATTAGTGGCTAGAATTGTTAAAATTTTCAATTAGTGAATCCACATACAAATGATTAAACCAAAAGGTATAATACATATATTAATTCTATACGGTGACCTAGAAAGTGGTTCGATAATCTATTTTAAATGTAGTTCAACATAAGACGTATATTCTAAATAAATTTAAAGAAATGTATGATCATTAGCCTTGCATTGTTTGTTGATGACGTCTGACTATTAATTTAATAAAAGCACTTTCCACAATTCTAGTTAATATACGGGAATACACATTCTATAATTTGATTTAAATTGGGTTAATGTAAGGACAAATTATACTTATACTTTCTCCCTCAACGTATTTAGGAAGTTTATATCAAATCTTCCGCACATTATACGCACTATGGAAGTTGACATGCAAAATCAGATATGCAAATTCGAGAACTTGCGTTTTATTTAAATAAGAATTCTTTAGTGAAGATGTTGACATTTGATGGGAATTATATGATATTTACCAAAGGAACTTTAGAGCACTTTTAGGGTATCTCAGATCGTTCTCAACCATGCTAATACTTTAAAAGAACTAACGGAAAAGGGTACTCTAATATAGATCTGTTTCTGTTAGATGTTGCAATGGGAAGATATAATAGGAATGATGTCCTACAGAATCTCGCACATGATGTAATTAAAAGCAAATACAGTAATAGTGATATTGGGATCATATTATACGAATTTATAAGAACCTACCCAAGATTGTTTGAAAACAGTATTTGTAAACAAGTTGAGTATATGGAAGAATACAACAGGTTTCCATCCCACGCATTTACGAGCGATGTTTAAATTTTAACCCGAAGACTGAAAATTTTGTAACACTATTAATCACACTTTTGTTTTCTTATACGTTTCTAAATTGTTGTATTTCAACTACAGATATTAATAGATGTCAATAAAATTATGTTATAGTTTTAAATAAAACAATTCTGATTAATAATTTTGTAAAACGTTTATAACACCCTTTTAAAAAATAATACACATCTTTGTTATAATTCTTTTCATAATTAGTTAGATACCCATTTCAGTTACGTGGACATTTGAAAATTAAACAATACCAATGTATGCTTTATATTTTAAAACATAAACAAGCTAATATATACAAAATAATTTCTAAATTCACATAATTCATTTCTTATGATAACAGTTGTGGTGGTTAAATTTTTATTCTAAAACTTACAATTTAGTATATATTCCATTTGAATATCTGCCAACAGTTTTATAAACCCCATCTCCTCGATTATTTCCATAAAATCATCCAGATCCTCGGGCATTGATAACACTGCAGCACAGTGCTGTATTGCTTCCTCGTATGACTGACACATAAGACATTTTCTCCTTCTATCGAAAAGCGTTGCCCACATTCTGCTTTTTTACTCGTAGAGCATTGCGAAATCTTCGAATAACCTCTCCGAAGTCTTTATACATATTTCTTATATTGTCTCTTTGAACCGTACAATCAACAAATAATAACTTCTACGCGAACAGTCCTTTTATATGAGCTACTCCTATTCGGATATGTACCGATTGCACCCGATTTGTGTGCACGCACGAAGCAACCGGTATGGAATGTATTCTATGAACAAAATCATTACATTTCTTAAGAAAATGCTAAGGACTTTAAAAATAATTATAACTCTTGTTAGACCTCTAGTCTCTAGATAAACGTTATTATTTTAGGTTGTGTCACTGTTTTCAAATCAATTTCCTACATACTTTTCCTAAACTATGCGTATCAATTGACGGTTATACTTTACTCCATAACCGACTTGTATATATTTTCGTCTTCGTCTCTAGCTAACACATCCGCATAGTAAAGATGGAACGGTTCTTCTGGAACGAGTTGCTTAATTTTCTTTATAGGTACGTCCATGTTTTCGACTTTAACCTTTGTTGTAGGTATGGAGATTTTTTCGGTGATCGATTGCAACTGGGAAGCGGTTATTTGCAGTGGATCAATCAATTGTTTGTGCACTTCTTTGAATTGTAGAGATGTAGCATCTCCCTTTTTGTACGCTATAAACTTTTTTCGTACAGCATCCTGCATAAGATGAAGACTGCGTTTATTCGCAATAAAATTGTTAACGTCCGTCATAATGAAACTTTGGATGGGAACTAACTTTTTTTGAATAATGTCAAATATTTATATACTCGTCGAAATTCTTCCTATATCGACCTTTATCCAAATCAAAATCTTTAACAACAGTTATAAAATTATGTTTTGAGTCACCCCAACACTGTAAACACATTTCTTTAAATTTCGGATATGTCATGTCACCACTTATATGATCCGAAAAGATATGTCCGAGATTGGTTTCATCCTGTTTCCATAATGCGATTACATTGGCGTTATCTCTGAGTCTATGTTTTAAGGCACTAGCGTAAGTTTGACATAGATAGAACGAATCTATTGCTTTATGTCGACCGAACGAGAAAAACTGAGTGATTTTACTTTGCTCGTTTGCAGGTATATCATCGAAAACCATAATTGAATCTTCTTTGGTATCTCCGGGTTCGATCAAATCATCGTAATTTTCAAACTCATGGTAACCAATTTCTTCTTTTAATGGTGTAAAAACGTTTCTTAACAATTCGTATTTCGGTTGATACAAACTCTTCGAAAATACATAGACATTTTGAAATCTAAGACCGTTCTCGTGCAAGATCAGAGATATTAAAGCGTTGGTCTTCCCACAACTCGATGGTCCCACGAATATAGCTCGTATGTTAGATGGGAACAAAGGACCATGTTTACCATCCTCTTTGCATTAGCAATAGCAAAGTTATCATAATTCTGTATAGGTATTTTAACTTCTGGTATAACATCTCTGGATGCATCGTTGGAATTATGTAATTTCTTCACGTTCTGCAACCTTTTAACATATCTGCATAACGTTGTTCTAGGTATATTATATTTTTTACTAGCAGCGTAGAAACTCGAGCCATCCAGGATATCCTCTGCTGCTTTTGTAATAGATTGTTTGGAGCACCACTGATTGCTTGAATGCGACATCTTTCGAAAAAATGTCTTACTATAACTAAGCTCAACCCAAAACTACTTCCTTATATACCAAATTTAATCTCCCTGCTCACATAACCACATGACCATATGACCATATGACCATATGACCACATGACCACATGACCACATGACCATATGACCACATGACCACATGACCACATGACCATATGACCATATGACCACATGACCATATGACCATATGACCACATGACCACATGACCATATGACCACATGACCACATGACCATATGACCACATGACCACATGACCATATGACCTAATTGCTTTTTAATGAGTTTTCTCATTAAAAACCCATTAGCACTAATTGCTTTTTAATGAGTTTTTCCATTAAAAACCAAGTGTGGACCTAGGTTAGATAAAAGGAAAAATTAATAGGTTAGGCCAGCGCCGCGGCGCTGGCCTAACCTATTAATTTTTCCTTTTATAGTAAGACATTTTTTCGAAAGATGTCGCATTCAAGCAATCAGTGGTGCTCCAAACAATCTATTACAAAAGCAGCAGAGGATATCCTGGATGGCTCGAGTTTCTACGCTGCTAGTAAAAAATATAATATACCTAGAACAACGTTATGCAGATATGTTAAAAGGTTGCAGAACGTGAAGAAATTACATAATTCCAACGATGCATCCAGAGATGTTATACCAGAAGTTAAAATACCTATACAGAATTATGATAACTTTGCTATTGCTAATGCAAAAGAGGATGGTAAACATGGTCCTTTGTTCCCATCTAACATACGAGCTATATTCGTGGGACCATCGAGTTGTGGGAAGACCAACGCTTTAATATCTCTGATCTTGCACGAGAACGGTCTTAGATTTCAAAATGTCTATGTATTTTCGAAGAGTTTGTATCAACCGAAATACGAATTGTTAAGAAACGTTTTACACCATTAAAAGAAGAAATTGGTTACCATGAGTTTGAAAATTACGATGATTTGATCGAACCCGGAGATACCAAAGAAGATTCAATTATGGTTTTCGATGATATACCTGCAAACGAGCAAAGTAAAATCACTCAGTTTTTCTCGTTCGGTCGACATAAAGCAATAGATTCGTTCTATCTATGTCAAACTTACGCTAGTGCCTTAAAACATAGACTCAGAGATAACGCCAATGTAATCGCATTATGGAAACAGGATGAAACCAATCTCGGACATATCTTTTCGGATCATATAAGTGGTGACATGACATATCCGAAATTTAAAGAAATGTGTTTACAGTGTTGGGGTGACTCAAAACATAATTTTATAACTGTTGTTAAAGATTTTGATTTGGATAAAGGTCGATATAGGAAGAATTTCGACGAGTATATAAATATTTGACATTATTCAAAAAGTTAGTTCCCATCCAAAGTTTCATTATGACGGACGTTAACAATTTTATTGCGAATAAACGCAGTCTTCATCTTATGCCGGATGCTGTACGAAAAAAGTTTATAGCGTACAAAAAGGGAGATGCTACATCTCTACAATTCAAAGAAGTGCACAAACAATTGATTGATCCACTGCAAATAACCGCTTCCCAGTTGCAATCGATCACCGAAAAAATCTCCATACCTACAACAAAGGTTAAAGTCGAAAACATGGACGTACCTATAAAGAAAATTAAGCAACTCGTTCCAGAAGAACCGTTCCATCTTTACTATGCGGATGTGTTAGCTAGAGACGAAGACGAAAATATATACAAGTCGGTTATGGAGTAAAGTATAACCGTCAATTGATACGCATAGTTTAGGAAAAAGTATGTAGGAAATTGATTTAGAAAACAGTGACACAACCTAAAATAATAACGTTTATCTAGAGACTAGAGGTCTAACAAGAGTTATAATTATTTTTAAAGTCCTTAGCATTTTTCTTAAGAAATGTAATGATTTTGTTCATAGAATACATTCCATACCGGTTGCTTCGTGCGTGCACACAAATCGGGTGCAATCGGTACATATCCGAATAGGAGTAGCTCATATAAAAGGACTGTTCGCGTAGAAGTTATTATTTGTTGATTGTACGGTTCAAAGAGACAATATAAGAAATATGTATAAAGACTTCGGAGAGGTTATTCGAAGATTTCGCAATGCTCTACGAGTAAAAAAAGCAGAATGTGGGCAACGCTTTTCGATAGAAGGAGAAAATGTCTTATGTGTCAGTCATACGAGGAAGCAATACAGCACTGTGCTGCAGTGTTATCAATGCCCGAGGATCTGGATGATTTTATGGAAATAATCGAGGAGATGGGGTTTATAAAACTGTTGGCAGATATTCAAATGGAATATATACTAAATTGTAAGTTTTAGAATAAAAATTTAACCACCACAACTGTTATCATAAGAAATGAATTATGTGAATTTAGAAATTATTTTTGTATATATTAGCTTGTTTATGTTTTAAAATATAAAGCATACATTGGTATTGTTTAATTTTTCAAATGTCCACGTAACTGAAATGGGTATCTAACTAATTATGAAAAGAATTATAACAAAGATGTGTATTATTTTTTAAAAGGGTGTTATAAACGTTTTACAAAATTATTAATCAGAATTGTTTTATTTAAAACTATAACATAATTTTATTGACATCTATTAATATCTGTAGTTGAAATACAACAATTTAGAAACGTATAAGAAAACAAAAGTGTGATTAATAGTGTTACAAAATTTTCAGTCTTCGGGTTAAAATTTAAACATCGCTCGTAAATGCGTGGGATGGAAACCTGTTGTATTCTTCCATATACTCAACTTGTTTACAAATACTGTTTTCAAACAATCTTGGGTAGGTTCTTATAAATTCGTATAATATGATCCCAATATCACTATTACTGTATTTGCTTTTAATTACATCATGTGCGAGATTCTGTAGGACATCATTCCTATTATATCTTCCCATTGCAACATCTAACAGAAACAGATCTATATTAGGAGTACCCTTTTCCGTTAGTTCTTTAAAGTATTAGCATGGTTGAGAACGATCTGAGATACCCTAAAAGTGCTCTAAAGTTCCTTTGGTAAATATCATATAATTCCCATCAAATGTCAACATCTTCACTAAAGAATTCTTATTTAAATAAAACGCAAGTTCTCGAATTTGCATATCTGATTTTGCATGTCAACTTCCATAGTGCGTATAATGTGCGGAAGATTTGATATAAACTTCCTAAATACGTTGAGGGAGAAAGTATAAGTATAATTTGTCCTTACATTAACCCAATTTAAATCAAATTATAGAATGTGTATTCCCGTATATTAACTAGAATTGTGGAAAGTGCTTTTATTAAATTAATAGTCAGACGTCATCAACAAACAATGCAAGGCTAATGATCATACATTTCTTTAAATTTATTTAGAATATACGTCTTATGTTGAACTACATTTAAAATAGATTATCGAACCACTTTCTAGGTCACCGTATAGAATTAATATATGTATTATACCTTTTGGTTTAATCATTTGTATGTGGATTCACTAATTGAAAATTTTAACAATTCTAGCCACTAATAAATATTTTTGAGTTTAACTCTATTATCGAGCTAAATCTAAATAAAAATGCAAAGGTGTTTTGCTGATAGGTTTTGAATATTAATACAATATATACAGGTCTTTGTTGGAACTAATTTTAAAAGACGTGATAATTAATTTCAATTCCTAGGAAAATTCTATACTAATTTATAGGTTACACCAGGGTTTATCTCAAAAGACAGAGCGATACGGTTTAGAAATAGATTAAAGATGAATTATATACGGTGATTGCAAAAGGTTATTCTGCAAATCAGTAAGGGTCATTCGATTTGAAAAATTCCGAGGGATTTGAGAACCTGAGGAAAACACAATAATAATTGAAATCTTACACGATGGTATATTAAAAATACTGCTAAGAGTAATTTTGTTTAATAATTCTAAAATGGCGTTGGTGGTTAAATACATACAGGTAAAACCCACTACAAAACAATTATAGACGTCACTTTTCCAGTCAAGACTTGCATATAACGCCAACTAATATAATGAGAGCTGCGCACGCTCGACCATCAGCATAAAAGGCGAGAGCCATGTTCCAGTGCATTAGTCGTCAAAGTATCGTCGAGTTTGATTAAAATTATAAATTAAAGATGGATTTTTCTTGTGTTGACGTTACAAGTGATGTGCGAGTACCACAATTAAATATCAACCAACTAGTTGGTAAGTCAACCTATAGGTTAGGCGAATTTCCTCCAAATTATCACCACCATATATTAGAAGTTGGTTTTGATTTATATGGTGGTCTTCAACCTGCCATCCAAGTTATTTGCTGTAGTGGTATGTGTGCTGATTCTACGATAACATTCTCTTGCTTCGATTGGAAGAAATTGTGTACTTTTCAAGTGGAATTTCAAATTCGCCAATACTTTTCAAGTGGAATTTCAAATTCACCAATTTGCTCAAGACTCAAAACAAGTACGATTAAATGATCTGACTACTGGAAACGATGTTGTTGACATACAATTGGATCAAGATTTCAAATTGCAGCTGAGCACAGCCTTTAATAGAAGTATATGGTTTTAGAACAATTTTGAAAAGAGAATTTATATAATATGGAGATTACGAAAGATGGGAATGTTATTGTGCTACCTGCGTACGAGTGCATCAAGCTATTAAATTTGCGAGAATTGATCTGTTTTATAATGGTTGAGTTAAGGTGTTGAAACTTTCCAGAATTTTACGAAAAATTTGTTGGTGATATAAAAAGTATGTGGAAATACGACGGAGGAAGAAAGGGTTCAAACGTTATTAGAGGGAGAGCAGTGCCAGTATTTCTCTGTCTAATGATTGCAGCAATTTAAATTACTTGACAGTGTTGGAACTTATTAAATGTTTCCCATTCAGTACTTAAAAGATGCAACTGCAAGGCAATCGCTTGCGCAAATGTTTAGAGATTTGGCTATCCCAGATTCGCCAGACTCTGGTTACCACAGCGGTTTATAGATGTTATCAATACATGTATGTATTCTATTAAAACATATTTCTTGATAAAGTTTGTTTTACATATTTGTATCGCCAACATTACCATAAATTATTAATAGACGTATTAAACTATCCTGTTTTTATTTTTAGGTTTAAAGTGGTGTACGCGGAAATAATAAACACAATATACCGCATGTTAACAAAAAGTTGTGGGGAAATTTAAAGACGAGTTTAACGGTGACTTGGTGTTAGAATTTGTAGGTAGTAAGGCTAAGTCCTACTGTATTGTACGCGAGAAGGACACGATTAAAAAGATTAAAGGGATCTCTCAAAGTGTAGTTAAGTAAAACCGCGGTGCTACAACCTATAACGAGCATATACCTCCAAAAGGAATGGACATGCAACTACGTAGCAGTGCGTGGGAGAATAAGAATTCTCTAATAAGAAATTAAAGTCATTGGGAAATGGTCGAAATGTGGAACCTATAAAGGCGATTATTAATTATGGTTTACTGACCGCGTTTGTGCACTCTTCGAGTGTCTTCGGTAATCTTCGATTGTTTCCAAAGCATGCCATTTTCGAAAAATATGGCGTAGAAGTTATTTAAAATTAAATTGCTTTATTAGTAAGTATTCTGTATACAACAAGTTCGGTGTTCCTTAGCAAAGTGTTTATTTAAAATTTGTATCCTGCAATTATTAATCAATTTCTAATACACAAACATAATTAATAGAAAGTCCAAGAAAAGAAATTATATACAGTTTTCACATGTGATTCACATGCTCGTTAAGAAATTGATTTGAAACGACTTGTATTTTCCAAGCATTTAGCATTGAGCATATCTATTGTATTTTTCAAATCACATAGCTGCTAATTAATAAAAAGAAAGGCTACTTTCACTTTACGTAACATAATTGTAAAGCAATTAGTTTGTCCTCTATACTACTTTCACTATACGTCACATAATTGTAAAGCGATTAGTTTGTTCTTGTCTATGTATTTTCCAACAATTTAGCATTGTACATGTAATTATGTTAAAACCAGAAAAATTTTAAGTCATGGGTTTTGCGACATTCTGAGAGAAGCACATTACTGTTTGAAAAATGATTTTAAATACTAAGCACTTATGGCTTATAAAGGACTCGTTTCTAAAATCCTTGCGGTTTTAGATTTCTAGGGAAATAGTTGGTTAAAGCATATGTCATAGACGAGCAAAACAATTTAAAGTGGTTTGGGAGCTTTAAAGTATAACTTTGTAAGGGATGGTCCGATTTCAAATCTGTTTGCAGATTCAAATTCTGTGTAAAATTTTAGACTAACAAGATGTATCGCATGACTAAGAAAATTTATAAGAACACTCAAAAGTCGCTACAGGTAAGAAATCTTAAAATGGGGGTAGCTCTCTGGGGGATGGCGCAATCTAAAAAATTCCTAAAGATTCGGGTAGCTGAGAAAATTCTAATATTGATTGATACCAAACAAGGTAGGTTTATCTCGTGGATGGAAATGTGGAGAAAGATTTATCTCGCAGAGGGTATATGTGTAACTTTGCAGGGCGTGGTCCGATTTCAAATCTGTTTGCAGATTCGGGATGTGCATAAAATTCTAAGCTAATTTAATGTATCGCATGACTAAAAAAGTTTATAAGAACGCTCAAAAGTCGCTACAGGTAAGAAATCTTAAAATTAGGGTAGCTCCCTTGGGGGTGATGATATCTGAAAAATTCCTAGAGATTCGGGTAGCTGAGAAAATTCTAATATTGATTGATACCAAACAAGATAGGTTTATCTCGAAAGATGCGTTGGCTAGACAAAGAAAAGTATTTGGTTTAGATGTGGGAGCAAATGAGGATGCTCATTTATCTCGAAAGATGAAAAATTAAGATATATTTATCTCGAAAGATGAAAAATGGTTAGTCGAAGAAAACTATTTCCTCCAGATGTGTGAGGAAATGTGGGATTCTGGAGGAAATGTTACTCCACCACATTTCCTCCTTATGGGGATTTACATGTAAATTTGGGAGGAAATGTGGGATTCTGGAGGAAATGTGGCGGCAGGATCCTTGATTTTACTCTACTCATAACAGTTAGACCCTGCACTAGACGATAAGCACATAGTGAAGTATTTGGCAAACCACTTTGCACAGGAAGTAGTACAAATCGTAACAAAACAAAAAATTATAAATAGGAACATTTTCTTGAAATACCTCAGAACGTACAGAAAAAATATATTTAGAATCCTCTTTCAAATGATACCTTACACTATATATTTATTAAAACTGTTTTTTCTTTTGACCGAATTAACTCCCTCCATTTTAATCTAAAAATATTTGTTTTCTATTCTTTGACTGTCGATATATGTGCGCGCGATAAAGACCTAGCATTGCGGTGTAACGATTTTATTTTCTGTCATTATGTTTACAGATATTTAACCTATTTAATTAATAATAATCAACTTAATGCATAATGATGCTACACAATCTAAGAAATACATATTACATATTGTCAAATACAATATTAACTTTCAATTCGGAAGTGTAAAATTTTAAAATTATGCGGTGACAAAAGATACTTTTTGTTAGTGTCATCTTAAGAGTTCCCTCTGTTAGACAATTGTAAGATTAAGCTTGTTGTCAGGCGGTAACCCGCGTGATATGATCACTTCCAACTCAGCTGTCGTCAGAAGAGGTCAATTGTTCCTTAAACGCAAGGACGATGACGTTTATTGAATCCACGTGTTGGAAGCACGTGAAATTTAAATTGTTTTCTTGATAGAATATCGTCTCGGCGACGCGCACTTTTGTTGTCCACACTTGCTGGAAAATAGCTCGCAGATGATGAGACGTTATTTTGTTTGAAGGACCTTTGGTTAACATGCAACTTTTGATTAATAGGAATTTTTAATTAATATGCAACTTTTGGTTAAAATGCAACTTTTGGTTAATATAAAGTTTTAGTTAAAACGTAATTTTATTTAATATGCAACGTAATTTTAATTAACATGCAACGTAGGAAAATTTAAGAATAAAGTTTAACCTTTGTACGAATGTTGATTTGGCGTGCATCAATAATTTAATATGGACGCTGTGATATGATTTGGAATTTCAGGGTTGTATGGAATTGGAGATTTCCTGTATTTAAGTGCTGAGGCAAGATGCCTAGCAGGTATTTTTCCATCGGATGAACATCTGGTATGTAAATTTACTTTTATATGTCAGCTGTAGCATGGATATAGCAGACAAATAATTTTTTCTTTGATCACGTGATCTGAACTTCAAGTTAGGTGAATGACAGACTATTTATTTTTCATATTAAGCAACAGGAACCTGTAAATTTTCATTTTAAATCTTTTTATTAATACATTTAATTTACGGAAGATGTCATTATGAGATAAGAAAAGTTAAATTCTTTATTCCATGAAATTTAATTTAATTATTCGAAAAATGATTTACTTAAATCTTAAAAATTAAATTTTTATATTTCATATTTCACTAATTGCTGAGTGGAGTATTTTTGTGAGGTTAAGTGGTACTACTCAACCAACTAAAATTGTTACATATAGTTAAAAATTCAAGGAAGAAACTCTTGCTTACTCATTTTTTAATAAATTTTGCTAGACATTTCTAACAGAAATTACCATGTTTCAATTGTGAGAAGTATTTATACTATTAAGTACTTATGTACATATTTTGCAATAATTTAAATTAATCAAGCTTATATTAAAGGAAAAAGATGTTTTATAAATAACATGCTAAATACTGAAGGAATAGATTTTTATTTTGGTCAAGGCTATTCTTTTTAATTAAAAATGAATGAAGGTTGATTGGAATTAAATTTTAAATTTTGGGTATAAATGCACAAACAGTGCTATCTTTGTTTAATCTGTTCACAGGTGTAGCAGTGATCTATAAAGCTCAAAGTCGAGCCATAAGGTAAGAAACTTTAGGGATTGTGTAGATGTAATAAATTGTATAGCGGTAATTGAATAAAGGTTTCCGCATTCGCCTTGTACAAGGGACTTAAGTAAGGTCTTCTTCGTATAGAAAAATTTGGTGGCGCCATATTCTTTACATTTTTGGTCGCAGTCCAACCCCGACCCACAGCTCATGTTCTACCCAGAGCAAATAGTTCGACTAGCCGCTTAGCCTTTTGAGGTTTCCTCATCTACGAGCCATTTTCCACCGAAACTTGCCGTGGGCTCTATACACTTACTGGAAATCCTTGTAAAACTTTCTCGTGCCCTTCAGCTGGTCACATAGAAAAAAACTAATAGGAAAAATCCCTTAATATAAATGAAAAGGCTATAGTGGCAAATTTCAAATTCCTACGTAGCATAGTTTTCGAGAAAAAAATGTGTGGCGGATGGACGGACGGACACGAGAATGATCTTATAAAGGATCCGTTATACCTTATAAGGTACGGAACTCTAAAAATTAACGTAAAAAAAGTCTAGAGGTGCAATTTATATTTCTGTAACATCCTTAATAGCAGAGTGAACCACCCACATCTTTTTAAATTAGAGTTGACTTACTGAAATTGTTTTGGGGCTTCCTTATTTGACGCTTGCTACATAAAGACGATTTTAACAACTATGAGTGGTTTAATTCCCAAAGAAGATTAAGAAAAATCATAATACTAATATTAAGTTGCAATAATATAACACGAGATGGTGCCTTATCTGTAAATTATTTGTAAAACCGCTGTATAGGTGAGATATCGGAGATGTCTCTATGGTCCAGTTTCACAAGCTGTTTGGTAAAGTCATTTTAGTAAAAGCAACCTTTCGCATAACGGGAATTTTAAATTGACTTTTAGTTTAAACGGGTTTCATAATGAATGTAAGTCTGTTATTAGTTAAAGTGATTTTATATTTACAAATGTGTTGTTGGCACCACTGCCAATTAACTTCACAATATATAATTCTTTGAATTTCATTGTTTGTGGTTCTTTCATGTCTTTTTAAATAAATTTAATTAAATATATTGCAACCCATGTGATTGGTTACCCATTGGGCGCGTCTCCAGGTGGCGGATACGAGAAATCCCAGGATATATGGCCAAGGGATTGACTATGTACTCTGGGAAGGATTGTGATAAGCTTATCTCTATCGGTGACCCAGTGACCTGAGTGGCATAAATCCACAACAAGTGAAAACAATCCCGCGGACCAAACACAAGCTGTAGTTTTGTGGCTAATGGGCCTGCACTGAGGTAAACAAAGCCGGTGGGGTAATTCTACAATACCGTCATACCGTACCTTCCCTGCCGTCGTGGTCATGTCCCACGAGCAAGAGGGTGTGCGGTCTTAGCTTAACCACCCGAACCATGTTACGTGCCACATTGGCACTTAAACATTTTTTAGTTTAATTTTGATGTGCGGAAGTTTCGCCCCACAAATTCAAAAGACTTGGCGTGTATTTCCGTCACGTCAGAGTGCGTTTGCGCCAGATCGCACGGCGCGAGTAGCGGAGAAAAAGTGGGAGAAGTTTTTTCGTGAGACTCTGTAACGTGGCTGTTTTGCCTGGGACTTCAAGAAGTGTGGTCGTGTTAGGTATCGTATCGTGCCTTAATCGTTATTTATGTAGATTTGCTTGCCTTGCTTATCTGTTAGTCGCCCCTTATACCTGTTTCCTTATTCGTCCCTACATAGGTAGATGATAAATTTGTATGCAGCCTAGCGTGAACCGGAGTCCACGACCCTGGACGAACGAGTCCATTACCGCCGTAGCTGGTCGGAGCTATCCCGGTCGGAGCCATCTTGAAGTTCGCTTGGCGTACTTCGTGGAAATCTGGACCTGTTTATGTGAGTACCTTATTGTCATAATTGTTTGTGAATTTAACATATATTTTCCGTCAATTGCGCATTTAATTTGTATATTGGTGACGTCATTGACAGATGGTCGCGCCAAAATCTGTATAAAGATTAGCGCTACCAACTGCCGTTGTGTCTAGTAAACCGCGCTTGCGGAATTGTAATTATGAACTTTTAAATGTAAGAACCAAGGGAGACAACTTCGTTAAAATTTCCTAAATCCCGTGGTGTAGGACCGAGCTCAGGGGATTCCTGGCTGGATAGTTGAGCAGTCTCAATCGGTCCAAAACTCGTTTTATTCACGCCTTCCATGCCAACAGGGGGCATTTGGCATGGCGACCATCTACACCCCCCATACTCGTGGGAACAATCATGAATAATATTGGTACCACTAGTAAAACTGAGCAACGGGGGACTCCTCAGGTAACCAATATGTATCCATGGAGGTGGAGCAGACCCGAGATGCAAGTCCGCTTACAAGACCGGTGTCTGAAACACCAGACATGGAGAATACTATAAAGAAAGTTGCAGGCACTGGACTGCAATCAAAGAGAAAAAAGTTGAAGAACGCCAAGAAAGCCGAATCTGGGACTTGGACGGAGTCTATGTAAGCTGATGGGAGGCTGCGATATAGCCCTTATCCAGGAACCTTGGATTTGCGAGGGAAATGTGCTAGACTGAGTTCAATCGGTGGGGCACATGTATATAGTAGATCCACTGATAGACCCAGGACTTGTATACTAATCAACTTAACCAGGGTCAGCACAATAAGCCTTTTGGGCGGTAGTGCGGCCGAGCCGTTTGGCAGACTATCCGCCAGGGGGAGTGGTTTTAGTGGGTATGCCGCAATAAGAGTTCCACTCTTTGGCTATAAAAGCTTTCCACTCCACCGGGTTTGGATAACTATCAAAAAAATATATATTGCAAAAATTGGTTTGAAGAGCTTAAATAAAAGAAAAAGAACCCGTAATTGGACCGAAAAGAAACAATTATTATTAGTAGAAGAAATTAGAAAATATTTGAAAACAAGGTAACAAATAAAGTGTCATGTGGTGATAAAGTAAGTACATAAAAGAATTTAGAAGAAACTGCATGTTAAAATATATGTTAAACGTTACCATATTTGTAGGTGCAAGCTTGGGAAAAAAATGTGTTCATGCATTAATGCAAAAAATACCCAGGCAAGAACAATTCAGCAACTTCAAGCTAAATATGATAATTTAAAAACTGAAGCCAGAAAAGCCGTTGCTTTACAAAAAACGTATCTAAATAGCACTTGTGATGGTCCACCAACAGATTTTATAATTGAATCCTGTGATTGAAGCTGAAACCTTATTAATTTCAAAACCGTTGTAGGGCTACAAAATATGTATGATTGCGACAGTAACGAGTTAACACAAAGCAAAAGGATAATACAACTCTAACCCTTAAACAAAGTTAAATTAAAAATATATACTTTCTAGGAAATTGAGGTGCCACTTCAAACTACTGTTGAAGATTGGGATTCTGTCGAGATTGTGCATCAAAAAAGTATCGAAAAATGGGTAACAAATATATTTTGTCGCTTGAATATTTAACAATAATGTTTCAGGTAATTCATCAATCAAGTGATCCTGCCAAACTATCAACTTGTGCAGGTAATAGTACCAGCACAAAAGATTTTGTTAATGAAACCGTAAGAAAATTCAAAATAATTTTACAGTTTAAATATAATATAAATATTTTAAACTCTGAATATGCTGGCACCACAAACTTCCATTATGATGCCATCTTGTTACAGGCGGAAAAGCTACTAAGTGTATCTTTTCCAGTCAAATTATAAAATGGGGGCGGCCTGTAAAACAAAAATTAAAGGGGGGTCACCGGCACTAGCTAGCGGAAGGTCGTGGATCATATAGAAGGTTAAAATTTTGAAAAAAAAGGGTTAAATTAATTTATAATATACTACAAAAATGTGGCACTTACCTTTCATAAAATATTGTGGCTTAATGATAATTGCCAAGGGCGCCAGACAAGTCGAGAATGTCCAAATGTTCGTACAAAACCTTGAGAGACTTGTCATCCCAAGGAGGACAATTGTTTCTTTTAATCAATTCCTCACTTTTTACTACTTATATAAAAAAAATAAGAAAAACTATTGACTTAATCAACGGCAAACAAAACTATTTAATTCACAGAGCAATAAACGTGAACCTCTTACATTCATTGATTTTGAGTTAGAAATTTAAGTGAATAGGTGACTATGGAATTTATGAAAATTTTGAGTACATAAGTAGTTATCAAACACTTGTATATGAAAGAAACTTATATTATAAATCATACACTAAATTAATCCTACGGTTTATGGCCAAAACGTCCTAACAAATAAACTAACTAAAAATTGGTCATGCTACTTAACTATAAAAACTTACTTACTAAAGATTGTCCATTGTTTGAGGGTTTGTTTTCCAACGTAGAGCAGTTATTAAATTTGGGAAGAGAATCTCGCTTGTTGCTTCTGTTTGTAATGTTTAAGAAAATTGACTGGCACACGAACTCGGCAGAATTTTTGACAATATCACTTACTTGCTGCGTCACACGCCTACAAGTTTTTAATATTTATCTTGCATCATTATAAATCCGCGAACATATGGGCATAACCCTCGCGAAACTGAAAGAGTAACACTTCTTTCCAATTTTTTTTAATAACGTGATACGAAGTGGAATATTCTATGTCATGCCAGAGAAACGCTACCCGCAAAACTACGCTTCTCTCTACTTCTTGACCACGGACGGCCCCATTGGAAAAACTCCCCGTCTTTGGCTAAAGCCTTCAAATATATAGACTAAATTCCTACCCTAATAATTACGTACGGCATTTTCTGTTATCCAATGACTGAACTGAACCTCCCACAAAACAAGATTTCAGAAACCAAATCCAACCCCTTTTTAGATGAGAATCACGGAAGCAATTATTCTCCCACGGGTTTAAATTATCTTTTACTTTCTACGAATTACTTAAATATGGCAATGTGGAATCTACCTATGGCGGCCGTAGTCTGGCATTAACAAAGACCGGCTAACCTACTTGAGCCGAAATGGATTTTAAATACAATGGATGTCTCCAGACTACTTAAGATTATTTGTAATATTTAAACAAATCAAATTGGAAATAGTGTCCGCTATTATAATTTTTTGTTTCCTATACTCCGCTGTAAATCAACGAAAGTATTAAGAAGGTTAAGCTTTTCAAACTGAAATTGGTTTCCTTTATTTACGCTAAAAGGTACTATACATTTTAAGAGGTTTATTGCATTTGACTTACGATGGGGTTTAGAGCTTTAAATGATGACCTGCCGCTGGAATTTACTAGCCTGAAGCTATCGGTAAATGTGGTCTTTTATTATAAAGGATCCTAAATAAAATGAGGTGATTTATTGGTGTAAATTTTTGTTTATACTTTATTCAAGTTACTGAATTTTAATTAATTAATTTGTTTAATCGTTAACATTACAAAATAATGTTATAATCTACAGAAAAACAGTAACGCCTCCAAGTATTTTATGGTAGTAGCTTTATAAGCAACTTTTTTATTATGGTGCAATAAATGTTCTTATTCATCACAGAACTTGAAAGAACCTGTTAGTCGCAGACTTCGTCCTACAATGCCTAACCATGCGTTCTAAACCAAAGAATTGTATTCTAATAAAAGATACTGACTGTTCAAATAGAAATTAATGAAATGAGGAACAAGAGAGAGGACCTGAAAACAGGAGCACGAGAAAATAATGCAACTATTGGATTTACAAATTAAAATCCATGAAAAGGAATGTAGTAATCAGTGATAATTAGTTTTGTACATTATTATAGATTTTAGATAGTAGTATAGATTGTATGATAAAGAATATGAAATAGTGTTTATATTAAGTTTTTTTTAAATATGTGTACCACTACGTTCAATAATAGAAATATTACAATTGTGCAAAAAGTTCATTTATAGGTAATTGTCGCAATTGTCTTCCTCTATTATTTTCATGAGGTTAATTAATATTTCTATCTGGCTCTACTTCAGCCACATCGACTCCTATTCTGGTTCAATCTTTCTTCCGGAATGTTTTCTAACATTTCAATTACTATGCTGTGAATAACGACCATGCAGTTTCCAATTTCAATTTAATTTCAGCTGACAATATGGGAAATCTCATTTTCCAAACACCATATTGATATGTTCCACAACATTTCTTGTCTTAACTGCGGACCCGATTTTCAGCTTGTGTATTAACCGTTTGTAACTTTACCATCAAGCATGATTGTATCGAATAACCTGCATCGACAACAATAATGTACCTTGCAAATCTTCCATTTTCAAAATGGCGCTTTAATGAAAAATTGTTGAAAAGTGATTGATCATGTGTTGATCCAATCCAATGGGCAACAATGTTTAATTTTAAGGTTTGCATCAGATACAGTTGGTACATTTATAGTAAAGAGTGTTTTTTGACCTGAAAATTTCTGCATCATGGTCACCAGGAGATTGGATAGGTATAAGTGATTCGTATACGGCACCGATCTCTTGGGATAATTGCTATTGCATAAAAATCTTCAGCACATTGCTCCATTTCTTTAACATTTTCTGGCATTTTAACGTATCGAGAAACACCCATAAAATCTCCCAAAGCTATAAGCATACTTCCAGTTGCAAAAAATCTTAGTATGTATTAGTAACAATTGTATCATGGGTTATATACATCCGCTTCTACAATTCAAAATAAAAACAAATTGTATCAAAATGTATGACGAAAGTAGATAGGCTACAGAATTTAAAAATTGAAATGGATAGGTTAGCATTAGACATTAGATTAGCAAAGATTGGTGGCCAGAGGCGGGGGACTTTTAGAGCGGAGACTTTAGGGTAATTCACACAGGATTAGAGGAAGGAAATTGGGGTGTGGGGATAATTATGCGAAAAATAGACAGGACGCTATGAAGAAAACTACCTATAAAAGAACGAAGGAGGACGCATGATTAGATTAGAATCTAAATCGGTAAATACGGTAATAATACAAATTTACATGCCCATCTCTAGCTACAGTGAGAAAGAGGTAGAAGCGATCTACAAAAATATCGAAGACATACTAAGATACGTAAGAGGACATGAAAATTTAATAATTATGGGGGATTTTAACGCGACGGTAGTAGATTGTAAACTGTAAGTTTATTTGGTTTAGGCACGAGAAATGACAGGGGAAATAAATTGGTAGGATTTTCTGACAAAAACAATTTAACCATCACCAACACATTATTACACCATTATCCTAGAAGAAGATACACGTGGAAAATGCTAGGAGGTATAGGAAAATATCAAATAGATTACATTCCTGTTAGATAAAGGTTTAGGAATCAAGTAAAAGACTGTAGATGCTACCCAGAAGCAGATATAGACACTGACCACAACATTGTAATTATTAAGGCCGCTCTTAATTAAAATTTTTTAGAAAAAGGAATGGAGAAACACTTTGACTTTGAGGAACTAAAAGATACAGATATCCACAAAAGATTTGTAAAAGGTCAAACGAATTGCTGAATGATATCGGAAAAATTTCTTATACTAAGGAAGTAGAAATAGAACGGAATAACATTAAATCCAATTTAGACATGGCGCCTAGAATTACTCTGGGGTATACACAAAAAGAGAATAAGAAACCATGGACAACAAAGGATATGCTAAATTTAACAGAAGAAAGACGAAAATATAAAAACAGACCAGAAGAAGCTGGTAAACAGAAATATAAAGCCATGAAATAGGAAACTAGTTGCAAATGCTGGAAAGCTAAAAAACAATGGATTAATGAAAAGTAAAAACGGTACAAGCTAAAATGGAAATAGGAAAGACAGACGAAGCATAAAAACTAATTAGAATGAATTTTAGGGATATAAAATCGCAATGTAAAAATATACGGGGGCGGAAGGAGACATCATTATAGTAAATGTAGAGAAGATGGTTAGATGGCAAAAATAAATATAGAATTTATATGCAGAAGAGGAACTAACAGCATAAAACAGGAATCAGATTTTGAAAGCGATGACTTGGGATATCGTACACTTAGGGACGAATTTAAAGTAGCATTAAAAGGCCTGAAAAATGGTATAGCACAAGGTATATATAAGTTGCAAACAGAAACTCTAAAGGCTGCTGGACAAGCAGTAACAGAACGTCTCTTTCAACTTGTAAACTATATGTAAGTAAGAGACAGGCGAGATATCCAGATATTTCAAACGTAACTTCATAGTCACTGTACCAAACAAAAGAGGCGCAAATAGATGTGAAAATTTTCTAACAATAAGTTTGACAGCACACGTGTCAAAAATACTAACGAGAATTTTACAAAGACGTATTGAAAACCGGCCCAAGATGTACTAGGAAAAGATAAAGTTGGGTTTAGGCGAAACAGGGGAACATGGGAGGCTATTTTAACTCTAAGGGCGAAGAAGAAGAAGATAATAGAAAATGGAGAAAGCGTGTATATAGGGTTTCTAGATCTGGAAAACGCATTCTACAATGTAAAATCGAAAAAATGGTCGAAAAACTCAAAATGATTGGAATAAGTTTCAAGGTTAGACGGATAGTACATAGCTTATACAAGGAGCAAACACCTGTAATAGAAATAGAGCAGGAACGTAGAAGGGTAGATATTAGGAAAGAAGTGAGACAGAGATGTGCCCTATCCCCGTTAATCTTTAACTTGTACATCGAAGAGGTAATGAATACTGTCAAATGTAGGAAAACATTTGGAATTACTATGAAGTGACAAAAGATTGATAAACTTAGATTTACAAATGATACAGTGGTATTAGCATTTAGCAAGGAAGAGTTAGAAGCAGCTGTTAATAAAATGGAAAGAGTTCTAACAGAGAGACCCGGAATGAAAATTAACTAAAATAAAACTACAGTGCTAGTATGCAAAAAATGGGAAAATGAGTCAAAAACTAGAATACAAATACAAAACGAGGACTTACAAGCAAGAACAATTACTGTGTTCAAAGACAACAAACATAGAAACAAAGAATGGTACAACTGTTTAATTTGGATAGTGGAAAAAGAGGACAGGAAACGATAGAAGTCTTTGGAATATGGTGTTACAGATGTATGATGAAGATATCATGGACAGACAAAGTTAAAAACAAAGAGGTTCTAGAAATGGTAGGAGAAGAAACTGATATGTGAAAAACAGTAAAAAACAGGAGAGATAGGATGATATGTCATATACTCAGGCATGAGAGAATAGTGCGGAATATATTAGAAGCAGAGATAGAAAAAGAGGATGTAGTCCAAGATGTAGGCTGTGGGAATTTTAGGGAAATGTGTAGGCTAGCTGAGAATAGAAATCAATGAAAGTACGTGTCCAACCAGTTCTAAGACGGAATACCTAGTGACGCAAAAATAATTGCACTTAAACCTGATGATTATTATAAACAACTACAGTTATTGTTTTTGCAAATTTTGAACTAATCTTGATTGTGCGAAAGGATTTATTGGAAAACTATTGATTCGGTTCAAGTGTTGGGAGATCTTGCTAACCACAGGCTACTTAACCCCATACAAATACTACTGAATTTCGGATAAATAGGGTATATATTTATAAACCGATAGAAAAGGAACCGAACTGTATCTAACAAAAAAGAGCAATGTTTATGTTCGAAGATAGCAAACATAGAAACAAGGACAAAAGTATTGGAAGCATATGTGTGGAGCATTAAATAGGTACAGAAGAAAAAGTTTTTTGGAATGTTGTGCTTCAGATGCATGGTGTTGATAGCATGGACAGATGAAGTTAATAACAAAGAGGTTATAGAAGTAGTAGGGGAATAAATATATCTGTGGAAAGCAAAAAAACATAGGAGAAATGCAAGGACAGGGGAATAGTGTGGGCTATATTACAAGCAGATATAGGAAAAATGAGTGGTAGGACAAGATCAGACTGTTACACTCAGATAGTGAAAGATACAAACTGTGGGAATGTCAGAGGAATGTGTACGTTAGCTCGGAATAGGAAAAAATGGAGGTACGCGTGTAACCAGTTCCTGGACTAAAGACTTAATGATGAAGCAGATTTTATAACAGAACAGAAATGATGTTTCACACAAGACAGGTATTTAATTACACATCAAGCTATTTACTATGTTGCGTTAATCAAACATGTCTTTCAAAAAAGTAATATTGGAGTTGCAAGTGAAACACTATGTGTTTTAATGTTTCTCATGTGGATACATGATGCAAAATATTAAGTGTTGACTTTGCGATTGTACTAGACTAGCACTGGCGCAAGCTGCAACAACCACACTCGAATTCTCGAACCAAGAAGAGCATGACGTCTTTGTTTTATAACGCGGCACGAGATAGGTTTTGGGCCTCTTGGAGCAACTTTTTAAAAAAGCTTCTTCAAAAACTCTTCTGTCAAATTTATTTTAATCAGAATTACAATATTAATTTTTAATTTACAAGTACGTTATATGCAGTAACGAGTGGTGATCGAAATAATTCTAAGGTGACTTTCACTAATTAAATAAATTAAAATTACGGTGAGTAGCTAAACTACCAACAATGTTATAGTTGTGAAGCTCTAGACTGACTGGCCGTCTTGGGTTCTGGAGGGTATTTATACTATCCCTGCCCCACACATTGCTTGTGGGAACTGCAGAGCTCACGTCTGCTTATTTCTGTATTTAATACAATGTATTACTTCTTAGTAATCTTAATTCTAATAATTGCTGTCTTATAACCTACTGTGACCTGCACCTGCGGTATCATGTTGCGTCTGGAATACAATGTCTGTTTTCGTTCTCATGTCTGGTTTGTGAGCTTTCATTAACCTCTTTCAAATATGTCTTTCAATTTATACATTTTAGCACTCTAACTTAAGCTTTAATAATTCTGTTTGATTACATATATAAGGTTATCATAAAGTAAGGGATATATTTTAAATTATGATAACTTTTTAACAAATTAAGTTAATAACAAGAAATAAATGAAATCTAATTGCTTATGAAATGGGATTTAGTATGCCCAAAACAGGTTACGGCAATTGCTCAATATGACCTCCATTTTGTTGTTGTAAGATCACCATCCTTACCTCCAAATTGTACACAGCATTTCGTAACATTTCTGGTTGAATTGTACCAATTTGCTCCGTAATACTGTCTTTTAATTCTTGTAGCGTAGTAGGTCGTCTTCTAAACACTAAACTTTTTAAATAACCCAACAGCCAGTAATCCGCTGGGCTTAGATCAGGTGATCTTGGTGGCCATGAATTTACGAAATGTCTGCTTAACACGCTCGTTTTGCAGCTGTGGAATAACATAATTTTGTAACATTTGCAAGTATCGTTCACCATTTACAGTTACAGATACGGCTTGTCCATTCTGCATTTCCTCGTAGAAATACGGACCGATAATAAAATCAGCTGTAAAACCGCACCAAACGGTGACTTTCTTGTCATGAAGACTTTTTTGAACGATTTGTTGCGGATTTTCTGCAGACCAGATTCTACAGTTTTGAGTATTGACTCCACCATTCAGAGTAAAATGTGCCTCATCTGTCCATAAAATACGGGATAACCATTCGGGTTCAATTTCCATCTGACCCATTACTCGCAAAGAAAAATCGTACCTAGTAGCCAAATCTGCGTCCTTTAATTCAAACAGCATTTTCAGTTTATATGGATACATGTTTAGAATTTTGCGTAAAATACGGCATTTGCAATCGCTTGGATATCGCATTTGCACTGCTGATTGCGAGTGAATTGCTTCTGGCTATGTCTTGATTTTCATGAAGAACCTCTGCAACTTGGACATCACTAATTATTGGTCTTCCTGATCTTGGTAAATTAGTTACAGACCCTGTTCTTTCAAATTTTTGTATCAAATTGCGGTACGCTTTCATTTGACAGGGTCCCGCTCTCAAACCCATTCTCGTGTGAAATCTTCGTAATCCAGCGGTGTAATTTCTGCCGGATTCATAATAGCACTGAACTAAACCAATTCTTGTTTGTAAATTCATGTTATTACAGTTGAGTCGTTTGAACTCAACGTTTACTTGAGTTTTAATTTCAAAATAAAACTTCAAATTGAATAATTTCGTTTTGACACTAGTGTCAACAATTGTTATGACAACGCTTTTGTTTCTCATAGATACGGTAAAATCCCATTCATTAAGCAACTAGATTTCGTTTATTTTATGTTACTAACTTAATTTATTAAAAAGTTGTAATGATTTAAAATATATCCCTTACTTTATGATAACCTGGTATATCCTAATTTGCGGAATATGTAACTCACGACATGGCACTCACTGATCTAAATGGTCCAACGATTATTATTCATTTTGCGAGTAAAACCTAATTTATTTGTTTGGTATATTTAAAAAAGCTGAATATTTTTTGTTAATTTGTTATTAATTTTATGATTTTTTTGCGGTTATAAGGACGAGGCGCATATAACAATTCACAGATAATGGGTGCAGGGGGGCACATCCCCGTGACCTTCATGGCCAGCAGTATCAAACTTTTGTAAATTTACCTTTAAAGCATCATTGACTATATATAAGGTCTATTAGCTGTCTGAGCCAAATTATCAGAACGTATCAAAATATATATACGAATTAATTGTTAATTATTTGCTTCTTTTTGCTGCTAAAACCAATTTTTTTGCTATATCTGTAAAAAAGTTACGAGCTATCTAGCCAACTAAAAAAAATACCTACACAAAATAAAATAAAAAAATTAACAATATACAAATTACTTGCTCTTTTTTGCTACAATTTGTAAAAAAAAATCAAATTTTCAAATAATAAAATAAATATCAATATCTACAAGAGTAAAGTACATTAAAGAAATTAATTGCTGGCATGACTAAAGAATACCTACGTTTTATGAATTATTTACTCTTAAAATATGCAACTGCCGAATTTTTTGCTCGCGAAATTAATATAAAAAAACGATAAAATATCATATACCTACCTTGAATGTACAAGAATAAGGTACATTAAAGTCTGAGCCAAATTATCAGAACACATCAAAATATATATAGAAATTATTTGCTAATTATTTGCAACCAACTAAAAAAAAATACCTACACAAAATAAAATAAAAAAATTAACAATATACAAATTATTTGCTATTTTTTTGCTAGAATTTATAAAAGAAAAAAAATCAAATTTTTAAATAATAAAATAAATATCAATATCTACAAGAGTAAAGTACATTAAAGAAATTAATTGCTGGCATGACTAAAAAATACCTACGTTTTATGAATTATTTATTCTTAAAATATGCAACTGCCGAATTTTTCTCTCGCGAAATTAATATAAAAACAATAAAATATCATATACCCACTTTGAATTTACAAGAATAAGGTACATTAAAGTCTGAGCCAAATTATCAGAACACATCAAAATATATATAGAAATGATTTGCTAATTATTTGCAGCCAACTAAAAAAAATACCTACACAAAATAAAATAAAAAAATTAACAATATACAAATTATTTGCTATTTTTTTGCTAGAATTTATAAAAGAAAAAAAATCAAATTTTCAAATAATAAAATAAATATCAATATCTACTAGAGCAAAGTACATTAAAGAAATTAATTGCTGGCATGACTAAAGAATACCTACGTTTTATGAATTATTTACTCTAAAAATATACAACTCCCGAATTTTTTGCTCGCGAAATTAATATAAAAAACGACAAAATACCATACACCCACTTCGAATTTACAAGAATAAAGTACATTAAAGTCTGAGCCAAATTATCAAAACACATCAAAATATATATAGAAATTATTTGCTAATTATTTGCTTTTTTTGCTGATAAAACAAATTTTTTTGCTATATCTGTAAAAGAGTTACAAGTGGCTAGATAGGTTAATATTAAGCTATCTAGCCAACTAAAAAGAAACACCTACACAAAATAAAATAAAAAAATTAACAATATATAAATTATTTGTAATTTTTTGTTACCATTTGCAAAAGAAAAAAAATCAAATTTTCAAATAATAAAATAAATATCAATATCTACAAGAGTAAAGTACATTAAAGAAATTAATTGCTGGGATGACTAAAGAATACCTACGTTTTCTTGCTTGCCAAATTAGATGTTCAAACGATAATAATAATATAAGTTGGCCTGAGACTACAAGAGTAAAGTGCTTTTAAAAAATTAATTGCTTTTATCATAATTTCATAACCATGTAGCTTGATTTATTTGCTCTTAAATTATTTAAATCTTGAATTTTTTACTCACGTAATTAATATAAAAACGGCAAAAGGCCATTATTATTGTTTGAACATTTAATTTCGCGTGCAAAAAATTCGGGAGTTGCATATCTAAAGCGCAAGTAATTCATAAAACATATGAATGATATAGTTATGCCAACAATTAATTTTTTTAATGTACTTTATTCTTGTAAATTCGAAGTGGGTATATGATATTTTGTCGTTTTTTATATTACTTTCGCGAGCAAAAAATTCGGAAGTTGCATATTTTAAGAGTAAATAATTCATAAAACGTAGGTATCCGTTAGTCATGCCTACAATTAATTTCTTTAATATACTTTACTCTTGTAAATATTGATATTTATTTTATTATTTGAAAATTTGATTTTTTCTTTTGCGAATGGTAGCAAAGAAATAGCAAATAATTTATATATTGTTAATTTTTTTATTTTATTTTGTGTAGGTATGTTTTTTAGTTGGCTAGATAGCTTAATATTAAGCTATCTAACTACTTGTAACTTTTTACAATTATAGCAAAAAATTGGTTTTATTAGCAAAAAAATGCAAATAATTAGCAAAAAATTCCTGTATATATTTTGATGTGTTCTGATAATTTGGCTCAGACAGCTTAATAGACCTCTATAAATAACACTTTTACGTATAGATTTTCTTTGTGATCCTCTACTGTTCCATACATTCTGATTGAACTTTTCCTAGAATATTGCTCTAGATCAGTGATTCTTAACCACTTTTGTGTGCCCCCAAATTCGTGAAGCGTGCCGCCAAATTTTAGAAATGCAAACAATAAAAGTTATTTTGCACGTACTTTTATACTTACTTTTAAACTTAATTTATTGTTAGTATGCCGCCCATTTTGAAATTGTTAAAAGTGTACCGCAACAAAAAGGTTGAGAAGCGCCGCTCTAGATCATCAATCCCGCATGCCAACAGTTGATTCTCAGATTCAAGTTTGGAAATACGCTCTGTATATTTGTTGATTATTGTATCAAATTTATCATTTAAGGTATTTATATTCGATTGTATGTTTTGTATTAGATTGGTGTCAATAGGCTGATCATGGTTGTCGGCATTGACTTGCATATGATAACGTCAATTATCAATTCAACATATTCTTCCTTTTGACCTTTAGTAAGGACCATTGCGATTAGATTATAAATATTTTAAAGTGTGTACAACAATTAAATAGATAACTATATAACATAGGAGATCACAAAAAACACCAGTGTTCAAAATGCCAGATTTATTCAGGATATCAAAATAACTGAAGCGACACGTCTACACGCAATGCATTCTTAACTAACTTATTTAAAATGCAAGATTTATAATTTAATGCATATCAACAACAATTTAAAAACGGGAGTTTAATCAAAGAGTAAAGATTAATTTTCAAATGAAACTTGCACTGCTCAAAACCATTTAAAAAGAAACTGAAACATTGGTATTGATGTCTAACAATTGGGAAATCGTCCTATTTAGATTTTTAAAGAGCGGACTTGAGTAACGTAAAAGTTTACCATAAAAAATTTTCATAATGGATATAAGTGATTTTAAAAATTGCTTTTTGCGGTTGCAAGTTTATGCAAAGAATTTGTGTTTGCACAAGATATAATAAACAGGACGAATTCAGCAAGTTTAACACGGTATTAAGGGCAAGAATATTAAATTAGATGACTTTCTAAAAATAATTGGTGTAAATAGCAATTCCAATGAAAATTTAATTAAGGATTTATTGATAAATAATTCTCATGCGTTTAAAATTCGTTTATTAGAGTAGTAGTGTAGATAATTATTGAGAACTGTGCATTTAAAATATTGATGCGAACTCATTATTTTGTATTTGTTTCATTCCTAGAATTTTAATTTAGAGAAAGCAGCAGCACAGAAATATAACAGAGAGTTTATAAAATTACTCCTTGATTTAAAAAAAACCTAATTAAAACTGAAACCAGTAATAAACTTTCAGGTTTTGAACTTGAGTTCAGTATATTGTCAAGATTGTTTTGCTAATATTCGATCACAGTGCGTGGCCTTGGAGCGAGCGTGGTGGGGGAAGAGTGCTTCTGCTTCCGCCGGCCGGAGGTCGCCACTCACCAGAAAGCTGAATGTGTAATTTGGTTTATTCAATTAAGTTGAGTGATCACAGTTCAGTATAATTATCGACGTGAATATGGCGGTGATGAACCTACTAACAATACTATTCTGCAGTTATATCATCACTTTCGGGAAACACGTAGTGTCTTAAAAATTAAGCCACCGGGTAGGTCTTCAGTCTTTGAACAGAATATGGAACTGATCCGTACATCTTGTATTCGTAGCCCTAAAAGTCATTGGCAAAACAATGTTTGGAGTGGAGAATACTGTCTACCGTGTACAAAGTGATGCGAAGAGGCTTACATTACGTGGGTATAAGATTCAACTTCTGTATGAACTCAAGCCCAATGACAAAGTGAAAATATTCGATTTAGCAGTCTATATTTTGAACAGGATTGAAGTAAATGAGAACTTCCTAGAAAATGTTATGTTTTCAAATGAGGCGACTTTTCACGCATCTTCATCTTCGCAGAGAAGACAATTAATGGGGATATTTATTGTGAAATGCTTGATATACGTTTCCCACAGATAGATGATATCGAACTAGAAAAGGGACCGATTGTCTTCCAACAAGACGGCGCCCCACCTCACTGTAGCAACCGTGTCCGTGATGCGTTGAACTTGCGTTTTTCTGACAGGTGGATTGGTAGAAGTGGGCCGATTGCATGGCTACCAAAGAGTCCAGATCTGACTTCACTAGATTTCTTTTTGTGAAGATATGTAAAAAACATTGTTTATTCCAAGAAGATCCGTGACATTGCTCATTTGAAGGAGAGGATTGTTTCAGCTGTGGCAGCCGTCACGCCTGATATGCTGCTGAATACCTGGGAAGAAACTGATTATCGGTTAGACGTGGCCAAGGCAACAAATGGTGTACATATAGAACTTTCTTAGGTATTAAAAAAAGCTTGAGAGGATTCTCTTTAATACTACATAGGTTTAATAACATTAGTTTAACTTTACTGTGTACAAATAAAACTTTAAATCAAGGAGTACTTTTATAAACTCCCTGTATATATAGCTATAAAATTTCTGCTTAACAGCTGAAACTCTATAACATACAGTACTCCTGATGAATCCTGAAACAAATTAAAACAAAACTCACCGAGAACACCACTACCCTGTTAGCTCAACTCAGGTTGTTTAGATGCTACCCCAATCTGTTTGGAATAAAATCACAAAAAGAATTCTACCACAAAAACACGAGACTCGGTTAAAAAGAACCAATTGATTTACTAAAATTTAACAAATTTATAAATTCGAATTGAATGGTGTGTACAACTTTCATCAAAGAAATGATATCTAACTCAGTTCATAAATCAAAGTGCTCAAAATATTTACAATTACTTAGCTTTTCATTATTTAATAAGCAACCACACCAATTTTCATTAAACTTTTTATTAACAAACCCATTATCCCACCAACCGATCAGTGTAGCAAATTATTTAGCATGTTCTAAAAATGCGTTGACCTTCACGATAACTTCATTTTCCTACTATACAAAATTTACGCCTACAATGACTAAAAAAACCATTTTTTTAACAGTGACGCTCGTTATCTATTACGAATTTCATATTTTTGTACCATCCATTAATTTATTCACATTAAGGCATGCACAATTAAGGCCATATTCAGGGGGTAGGAGCCGTGGGTTCAGACCCCTCCCGAAAGTCGACAAACCAAACCATTTTTTAAATAAATTATAAATTGCTGTTAAAGTATTCAATAAGCATACAGCCTTTAATTTCAAAATTATTAAAATTTTAAAGTTAATAAAGCATACGTAAATACACAGCAATTAAGTATGATTTGTTTACAAAATCTTTCAAAGAAAATGCGACGCCTGGGGAAACTAATATTCTAGAGGCCCCTCAAAATTTAAAATAGAATGTGTGCAAAAAATAAAATCAATGGTGTTTAATATTTTTTGGATCATTATATATATTAATTATTTTACAAAAGTTTTGCGCGTTAATTATTTCAAAATTATCTAAAACACGTGCTACTAGGTAATTAATTGGTTAATATTGCTGGTCTATGTAGTTGTTTACACAACAGACGTATTGCCAGTCAAACATATAATAAATTTTAAAATATCATTATCAATGAGTCATGAAAGTCATGTGAACTGGTCAGTTGGTGGATGATAGATAAGTCATCTATAATATATTTCCTCCTTAACAAACATTTTACAATAGTGTTCTTTATTCAATTCTTTTACTTAAATCTTCAAAGTCTTTGAAATAACATATTTTCTGAAACTTATTTCTCGATTCGAAGAAGACTATGTAGAATTAGTTTTAGTTTAGTAATCATTTCTTTTTCACATTGTCATTTATGATTTATGGTGTGTCGTTGAAGTTTTATATACATTTCAAGTTCTGGGTATTTAGGTAAAATATTCTGCTGTAACTATCGTTACTAAATTACTAAGAAAACTTTTGTTTGTCCCGATATTTCAAAGCGCAAAATGTTTTTTCACTTTATAAGAGCGCGGCACAACAGAAGCAAGAGTTATTTATTATTTTAGTTATTGTGACGGAGTACCAGTATGTAGTAAGCAATGCCAAAACTTGTCGAATTGTTGTATCTGTCTCGTGCTGTATCATTTTTTTGGCTATGTAAAAAAATTGCTTTTCAAAACAACTTAGAAGAATGTAGGCAATAAAAAAAATGATAAAATTCTCCAAGGATATTTATTTGCAAATTTTGGTAGATCTTCGAACTGTTAATAAGTTCAACTGGGTAAGAAATTACAATTTTTTTGTTTGATTATTTAATATTTTTTTTACTTAGGATATACATTTTCTTGAAAGTGATATCTAGTACGTTTGAAATTTTCACTAATAAGAATTGTAAGATTATTTGAATTATAGTTCCTTGATTAATTTGTACGTGATTATCAGATGTGATGCTCATATAGATCCTAAGATATGAAAATTTGATAAACTAATAACTTTGATACCACCAACAAATGTGAAATTATTTAATCTTTTTTTTATAACCACGATTGGATAAAAATTACTTCTTATATAATAAATACCTTCTGATTTTAATATATTCAATTTTTTAAATAGGGAAAATTAAAAATTTTTAAATTCTTTCCTTCGATAGGGTTTCTGTATCAACCCTAAAATTATATTCTTTTAATACTTGCTAGATACAGTAGCGTCCAATTACACTTTATTTTGCTTTCCGTATATAGAATATTTCAATCCTGCCCTTTTCATGATCTACCATGGGATAAGCGCCAAGCTAGACGCCGACACAGTAGGTTTTTATAGTTAGATCTCGTACGCGTAAAAATTTCAAGTTCCTTTAAGTTCCGAATTGTAGTTTTGTCTTCTTGTTAAGGACAAAATCACGAAACGGGCTTTTTAAAAAAATAAATACTGATACATTAATGCCCAGCACCTTGGGAATCAAAAGAAGTAACAATTTACGTCCACCATAAATACGAATAAAACGATCAGTCTGACCAAGGCCAAGATAAGGCAGGATTCTCTCAGTCAGATAATGCACAGTTAGGAAATGTAGCAGCTGGTGCAAAAGCAATTGCTGTTGTTAGTATTAAGATGGGCGGCTCGGTGGCGTAGTTGGTATGTGCGTGACTACAATGCTCAAGCTCCTGGGTTTGAATACCGACCGGTCCGTTTGAAAAATGTTAGACGAGCATTTTTCACAAAAATACACCCTCATTCGGATGAGAAGTACAGTGGTGGTCTTGCGTGTGTGTTGCCACGTATGTTAAAGATTCCTATCTTGCTCGGAATAGTAAGGGTTCGGCTAAATTCCAAACATTCCCTGTAAAGAAACTCGCTTCCTAGACCATGTAGTTTCTTCGGGTGGAGCATTGAAAAATCAAATGTAGTGTCGTTAGTATTCCTTTTGCCAGACGAATAACAATTTAGATAACGATTATACACAATCAATCAATTGACCATCAGTCACGGTATTTGCTTTTGAGGTAACCAAACCTAGCACTTCTTTCTGCGGAGGATATGCGGATATCAACTCTACACAACTACACTACTTTTACTCCCAGCATCACTCACAATCTTTTTCCATATCCCTCGGTCGCTACACAATTGCTTTGCTTTTGCAACATTAATACATTGCTGTTGGCATGCTCTTTTACTCCTCAGACTTCTCACTCGTCGTTTTTTCAAAACTTCCTATACTACTATAGCCTTTTTAGTTATTATGGGATTTTATTTTACGAGAATTTCCAGTAAGCGAATCGAGCCCACGGCAAGTTCTGATGGAAATGGCCCAAAGTTGTGGAAATCTCAAAGGCAAAGCGGCTAGTCGAACTATATGCACTGGGTGGAACATGAGCTGTGGGTCGGGGTTGGATTGCGACCAAAAATATGAAGAATAAGGCGCCACCGTATTTTTCTATACAGAGAAGACCTTACTCAAGTCCCTTGTACAAGGCGAATGCGGAAACCTTTATTCTATAACCGCTATACAGTTTATTAAAGACAACATAATCCCTAAAGTTTCTTACCTTATGGCTCGACTTTGACCTTAGTATTCCACTGCTACACCTGTGAACAGATTAAACAAAGAATAGCACTGTTTGTGCGTTTATACTCCAAATTTTTAAAATCCAATTCGAATCATCTTTCATTCATTCTAATTAAAAAGAATAGTCTTGTTCAAAAATAAAAATCTATTCCTCTTGTATTCAATTAACGTGCTTTTTTACAAAATATCCTTTCATTTATTAAATATTTTTGATTAAATTAATTTGTGAAAATTATTTACAAAGGCACTGGATAAAATCAGTACCAATCAAGTTAAATGTGGTTATTTCTGTAAGAAATATCTAGCCAAGTTTTATTAACAAATTGATTAAGCATAAGGTTGCTTTCTAAACTGTTACTTACTGATAACAAAAATGTTGTTTAGGTAAATCTACCATAACCTCACAATACATAATTCCAGATAGTTATTAATGAAATAGCAAACATAGAAGTTTAATTTCTAATTTTTCTTAAATAGAAGAATTTACTTTCTCTATCACATAATGACATCTTCCGTAGTTTCAGTGAATTAAGAAAATATTAAGAAATGTAAAATTTACAGATTCCTATTTTTAATATTGAAAAATATATTTATAGTCTGTCCATGACCTATTTTGAAGTTTAAATACTTGATTAAACAAAAAATTATCTAACTGCTATGTCCATAGTTCAGCTAACATATGAAAACAAATTTCTACATACCAGAACTCCGTCTGACTGAAAAATACCTGCTAGGCGTCTTGCGTCAGCATTAAAATAAGGAAATCTCCAATTTAAAACAAATAAATTTACTGCATACTGAAACTCCACATTACTCGGCATCCATTTTGAATAATTAAATTTCGCCAGGTCCACACTCGAACAAAGCGTAAACTCCTATATGTTCTTCTAGTGCTTTTAATTAAAATTACGTTAAACCAGACTCCTGTTAACTAAAGATGGTATGTTTTTCTTCAAGCTAAACATTATTTCCAACTTTCATCTTATTACCAATCTGCATGTTAATTTAAAGTTGCCTTACGTATAAATTAAACTACGAAAATTATCAAACGTTGCATGTTATTTTAAATTGAATACTATATGTAAAATTGCATGTTATATATAAAGTTGCACTGAAAATCTTTACTTAATATGGTTACAGAATCAAATTTTACTTACTGTTAACTACGGCCTTTCAACAAAAATTTCTCGTCATCTGCGAGCTGTTCCAACAAGTGGACAACACAAAAGTGCTTTTCGGAGATGACATTTTCCTCTAAGAACAACTTAAATCGTACGTGCTTCCAACACGAAAAAACAGCAAAAACCATTGTCCTCGGATTCAAGGAACAAAACGACCTGCTTTCACCACAGCTGTATTGGAAGTGTCGGGGTCAAGCGAGTTGCTGCCCGGCAACAAGATTACCTTACAACTGTCTAACAGAGGGAGCTCAAGGAATGACACTAAATGAAAACTTATTTTGTCACCGTGTAAATTAAATTTTAATTTAAATTGAATGCTAATACTTTATTAGGCAATAGGTAATATTTAATTAGTGGATTGTATAGCATTATTATGCATTATATTGTTTATTATTAAATAAAGAGATTAATTATATGAACACATCTAGATAAGAAATAAAATCGTTACACTACATCCAACAATCTTGCAGTTCTACTAGTCGTTTTACTTGCACATTTATGCCTAGTAATTCTATTCTCATTCATATTTTCTACATGTCTAAACCATCTAAACGTGCTTTGCTCGCTCAACTCTTTAAGGGTCACTTGCATTCTACATTCCGCTCTGGCACTTTGTCTCTCAATCAATGATTTTCCGCACACACTTTTTGGAACCTCATTTTTGCAGAACCAATGACCAACATGCTTCTTCTGGCAGACTCACGTTTTGCTTCCGTACAGAACAGTTGATACAAACGCACTGTTGTAAATGGTCTTTGCATTTATACGCAATCCTTCATTTCTGTTCACTGCTTACATACTCCCAGGCACTTTTCTTCCCACATTTGCCTTTTTTTCTATTTTACCATTCAGTTTTCCATTACTTAAAATTTTTTTAGCAAGGTACACATAATGAATAATTTTGCCTGGCATGGTGAAAGTAATACTAGCATAGGGAACAAAAATCAATATAAATTGTTGGCTATTTTGCAAAAAGAAAAACCCGTGACCGGTTTCACTGCTTTTGCAGATCATCAAACGGACGCATTTCTTTTTGCAAAACAACCAACTAAGTTCTGACATAATACACAAATTAAGGTGTATTTATAGTGCAAATGCTTTCTCATCTGCTAAGTTAAGGTACACATAGTTATTCACTTTCTCTATCGTATTATTGTCCATTCAAAATACAAACTCATCAATTCCGCCAATTTTGTCAAAAATTATTACTTTCGTCTAATTTACAATCACTTTCGACTGCATATTTTTACACGTTTCCAATAACCTTTCAAGTATTCATTGCAAATCTTGTGACGAGACTACGTCAGCCACATACAAAAGCACGCTGACATTTGTTTCATCATTTTTCACTTCTTTCATTTCCTTGCAAGCCTGCCTGGTACATATATCCACAACTACATTGAACGAAAATGTAGACATCACGCAGTCCTGTCTTACACCTTCCACAATGTCGAAGAATTGCCACACGTATACATGCTCTACTGCCTTCGTACAGCGCTCTTATAGATTTATCAAGCATTTGCTTAAACCGTATTCACGCCGCGTCTTCAATAATTGACTTCTGTCCCAGAGTCATACGCCTTTTTCAGATCTACAATTTAGATACATTTTTTTTCGGACATGCATACGCCTTTCGACAATTTGTAGCATTGCGAACGTCAGATCCACACATCCTCTTTCAGGCATAAAACCACATTGAACGTTCCGTATCTTGTTCTACGTTCTCTTGCGAACTCACTCGATCATAATTTTTTCATACACTTTACTGGACACATTGTAACGATTTTATTTCCTATCAAGATGTGTACATATAATTAATCTATTTATTTAATATAAAACAATATAAGGCATAATAATGCTACACAATCCACTAAATAAATATCACCTATTGTCCAATAAAATATTAGCTTTCAATTCAATTTAAAATTTAATTTATACGGTGACAAAATAAACTTTTCATTTAGTGTCATTCCTAGAGCTCCCTCTGTTAGACAATTGTAAGGTAATCTTGTTTCCGGGCGGTAACTCGCGTGACATGAGCCCTTCCAATACAGCTGTGGTAAAAACAAGTCGAATTGTTCCTTGAACCCGAGGAATGGCGTTTGCAGTATCTACGTGTTGGAAGCACGTGCGATTTAAGTTGTTTTTAGGAGAGAATGTCATCTCCGAAGCGCATTTTGTGTTGTCCACTTGCTGGAACATAGCTCGTAGATGACGAGAAATTATTTTGGTTGAAGGGCCGTGGTTAACAGTGAGTATTATTGATTCTGTAACCATATTAAGTAAAGATTTTTCAGTGCAACTTTGGATATAGTATTCAACTTTTGATATAATATTTAACTTGGAAATAATATTCGTAACTTTAATTTACACACAACCTTAATTAATATGCAATTTGTTAATGATATGAAAATTGGAAATGATGTTTAGCTTTGAAAAAACATGCAACCTTTAGTTAACAGAAATTTGGTTTAACGTAATTTTAATAAATGCACAAGAAGAAAATATAAGAATTTACGCTTTGGTCGAGTGTGGACCTGACAAGTATCAATTATTTAAAATAGATGCCGTGATGCAGTTTGGAGCTTCAGTAAGCAGCAAATTTACTTGTACTGAATTGGAGATTTCTTTATTTAAATGCTGATGCAAGACGTCTAGCAGGTATTTTTCTGTCAGATGAACATCTGGTATGTAAATTTGTTTTCGTATGTTAGCTGAATTATGGATATAGTAGATAGATAATTTTTTGTTTAATCAAGTTATTTGAACTTCAAAATAGGTCAAGGACACACTATATATATTTTTTAATATTAAGCAGCAGGAACCTGTAAATTTTTCATTTCTAAATCTTTTTTTAATACACTGAAACTACGGAAGATGTCATTATGTGATAGAGAAAGTAAATTCTCCTATTTAAGAAAAATTAGAAATTAAACTTGTATGTTTACTATTTTAGTAATAGCTGACTGGAATAATTTATTGTGAGGTTATGGTAGATCTACTCAAACCAACAGATATTGTTATTTGTAAGTAATTGATCAGAAAACAACTTCAGGCTTAATCATTTTTAAATAAAATTTGGCTAGATATTTCTTATAGAAATGACCAAATTTTAAACTGAATGGTACTGATTATATCCAGTGCCTTTGTAAATAATTTTCATAAATTAAATTAATCAAAATTATATAAAAAATGAAAAGATGTTTTGTAAAAAGCACGTTAACTGAATACAAGAGGAATAGATTTTTATTTTGATCAAGACTATTCTTTTTAATTAGAATGAATGAAAGTTGATTCGAATTGAATTTAAAAATTTTGAGTATAAATGCACAAACAGTGCTATTCTTTGTTTAATCTGTTCACAGGTGTAGCAGTGAAGCATAAAGATCAAAGTCGAGCCATAAGGTAAGAAACTTTAGGGATTATGTTGTCTTTAATAAACTGTATAGCGGTTATTGAATAATGGTTTCCGCATTCGCCTTGTACAAGGGACTTACGTATAGAAAAATTCGGTGGCGCCTTATTCTTCATATTTTTGGTCGCAATCCAACCCCGACCCACAGCTCATGTATCACCCAGAGTAACTTCGGGCCATTTTCCATCAGAACTTGCCGTGGGCTCTATTCGCTTACTGGAAATTCTCGTAAAATAAAATCCCTTAATAATAATAATATAGAAAGCTATAACATTCAACAGACTTATCCCATGATGATTTTTGCATTCATACTTGCTGCCGTTACCTTTGTGCAAAAGAATGAAGAGTACGAAACTTGTGTAGAACAAGCCATTACTACCATTAGAAGAGCAGAAAATCGCCAGCACAACACTTTCATTGAGTATCGTAAGAAAAAAATTATTTAAAATAGGTATACGATGGAATAATTACTGAAATTTATTGAATGGTATGGAACTCTAGTAGAACAAGCTAGAACTACCATCAGAAGTGCAAAAGGTCGTCAGCGCGACACGTTTCATGTAGTGTCGTGCTGGCTCAAATATTTAAAATGGTACAAAATTTTTAATTATTGGAGTTTTGTTCTGAAATTGTTCAGTATTGTGGAACTAGTCTATAGGAATAACGAGAACTCATATTATAAATGCGGAATATTTTTGCATTTTATCTGTATAGAACTATGAAGAATGCTACTGCAATTGTATTGTTTTTTCTTTTAATTGAAACGATGTGCTAACTTCACATACATTAAACAGCACTGGCTCACATTAATTCAAAACCAATTTAGGCGGTTTTCTACCTTAAATAACAAACACTTAAAGGGTATAATATATCATATCTCTTATCAAACAAAACGAAGGGGGGATTGCACTGTCATACAATTTTAGCTTCTATGTAAAGCTTTTTACGGTTTTTATAAATACTTGAGTGTATATTAGGTACATTACACGTTCATGGAAATACATACATATATTTCACATATTAAAAGTGCTTAGGTAATATTTAAGTGTACTTATAGCGTGTTTCTTACTGGGCCATGCCCGTTGTTTGACCAGAAAATCAAGGAAACACATCACACTTGGACTTGGGTGAGTTTTTACTTTTATTTTTTAAAGCATTTCGCGAATTTAGAAGCGTGTTCCACAGAGAATTCCAAGGTGTTAATATTATTTATGCTTGTTTTCATAACTTGGCTACTTATTATCTAATCTGTAGGCAGATATAATTCATGTAAATTATCTTACACCTGCGTGGCTGTGATAAATAAAACCAAGTCTTAGCGGAAGTCCGAATTTGTATGAACAGTCCAACGGGATTTTTGCGAAATAGCAATCATTTTTAGACAATGCAAAAAATCCAAAATGGCGCGAACACTTACTAATCAATATGGGAATTAAAACGTCACACCTTGTTCAAACACCAACACCCTGTTGTATTACGCAGTTTTGCCACGTTTTAACCACTTCAAACTGCATCGTTTTTCACAAAACTGTCTTAAACTTCACCGAATTTTAGCAAAACGCCCCGAATAGATAATTTTTACACTCTTTTATCATTAATAAACATTTCGTTAGATATTGTAAAGTCAACTGATGGTTGTGTTATCCCACAAGCTGTTTTTTCACTGTTAACAGTTAACATATCATTTATGATTACGTTGCTATATAAATTACTTTTACAGATATAGAAGGCATTACTATAATATGTAATTTAGATTATAACAAACGTTGATAATGTTCCTAGTAGTTGGATGGAGCTAATTACCGAAGGCTCCACGAAAAAAAAGAGTCGGCTGTGAAATTTCATTTAAGTAGGCCATGTTTGTACCTGGTCCTAAAGCTAACATACACGAGAGCAACGTACTGATAACAATCTAAAAATTTACCCCAAAGAAAATAACGCTACTAAGATAATTGTGTTGACAAGATCGTATCTTTTATTATTTAAGAGATAGAATATCTCGCAGAGGGTGAGACTCGCGATTAGTTTGGGACGAGCAATTTACACATGAAGGTACAATTTTTTTCAGCAAAATAATATTTATTCAAATAGGTTATACAATTAAACAAGATGGCGCCTGTATTACCTGGATTAAACATGAGTGTCAGTACGGGCCTTTATTTGTCTAAAGGTAACGATGTATATTACGGAATAATATGGAAGTATGACATGGAAAGGTTTGCTAGTTGTCGTTATCAGTTACGTTTTAGACATCGTCGGTCGTTAAGGTGTGATGGTGTTATCAATCAGCAAACAAAGTTACCCTAATATCGAAGTAAATCTTGATGCTGAATATGTAAGTATAAATTACCTATATAAAGACATCATTCGCTTTTCAATTTGATTCTGTACTAATATATTTAAATAATGGACACTTGTCGTAGCTATTAAATATAAGTAATAGGTTTTCTGAGAAGCAAAAGCTTTACACTTCTTCATTCAAACAATTGTTTTATGTGTACAAACTAAACTACTTTTCAATTTGTGATAAATTGGTTTTGGATACACTTCATCTTTAATAAACGTTAGCGTATGATACCAATAACAAGCCTGAAAAATTGACTTCGTATAAATTATCAGAAGCATTTTAATTGATCGTAGATATGCTTTAAAAACAAGATATGCACTCTTTAACCAATAAAAATCACCCCAAAGTAATATTTGTCGTTTTCACAAACTAATTTTTAAGTTGAGTTATACTAAAAAGTTAAAAAATTAGAAAATTTATAGCTTCAATACCTACAATGATATTACATTTTTATGAAAAAAATGTTCTAAACAAAATCCGAAAGTACACTATGACGTTAAGTATAAATCGAATATAAGATTTCAAAAAGCTTTCCTTTGAAAAAATTAGCTGTTTTTAACGCACTAACCAATAAAAATCACTAATTTAAGTTACTAAAACTAAGTAAATAAATGCTTAATTAACTTATTTTAAAATGTCCAATAAAATATCAACCTGCAGACCAAATAGGCAATGGTACATTTCAAAATTAAAAAACATTTGCCAAACAATTTTTACAATTAAAATAAAGATTTTGTATATTTGTTATGTTTAGGGGAATTAGAAAATAATGGTCGCTTCTTTTAAGTTATTATAACCAAGTAAATAACTTAATTAAAAATCTTTTACAATTGTTAAATTTAATCAATTTTATTAATATGATTCATCATCATCATTAGGTCTTCAGTCCTGGAACTGGTTAGACGCGTACCATCATTGTTTCCTATTCTGAACTAACCTACACATTTCCCTGAAATTTGCACAGTCTGCATCTATAACTATCTGATCTAGGTCTACATCTTTTTCCCTATCTCTGCTTGTAATATATCCCATACTATTCCCCAAAAATGCCTTAGAACGTATTCTGCCCTTCTATTTCTCTTATCTTTTTCCCCAGATATCCTTGTTCCCCTACTATTTCAATAACCTACTTGTTATTATTTTTGTCTGTCCATGCTATCGTCCTCACGCATCTGAAGGCTGCTACCGTTTTTCTGTCTGCGTTACAGACTACCCGTATTTCATAGGCATATTGTGCTGTGCTCCCCAGATATGCAACAATTTTCTTCTTGTTCTATGTTTGTTGTCTTTCCTCATAGGCGCTGTTCTTTCTTGTTAGATGCAGTTCGGACACCTTCTATTATTTTACAATTATATGCCCTATTTCTCCGACCTTCAGTGGTTGTGAAGAAAGGTAAGCAGCCTGTGGCTGCCAAGTTCCCCCAACACTTAACCATTTACCGATTTAATATATCTTCCAATATATCTTTTCGCACAGTCATCATTAGTTGCAGATACTTCGCAACCAACAACTAGTTGTTTATACTAATCACCAGATTTATTTGCGCTTATTTTTTCGTCATTAGGTTTTCCGTGTCAAAACTGGTTGGACACGAACCTGCACTTATTTATATTCTGAGCTATCCTACATAGTTCCCTGAAATTTTCACACAGCATGTGTATACAACTCGTTCCCCTTCTATTGTTTTCTAATTTTATGTCCTATTTCACCGAGATTCATTGAAGGGGGTTAAGCAACCTGTGGCTACTAAGATCCCCCAATACTTTGACATTTGCCGAAGTAATGGTTTTCCAGTGAATCCTTTCACACACTTAACATTATTCGAGAATATTGCCCAACCAATTCTTGTAGTTGCTTATAATTATCATCATGTTTAAGCACAGTTATTTCTTCGTCATTAGTTTATCCATCTTGGGATTGATTGGATGCGTACCTCCATTGATTTCTATTCTGGGCTAGCTTACACATCTCCCTGAAACCCCTACAGCTTACAAATTTTACTATCTGTGTGTAGTAGTCTAACCTAGGTCTGCCTCTTCTTTTTTTCCTATCTCTGCTTCTAATATATTCCGCACTATTCCTTCATGCCGTAGTATGTGGCATCATCTTTTCTCTCCTCTTTTTTACCGTTTTCCACATATTTCTTTCTTTCCCTACCATTTATAGTACCTCTTCGTTCTTAACTTTGTCTGTCCATGATATCTTCATCATATGTCTGTAGCACCACATTTCAAAGGCTTCTACCTTTTTCTTGTCCGCTTCTCCTACTGTCCAGGCTTCACAGCCGTACAGTGCTGTGCTCCACACATATGTTTTAAGCAATATTTTCCTTGTTTCTATGTTTGTGCTCTTTGAGCATAGTAGTTGCTTTTTCTTGTTAAATGTAGCACGACCTTGTGCTAATCTTTCTTTTATATCTTTTGTGCTTTTCCCATCTTGCGTTATTTGGCTTCCTAGGTAGGAGAAATCCTTAAACTCTTATAAGTTCGTGTTCTTGTTTTTGATTTATTTTCACAACCTTTGCATACTAGAACTTTAGTTTTAGTTTTGTTAATTTTCATACCGTATCCCTCTGTTAGAACCGTTTCCATTTCATTAAGAGTAGCTTCTAACTCTTCCTTGCTAGACGCTAATCATATGCAAATCTAAGCATATCAATTTTTTGTCCCTGCATAGTAATTCCAAATGTCTTCCTGCGTTTGATCGTATTCATTGCCTCTTCTATGTACAAGTTAAAAATCAATGGGGATAGGGCACATCCCTGTCTCACCCCTTTCCTAATGTTTACTTCTCTATGTTCCTCCTCTAATTCTATTACTGCTGTTTGCTCTTTATATAAGCTATGTACTGTTCGTATATCCCTAGAACTCATTCCAATCTTTTTGAGTATTTCACATTTTTTTTCCATTTTACATTGTCGAATGCTTTTTCCAGATCTACAAACCCTATATACACGCTTTCTTTTTTTACTATTGTTTTCTCCATAATTACTCTCAGAGCTAAAATAGCCTCCCGTGTTCCCTGTTTCGCCTAAACCCAAATTGGTCTTCTCCTAGTTTTTCCTTCGCCCGTTTTTCCATTCGTCTTTGCACAATTCTAGTTAATATTTTTGACATATGTGCTGTCAAACTTATTGTTCGAAAATTTTCACATCTATCCGCGCCTTCCTTTTTTGGTATAGTTACTATGATGCAACGATTGAAATCTTTGGGTATCTCGCCTGTCTCATACATATAGCTTTCAAGTTCGAAGAGACGCTCTGTTACTGCTTGTCCAGCGACAATTTCTGCTTGCACCTTATCTGTACCCGGCGCCTTACCATTTTTCAGACTCTTTAATGCTAATTCAAACTCATCTCTAAGTATAGGATATCCCAAGTCATCATTTTCAATGTTTGATTCCTGTTCTAATGCAGTTAGTTCCCCTCCTGCATATAAATTCTTTATATATTCTTGCCATCTACCCACTTTCTTTACGTTTTCTATGATGACGTTTCCTTTCGCGTCCCTTATATTTTTGCTATACGGTTTTATATCCCTAAAATTCATTCTAATTAATTTGTATGCTTCGTTTGTCTTTCCTATTTCCATTTTCGTTTGTACCTCTTTGCACTTTTTATCAATCCATTGTTCTTTAGCTTTCCTACACTTTCGAATAATTTTCCATTTTATGGCTTTGTATCTCTGTTTTCCTGTTTCGTCTGATCTGTTTTTGTATTTTCGTCCTTCTTCTATTAAATTCAGGATATCCTTTGTTATCCATGGTTTCTTATTTTCTTTTTGTGTATACCCCAGAATATCTCTGGCCGCCATGTCTAGGCTGGATTTAATGTAATTCCATTCTGTTTCTACTTCCTTAGTATAAGATATTTTGCCGATATCTTTAAACAATTCATTTTCGAATCTTTTTTAAATATCTTTATCTTTTAGTTTCTCTAAGTCCAAGTGCCTCTTTCCGTTTCTTTTTTTCACATTCTTAAGTTTAAGTGCGGCCTTCATAATTACGATGTTGTGGTCAGTGTCTATATCTGCTTCTGGGTAGCTTCTACAGTATTTTACTTGATTCCTAAACCGTTGTCTAACAAGAATGTAATCTATTTGATATCTTCCTATATCTCCTGGCATCTTCCACGTATATCGTCTTCAAGCATGATGTTGAAATAATGTGTTTGTGATGATTAAATTGTTCTTGTCGCAAAATTAAGTTAAAAATAAGAGTCGGGAACATTCTGCGAGTCGGAGCTTGGAATGTTAGAAGTATGAAGCAAGTAGGTAAGCTAGAGAACATAAAAATCGAAATGAATAGGTTATCACTAGACATAGTAGGGATCAGCGAAGTTCGGTGGCCAGAGGCGGGGATTTTTGAAATGGAGACTTCAGGGCAATTCATACAGGAGCAGAGGAAGGAAATTTGGGTGTGGGGATAGTTATGCGGAAAAAGATAGGATACTGTGTAGAAAATTACTTACAAAAGAACGAAAGAGTACTCATGGTTAGATTAGAATCTAAACCGGTAAACACAGTAATAATACAAGTATACATGCCCACCTCTAGCTACAGTGATGGAGAGGTAGAAGCCATCTACAAAGATATCGAAGACATATTAATATAGTAAAAGGACATGAAAATTTAATAATTACGGAGGATTTTAATGTTGTGGCAGGTGAGGGTACGGAAGCAGCGGTAGTAGGTTTATTTGGTTTAGGCACGAGAAACGACAGGGGAAATAGGCTGGTAGAATATTGCGACAAGAACAATTTAATCATCACAAACACATGATTTCAACATCATGCTAGAAGACGATTTACGTGGAAGATGCCAGGAGATATAGGAAGATATCAAATAGATTACATTCTTGTTAGACAACGGTTTAGGAATCAAGTAAAAGACTGTAGAAGCTACCCAGAAGCAGATATAGATACTGACCACAACATCGTAATTATGAAGACCGCACTTAAATTTAAGAATGTGAAAAAAAGAAACGGAAAGAGGCACTTGGACTTAGAGAAACTAAAAGATAAAGATATTCAAGAAAGATTCGAAAAAAAGTCAAATGAATTGCTCAACGATGTCGGGAAAATATCTGAAACTAAGGAAGTAGAAACAGAATGGAATAACATTAATCCAGCTTCACATGGCGGCCAGATATATTCTGGGGTATATACAAAAAGAAAATAAGAAACCATGTATAACGAAGGATATTCTGAATTTAATAGAAGAAGGACGAAAATACAAAAATAAATCAGACGAAACAGGAAAACAGAGATACAAAGCAATAAAATGGGAAATTATTCGAAAATGCAGGAAAGCTAAAGAACAATGGATTGATGAAAAGTGCAAAGAGGTACAAACGAAAATGGAAATAGGAAAGACAGACGAAGCATACACATTAGTTAGAATGAATTTTAGGGATATAAAACTTTATAGCAAAAATATAATGGACGCACAAGGAAATGTCATTATATAAACGTATAGAAAGTGAGTAGATGGCAAGAATATATAGGGAATTTATATGCAAGAGAGGAATTAACTGCATTAGAACAGGAATCAGACATTGAAAATGATGACTTGGGATATCCTATACTTAGAGATGAGTTTGAATTAGCATTAAAGAGTCTGAAAAATGGTAAGGCACCGGGTACAGATAAGGTGCAAGTAGAAACTCTAAAAGCCGCTGGACAAACAGTAACAGAACGTCTCTTCCAACTTGTAAGCTATATGTATGAGACAGGTGAGATACCCAAATATTTCAAACGTAGCATCATAGTAACTATACCAAAAAAGAAAGGCTCGGATAGATGTGAAAATTTTCGATCAATAAGTTTGACAGCACACGTGTCAAAAATATTAACTAGAATTGTGCAAAGCCGAATGGAAAAACGGGCAAAAGAAATACTAGGAGAAGACCAATTTGGGCTTAGGCGAAACAGAGGAACACGGGAGGCTATTTTAGCTTTGAGAGTGATAATGGAGAAAACAATAGCAAAAGGGGAAAGCGTGTATATAGGGTTTGTAGATCTGGAAAAAGCATTCGACAATGTAAAATGAAAAAAAATGTTTGAAGTACTCAAAAAGATTGGAATGAGTTATAGGGATAGACGAATAGTACATAGCTTATACAAAGAGCAAACAGCAGTAATAGAATTAGAGCAGGAACATAGAGAAGTAAACATTAGGAAAGGGGTGAGACAGGGATGTGCCTTATCCCCATTGATTTTTAACTTGTACATAGAAGAGGCAATGAATACTGTCAAATGTAGGAAGACATTTGGAAATACTATGCAGGGACAAAAAATTGATATGCTTAGATTTGCTTATGATATAGCGGTATTAGCGTCTAGCAAGGAAGAGTCAGAAGCTGCTCTTAATGAAATGGAAACGGGTCTAACAGATAGATACGGTATGAAAATTAACAAAACCAAAACTAAAGTTTTAATATGCAAAGGTGGGGAAAATAAATCAAAAACAAGAATACAAGTATGTTACACGAACGTACAAGAGGTTAAGGATTTCTGCTACCTAGGAAGCCAAATAACGCAAGATGGGAAAAGCACAAAAGATATAAAACAAAGATTAGCACAAAGTCGTGCTACATTTAACAAGAAAAAGCAACTACTGCGCTCAAAGACCATAAACATAAAAACAAGGAAAAGATTGCATAAAGCATATGTGTGGAGCACACCACTGTACGGCTGTGAAGCCTGGACAGTAGGAGAAGCGGACAAGAAAAAGGTAGAAACCTTTGAAATGTGGTGCTACAGGCGTATGATAAAGATATCATGGACAGACAAAGTTAAGAACGAAGAGGTACTAGAAATGATAGGGAAGAAAGTAATATGTGGAAAACGGTAAAAATAGGAAAGATAGGATGATAGGCCACATACTACGGCATGAGGGAATAGTGCAGAATATATTAGAAGCAGAGATAGGAAAAAAGAGAAAAAGAGGCAGACTTAGGTTAGACTACTGCACACAGATAGTAAAAGATATAGGCTGTAGGGGTTTCAGGGAGATGTGTAGGCTAGCCCAGAATAGAAATCAATGGAGGTACGCATCCAACCAATCGCAAGATGGATATACTAATGACGAAGAAATAACTGTGCTTAAACATGATGATTATTATAAGTAACTACAAGAATTGGTTGGGCAATATTCTCGAATAATGTTAAGTGTGTGAAAGGATTTATTGGAAAACCATTACTTCGGCAAATGTCTAAGTGTTGGGGGATCTTGGTAGCCACAGGTTGCTTAACCCCCTTCACTAAATCTCGGTGGAATAGGGCATAAAATTAGAAAACAATAAAAGGGGAACGAGGTGTATACACATGCTGTGTGAAAATTTCTGGGAACTATGTAGGCTAGCTCAGAATATAAATAAGTGCAGGTACGTGTCCAACCAGTTTTGAGACGGAAAACCTAATGACGAAAAAATAAGCGCAGATAAATCTGATGATTAGTATAAACAACTAGTTGTTGGATGCGAAATGTCTGCAACTAATGATGACTGTGCGACAAGATATATTGGAAAATATATTAATTCGGTAAATGGTTAAGTGTTGTGGGAACTTGGCAGCCACGGGCTGCTTACTTCCCTTCACAACCTTACATGTGATTTTCCAATGCTCCCCCCGAAGGTACTACATTGGCCAGGAAGCGAATTTTTTTTACCTGGAAAATTTAGAATTTTGCCGAACCCTTGCTGTTCCAAGCAAGGTAGAGATCTTTAACGTGCGCGACAACACTTACACACGGGACCTCCATTTAACCTGTCATCCGAACGAGGGTGTATTATTGTATAAAATGCTCGCCTAACATTTTTCAAGCGGACCGTGTCGGGATTCGAACCCGGGACCTTGTGCATAGTAGTCACACACATACCACTGCGCCACGGAGCCGCTGCCTTCACAACTACTGAAGGTCGGAGAAATAGGGTATATAATTGTAAAACAATAGAAGGTAACCGAACTGCATCTAACAAGAAAGAACAGCGCGTATGAGGAAAGACAACAAACATAGAACAAGAAGAAAATTGTTGCACAGCACAGTATGCCTATGAAATACGGGCAGTCTGAAACGCAGACAGAAAAACGGTAGCAGCTTTTTGAAATGCTGTGCTTCAGATGTACGAGGACGATAGCATGGACAGACAAAGATAATAACAAATAGGTTATAGAAATAGTAGGGGAACAAGGATATCTGGGGAAAAAGATAAGAGTAATAGAAGGGCAGAATACTTTCTAAGGCATTTTTGGGGAATAGTATGGGATATATTACAAGTAGAGATAGGAAAATAGAGGTAGATGTAGACCTAGATCAGATAGTTATAAATGCAGACTGCAAATTTTAGGGAAATGTGTAGGTTAGTTCAGAATAGGAAACAATGATGGTACGCGTCTAACCAGTTCCAGGACTGAAGACCTAATGATGATGATGTCGCAAAATTCTACCAGCTTATTTCTCCTGTCGTTTCTCGTGCCTAAACCAAATAAACCTACTACCGCTCCTTCTCTACCCTCACCTACTACGGCATTAAAATCCCCCGTAATTATTAAATTCTCATGTCCTTTAACGTATCTTAATATGTCTTCGACATCTTTGTAGATGGCTTCTACCTCTTCGTCACTGTAGCTAGAGGTGGGCAAGTATACTTGTATTATTACTGTGTTTACCGGTTTAGATTCTAATCTAACCATGAGTACTCTTTCGTTCTTTTGTAAGTAATTTTCTACACAGTATCCTATCTTTTCCGCATAACTATCCCCACATCCAAGTTTCCTTCCTCTGTACCTGTATGAATTACCCTAAAGTCACCACTCCAAAAATCCCCCGCCTCTGGCCACCGAACTTCGCTGATTCCTACTATGTCTAGTGATAACCTATTCATTTCGATTTTTAGGTTTTCTAGCTTACCTACTTGCTTCATGCTTCTAACATTCCACGCTCCGACTCGCAGAATATTCCCGACTCTTATTTTTAACTTTCCGATCGCATCCTCCGAAGTAGTCCCCTCCCGGAGATCCGAATGGGGGACTATTTTAACTCCGGAATCGTTTACCCCTGAGAATGCCATCATGTTTATTTCAATTTAAGTACGCTGTGTACTTGGGAGGTAATGTGGTGGTTTTCCCTTGCCTTCCACATCGCGGCAGTGTGTCTTAGACTGCCATACTGACCCCTATGGTCTCTGCCAATCTAAGTACCGAAAGAGCCACTGCCCTCTTTCGGGGACCTGTCTTAGTCTGGTTCCTCACTAACGACCCTACTAATTTGATTGGACCTGTAGTTTGGCTCTTTAGCTCATTAGAACACGCAAGCCATTTCACCTGTTCTAGTAATTTTGAACTTCGGCAAGGTGCAGGTCCATTCGAAATGGATTAATATGATTACAAAATTATAAATAAAATAATTAATTTAACATACTCCTTGACCAATTTCAATAATAATCTTCTTATTCCTGGATTTTGGTCATCAATTTACATGTACATTATTTCAATGTAGAATATTCTACTGAAGCTTTTTCCTTTTTTTTTGTTATTCGCGGCTTAGTCTGGGAATTACCCCAAGGGTGAGCAATGAGAATGGGCGTGGGTATGACTTAAACTCAATAATAAACATTCATGGAAAGAAAAAGGGGAATTGAGCGCCACTGAATCTATATAGACAATAAAAGAAATTCAATAATCCTATGAGAAGATACAGAAACTTATTGGATATAAACGTTATAAAAACACTTACAAGTTTTATGAACTAACACACCTGGAAACCTCTTGAACGTATCTACATCTGCTTCTATCACGATGACCCTGAAAGAAAATGTTACACAACAAATTTTCTATTAAAAAGACACCATTTGTGTCTTTCGATAAAGAGCATAACGATACTTATAAGTTAATCATCTTGAAATTACCACACCAAAAGTATCTTACTTAAAAATGGATATTAAGAATAAATCAAGTACAACATGTCTGTACCTTTATATTATTTCAGCATTCGTCTAATTTCATTTTTCAAAAATTTATTTTCTCAAACGTATTCTTATTAAAGTCCATTACTCATAGAATAAAAAAACTTGAATCCAAAAATGTAATTTAATGCAATTCCTTTTTTTGTAAAATTGAGTTACAAATATAATATAACAAAATTAATTTCTAATGAACTATAAATCTTTCTATACATAATAAGACCTTACTTTTTAGTATTACTTTAAAACAAAATTCATATTTCCCAACGGACAGATCTGTGGATTGGTTTACATATGTATTAAATGAATTTAGTTCATATTCCTTATAAAAAATCTAAATTGCACGTAACTAGTTTAAATTAATAAAGTTTCAAATTTATCATGGCATAGAAATGTCATAACGACCCTACTGTAATTAAACCTTTTTAAACAGGAAGTGGACTTTGTAATCTCTTTGTTTTTGAACACATGTATATTCCACGTGTCTTACAAAATTACTTTAGATTACTTTTTAAACAACCATATTTCACTTTGTTTCAATTTATTTAGCACAATTTTAGAAAATAACCCTGTTATCAAATTAAGAAAATATTATTATTTCTATGATCTTTTATATTTCAACTTAAACTCAAAATTTATTCGTTTATAAAATTTAATTTAATTTAATTTAAAATTTATCGATTTCATGAACACTTTCAAAAGCCAAGAAAACGTTGGAACAAAACTAAAAGTTTAAATACCTGGACTTTGCAAATCTGAAGAAGCTGTTTCTTCTAAACGAACTGCAATGCACAAATTCAGGTCCTGCTTAACAAAACTTCGCCGCCGGGGATCTTACGTTGAACGACTAACATCCTATCATCACGTTTTCCCAAATTAAACTCAATGAACGACCTCAAATTCATTCATAGCGAAAGTTGCTTCTAATTCTAATTCTTATTCTAATTACTCCAAAACGCTAAGAAAATTAAATATCTTTTCTAGCATAAAAATTACTTATTAATTCTTTATTCAAAGTGTGCTGGTTGTTTTGCCGGAACCTGGGGAACTGTTGCATTCCAGGCCCTCCAAAACGACCACGAATTCTCCCCCTCTGAATAGCTATGCAAAGACACCATCGGATACGCAACCGTGTCTCCATTCTACCAACTTCGTCGCTTCGTTTACGTTATCTTTCAACCACAATGGCGGCTTTGCTTTTAATACCTTCCACGTCGAAAACTGCTGATCTGTCCTGCGCGTCACCTCGTGACACTATTTACGCAAGCGCTATTTTAATTTAATAACAGAAAGGATATAATCCGCCTACAGATTAGGCAACACAAGTGACTTGTTCATTACGCAGTCCTTTTTAAATACGTTTTCAAAGCGTTTATTACTATTAAATGTTTCCAAGTGATGAATCTAAAGCTAATTAAATAATAATAACGTTCTGTTCTATTGTGAAATGGTTTTCTTATGATATTATTATATTGAATAAAAAGGTCAGATATCACAGAGCTGTAACGAATAGAAACGGCCCCCAAAGTCAGTGCCACAGAATACATATTCGTTACACAGCCTCCGAACAAAAAGGAAAAAAACTTTGAGGTTAACTATATGTTAATATATACTCAATCGAGAAGGTTTTTTATATAGATAATCTCCAAGCAAAAAAATTTACAAGTGACCTTACAAATCGCAAATAGAAAATAAGTCAGTAAACAAATGAGTGAGTAGGTAACTCTGCGTACCACACATCCGTTAGGAATCAAAATAAGTAGGACACAATCGGTAAAAGAACGTAATCGGTAAAAATCAAAATATTGAGGTCAAACACTCACTAGTTGCAACCAAACAAGGAACAAAAACTACTATATTTCGCGAAATTTAAACTAAAACTCAAATAAGAGGCATAACGCGAACCGCTGCAAAGCAACAAACAAATTTTGCTTCCTTACCAATAACCTTAACACCGGTAACATGAAATCGAAAAGCTCATACCAAAATATATAAATATCGATAGCATTCCAAAAATGTCCTCACTGTTGCGGATCAAAAAAAAATCCAGTACAAAAATCACAGCAAAGAAAACCGCTGCTTCTACAAAAAATAGTCCGCACGCCGAAGAAATATACTTTCTTCAGGAAACTCCAAAGAAACTTTTCAACGCTACAGTGGCCTCATCAAATATCCTAAATCAACTCGCTTCAAAAAAAATTAACACCTAAACCTCGTACCTACTCTAAACACAGCAGTACGTAAGTGGCTATCTCAAATATAAATTTCACTTAAGTGATCACTCACATAACGTTGACTAAACACACTCACAAAAATGAAACAGCAAATATTTACGCAGTCCCACCACAACTAAAACAGCAACGTAGACTAAACAACATTCTTGTCGGCCCTACCTATTTGAACTAAATAATCCCTTAACGCGGATGAAATAACTAATATTAATGTGGTCCTACCACGAACTAAAGCGACAACGCAAACAAAATAACTTTTTTATCTGTCCTAACTATTTAAACTAAATAATCCAAAAACGCATTTTGGGGAATAACACTACATGAAATATCCGACGATTACCATGAGCAACAAGGCACCAGAGAAGCTTTCAATTAATCATCACCATTCGGCTTTATAATAAAATTCGTTCCATACCCACCTAAAAAGAAATACCAAAAACGACCAATTAATCCAGTGGGAGGTAGTCTGGACCGATGGCGGAATAGGGTTTCAGATCTTTAATATGCCATCTACCTGCTCTCAATCCATCCAAATTAACCAAATCATACACCACAATCGAACACTTCTTCTTAACTATACTCAAAACAAATTTTGGGGCAAATTTAGCAGCAAACTTATTACTCGCACTCGACAATACTTTATTGGCCCCCCACACTTTACTACCAACTTCAAAAGAAATGTTTCTCTTTCTTAAATTATTTTGATTGCTCGAACGTTCATAAGCTAAATGCAATCTTGCTCGGGCATCTTCAAATACCTTAAAGATACCTTGTCAATCTGAAGTATATAATGGGCGACTACCAGAAATGATTTCGACATCAGTTTCGGGAGTAAATCCACTACCATAAAACTTACCAGTAATGGGGACGTGTCGGCCAAAAACCAAAAAGTTCTCATGCTTAGCAGAATTAATTGCAAATTGGATCTGCGCCAACTCAGTATCCCATTTATCATGCTCTTCAGGATAAGACCGAATAGCTGTTCCTACAGTTCTATTAATCCTCTCGACAAAATTACATTTCGGCGCATAGACAGCATTATACCATATTTTTTTAATCTCAAATCTATTACATAATGACCTAAAAATTCGACCAGCTAAATTTGAACCATTATCGCAAATAATGAATTGTGGCACTCCAAACATTAAAAAGACCTTTTGTTTTATAAACTGTTCTATAACGTGTAACTTTGCACTGCTTAAAGGACGTAAAATTCTATATTTTGAAAACCAATCTCCAACTACCAAAAGCCATTTAAATTCTAATTTCGACCGAGGGAATGGACCCATGAGATCCAATGCAATTATCTGGAATGGAAATTTTGCTTCTTTCTCTTTTCCCATTAGACCTAAAAGACCTGCATTACAAAACTTTTGTGCCCTACACACTAGGCATGCACGACAAAATTTCAGCACATCTACGTTCATTTTAGGCTAATAATAATTTCCATGAACTCTGGCGATAGTCTTTGAAAACCCAAAATGTCCTGCAACTGAGGGATCATGACATGATCTGACAACTTCTTCCCTTTGAACTTTCGGAACCAAATATTTCCACTCTACTATGTTTGATGACAAAGGCAAGTTCGACGGAATAAACTTAAAAACAAACTCATTCTCAACTTTCCATTGAGAGTATTTTTCAGGTGACGTCAAAATCTTATCACGCACTGACGCATACCAATTTTCTAAATTATTAAGCTTGACCTCTATTAAATTTACGACATGATGTTCCTCTGGAATTGCACGACTAAAACAGTCAGAAAGTACGTTAAACTTTCCCTTCCTGTGTACTAAATCAAACCAATGTCGTTTTAACGTTACTGCCCACCTAGCATGTTTTCCTGTCGGATTCTGCAAATTACTCAGCCAAAGCAACGAAAAGTGGTCTGTAACGACTGTAAAACAAACTCATTCGACCCATGGACGGAACTTATCAATGGCAATGATTACCGCAAGACATTCTTTCTCTGTTGTTGAGTAACTTCGTTTAGCGCGATTAAGGGTTTTGCTGGCATATAACATTACACGTTCTTTTCCATTAATATTCCGAATTAACACAGCTCCGAGACCTGTATTACTGGCATCACATTCAATAGCAAATGGAGCGGAATAATCTGGCTGCGCCAGAAGTGGTGCAGACACTAAAGGTTCTTTAATCGACACAAACGAACGCTTAGCTTCAGGAATCCAAGTAACGTGTTACGTTATTTCGTGGCAGCTACATTGGGCGCCAAAGCTATGTTACGTTGACTCGTAGCCGTGCGTTACACCAAGAAAATCAAAGAAATGACCGGGCTCAATCGGAGAGTAGGGGGATCGTAGAAAGCAGACTGACATATAATGTACGCGACGGTAAGGAGTTAGTGACAATACCTGCAAGGAAAATAGTTAAGCAGACCTGAAAAAAGAGAATAAGCATAGCAGCAATGAAAAGTCTAAGTTATTCAGTACTTTGTAGAATGAAAAAAAAGAAACTGTTTAGATAATCTATATAATATAACAACGGTAAAAGCAATACATAAAAAATGTTTAGTACACAGTGAGGTAATATTGGGGAGTAGCAGAAACGTTTCCTCACACACCAATTAAACATAAATCAGACAAAATGTTAACAAAAGATAAATAGGTAAGTCACAATTGATATGAGTAATTCAGTAGTATTGATTGTTTTTTTTCTCTCTTTTTTTTTAATCGCAGGCAAGTCTATTGTAAAAGGTATCAGAACGACGAAGATATGGCAAAACAACGGATAGATATTTAAAGTAATAATAAGTAGGAAATAGTTCAACTTACAAAAAGTCCTTTAGGAACGCCTCCTTGCATTTGAAGTGTGGGATTCACGAGGTCCTGCACTAGCGAAGCATTTCACCCTTTACTGGGAGGGTGTTGATGGAACTTATCACACGTTACCCTAATCACACCTACGTATTTCACTGGTGTTAGCAACCGACATTATCACGCGACGGAACTATGTAGCATTGATAAATCTCTTGTTACTTCTATTTCCTGAGGCAATAATTTCGAAATATGTTGTAGCACTAGTTTAATTTCAACTGGGACCAAATGTATATTATCTTCATAAACATCCCAAAAAGGCAGTGAGAAACTTCAACCAATACCTTTGTAAACCGGTAATCTATTATATTTCGCAAATAACAAAATTTGCGCAAGCAATGATCTATTTTAGATTCTTTGTTGTTAGAAAATTCAGAAACTACAGTATCAACTGTACTTGGATAATCCAAAGTATGAACTACTCTGATAAAAAGAAAAGGACCGCGAAACTAGATCGCACACCCAGTTCAAGTATAAAAAAGACAACTCCACAAAAAAAACACAATTAGTAAAGCAACGCGAGTTAAGGTTCGGGCCTTTGGAGCTGTGTTTTTAAAAAACAACTTCAAACACTTAACAAAAATTTAATAACTTAAACAGAAATTACAATGAAATTTAGAATAGCTGGTTCATAATAACTTTAATAAAAAATAATTAATTGTACTGGGCGAGTAGTCTAGGTAGACAACAATGCAAAAGCTGTATTACTTAGACTGACTGCCGGGCATTGAGCTCCCGGGCTTTTTATAATAACCTGACCGTCACACGGCTGTGGGAACTTGCAGATCTCATGTCTGCTTTACACTTTGTTACAATGTATCAATCTTAATTCTAAGTAATTGCGGTATGTTGACCGCCTGTGACCTGCCACCTGCAGTATCACTGCCCTCACGGATGCAAAGTTGCATGTCCGTTCTCATGAACTGTCGATAACCTCTCTGGGTTATCCTTGTGTTACAATGTTGCAATGAACTTATACTTTATTTAACAATTTCTAATAATTCCTATTAGATTCAATATTTCAATATATATAGGTAATTGGGAGATACATAACTCGCGTATCACTAAAATAATGTTCCGTAAAACACGCACGTGCGGTCGAGTAAAACACGTTCGCCTATCAAGCATCTTTCCTTCAAAGCAATCAGAACTACACTTTCTACAGTTAATATACAATTTCCATTTCACAAGAAAAACAACCAAAAACGCGCCGTGCCCGTTCATGAACAATTCGAAATTGATCCCGCATTAATTCTCACTATTGTCAAAGTTAAGAACAAACAGTCTTTTCCACGTAATTAATATATAGGGACCAAGAACAAAACTCCCGCATTAATTCTCACTAAATAGTGAGAATTAATTATTATTTATTATTATTATTATTTTTATTTTTATTATTATTATTATTATTATAATTAATTAATTCAAAGCAAAAAGGAAACAGTAGTATTAACGTAATTAGTATATAGGAATGAAGAGCAAACTCCGACTGTTCGTCTGTTTATATCAATTCGTTCTATTACAACCGCTTATCGTATCTTATCTAGACTTGTATATCCACATAAGGAACAAAATTTATATTTACGGCAAGACAAGAACGATGCAATCTATTCATTATAACACGACGCATTCGTCAACGAGTTAATAAATATTAAATATAGAAATAGTAATTTGTAGAAATGTATTTATAAATTGGGAAACAGCGTAAAAAGGTTAAAACTACAAAAATGTCCGTTACAAACGGTTTGGTCTTTTTTTCTTTCTTGATAAGGTCATTAATCGGCGAAACTAAGGATGAAAAATCCTTAATAAAACGACGGTACCAACTTAAGAATTACCAGTGTCACTACTTTCATTTTTTTTTGTTCTTTTGGCCTATATTTCAACGTCTGAGGTTTTCAACAACTCTAGAACAACAGGAGTGAGACGTTTCCTTGTTTGATGATATAGTTCCATAGACTTGTAATAACTGGGTTTGATGACACCAGTAAATGCTGTAGTATAACCATATTTGTGTTAATTCTCGAAGATTCCGCTAACGTCCTTTACGAAAGTTTCGAAATTTGTCATGTCGAAATTCTTGCACCTCTGAGTTGACCAATTGGTATCAAAAATTATTTGATGATGGTTGGGCCATGAATTAGGATTTTGTGAACCGTTACCGTCATGGGATACAAATTATAAAGAAAAAACGTTCATGTTAGCAGTATGATTGCAGCATTGCTGAAATTCATCAATATTTACGAAACTCTTGAAAATAACACGAAGAGAATTACTGCAAATTGTTCTATAAATGTCAAGTTCACTCTCGTAATTTCGTAAGTCACTACTTTGAAAAACCTTCTTGAGAATTTTTGTCATTATTGTTTCCTCAACCGTGTTCGGGAATATTCGGTAAAAAGCCTGTTTTAGTTCTAAATTCATGAATAATTAATAGGGTATAACGGAACCTTTATAAGATCACTCTCGTGTCCGTCCGCCCGTCTGTCACAGAGGTTTTCCTCGAAAACTATGTAACATAGGAATTTGAAATTTGGCACAAAGCTAGGTCTTTATGACGCGCACATATATCGACAATCAGAAAATAGAAAAAAATATTTTTAGATTAAAATGGCGGGGGTTAATTCGATCAAAAGAAAAAAAGTTTTAATAAATATATGGTGTGAGATATCATTTGAAACAGGATTCTAAAAGGCTTCTAAAAATATTCTTTTTATAATTTTGGTTCAATAATCTTCTTGATATAGCTCAAAATGTGCCAAAAATAACCCTCTTGTGCTCATACATTTCCAAAGCTAAAATTTTGATTTTAATAGGGATAGTAGCAATTGAGTCATAGATTATCGGAAAACTGCAGGTTTTTTTGACAGTAATAGTTGCAGGGAAAAATTTTTAAACACAGTAATAGACCACGTATTTACTATTGGTACGTGAGACAATATATTCATTTTTCAGTTATCACAATCAAAATTGGATAAGATTTAAATATAAATAAAAAATAAAAACAGCTTAATTTGGTTTATTGATTGCTCACTGTAGTATCGGTACGGAACCCTAATAGTGCGAGCTTGATTCGCTCTTGGCTAACTTTTTTTATTTTGTGCGGCAACAATTTTTTATCTTATTTACACGCTTGGCATTTTTTTATCTCTAATTTGTAACTGATATGTAATATACACTCCATAAAGCAAATATTTTACATGTAAGGTAGAAAGACCCCATGAAGTATTTGCCGAATACGCGGCTTGCTTCTCACTAGATTTAAATCGGTGATGTCCTTTGATGTACTAAAACTAGTATAGCACTTCTCGATTGATTTATTAGAAGCTAAGGCATTACAGAACTTTCCATGGATCATGGTTTCCAGAAATTCGTGAGAAATTTCGTTGGTAACGTTGAAGATGTTTTGGGATAATGCCAAATAATAATTTTATTATAATCATTATTAGAATAAAATTTTTATTATAATCATTATTAGAACCTCACCCTATAGTAGGGGATAAAGAACACTACTATAGTAAGCCTGCTTATCGTAAAAGGCGATTAAAAGGCGCAGCAAGGGGCAGCAGCCTTGCTGGCTAAAAGATATTGGAGGAGGGTCGGTTGGTCTCGGGCGATCCTCAATAATTTACAAGCTTGTTGGGGGTTGGCCGTGACGGATACGGCTTTTTGCTAAAATCTTTAAAAACTGCGTTGTGGAAAGATATGGGAGCCTACCACAATATTTCCCAGGTGTGCGTGGCCTAAAACACGTAATACATATGATGGAGAGCTCACAAGTAAAATTTTGTCCGGAGGTAAAATACTCCCTCATTCGGATCTCCGGGAGGGGTACTTGGGGCTCGTCATCGTAAGAATATAAAACAACAGTTCGATTTAGTGATAGGGACTTGGAATGTAAGGTCATTACTCAGAGTAGATAAGTTAACGAATTTATTAGTCGAAATGAGAAAGGAAAAGCTGGACATTTTAGGTATTAGTGAGGTGAGATGGCCAGATAGTAATGACTTTTGGAAAGATAATTATAGAATAATTACAACTTCTTCAACTAATGGACAGGCAGGCGTAGGAATAGTGTTAGGTAAAAGATTAGGGCATAAAGTTAAAGAGTACTTACAATTTAGTGATAGAATAATTATGGTTAGATTGAGTACAAAACCCACAGACACTGTTTTAGTTCAGGTTTACATGCCAACAACTCAGTACGAGGATGAGGAAGTAGAAAAGGTATACGAGGATATAAATAGTATAGTGAGAAAAGTAAAAGGAGATGAGAATTTAATAGTTATGGGCGATTTTAATGCGTCAGTGGAGAAGGTAGTGAGGGGAAAATGGTAGGAAAATTTGGGTATGGCAGACGAAATGATAGAGGAGAAAGATTAGTTGAGTTTTGCCAGGAACATAGATTAGTAACTGTAAACACCCTATTCGAACAACATGTTAGGAGAAGATATACCTGGAAAGCCCCAGGTGATAGGGCTAGATACCAAATAGATTATATTTTAGTTAAACAAAGATTTAGAAACCAAGTTAAAACTGTCGTAGTTATCCAGGGGCTGACATAGATAGCGATCATTACTTAGTTAAAATAAAGTGTAAACTAAAATTTAAAAAATTGAGAAAGGTTAAAAGAGAGGGATGGGATCTAGGTAAGCTTAATGATAGTAGGGTAAAAGAGGAATATAAACAAGTATTAGATAATAAGAGCAAAGAGATAGCTGTAGGAGGGAACGTAGAAAATAGATGGAAAGAAATAAAACTGAATGTACATGATACAGCAATACAGACTATAGGTAAGAAAAAAATAGAAGCGAGAAAATCGTGGGTAACAAAGGAGATATTAGATTTAATAGAGAATAGAAGAAAGCTTAAACCTTTCAGAGAAGTGGATAGTGAAAGTAAGCAAAAATATAATAGAGTTAGAAATAAGATAGTACATGAGTGTAGAAAAGCTAGAAATAAATGGATGGAGGAGAATTGTAAGGAATACAAGATGATTTGAGAGTAGGTAAGACAGACAGGGCTTACAGAGCAGTTAAAAAGTTTTTCGGGGAAGATAGGAAAAAATATAATGGAATTAGAGATGAGAATAATGAGCTTCTAATAAATAAAGTTGAGGTAGCTGATAGATGGAAAAGATATTTAGAAGATTTATATAAGGGAGACGATATGGATGAGTTAGAGAACGACCAAGACGAGGATGTAGAAATAGGGTTCTCAATATTAAGAGAGGAATTTGATAGAGCTGTTCGGAATCTTAAATTAAATAAAGCACCAGGGATAGACGATATTCCCGCAGAATTAATAAAATATGCAAGTCAGAAAACTTTAGACAGATTATATGAACTAGTGAATGTAATATATGACACAGGTGAGGTTCCAATAGATTTCGAAAAAAATATTATTATCCCAATCCCAAAAAAGTCAGGAGCTGATAGGTGTGAGAATTTTAGAACGGTTAGTTTAACTTCTCATGCTTCCAAAATACTAACATTAATAATTAAAAATAGAGTAGAAGCTTTGACTGAGAATTATTTAGGCGAAGACCAATATGGTTTTCGTAAAGACAGAGGGACTAGAGAACCGATACTAATGATTAGGGTAATTATCGAAAAAGGTTACAAAAAATAAAAGACTCATTTCGCGTTTGTAGATTTAGAAAAAGCATTTGATAGGGTTAATTGGATTGTTATGTTCAGGGTTTTGCAAAAATAGGAATCTCTCATAGGGATAGAAAAATTATTTACAGTCTATATAAAACCAAAGCGTAGTAATTAGATTTGATGAAATAGAAAGGAAGCTAAGATTAGAAATGGTGTTAGGCAGGGTTGTATACTGTCTCCTTGATTTTTAATGTTTATATTGAGGAAGCTTTAAACTTAGCCAGAGAGAGAAAAGAGATAGGTATTAGTGTACAGGGACAGAAAATAGACATGTTACGTTTTGCAGATGATATAGCCATTATAGCAGAGTCTAGAAAAGAGTTAGGAGAGTTTTAAATATTTTAGATGAGATACTACGGAGTAACTATAGTATGAGAATTAACTCAGTAAAGACAAAGATAATGACAAGTGAGTTACAGCCTAGTTCTAAACCAAAATTAAAAATAGGTAATACCGAGTTAGAGGAGGTAGATGAATTTTGCTATTTAGGTAGTATAATTACAGAGGATGGACGTAGCAGAAGGGATATAGTAGCTAGAATAGCTCAAGCTAGAAAAATGTTTTTAAAAAAGAAAAACTTACTAATAGCTAATAGTATTAGTTTAGATAATAGAAAAAGTTTCTTAAAGTCGTACGTATGGAGCTTTCTACTATACGGTAGTGAGACTTGGACAATTAAAGAAGTAGATAAGAAAAAGATAGAAGCTTTTGAAACTTGGTGTTATAGGAGAATGTTAAAGATTAGTTGGACAGATAGAGTAACAAACGAGGAAGTTTATAGAAGGATAGCTGAGGATCCCTGTATATGGAAACAATTGAAGGTCAGGAGAGATAGAATGATAGGGCACCAGTTAAGACATGAAGGACTATTTAGTAAAGTCTTAGATTATAGACTACCAAATAAAAATCGAGTAGGAAGGCCTAGACAAAGCTATATTAGTCAAATTATTAGAGATTTAGGTTGTGAAGGGTATACAGACCTTTTTAGACTAGCTCAGAATAGAAAAGAATTTAGAGCTGCGTCAAACCGACTTTAAGTAAGTTCGAAAACAAAACAAAAAAAAAAAAAAATAAAAATCAGTTAACTAAATGTCACCAGGACATAACTCACAATTAGTTAGCGGTCTGGCATGTTGGTAGCGTTTCGTTGCTTAAGCCTTACCATAACATATAATTTAATAAACGTCACCATGACATAACTCACAATTAGGTAGCGGTCTGGCATGTTGGCAGCGATTCGTTGCTTAAGCCTTACCATAACATATAATTTAACACTTTTCCTGGTTATATTTCATTTCCTTATAAATGGTAATCATGTAAACGTGTTAGATTTCTTTAACAACCAACAGGTTGCTAATATCTATGTAGAGTCAGCCGGATAGGAAAAAGATAGAAGGATATAGGAAGACCTAGACCAAACTATATTAGTCAAATTATTAGAAATTTAGGTTGTGAAGGGTATGTAGAGCTTTTTAGATTAGCACAGATTAGAAAAGAAGTTAGAGCTGCGTCAAACCGACCTTAAGTAAGGTCGAAAACAAAATGATGATGATATTAGAACCAAATAATTGCAAAGGTGCCAAGCTCGTGACCAATACATTTGCGTCTTCAAAGTTTGCTTCGTTAAACCGCTAAATATACCTGCTTTGTCTACCACTTCCATTGCACCCCACTTGAATGTAATGGTTATATTTTTTAATTGACTAGAATTTTCATCAACAAATCCATCCATGACATACCGTACGGTAATAAACAAACACTTAATACATTCAAACATATTCATCGTGTCTTCTCCTAATGGAAACTATTTTATATTTCAATGAAAAAATCTTTAATCTATCCCACAAAGTATATCAATAGAAAATTATTTTCATAAATTGGATTTATGTTAAAACTGGAAAATAGATTATATATCGTAAAACGTGACAATTGTTTCGACTGCAATAAAGTTTTATGAGACCGGCCATCATCAAGACGTAAAAAATAAGTTTACTAATTAAATAGCAAAGTAGTAGTAGTAGTATCTTTATTATTATTATTATTATTACTATAAATACAAAAACAATCAATATAAAATATGATTGATATAATTCAATAAACCCTAGCGAGATTTAGGCTATAGAGCCCAATCTTACACCTAACGTTTTTGTAACGGCTTTTGTAACTTTTTACTGATAAACGGCATTAATTAATACACTAAAGAATGTTCATCTGATAATATTAAATTTTGTGAACTGTATATGTTATTAAAAAGCTACAAAACTTGGAAGAAAAGGTATTTTGTAAATTAATTTAGTTTAGAATTTGACAGACTTTGACAGTTGATATTTTACAAAATATTTTTGTATTATTAAACTGAACTTTAAAAATATTTTGCACCAAATTTCGAATGAATAGTTACTACGAGTAGACTACGTTTGCTTAACCGCTGCTAATTCCTCTTTCAATAATTCATTACTAAAATAAAAATGCCAGAAACGATTCATTTACGATCTACGGATAAAGAAGATGCGATGGTTCAGCGTATAGTAGAAAAAATTCTAAATTCACTTAGTTTTATCAATAATATAGTCAGTCAAATAAGTCAACAAGTACGTTGTTTAGTTGAAGAAAGTACTAATGCCATACGTCAAGAAGTTAATATTATGCAAAACAGATTAGACGACGCACAGAAGAAAATTGATGAGCTTGTTGATAAATACGATTCACTAGAACAATATTCAAGATTAAATAATTTACGATTTTTTGGAATAGAAGAATTTCCTAATGAAAACACACAACAGGTGATACAAAAAATTTGTTCTGATAAATTAGGTATAAACATCAATTCACAAGATATCGATTACTGTCATCGTTTACCCAACTATAAAAAAGGAATGAACCGGCCTGTTATAGTAAAATTTTTAAATCGCTCAGTAAAGGATATCGTTTATAGAAACAAAATGAAACTCAAAGGAAGTAATGTCGTAATTAAAGAAGATTTAACAAAACAACGTTCTATATTATTAAAAGAAGCTACAAATCTAATAGGCAACCGTAATACTTGGACCTCCAGTGGTATAATTTGTTTAAAATTTGATAATAAAATTCGGAAGTTTAAATCACTCAATGAACTTAAAAGAATAGCAGTGGTAAAGCATATGCAATAAAGTTATTTTATATTATTGTTACCGAACAATTTTTAATCTTTATTTTGGTTTATTTAATCTTTATTTGAATTACCATGCAGGATTATTTTGTATGTAGTACTTATATAAAGTTTCAATTTGTTTTTGTTTGCAATTTAAAGTTCGTATTTTATAAAAATATTCATCTATACTTAGTTTTGTATCTGTTATTATATATTTCTTTTTGCTTAATTTAATAGTACTCAATGGCTGATTGCTTTTTTGATTTATGTACTATTGACACAAATACTCTTGATAGCATTGATATTGGGAATAACACTCTTTCATCATTACCTAATATTCCATCTATCTCCAATCGTATCAAACAAGCTTTACATAAATCTCCAAGGGCTTTCCATTGTTGTCATGTAAATTCAGAATCACTACTGAGCAAATTTGACAATTTTACTGAAATATTTGATTCCAGTGATTCACATTGTATCGCAGTATCAGAAACCTGGCTTAAACCTTCTCTTCATAACGGACTTGTTAATTTACATGGCTACTATTTGCTAAGGAATGATCGCGTGCAACAACGTGGAGGTGGCGTAGCACTATTTGTAAGAGATGATTAAAAAACTAAAATAATAACCTCGTCACAATCTGTATACCGGTCCAGACCCGAATATTTATTTGTAGAAATTTCTTTTAATAATCAAAAAATTTTAATTGGTGTTATGTATATCGTCCACCAAATACTGGTTACTTAACCGACATTGAAGATGCATTGTATGAATACTTGCCTTCCTATAATGATGTAATTATACTAGGTGATTTTAATATAAATCTAAATAACGATACAAGTGATGTTATCCAATTAAAAACGATTACATCTTCTTGTAATCTACATATATTACCTCTTACTACAACGCACCATCTAGTAACTCCTCTTCGGGAAGTTCATTCTCGTATAGACCATATTATAGTTTCGATTAAAGATAAAGCCGTTTCTTTTGGTCAAATACCCGTTCTTGACATTTCTAAACATGACCTTATTTACGTTTCTTATACTATGAAACCGCCTAAATTTATTCAAAAACGTAAAAGATGCAGAGATTTTAAGCATATGGATATTCAAAATTTTAAAAACGATTCTAATATGATTCCTTGGAATGATATAAATAATTTCCTTAATGTTGATTCCAAACTCCAAAATTTAATACGTTTGTTAATGATCTTTTGATACTCATGCCCCATTTAAAACCATACGTATAACCAAACCTAAAGCCCCTGGCTAACTAATCAAATACAAGAAATTAGACGCATGAGAGATGTTGCAGCACAGAATTTTAAACATTTACCCTCCGTTGAAAATCATAGGCATTATAAATTTTACGTAACAAAACAAAGCAACTCATTAGAAACTCAAAAATACGTTACCTATATTCCTTATCACCAAATCTAAATTGTGCAAAAACTTGGAATGAACTAAAATCTTTTGCTGTAGGTAAAATTCCTACTGAATTATAACATTTCTTGATTTAAATGACCTCAATAATCATTTTGTTTCAATCAACAATATTGACCACCATCGTATTGAAAATAATATTCAAAACATAATCAATTTTAATACTCCTGTTTGTCCAGAATTCACCTTCCGTACTATTGATGGTGATACAGTTTCTAAATCCATTTTACGCATAAAATCAAGTGCTACAGGATTTGATGAAATATCTAAATCAATGCTCTTGCTAATACTCCCTTCGGCACTAGATACAATTGTTTCTATTATTAATCAATCTTTCTGTACCAACACATTTCTAAATGTTGAAACAAGCATTAGTTAGGCCTTTGCCTAAAAAATCATTACCATCTTGCCCATCTGATTATCGTCCCATTAGCATTCTTCCTACTTTATCTAAAGCCATTGAATATATAGCATTGGATCAAATATCTGATTTCTTGAATTCCAATAATCTATTTGATCAATTTCAATCTGGTTTTCGAAAGAATCATAATACATCTTCGGCTCTAATTCGAGTAATTGATGATGCAAAAAAAGCAATGGATAATAAACAACTCACGATCCTTGTACTACTAGATTTTAGTTCTGCCTTTAATAATGTAAATTTTGAAATACTACTAGCCAAGCTAAAAGTACTTAATAATTTTTCAGACAACGCAATTATGTGGATTCATTCATATTTAATAGATCGTAAGCAGCGTGTTGTTTCAGAAGAACGTGATCGCTGGTCTACCTGGGCTAACTTACAGGCAGGAGTCCCACAAGGAAGTATACTTGGACCAATTTTGTTTTCATTATATATTCAAGATTTTCCTCAAATTCTGCAATTTAGTAAATATCATTGTTACGCTGACGATATACAAATTTACTATCATTGTTATGCTAATGATCTTACACGTGCTGTAGCTAATCTTAATGCTGATCTTGCTAAAATTCAATCTTGGGGTAAAGATAACCAACTTTCAATAAATCCATCTAAATGTCAGGCAATTTTATTAGGCAGCCGTAAGTTATTAAGCAAAATTAATTTATTAAATATTCCTAAATTAGAAATAAACAATGCAACTATAACACTTTTTCTTCAGTTAAAAATCTTGGTGTGATAATCGATCCTAGTTTATCTTGGAAAACCATACTACCTATAGATGCCAAAAGTTTTGCTTCACTTCATTCACTAAACCGAGTAAAGCGTTTTCTTCCTTTCAATCTTAAGGTTCGCCTTGTCCGATCTCTCATACAGCCTTTATTTGACTATTGTGATGTTGTATACCATTATTTACCCTTAGTTAATAGCAGTCGGTTACAAAAGACACAAAATAGTTGTGTTAGATTTATCTACAATGCTAAACGTCGTGATCATATAACACCCTTCTTTAAACAATTATCATGGTTAAAATTAAATGAATAACGTCAATTACATATTGCTACTATGCTCTATAAATTACTTCATAATCTTGGCCCATTATATTTAAGTTCAAAATTTGCTCCTTTATCACTAGGACATCATAACACAAGAAATTATCATACTCTAACTATTCCCATACACCATTCTGAAATGTTTCGTTCATCTTTTGTTGTATCTGCTTCAATCCTTTGGAATTCTATTCCCGATAATATAAAAGCCTTTCCTACATTAATTAAATTCAAAAAAGGATATTGCGAGTACCTGCTTTCAAATTTCAATAGTGTGCAACAGACGAGATGTAAATAGTATAAATTAAGGGTGCGCACTTCAAATAAATACATAGGAATGAGTATTGGTGACGCTAGCTATATACATTAAACTTTATAAAACTATCTATTGTTTGTTAATTAATAGACAAATAATATAATTTAATCACAGTATGAAATATAATTTTTTTAAAAATTATTGTATGAGCCGGTTCATGAATTAAAATATAGGAAAGACACCATAAATATCAATATTAATCAACGTGTATCAGAAAACTGACTAGTTGTGAAGCACATAGTGTAAGAACAAATAGAAGTAACAAAGTATGAGATTATGTTTGATTTTTATTGGATTTTAGAAAAAGAGTAGTTATGTTATTAATGTTCCACGGAGAGGCACCATTTAAACATTTAATATTATTATTGTGTAAAGCGGATTGTATTTCGAAACTTTCCATAAGAACAGACTTCCAGAATGAATTAGTGGAATGCAACAACCACTTAGCAGTCTGTTGAGTAATTGAAATCATGTAAATTGTGTATATGATGTTGAGCGAAAGCTGATGTAATATTAGATGGTTCCTTTTATGATATTGATGTTTGAGAAAATATAGATATTCTTTCAATCTCGTTCTAATAGAGTGGTTGAACCTATATATATATATATATATATATATATATATATATATATATATATATTGCCGTGAAACTCGGGTAAAATCCTCACCAACAAAAATATATTCGAAAATTTTATTAAATTTTCAAATTCGAAAATAGAAAAATTTCCAAAAATTTAAATAAGTAAAAAAAAAATTTGTTACCCGTTTTCCTCTTTTCCTCGGTTGAATTGCCAATTTTCTGCACCTGCTTCCGGCTAGCTCATTTGGACATCTTCTTGGGTATCTAGATTCACTCGCATATTTTCAATCGTACACACACACTCGCAATAAAACCACCAAATACAACCAACGTACCATCTTTTATTTATTACTATTTACTAATGAAATTCAATATTGTCCATATTTCATTGGTCACGTTACACTTCAGTAAATCTTATTTTGTAATGTCCTGTATTTTATTTTGAAATCATCAAACACATAAAATGTACCCGGAGTAAATGGGCCTTGAATAATACCTTCTCTAAAATTCCTTCTTTATAATTTATTTTGTTTTTAATCTAAGTAAACTCTGGGGTAGGGTGAGCTTATGATAACCCAGCTAATTCTGCATAATGTATGCCCTTCTACTTTGCATTAAAAACAATAAAGCCATGTACTCTTCACAAAAATTTCGCGTTCTGATGGAACGTTAAAAAGCTTTATAGACACCTTCAAATTTCTAGTTAAATATCATAATAAAGTTATTTACACGTATTATGTTCAATACGTAAATAATCCACACCACCTTGAAAAACACTCTCATCCGTCACCCAATATTCACAGTTTATAAGAACACAATTTCAAATCGTGACCTGGAAATTTCTAGACAATCTCCGCTCTGTGGACGATGCCATGTATTTCTTCTATCTGGTCTGCAGGCCGTTTCTCGCTGTTACTAGACGAACTCCATCTAAGCCAATCCGCCAACGCCGCCTCCACGGTGTAACCAAATTCCAAATTCCATTTAAAAATACGTCTTTCTCAATTAGTTGCTTCAAACCACGTAATGTCCCGACAGGAGTTGGTTAAAAATTATAGGTGATACCTCAATTAAAAAATGTAATCTCGGCACACTAACCGCGTACTAATTAAGAGGCTACCACCATGCAATATAATTTAAATGATTTTATAATACTTACAACTCGTGATACTTTGATACGTCGTTTGGAGCGATTGAAATCTTAAGGGCCTTCACCACGTTGTCCAAAAACATTTATACACTTCGAATATAATTTCTCCATACCTACCTAACGCGAAATCCCCATCTAGAACAACACATTCTTAAAATTTTGCACTCAACCAACATTTAATCCCGCGAATTTCAGCACGTCGTTATAATATTTTCAGAAAACTAATATACACTATGCTTGTATTTGTATCGCGTTCAACTAACTATATCGACCAATCGTATATTTATTGACGTCCTACAAGTCCCTCCTATACTATCGTTGTCTCTTGCTTATGCGTTTTCTACGTCTCTTTCTAACCTGGTTTGATTGGTACAAAATCGATATTTCTGTTTATTTGCTATCTACACCACGTGGACTTACTACGTGATTTAAATAACACCTCATTAGTATTTCCAGAGAACGCATGCGACTGTTTACAATATACGCAGAATCTTCATGTTTATCTACACAAAATTATTGGAACTTGACATTTAAAATTCTGCAGGTGTTTAATTAACTGACGTTTTACCACAACAATTCTAAGAGTTGGATTTCACCGTATTTCAACCCTACTGATATATTTGTTTGTTAGCAACGCGTCTCACCTTGGTATTATTGGGTTTTTACACACTTTTATGCATATTATACATCAATAATCGTTCAATTAAATTTAATTAAATTAATAAATTAATGGCATTGGCTTCTACCATTTAATTTCTTTGCAAACCCACTAAATATTTATCATTATTTGTACAATTTGATTAATATCCGTTACTTAAAAATGAATTAACTAATTATATCTTTCGCACGTAATTTCTGGTTGTTCCTTTATACAGGGTGTTTTGAAATTGTTTCTTTTATATTTATTTTTGATCTTTTAAAACCACTATAATATATATATATATATATATATATATTGCTGTAATAAGGGGTTGTTTAAGGATGTATTGTATAGCAAGGGTCGTGCATTAGCCATAAATTACGATACGAAGCAGAAAACTGCATTTATTTAGTAGAAAATTTAATAATTCTTATATTATGTAAATAGTAAGCATTTAACACCCTGTATATCGAGCATAATTAGTTTTAAGCGACGCAAATAAACACATCTTACAATAAGAGGACGCATATTTAGCATAGAAATAGGTAATTCACACATTAGGTAAATAACAAGGATTTAACACTCGGTATATAGAGCTTCATTAATTTTAAGTAATGCAAGTAACGATATTTTTCAGCAAAAGCTGAAATAGAGGAATAGAGGAATAGAGGAATAGAGGAATAGAGGAATAGAGGAATGATAATAAATGTAATTAAACACGCATTCAAAAGGGTTCTAATTAGTTATAATAACACGAAGATAAAAGATAAAACTTAACAAAGCTTTGTGTAAGTGCGTAGAAACAATCAACATTTTTGATAAGTAAATGTAATTAAAGATGCGTAAATAAATAAAAATAGACGAAAGTAAAATTCAAATTACATAATGTATTTTTGTATAATATGGAAACGCGATATCTAAACAAACAACGGATGGTCTAGATAGCGTACAATAAGGTGTCAAATAAACACATTACATGGGAAACGAATATATTACATCAGAAAACCACTTCAAGTGCAGGATATACAAAGACCTTATTGATTAAAATAAGCGACGGACTTGGTGGAAACCCAACCCATATCCAAGTGGAATCAGTCTATATTAACAGCGAGAATGATAAGAGAGCTCAGTTTTAACTCAAGAAGGCCAAGCTGTGATACTCTGAACCTAAAAGTCACGCGTAATTTAATAATTGACAATATAATAGTGGAAATAGATAGTGACAAGTAAGTGCTACAAATATGAAAGTTTATTTTGCTGATTAACGTGAGTAGAATTTGGAGTAATTTACTTAAACTAATAATATAATAATAGGGCTCCAAATGGGTGTATAATCCCAATTCCAAATGTGTGTATAATCCTGATCCGAGTAGATAGATTGTTACGTTTTTTTCGTGGCAGCCACGTTGGGCGCCAAATTTATGTTACGTAACACAAGGAAAGTCAAAGAAATGACCGGGCTCAATCGGAGAGTAGGGGGGTTGTAGAAAGCAGACTGACCGATGATGTATGCGGCGGTAAGGAGTTAGTAACAGTACCTGCAATAAAAGAAATTAGAATAGCAAACCTGCAATAAAAAAAAGATTAGTCCTGCAAACCTGAAATAAAGAAAAAGCATAGCAGCAATGCATAGTCTAAGTTATTCAGTACTTGGTAGAATGTAAAAAAAACTGTTTAGATAATCTATATAATATAACAACGGTAAAAGCAATACACAAATTTTTAGTACAAAGTGAGGTAATATTGGGGAGTAGCAGAAACGTTTCCTCACACACCAATTAAACATAAATCAGACAAAATATTAACAAAAGATAGATAGATAAGACACACTTGATATGAGTAATTCAGCAGTATTGATTTGTTTTCTTTCTTTTTTTTTTCTTAATCGCAGGCAAGTCTATTGTAAAAGGTATCAGAACGACGAAGATATGGCAAAACAACGGATAGATATTTAAAGTAATAAGTAGGAAAATAGTTCAACTTACAAAAAGTTCTTCAGGAACGCTTCCTTGCATTTGAAGTGTGGGATTCACGAGGTCCTGCACTAGCGAAGCACTTCACCCTTTACTGAGAGGGTGTTGATGGAACTTATTACACGTTACCCTAATCACACCTACCTATTTCACTGGTGTTAGCAACAGACATTATCACGCGACGGAACTATGTAGCATTGATAAATTTTTTGTTACTTCTATTTCCTGAGGCAATAATTTCGAAATATGTTGTAGCACTAGTTTAATTTCAACTGGGACCAAATGTTTATTATCTTCATAAACATCCCAAAAAGCAGTGAGAAACTTCAACCGATACCTTTGTAAGCCGGTAATCTGTTATATTTCGCAAACACGAAACTTGCACAAGCAAAGATCTGTTGTAGATTCTTTGGGGTTAGAAAATTCAGAAACTACAGTATCCACAGTATTTGGATAATCCAAAGTATGAACTATTCACATAAGAAAAGGACAACGCTACAAAAACACAATTAGTAAAAGCCACAAGGAAACAGTATTTTTCACGTAATTTATAGGAACGAAGAACAAAACACAAACTACAACTCTTCATCTGTTTTTCTAAACTCGTTGTTATTACAACCTCTTATCGATAACTAGAAAATCAATAATATCCACTCATTATAATACGACGCATTCACCTAAGGATGTGTTTCAATCTCGATCACCTAACACTATCGAATCGTGGAGAGTGAAAGTCGATAATCGCGTAATATAATATAAAGGGATTATTCGCAAACGAGTTAATAAATATAAAACATAGAGATAGTAGTTGCAGAAATGCATTTACGAATTGAGTATAGAGTAAAATGTTAAACTATTAAAAATGCACGTTACAAGATATAATAATTCCGAGTGTATGGACAATCCTAGTTGGTCAATAATGATTCAAATGTGTGTATAATTCTAATCCTAATTGGATGATAATAATTCTGAATTGATGTTGGTTGATAATGGATGGTATAATAATTTAAATGCATGGAAGATTCTAATTGAGGGTATAATATTTCAAATGTATGGATAATTTGAATATGGGGATGTTTTAAATGGATTAATGTAATACTTCAAAGCAGCGTCGACGATTTTGGTGTAATTTTTAGTTGCGAGAAAATAAAGAAGCGATTTATGGAAACCAAGGGGTTCAATTAAGCAGAACAGAACAGGTCAGATCTAATTAGTTTTAAGACATTTTTTCTATTTAAATTTGGATATTGAATTTACTTAATTTATAAAAGTGTAACAAAGTCAGCAACAAACTTTGCATACGTTAAAAGTACGTAATATTAGGAAGATATCTGGAACGTTCGAGGTTTCTTTAATAAAAAGGGTAGTTTTTGGTGACTTTAGATTGATTGATCGTCACAGCCGAGCCCTTCTTCTTCTCGCATGGCCAAAGAGCCTAGAGGAAGTTGGGAAAGTGGTTAGCCAGAAGGCGTTCTGGGCAGCCTTCAAAATCGGGAGGGAAGATTGAAAATTTTTGATTTTGACTTAGCATGAGAAATGGACATGAGCATGGTATAACCAAAACCTGTAAAACAAAAAAAATATAATAATAATTAACCAAAAAGCCTAATATGCCCGACAAATCCCCACACTACTAAAACAATTACTGCCCCACCTTAAACGCGTGGAATATCGGGAATAAATCAAAACAAATAAATATAAACAAAGTAAATAAAAAACCTTTATTACTTTAAATCAGTCAAATATATAAAGATATAAAATAGAGTGAAACCGCGCATCCTTCCAGGACTTAAAAGTAATAGTGATTGTGATACCCCAGAACGTTTAGTGCATACTCACCAGAACTTTAACAGTGCATATTCACTAAATTTATTCCATTCAGATTAGAATAAAGCCAACAACAATAATACGTGCTTTAATGAACGAAGATTTCTGGGATTTCTGAATCAAATGTGAGGTATAACAATGAATTACGTGACAAATTGAGAATCGTAACATTCAATCAAACTACACAATTGGTAAAGTTTCCCAAAATAACAAGAGATAAGACATTTAGTATCGCCAAGCACGTGCAGTCAACGAATCGCAAACAAAAGGGGCCGGGCCTATAAATATGATGACAATTGAACAACGGGTTAGTATACTTTTGAAACTGGGCAGTCACTATACTCGAAAGTGCTAAATATTCACGCGAACAGTTAATTAAATTAAAGTGAAAATCATTTTAAAGGAGTGTAAAAGTGTGTAAGCGAGCTGTACTTCTACAGATGTAAGTAAACCAGATTTAATGAAATTATACAATTTCTAATAATAAATAAAACAAAGCTCTTAATAAAGATCTTGTTACGACTCCTGTTAAAACTCTTAATAACGATTTTAATTACGATCTTAAATACAATTTTGGATACGAGTCAAGAAGACTCTGGAGAATGCTGCCTGTTAAATTAATTTGGTAATCTCTGAAAATGGTAAATATTCATTAATTACGGAGATGAAAAACCTTTTATTGGAACAACCTCACTAACAACAATTTGGATAGTATTTTGGTTGGATGTCGACTTTCAAATTCGACCCAGAACATTCAGACTATACACGAAAATTCTTGGGGATGCAGAGAACCTACTGAACCAATCCAGGTTAGATATTTTGATATGATTTATTTCTATAAACTGTTTTATTTCAATAATAATTCAAAATGTAAGAGCCGACAAACTGGGGTTTCTTGGATAAATTTATGAAAGGCAATAGGCATTTCGAAACGTTTCAGAAAGTCTCTAAATGTAATAGAAATCTCGTTTTGCTGGCTTCATTTTCTAAAAATCTGAGAGATGTAAATTATTTAAAAAAGGGAAAATATTTGAAAAGCTTGAAAATATTGAATCATTATACTGTGTATTGTAGAATTGCTTTATTTAATTGAATCAGCTAGTTGAGGCAAAGAGATTTAACATTTTTACAAGTGCTTGAGTAATAACAGGAGTATAACACAGTTTTTTTTTATATGATATGCTCGACCTAATCGTGGGGCTAAATATTAATATAATAACAAAGGGCTAACAGGGATTAACACAGCAATATATATATATATATATATATATATATATATATTTTATATTAATTTATATTTATATTTTCTATTTATTTGCATGTAATATAATTTGGGGTTTTAATTGTTTTTTTCTGACGTTCGGCCGCCATTTTTGCTAGCAATATTTTTATAGGAACGAAGAATGTAATAGAGCAGATTGTAATTATAATATAAATCAGTTAGGGAATGATAGGGAAAGCTAGGTACGGATTTAAGCTATATTACTTAGACCAGGGAGGATGCATTTATTAATTTATAGAGCAGGCAAAATAGCTGGATTCACTATTAAAATATTTGGAGAATGCTTAGAAATTTGAATCCATTTTTTAAAAAATGAGTTAGCTATATTTGGATAGTTTTAAGACGACCCTTCAGGTCGCACCGGTAAGCAGAACTGGCGACGGATCCCTTCCATTTTACTTTTGCTTGTGTCTTGTTGATCGGACACACTCCAAAATCAACCATAGGGATACGATTACTCAAACCCTATTTTTAGTTTTTGTTTTAATGTGTTGAATTTTTATTTAGGAGAGATTAATGTTAAATTTAGATTACATTTGGAGCACGTATAATTTTCGCGTTTAAACCCAATGTAGTACTTTCGGGTGGAGCATTGGGGACGTGGCCCAAGTGTAACGGCCCTTATTCAAATTATAATGTTATGGCGTCTGCAGAATTGAGAATTCTTGGTGTCCATGTTAGAGAAGTCAGCTGTGATGATAACTGAAGCTTTTTTCTTATTCTTCTTGATAAAACTTTTCGATGTTGTTGATTCAGCCATTGTTGCTGGTGCAGGATTAATTCTCTTATTTGCTCTAAAAAGAGCAGTTTATTAATTCTTTTATTGGTTCTCTCTAACAAGAGCGGTGATTATCAGTGTACACCAAGTACCGGAGTCCGTGATGTACATTCAGTCGCTAGAGTATAAGATTAGCGCAGCAATAATCCAGAAATTTTCTCTAATATGTTGCTCACGTCTTCTCTCTACCGAGGTCGGACTGCAACTGTACTTGGAGATAGCTCCTAATCTGACGTGCTCAACATTCAGATTAAAATAACTTATTGAGTGCCGAGTATGTGCATGTGGCCCTTAAAAACGGTCGCTTCCAACGATAGAGATATCAACCTAACTATTTAGAGTCTTAAAAGCCCCCAAAATTGAAACTTCGATTTTGGAGGTTTTGACCACGTTTTTTGCAATTGCGACCGCTGTGCGCTGTTCTGTTAAGTGTTTATGTAATTTAGTTAAAAAGTTTAATGAATATTAAATAACAAGTATAAATAAATTGAATCTCTCTGTAGTAGAGGACAAAGAATACTACTATAGTAAGCCTGCTTATTGTAAAAGGCAATTAAAAGGCGCAGCCAGGGGCAGCAGAATTGCTGGCTAAAGGATATTGGAGGAGAGTCGGTTGGTCTCGGGCAACCCTTAATAATTTACAAGGTTGTTGGGGGTTGGCCGTGAGAGATACGGCGTTTTGTTAAAATCTTTAAAAACTGCGTTGTGGAAAGATATGGGGACCTGCCACATTATTTCCCAGGTATGCATGGCCTAAAACACGAAATATGTATGATGGAGAGCTCACAAGTAAAATTCTTGTGCGGAGGTAAAATACCCCTTCATTCGGATCTCCGGGAGGAGGTACTTGGGGCTCGTCATCGTAAGAATACAAAACAACAGTTCAATTTAGTGATAGGGACTTGGAATGTAAGGTCATTACTTAGAGTAGATATTATTTATTAGTCGAAATGAAAAAAAGGAAAGCTGGACATTTTAGGTATTAGTGAGGTGAGATCGCCAGATAGTAATGACTTTTGGAAAGATAATTATAGAACAATTACAATTTCTTCAACTAATGGACAGGCAGGGGTAGGAATAGTGTTAGGCAAAATAATAGGACGTAAAGTTAAAGAGTACTTACAACTTAGTGATAGAATAATTATGGCTAGATCGAGTACGAAACCCACAGACACTGTTTTAGTACAGGTTTACATGTCAACAACTCAGTACGAGGACGAGGAAGTAGAAAAGGTATACGAGGATATAAAGACTATAGTGAGAAAAGTAATGGGAGATGAGAATTTAATAGTTATGGGCGATTTTAATGTGTCAGTGGGAGAAGGTAGTAAGGGAAAAATGGTAGGAAAAATTTGTGTATGGTTGACGAAATGATAGAGGAGAAAGATTAGTTGAGTTTTGCCAGGAACATAGATTAGTAACTATAAACACCCTATTCGAACAACATGTTAGAAGAAGATATATCTGGAAAGCGCCAGGTGATAGGGCTAGATACCGAATAGACTATATTTTAGTTAAATAAAGATTTAGAAACCAAGTTAAAAACTGTCGTAGTTATTCAGGGGCTGACATAGATAGCGATCATAACTTAGTTAAAATGAAGTGTAATCTAAAATTCAAAAAATTGAGAAAGGCTAACAGAGAGGGATGGGATTTAAGTAAGCTTAATGATAGTGAGGTAAAAAAAAGGAATATTAACAAGTATTAGATAATAAGATCAAAGAGATAGCTATAGGAGGGAGCATAGAAAATAGATGGAAAGAAATAAAAAGGGCTGTACATGATACAGCAACACAGACTATAGATAAGAAAAAAGTAGAAGCGAGAATACCCCTGGGTAACAAAGGAGATATTAGATTTAATAAAGAATAGAGAATAGAAGAAAGCTTAAACATTTCACAGAATAGGATAGTGAAAGTAAGCAAAAATAAAATAGGGTTAGAAATAAGAGTGTAGAAAATATAGAAATAAATGGAAGGAGGAGAATTGTACGGGAATAAAAGATAATTTGAGATTAAGTAAGACAGACATGGCTTACATGGTATTTAAAAAGTTTTTCGGGGAAGATAGGAAAAAATATAATGGTATTAAAGATGAGAATAATGAGCTTCTAATAAATAAGGTTGAGGTAGCAAATAGATGGAAAAGATATTTAGAAGATTTATATAAGGGAGACGATATGGATGAGTTAAAGAACGACCAAGAAGAAGATGTAGAAATAGAGTGCTCAATATTAAAAGGGGAATTTGATAGAGCTGTTAAAGATCTTAAACTAAACAAAGCAAAGGGGATAGACGATATACCCGCAGAATTAATAAAACATGCAAGTCAGAAAATTTTAGTAGATTATATGAACTAGTAAAAGTAATATATGGCACAGGTGAGGTCCCAATAGATTTCGAAAAAAATATTATCCCAATCCCAAAAAAGTCATGAGCTGATAGGTGTGAGAATTTTAGAACGGTTAGTTTAACTTCCTACACTTCCAAAATACGAACAATAATAAGTAAAAATAGAATAGAAGCTTTGACTGAGAATTATTTAGGCGAAGACCAATATGGTTTTCGTAAAGTCGGAGGGACTAGAGATCCGATACTAATGATTAGGGTAATTATCGAAAAAAGGTTACAAAAAATAAAAACCATCATTTTGCGTTTGTAGATTTAGAAAAAGCATTTGTTAGGGTTAATTGGATAATGTTTAGGGTTTTGTGAAAAATAGGAATTTCTCATAGGGATAGAAAAATTATTTACAGTCTATATAAAAACCAAAGCGTAGTAATTAGATTTGATGAAATAGAAAAGGAAACTAAGATTAGAAATGGTGTTAGACAGGGCTGTATACTATCTCCCTTGATTTTTAATGTTTATATTGAGGAAGCTTTAAACTTAGCTAAAGAGACAAAAGAGATAGGTAGTGTACTGGGACCGAAAATAGACATGTTACGTTTTGCAGATGATATAGCCCTTATAGTAGAGTCTAGAAAAGAGTTAGGATAGTTTTTAAATATTTTAAGTATATTTAAATATAAATATTTAAATATTTTAAGTATAAGAACTAACTCAGGAAAGACAAAGCTAATGACAAGTGAGTTACAGCCTAGTTCCAAACCAAAATTAAAAATATGTAATACCGAGTTAGAGGAGGTAGATGAATTTTGCTATTTATATAGTATAATTACAAAGGGCGGGCGTAGCAGAAGGAATATAGTAGCTAGAACAGTTCAAGCTAGAAAAATGTTTTTAAAAAAGAAAGACTTACTAATAGCTAATAGTATTAAGTAGGGTAAAATCAAGAAACCCACTACCGCATTTGCTCCCAAAACCCACATTTGCTCCCACATTTACATGTAAATCCCCATAAGGAGCAAATGTGGAGGAGTGACTCTCTCCTTGCTCTCCTCCTTGCTCGGACACCCCCAACCATTTTGATTACGTCACACCCGCATTCTTTCCACCCGCGAGATAAATCTTTTTCCACATTTCCACCCACGAGATAAATGTACATTGTTTGGTATCAATTAATATTAGATTTTTCTCAGCTACCCAAATCTCTTTAAATTTTTCTGATTGCATCATCCCCAAGGTAGCTACTCCAATTTTAAGATTTTTTTACCGCTAACATTCTGAACCAAATAGTTTTCTTCGTCTAACCAATGCATCTTTCGAGATAAACCTATCTTGTTTGGTATCAATTAATATTAGATTTTTCTTAGCTACCCGAATCTTTAGGAATTTTCCAGATAGCACCATCCCCCAGGGAGCTACCCTCATTTTAAGATTTCTTACCTGTTGCGACTTTTGAGCGTTCTTATAAATTTTTTTAGTCATGCGATACATCTTGTTAGTCTAAAATTTTATGTAGAATCCAAATCTTGAAACAGATTTAAAATCGAACCACCCCTTACCATTTTACACACACCCTCTAAATTTTAAATTTCCTGCAGCTCATACATAAAAGAAAATCTAAAAACAATTCTTAAAACTTTTTATTACAAACAATTTTTACTAATACAGTTTAAATTTTGTAAACCACATTTCTAAATACATATTCACAATTTTTTATTCTTAACCTAGAACCTAAATTATAATAAAATGATGGCATTCTCTGGGGTAAAATATTCCGGAGTTAAAATAGTCCCCCAGTCGGATCTCCGGGAGGGGACTACTTCGGAGGATGCGATCGGAAAGTTAAAAATAAGAGTCGGGAACATTCTGCGAGTCGGAGCGTGGAATGTTAGAAGTATGAAGCAAGTAGGTAAGCTAGAGAACCTAAAAATCGAAATGAATAGGTTATCACTAGACATAGTAGGGATCAGCGAAGTTCGGTGGCCAGAGGCGGGGGATTTTTGGAGTGGAGACTTCAGGGTAATTCGTACAGGAGCAGAGGAAGGAAATTTGGGCGTGGGGATAGTTTTGCGGAAAAAGATAGGATACTGTGTAGAAAATTACTTACAAAAGAACAAAAGAGTACTTATGGTTAGATTAAAATCTAAACCGGTAAACACAGTAATAATACAAGTATACATGCCCACCTCTAGCTACAGTGACGAAGAGGTAGAAGCCATCTACAAAGATATCGAAGACATATTAAGATACGTAAAAGGACTTGAAAATTTAATAATTACGGGGGATTTTAATGCCGTGGTAGGTGAGGGTAGGGAAGGAGCAGTAGTAGGTTTATTTGGTTTAGGCACGAGAAACGACAGGGGAAATAGGCTGGTAGAATTTTGTGACAAGAACAATTTAATCATCACAAACACATTATTTCAACATCATGCTAGAAGACGATATACGTGGAAGATGCCAGGAGATATAGGAAGATATCAAATAGATTACATTCTTGTTAGACAACGGTTTAGGAATCAAGTAAAAGACTGTAGAAGCTACCCAGAAGCAGATATAGATACTGACCACAACATCGTAATTATGAAGGCCGCACTTAAATTTAAGAATGTGAAAAAAAGAAACGGAAAAAGGCACTTGGACTTAGAGAAACTAAAAGATAAAGATATTCAAGAAAGATTCGAAAAAAAGTCAAATGAATTGCTCAAAGATATCGAGAAAATATCTGATACTAAGGAAGTAGAAACAGAATGGAATAACATTAAATCCAGCCTAGACATGGCGGCCAGAGATATTCTGGGGTATACACAAAAGAAAATAAGAAACCATGGATAACAAAGGATATCTTGAATTTAATAGAAGAAAGACGAAAATACAAAAATAAATCAGACGAAACAGTAAAACAGAGATACAAAGCCATAAAATGGGAAATTATTCGAAAATGCAGGAAAGCTAAAGAACAATGGATTGATGAAAAGTGCAAAGAGATACAAACGAAGATGGAAATAGGAAAGACAGACGAAGCATACAAATTAATTAGAATGAATTTTAGGATATAAAACCGTATAGCAAAAATATAAGGGACGCACAAGGAAACGTCATCATAGAAAACGTAGAGAAAGTGGGTAGATGGCAAGAATATATAGGAATTTATATGCAGGAGAGGAACTAACTGCATTAGAACAGGAATCAGACATTGAAAATGATGACTTGGGATATCCTATACTTAGAGATGAGTTTGAATTAGCATTAAAGAGTCTGAAAATGGTAAGGCGCCGGGTACAGATAAGGTGCAAGCAGAAACTCTAAAAGCCGCTGGACAAGCAGTAACAGAACGTCTCTTCCAACTTGTAACCTATATGTATGAGACAGGCGAGATACCCAAAGATTTCAAACGTAGCATCATAGTAACTATACCAAAAAGAAAGGCGCGGATAGATGTGAAAATTTTCGAACAATAAGTTTGACAGCACACGTGTCAAAAATATTAACTAGAATTGTGCAAAGACGAATGGAAAACGGGCGGAAGAAATACTAGGAGAAGACCAATTTGGGTTTAGACGAAACAGGGGAACACGGGAGGCTATTCTAGCTCTGAGAGTGATAATGGAGAAAACAATAGAAAAGGGGAAAGCGTGTATATAGGGTTTGTAGATCTGGAAAAAGCATTCGACAATGTAAATGGAAAAAATGTTTGAAATACTAAAAAGATTGGAATGAGTTATAGGGATAGACGAATAGTACATAGCTTATACAAAGAGCAAACGGCAGTAATAGAATTAGAGCAGGAGGGTAGAGAAGTAAACATTAGGAAAGGGGTGAGACAGGGATGTGCCCTATCCCCATTGATTTTAACTTGTACATAGAAGAGGCAATGAATACTGTCAAATGCAGGAAGACATTTGGAATTACTATGCAGGGACAAAAATTGATATGCTTAGATTTGCAGATGATATAGCGGTATTAGCGTCTAGCAAGGAAGAGTTAGAAGCTGCTCTTAATGAAATGGAAATGGTTCTAACAGAGAGATACGGTATTAAAATTAACAAAACTAAAACTAAAGTTCTACTATGCAAAGGTGGGAAAATAAATCAAAACAAGAATACAAGTATGTAACACGAACTTACAAGAGGTTAAGGATTTCTGCTACCTAGGAAGCCAAATAACGCATGATGGGAAAAGCACAAAAGATATAAAACAAAGATTAGCACAAGGTCGTGCTACATTTAACAAGAAAAGCAACTACTGTGCTCAAAGACCACAAACATAGAAACAAGGAAAAGATTGCTTAAAACATATGTGTGGAGCACAGCACTGTACGGCTGTGAAGCCTGGACAGTAGGAGAAGCGGACAAGAAAAAGCTAGAAGCCTTTGAAATGTGGTGCTACAGACGTATGATGAAGATATCATGGACAGACAAAGTTAAGAACGAAGAGGTACTAAAAATGGTAGGGAAGAAAGAAATATGTGGAAAACGGTAAAAAATAGGAGAGATAGGATGATAGGCCACATACTACGGCATGAGGGAATAGTGCGGAATATATTAGAAGCAGAGATTGGAAAAAAGAGAAGAAGAGGCAGACCTAGGCAAGACTACTGCACACAGATAGTAAAAGATGTAGGCTGCAGGAATTTCAGGGAGATGTGTAGGCTAGCCCAGAATAGAAATCAATGGAGGTACGCATCCAACCAATCCCAAGATGGATAAACTAATGACGAGAAAATAACTGTGCTTAAACACGATGATTACTCTAAATAACTACAAGAATTGGTTGGACAACATTCTCAAATAATGTTAAGTGTTTGAAAGGATTTACTGGAAAACCATTATTTCGGCAAATATCTAAGTGTTGGGGGATCTTGGTAGCCACAGGTTGCTTAACCCCCTTCACTGAATCTCGGTGAAATAAGGCATAAAATTAGAAAACAATAGAAGGGGAACGAGCTGTATACACAGTCTTTTGAAATGCTGTGCTTCAGAGGTATGAGGACGATAGCATGGACAGACAAAGATAATAACAAATAGGTTATAGAAATAGTAGGGAAACAAGGATATCTGGGGAACAAGATAAGAGAAATAGAAGGGCAGAATACGTTCTAAGGGATTTTTGGGTAATAGTATGGGATATATTACAAGCAGAGATAGGAAAAAAGAGGTAGATGTTGACCTAGATCAGATAGTGATAGATGCAGACTGTGCAAATTTCAGGGAAATCTGTAGGTTAGTTCAGAATAGGAAATAATGATGGTACGCGTCTAACCAGTTCCAGGACTGAAGACCTAATGATGATGAACCTAGAACTTGTCATATCGGGTCATACTTATTAATATTTATTTCTAAATAGAGCACCTTTTCCAAAGACCAACCGGACCCACATGTTTCAAATTCCTCTGATTTTGTTCTTATGGTTTCGCTTAAGACCTCGTACATATTTTCCAGATTACTAGAAGACGTTATAACCACATTTTTTGTGTTAAAGGATTTCACATCGGTAGTCTCTTTCTCCATTTTGGTGTAAACGCCGTAGAGTTCACAATAGACTTTTACTGCTGTATGTTGTATTCTTTTTTCATTAATTAATCGAATAAATCGCTCTTTCTGCTTCCAAAGAAACTCGGGCACTCCATCCTCGACACTGGCGTTCTTTATGCGATAGCTAGCCATACGGTTGTTAAACGCAGTGCTAACCATTTCTACACCATCGTCGCTAGTAGCGGTAACTGATGCATTTTTAAGTCTGTTGCTCCTTAAGTGTGCGGCATACGTAGTTTTTTCCATTTCGAAATCGCATACTTTACACATAATTCGTGGTTGTTTCGTACAAGACCCTGTAACAGCTGGCGGAGCTGAACGTTTACGGTTTAATGACATACCATGCTGTTTTTCCCTGTGTCGCTGTAAGTTGTCCATTCTCGTAAAAGCGATACCGCAAGACCCACAGTTAAAGAACTTTGCTGCTGACGGATGTATAAGCTTAACCCTGGACGATGTTACACCACGACATTTGTTCTGGTGCCGTTTGAGACATTTTTCCAGGTATAGGAAGCACCGCAAGAGTTGCACTTAAAACGTTTGCAGGTACCCTTTTAATACAAAACAAAATCCGCACTATAAGACTTGACTTGTAAGCGAACTAACTTATAACTAAAGAGTTTACTCTTGCGCACCTGCTTTATGTACCCTATAGAATGCAAACCGAAGGTTTCCGAAGACACCCGAACGAAGTTGAGGATTCAGCGGGGGGGGGGCCAAATGACGTCATAATCCTTGCTGCTCGTCCAATACATTTAGCGCCAATGCATGCACCTGGTTCGCATCGTCGATGGTGCGAATGCCGTTAGTAGAAACATCGGAAACGTCTTCCATGTTATACGGATTGCGTGCATATTAAAAATCCAAAAGGGTGGTAGCACACGCACACAAATTGTATGCAATTCGTGCTGTAGAAGATGCAGTGCTACTATAACCAAAAACACTTTAAACTATTACTAAGGAAATACCAACTTGTTGTCTACAGGATACTTACTAATAAAGCAATTTAATTTTAAATAACTTCTACGTCATACTTTAGGAAATGGTAGGCTTGATTATTTTCCAAATGAATCACCAAGCGAAAGTATATGCTTAGCAGTATTAAAATTAACCATTAATTTCCCATTTTTACAACCGTGGTTAATTATAGATTAAAATTTAATTTGTGCACGTTCGACCTTCTCGTAAACTAACATATTTTATAGCAACAATGTGTTGTATAATACATGCATACCCCTTCGCCGCGCTACTGCTATTCTTGTAATTGCTAGAAAAAGTCACTCTCCTTTTTACTGTTAGGACTGGGCAAAGCACCATTTTTTTATACTTTCTATAGCACATCGCGCACTTTTTCGTCTGATAATTATGCTTCTGTAGGCTTTTACACTTTCGCATAGCGGTCGGCCGCACGTAATGATTTCTAGAACCGGTAAGTACTCGATATCGCCCAAATAGAGAATTAGATGCTCGATGTCTGTCAACTTCCAATTCCCTCGTAAAAGGTAGAAAAAACTCAGTCAATCATCCATTAAACTTCGACCCGCTCCTGTTCTGATAATTTACAAACATTTTTCAAACGACAATGAGCCGAGAATTTTTAAACCTCCGAGGGATCTTTAAGTCGTGATCAATTACACATCCGAGCTACGCGTAAACTAACATATTTTGTAGCAACTTTTTTTTTTTTTTTTTTTTATTTATTCTAACATTACAATTAGTCTGCTACCTAAAAATTACAGCAAACCTGTTACTCCTAAGAAATCTAACAGAATTATTTGCTACCTTAAATTATATTAGTTAGTTTTATATTATTTGCGTTTGGAAATACTCGTGTGTGTGTTTGTGTCTGTGCGCGCGTGTGGGTTGCGTGAGTGTGTGTGTGTGTGTGTTTCTGTCTTTGGTAATGTCCTTGGGACTGCTTTCCTTCCCAGCTTCCGACCATCGGCAGCCGGAAATCAGAAACCGAGAAGTTCGCATTCCTGTACGTGTCCTGGCCATCGGCAGCTGGAAACCAGGGGGACCACGTACAGTCCCTAATGTGTATGTGTATGTGTGTATGTGTGTGTCTGTTCGCGCGCGTGTGTGTGTGAGTGTGTGTGTTTCTGTCAGTGGTAATGTCCTTGGGACTGCTTTCCTTCCCAGCTTCCGACCGTCGGCAGCCGGAAATCAGAAACCGAGAAGTTCGCATTCCTGTACGTGTCCTGGCCATCGGCAGCCGGAAACCAGGGCGACCACGTACAGTCCCTGGTGTGTGCGCGTGTGCGTATATATCTGCGTCGTATGCGTCTGCGTGCAGGTACGTGTACGTGCGTGTTTCTGTGTGTTTTGGTGTGTTTTGTCGTGCCAGTGTGCTATAATGGTGTGTGTGTTTATTGTTTTCATGTTTGTGTGTGCGTGTGCTTATGTCTGTGGTGAAGTCCTTGGGACTGTTTCTCTCCCGGTTTCCAACCGCCGGTAGCCGGAAATCAGAAACCGAGAAATACGCGTTCCTGTACGTGTCCTGGCTATCGGCAGCCGGAAACCAGGGAGGCCACGTACAGTCTCTGTTGTGTGTGTGTGTGTGTGTGTGTGTGTGTGTGTGTGTGTGTGTGTGTGTGTGTGCTTGTGCGTGTTTGTGTGTATTTTGTCGTGCTGATGTGTTGTAATTATGTTGTCAGAATATTTCCTCTGTAGTAATTTTTAGTTGCGCTACAACATTGGATATATAAACATTACGTTACTGAAGCTAGGGTTAGATTTCTTTAAAGCAATTACGAATATGGTTAGTATTTTCTTGTTTATTTTAGTTAGTTGTATTTTTATTTTAGATGGTTAGTATTGAGACCTTATCCTACTAGTGTTAGTATTCTAATGCTAATAAGTGTTCTGGGGGGAAACTTGTGTTTGAGGTACGTTTGCCGCACTTTTGCCGTTTTCACTATTTTCACTTAGTTTTCACTGGTATCACTCCCGGTCGTCAGGATTCACGAGCCTTCTGGTAGATCTTCAGGAGACACGTGCTTCCTGGTATGTCCTTGGGAGAATGCCGCTTGTTTGTTGTCGGTTCCCATGTGTGTTGGGTGGATTGTGCTTTTGTAATGCACGTTCGATGTGTTACGTCAAACTTCTGTGTTTCGTGTGATCTGTGTTTGTGGTATTTGTGATGAGTGGGGTTTGTATGGTGTTTGTGTGTGTCCTGTCAGAGTCCGTTTGTGTACCTTTGGTGTAGTATAGTACGGTAGTAGTTTGGTGAGTGATTCTGTTTAGGTAAGGAAATATGTTTTCGTTCCAAAGCATGTCCGAGAGGGTATGTCCTGTAGGATTGTCCTGTCCATTCCTAGGTCCTGTTGCAGTTCGGCGCAGTGGAACACCAGATGTTCCGGTGTCCCCACCTCACCACATGTGCAGTTGTTGTTGTCTTGGAAGTCGAAGCGGTTCCTGTAGGTTGGATAAGGACCATGCCCCGTGAGAAAATGAATGAGCCCTTGTGAGGGGACCAAGTGGTGACAGTTTAGCCTGTCTCGGATGTTTGGAACCAGTGCGTATACCCTCCTCCCATTTGTGCTCTGGTTCCATCTATCTTGCCACTCGGTTAGTATTGTGTCCTGAATTTCCTTTTTTATCCGAATTTCTGATGTTACTTTTAGGATTTCCCGGACTTTTTCTGGTTGGTTGTTTTTTAACCAGTATGTCGCCGCTCTCTTCCTGATATACAGATCAAGAGGAAGGACTCCTAATATCACATAGAGGGCGTCGTGTGATACGGTCCGGTATGCTCCAGTAAGTCTTATTAGTGCCCCCCTTTGGGCACTGTTGACTTTTTGTTTGGGTTTTACTAGATGTAATCTGATTGCCCAGGCGCTCGCTGCATGACTTATTATTGCTGCAAGTACGCTAGATAAGTATAATCTTACACAGTTTAGGGGGATATTGTACGTACGTTGTGCAAGAGTTGCTATGCATTGCATAGCTTTACTGGCACCTGCAGTCACTGTGGCAATGTGTTTCTCGTAGTTCAGTTTTTCATCAAGGGTTAGCCCTAGGTATTTGGCCTCCCGTGTTCTTCGTATTCTGACTCTGTTCAGTTTAATGATAGGGTCTCTTTCTAGAGAACCTTTAACTATCATATAAGTTGTTTTGTCATGTGCTATCGTCATCTTATTTGCGTTGCACCATTCTAGGGCTTTGTTCAATGCGGTGTTTGCATTGTGCTGTAGTTCATTTCTGGAACCTCCTTCCACCACCAACAAGATGTCGTCCGCATAAGCTACTACGGATCTCACCTCATTTGCGGTTTCCAGCTGCTCCAAAAGCTCCTCAGTCGCAATGTCCCAAAATATGGGACCGCAGACTGACCCCTATTTTCTTTTGTAGCAACTGTATAATACATTGCATACCCCTTCTCTGCGCTACTGCTATTCTTGTAGTTGCTTGGAAAAGTCAGTCGCCCTTTTTACTGCTAGGGCCGCTAAAAGCACCATTCTATACTTTCTTTATAAGTGTAGCACATCGCACACTTTTTGGTCGGATAATTAAATTTTGTTTATGTAGGCCTTTACACTTTCGCTTATTTAAACATCTAATACGATTGATTAACCACTTTCGATTATTCTAACGGAGACCACCATACGCACCGTTCTTTTGATTCCAACGATCCTATGGGCTTCCACGCACTAACACCTGACGTATCTTTCCTACTATTTGTTAAACAAAAACTACCGGTATTGCCATTGTGGACGTAAGCAGATGTTTGTGGATGTGTACGAGAGTATGTAACCATATACATTAACCAGTCTAAGCTATTTTATTTAGTCCACGAAAACTACTATTTTTCTAAACCACAATTAATAATCGCCTTTATAGGTTTAACATTTCTACCATTGCCCAATGACTGGTGCTACGTACATGGAAACTTTAATTTCTTATTGGAGAGAATTCTTATTCTCCCACGCACTGCAGCGTAGTTGCATGCCCACCCCTTTTGGGAATATATGCTCGTTATAGGTTGTAGCACCCGCGGTTTTACTTAACTACACTTCGTGAGACCCCTTTAATCTTTTTAATCGTATCTTTCTCGCTTACAATACACTCGGACTTAGCCCTACTACCAACAAATTCTAATACTGGTTCCCCATTAAATACGTCTTTAATTTTCCCTACAACTTTTTTGTTGACAAGTGTTATATTGTATTTATTATACGCGGGGTAGTCACTCTTTTAAGATAAATATATTTTGCTAGGTATCAACTAATATTAAATTTTTCTAGGGACCCCAAATCTGTAAACAGATTTTAAATAGGACCACCCCATACAAAGTTATGCGTTTTAAAGACCCAAATCACTAATTTTTAGTCATCTTTATTTAACACCATTTTTAAAACCTTTTTCGCTACCCAAGACATATGCCTTAGCCAACCATCTCCCGAGAAATCTAAAACCGCCGTGTCCCGCGAATACCACGTGGAGATAACACGTATACTCTGTCAACCAGGATAGAAGCCGAAAGGATTTGGAAGGTGGGAGAAGAACTTAAAAATTATGGAATCTTAAAACTAATATATACAAATATAAACAACTATCTTATATCTTTACACCCCCATGCGTAGATTGTTGTACTATTAGGAATGATGTACCTTTTGTCATCTTCCCTCGATAAACTAATTTTATTAATAAACTGCGTATGCAAATCGTATTCTTTTACTCCGGATACATACGCAGGCAAGTACTCGATACCATCCAAATAAAGAATTGGATGCTTGGTGACTGTTAACATCCGCTTCCCTCGTGTACGCCCAGACACATCCCAACCCATGCGCACCCCTGCGCGCGCACCCCTGCCCATGCGCGCCCCTGCGCGTGCGCACCCCTGCCCATGCGCGCTGCCCATGCGCACCCCTCTCTGTGTGACTGCTATTTCGGGGTAACGTCACAGCCTTTTATAAATAAAGAACAATGTTATATACTATTATAAAATGTTTATTCTGACATTACACATACCAAAATTTAAAAATATTTAATGCCAAGCATGGGGTCATTTAAACTTAATTTTAATACAAAGTTATACACAGAAGACAGTCCTTTCTTTATGTTTGTTTGCAGTGGTTTTAATTTTATCTAATTTTATTCGCAGCTTAAAATTTAAATCGATACCCAAGTCTTCTATCTCCTTTTCTAACCAATAGTTTGATACATAGAGACCGTCTAGATTTTCGAATTGTAAAATGTACCGAAGTTTGCCTCTATATTTAAAGTCTTTGATTCCGCCGACAACCAGATCCATTCCTTCGTGTAATTCTTGCAGCTTGTGACAATCTTTTAATCACAGCTTTCCCACTATATCCTGCATACATATCTTGTTAGCTTGATTGACTTCTTCTTGTCGGTATTGGAGAGAATCCTTATTCTCCCACGCACTGTTGCGTAGTTGCATGCCCACCACTTTTGGGAATATATGGTTGTTATAGGTTGTAAGACCCTCGGTTTTAAATGTTCCAAAAGGTTCTTTACTAGGCAAATATACAATGTTTAACGGACCCCCTTTGCGTGTGGTGTACGCAAAGATTACGAAACCCGCATTCCTTAGTTTGTCTTTGTTATCTGCCATTTTGATAAATACGTTTTTAGAATAACCTTTTAAAAAATATACGGATTTAGTACCATCCTTTTCCGCAAGGACGCCTACATAACTAAAAGAGTCTTTTTTTTTACTAACCACAAATGCATACAACTTGTAGAAACCAGATGTATCTAAGTCAGTCCATAGGCACATAAAATAATCTTTTAATTCTTCCTCATTTTCTCTAATAAGATGTTCTTTGTCTAACACATCTTTGTATTGATCGCGTATTGTCGCAGTGTTTTCCATGTAGTTCAATTTTCGCCTTTTGCATCCATTTCCTCTAATTCCAGTTGTCTTTTCCTCCACTTACAGCGTATGGTATACATAATGGGGCAATTTCCTTTAGCGTAAACGGATAGAGTTTACTACCAATATTTACGCGTTGTCGTACAACCTCTGGACGAATGTTAGGCGTATCTATCAATCCCAAGTCCGAAATTACTATTTCTTTTGGAATTGTAGAATATGGTGTGGCAGATTGTGTAAAATATGTACTACCTGCTTTAATATAGCACTTGTGTAAGATTTTTATTTTATCTTGGACATCTTCCTCTACTATCTCCAAATAATTTACAGGTAAATAGTTAAAACTAAAAGCCGAAAGCACATACTTTATCAATTTTTCCTTTTCCTCTGGTTTTTTTGGACAACTTAATTTGCAAGCCTGTCAATTTCTTTGTATTGCCATTCCCCCCAATACACGTACTGTAGCAGGTTATTATACACTAAACAGCAGCTATTTTGTAGCTTGTCCGATAGCTTACTCCACATTTTGGCAAGTGGTACCGAGTACATTGGCGCCTTTAGGAAGTATAACTTACTATCTTCCAATAACGTTGAACAGTCTTTTAAGGGTTTATACACCCGTTCCGCACTGACATAGCTTCCAATTGCACAATTGTATATTGTCGCTTCCAATCGCGTAATACCATGTTCTTTAGCCAAAGTAGACGCAAATGTTTCCTTAAACGTACATCTGGACAACGTAAAAATCTAGTATATGATTGCCAAGTTGTTTATTAACACCAGGACTTGTTATCTGACACACAAATTTGTTGTATATCTTAATTCTTGCATTGGTTGTTAGCCATGTTAAACAATCGATTCCTACAGTTTTATCGTTGTCAACTATAATATTACATTTTTCTTCGTATTCGCCCTTATAGCAAAAGTTATGGTTTGTAGTTAAATAATTACACATTTCCATCTTGCTAAATATACCCGCAAAATCTTGGGTTACATCCATGTCAAAAAGATAGAAATAATCTTTTTCGAGTTCGTCTAATATATCTGGTAGTTCCTCCAATAAAGTTTCCAACTTAACATCTGCTAGTTCCACTTTGTATGGAACACATATAGGATTTTGGAATTTTTTATTAATGCATTCGAGGTCTTCTTTTCCGATCATTTCTTTTACTTTCTGACCCATCTTGTTAGTGCTTTCCAGAGAAAACGGGAGCTTAGCTTTAACACCATGCCTAGCGGAAACAAATCGGTCAAACTTTCTTCGTAGATAGCTGTTAAATGCACCACAAATTTCTATTTTTAGGATAAACATCCTTTTGCTTGCAGATGTTTGCTCGGCGTCAGAAAAGTCGCAAATTTTAACCAACATTATATTGTCACAAAATGGTTCTGTAATTGTTGTGTGTAGTCCACCAGTCAGCATCTGTTCGCCTTCGACATAACAAATATTACCAATATCTGTTACCAGATTATTGTTGCACATATTTTCTGTCAACAGCCATAATCCAAATCGCTCATTTGTCGGTTTCACTTTATTCCCAAGAGGTTGAGAAACGTTAATCACCTTGGAGACGCTCATGTTTACCGTTCTAGCTACTATCGAATACTAAATTGAATACGAAAATTTGTTCCCTTATGTATCCTACAGAGTGGGGCGTATATTACCGAAAATAGTCGAATATGTCGGACACCGCCATATCGCTTACATTCTCTGGTTTAGGAACTGTTTTGTTATCCGACCTAGGTCGGCAGGGTTGCGCATCAACATATGTCCGGATATATATAGGTTCCTTATATATCAAATTTAATCTTCCTGCTCACATAACCACATGACCATATGACCATATGACCACATGACCACATGACCATATGACCACATGACCACATGACCATATGACCACATGACCACATGACCATATGACCACATGACCATATGACCACATGATTATATGACCACATGACCACATGACCATATGACCGCATGACCATATGACCTAATTGCTTTTTAATGAGTTTTCTCATTAAAAACCCATTAGCACTAATTGCTTTTTAATGAGTTTTTCCATTAAAAACCAAGTGTGGACCTAGGTTAGATAAAAGGAAAAATTAATAGTTTAGGTCAGCGCCGCGGCGCTGGCCTAACCTATTAATTGATTGTTTAACATGGCTAACAACCAATGCAAGAATTAAGATATACAACAAATTTGTGTGTCAGATAACAAGTCCTGGTGTTAATAAACAACTTGGCAATCATATACTAGATTTTTTACGTTGTCCAGATGTACGTTTAAGGGAAACATTTGCGTCTACTTTGGCTAAAGAACATGGTATTACGCGAGTGGAAGCGACAATATACAATTGTGCAATTGGAAGCTATGTCAGTGCGGAACGGGTGTATAATCCCTTAAAAGACTGTTCAACGTTATTGGAAGATAGTAAGTTATACTTCCTAAAGGCGCCAATGTACTCGGTACCACTTGCCAAAATGTGGAGTAAGCTATCGGACAAGCTACAAAATAGCTGCTGTTTAGTGTATAATAACCTGCTACAGTACGTGTATTGGGGGAATGGCAATACAAAGAAATTGACAGGCTTGCAAATTAAGTTGTCCAAAAAAACCAGAGGAAAAGGAAAAATTGATAAAGTATGTGCTTTCGGCTTTTAGTTTTAACTATTTACCTGTAAATTATTTGGAGATAGTAGAGGAAGATGTCCAAGATAAAATAAAAATCTTACACAAGTGCTATATTAAAGCAGGTAGTACATATTTTACACAATCTGCCACACCATATTCTACAATTCCAAAAGAAATAGTAATTTCGGACTTGGGATTGATAGATACGCCTAACATTCGTCCAGAGGTTGTACGACAACGCGTAAATATTGGTAGTAAACTCTATCCGTTTACGCTAAAGGAAATTGCCCCATTATGTATACCATACGCTGTAAGTGGGAGGAAAAGACAACTGGAATTAGAGGAAATGGATGCAAAAAGGCGAAAATTGGACTACATGGAAAACACTGCGACAATACGCGATCAATACAAAGATGTGTTAGACAAAGAACATCTTATTAGAGAAAATGAGGAAGAATTAAAAGATTATTTTATGTGCCTATGGACTGACTTAGATACATCTGGTTTCTACAAGTTGTATGCATTTGTGGTTAGTAAAAAGACTCTTTAGTTATGTAGGCGTCCTTGCGGAAAAGGATGGTACTAAATCCGTATATTTTTAAAAGGTTATTCTAAAACGTATTTATCAAAATGGCAGATAACAAAGACAAACTAAGGAATGCGGGTTTCGTAATCTTTGCGTACACCACACGCAAAGGGGGTCCGTTAAACATTGTATATTTGCCTAGTAAAGAACCTTTTGGAACATTTAAAACCGAGGGTCTTACAACCTATAACAACCATATATTCCCAAAAGTGGTGGACATGCAACTACGCAACAGTGTGTGGGAGAATAAGGATTTCTCCAATACCGACAAGAAGAAGTCGATCAAGCTAACAAGATACGTATGCAGGATATAGTGGGAAAGCTGTGATTAAAAGATTGTCACAAGCTGCAAGAATTACACGAAGGAATGGATCTGGTTGTCGGCGGAATCAAAGACTTTAAATATAGAGGCAAACTTCGGTACATTTTACAATTCGAAAACCTAGACGGTCTCTATGTATCAAACTATTGGTTAGAAAAGGAGATAGAAGACTTGGGTGTCGATTTAAATTTTAAGCTGCGAATAAAATTAGATAAAATTAAAACCACTGCAAACAAACATAAAGAAAGGACTGTCTTCTGTGTATAACTTTGTATTAAAATTAAGTTTAAATGACCCCATGCTTGGCATTAAATATTTTAAATTTTGGTATGTGTAATGTCAGAATAAACATTTTATAATAGTATATAACATTGTTCTTTATTTATAAAAGGCTGTGACGTTACCCCGAAATAGCAGTCGCACAGAGAGGGGTGCGCATGGGCAGCGCGCATGGGCAGGGGTGCGCACGCCCAGGGGCGCGCATGGGCAGGGTGGCGCGCGCAGGGGTGCGCATGGGTTGGGATGTGTCTGGGCGTACACGAGGGAAGCGGATGTTAACAGTCACCAAGCATCCAATTCTTTATTTGGATGGTATTGAGTACTTGCCTGCGTATGTATCCGGAGTAAAGAATACGATTTGCATACGCAGTTTATTAATAAAATTAGTTTATCGAGGAAGATGACAAAAGGTACATCATTCCTAATAGTACAACAATCTACGCATGGGGTGTAAAGATATAAGATAGTTGTTTATATTTGTATATATTAGTTTTAAGATTCCATAATTTTAAGTTCTTCTCCCACCTTCCAAATCCTTTCGGCTTCTATCCTGGTTGACAGAGTATACGTGTTATCTCCACGTGGTATTCGCGGGACACGGCGGTTTTAGATTTCTCGGGAGATGGTTGGCTAAGGCATATGTCTTGGGTAGCGAAAAGGTTTTAAAATGGTGTTAAATAAAGATGAGCAAAATTAGTGATTTGGGTCTTTAAAACGCATAACTTTGTATGGGTGGTCCTATTTAAAATCTGTTTACAGATTTGGGGTCCCTAGAAAATTTAATATTAGTTGATACCTAGCAAAATATATTTATCTTAAAAGAGTGACTACCCGCGTATAATAAATACAATATAACACTTGTCAACAAAAAGTTGTAGAGAAAATTAAAGACGTATTTAATGGGGAACCAGTATTAGAATTTGTTGGTAGTAGGGCTAAGTCCGAGTGTATTGTAAGCGAGAAAGATACGATTAAAAGATTAAAGGGTCTCACGAAGTGTAGTTAAGTAAAACCGCGGGTGCTACAACCTATAACGAGCATATATTCCCAAAGGGGTGGGCATGCAACTACGCTGCAGTGCGTGGGAGAATAAGAATTCTCCAATAAGAAATTAAAGTTTCCATGTACGTAGCACCAGTCATTGGGCAATGGTAGAAATGTTAAACCTATAAAGGCGATTATTAATTGTGGTTTAGAAAATAGTAGTTTTCGTGGACTAAATAAAATAGCTTAGACTGGTTAATGTATATGGTTACATACTCGTACACATCCACAAACATCTGCTTACGTCCACAATGGCAATACCGGTAGTTTTGTTTAACAAATAGTAGGAAAGATACGTCAGGTGTTAGTGCGTGGAAGCCCATAGGATCGTTGGAATCAAAAAGAACGGTGCGTATGGTGGTCTCCGTTAGAATAATCGAAATTGGTTAATCAATCGTATTAGATGTTTAAATAAGCGAAAGTGTAAAGGCCTACATAAACAAAAATTTAATTATCCGACCAAAAAAGTGTGCGATGTGCTACACTTATAAAGAAAGTATAGAATGGTGCTTTTTAGCGGCCCTAGCAGTAAAAAGGGCGACTGACTTTTCCAAGCAACTACAAGAATAGCAGTAGCGCAGAGAAGGGGTATGCAATGTATTATACAGTTGCTACAAAATATGTTAGTTTACGCGAAGCTCGGATGTGTAATTGATCACGACTTAAAGATCCCTCGGAGGTTTAAAAATTCTCGGCTCATTGTCGTTTGAAAAATGTTTGTAAATTATCAGAACAGGAGCGGGTCGAAGTTTAATGGATGATTGACTGAGTTTTTTCTACCTTTTACGAGGGAATTGGAAGTTGACAGACATCGAGCATCTAATTCTCTATTTGGGCGATATCGAGTACTTACCGGTTCTAGAAATCATTACGTGCGGCCGACCGCTATGCGAAAGTGTAAAAGCCTACAGAAGCATAATTATCAGACGAAAAAGTGCGCGATGTGCTATAGAAAGTATAAAAAAATGGTGCTTTGCCCAGTCCTAACAGTAAAAGGAGAGTGACTTTTCTAGCAATTACAAGAATAGCAGTAGCGCGGCGAAGGGGTATGCATGTATTATACAACACATTGTTGCTATAAAATATGTTAGTTTACGAGAAGGTCGAACGTGCACAAATTAAATTTTAATCTATAATTAACCACGGTCGTAAAAATGGGAAATTAATGGTTAATTTTAATACTGCTAAGCATATACTTTCGCTTGGTGATTCATTTGGAAAATATTCAAGCCTACCATTTCCTAAAGTATGACGTAAAAGTTATTTAAAATTAAATTGTTTTATTAGTAAGTATCCTGTAGACAACAAGTTGGTATTTCCTTAGTAATAGTTTAAAGTGTTTTTGGTTATAGTAGCACTGCATCTTCTACAGCACGAATTGCATACAATTTGTGTGCGTGTGCTACCACCCTTTTGGATTTTTAATATGCACGCAATCCGTATAACATGGAAGACGTTTCCGATGTTTCTACTAACGGCATTCGCACCATCGACGATGCGAACCAGGTGCATGCATTGGCGCTAAATGTATTGGACGAGCAGCAAGGATTATGACGTCATTTAGCCCCCCCCGCTGAATCCTCAACTTCGTTCGGGTGTCTTCGGAAACCTTCGGTTTGCATTCTATAGGGTACATAAAGCAGGTGCGCAAGAGTAAACTCTTTAGTTATAAGTTAGTTCGCTTACAAGTCAAGTCTTATAGTGCGGATTTTGTTTTGTATTAAAATGGTACCTGCAAACGTTTTTAAGTGCAACTCTTGCGGTGCTTCCTATACCTGGAAAAATGCTCTCAAACGGCACCAGAACAAATGTCGTGGTGTAACATCGTCCAGGTTGCTTATACATCCGTCAGCAGCAAAGTTCTTTAACTGTGGGTCTTGCGGTATCGCTTTTACGAGAATGGACAACTTACAGCGACACAGGAAAACAGCATGGTATGTCATTAAACCGTAAACGTTCAGCTCCGCCAGCTGTTACAGGGTCTTGTACGAAACAACCACGAATTATGTGTAAAGTATGCGATTTCGAAATGGAAAAAACTACGTATGCCGCACACTTAAGGAGCAACAGACATAAAAATGCATCAGTTACCGCTACTAGCGACGATGGTGTAGAAATGGTTAGCACTGCGTTTAACAACCGTATGGCTAGCTATCGCATAAAGAACGCCAGTGTCGAGGATGGAGTGCCCGAGTTTCTTTGGAAGCAGAAAGAGCGATTTATTCGATTAATTAATGAAAAAAGAATACAACATACAGCAGTAAAAGTCTATTGTGAACTCCACGGCGTTTACACCAAAATGGAGAAAGAGACTACCGATGTGAAATCCTTTAACACAAAAAATGTGGTTATAACGTCTTCTAGTAATCTGGAAAATATGTACGAGGTCTTAAGCGAAACCATAAGAACAAAATCAGAGGAATTTGAAACATGTGGGTCCGGTTGGTCTTTGGAAAAGGTGCTCTATTTAGAAATAAATATTAATAAGTATGACCCGATATGACAAGTTCTAGGTTAAGAATAAAAAATTGTGAATATGTATTTAGAAATGTGGTTTACAAAATTTAAACTGTATTAGTAAAATTGTTTGTAATAAAAGTTTTAAGAATTGTTTTAGATTTTCTTTTATGTATGAGCTGCAGGAAATTTAAAATTTAGAGGGTGTGTGTAAAATGGTAAGGGGTGGTTCGATTTTAAATCTGTTTCAAGATTTGGATTCTACATAAAATTTTAGACTAACAAGATGTATCGCATGACTAAAAAAATTTATAAGAACGCTCAAAAGTCGCAACAGGTAAGAAATCTTAAAATGAGGGTAGCTCCCTGGGGGATGGTGCTATCTGGAAAATTCCTAAAGATTCGGGTAGCTGAGAAAAATCTAATATTAATTGATACCAAACAAGATAGGTTTATCTCGAAAGATGCATTGGTTAGACGAAGAAAACTATTTGGTTCAGAATGTTAGCGGTAAAAAAATCTTAAAATTGGAGTAGCTACCTTGGGGATGATGCAATCAGAAAAATTTAAAGAGATTTGGGTAGCTGAGAAAAATCTAATATTAATTGATACCAAACAATGTACATTTATCTCGTGGGTGGAAATGTGGAAAAAGATTTATCTCGCGGGTGGAAAGAATGCGGGTGTGACGTAATCAAAATGGTTGGGGGGGTGTCCGAGCAAGGAGGAGAGCAAGGAGAGAGTCACTCCTCCACATTTGCTCCTTATGGGGATTTACATGTAAATGTGGGAGCAAATGTGGGTTTTGGGAGCAAATGCGGTAGTGGGTTTCTTGATTTTACCCTACTGTATTAGTTTAGATAATAGAAAAAGTTTCTTAAAGTCGTACGTATGGAGCGTTCTATTATACGGTAGTGAGACTTGGACAATTAAAGATAGAAGCCTTTGGAACTTGGTGTTATAGGAGAATGTTAATGATTAGTTGGACAGATTGAGTAACAAATGAGGAAGTTTATAGAAGGATAGTTGAGGAACCCTGTATGTGGAAACAATTATAGGTCAGGAGAGATAAAATGATAGGGCATCAGTTAAGACATGAGGGACGATTTAGTAAGGTCTTAGATTATAGACTACCAAATAAAAATAGAGTAGGAAGACCTAGAGAAAGCTATATTAGTCAAATTATTAAAGATTTAGGTTGTGAAGGGTATGTAGACCTTTTTGGACTAGCACAGAATAGAAAAGAATTTAGAGCTGCGTCAAGCCGATCTTAAGTAATGTCGAAAACAAAACAAAAAAATAAATAAATAAAAATCAGTTAACTAAATGTCACCACGACATAACTCACAATTAGTTAGCAGTCTGGCATGTTGGTAGCGATTCTTTGCTTTTACCATATCATACAATTTAACACTTTTTATTTTTTGGAGAGGATAACCTGATAATATTTCATTTCTTTATAAATGGGAATCATGTTGGAGTTCTTTGACAACTATCAGGTTGCTAATATCTATGTAGAGTCAGGTAGATAGGCAAAGATAGAAGACTATAGGAAGACCTAGACCAAGCTATATTAGTCAAATTATTAGAAATTTAGGTTGTGAAGGGTATGTAGAACTTGTTAGATTAGCACAGAGAAGAAAAGAAGTTAGAGCTGCGTCAAACCGACCTTAAGTAAGGTCGAAAACAAAATGATGATGAAATAAATTGAAAATAACAGAAGATGCAACTCTTCACGTTCTGTTGGTTGATGAAATGAAAACGAAGGATAGATGGAATTGGCTTATACCTCGCCCGCATTAAGAAGACACGATATTTTATAGATCACTTGCAATAGTCTAACATACAACGTTAAATAATTTTGTTTGAGTAACCTTTAATATGATATATAGAGTAACTCACAAACTCAATATACCTTCACACAATAATCGTATAATTAGATCACGCCAATATTTAAATAAAGCTTAAAAAACCCGAGGATTATTCTTTTCCACGACTTACATTTACACCCAATTCATTGACAAACACCGCTCCAATAATCCCCGGAAACGGATATTTCATATTTATTGTGTCTGTGTATCATCACCTTCCGATTTTTAAACACGCGCCTTTATACATACATATGACTTCATTGTTGATGGTCCAGATACATTTACCTTTACACTCATTAGAGTCGTAGGCATTCTTTTAATACTTGTTAAGGTGTTAAACTCGTGGCGCGCGTCTTGTGTAAACATGTTAAAACAATACAAGGAAGTTGGAAACGCAAATATTGTATCCTTGTTTAAATTATTTACCTGTACGTTGGAAAGGAAGAAGAATAGTGTGCAGGTTTTAAAGACGTAGGATGGTAGTAATGGTAACAAGTATTTCCATTTCCTTTCTCGTAGGTTTTTCACTCTGTTCAAGAGTTTGTTTTAGTTGTAACTAACCGGGTGCGAGTTTTATATTAGATGTTGAGATAAAAGTGTGCGGTGTTATCAGTATTTCAACAAACAAAAAGTGATACAAAGTGGAAGCAATTTAATGTGGCTGTGTTTTACGATCCCTTATATGTTGAGTATGTGTTGAGTATTATAATTGCTTTAATTATTATTTATAATCTTAAACCGTTAGTTAATTAGTTGGTTAATTACTAATTAGTTAACGTCTGAACATTATAAAAGATTCTTTTTCTAATTCATCGACAGAGATTGTTCAATAAATTTTAAAAATTTAAATGTACTGTGGCACGAAAAATTTCAGTCAAATCAACGGCCACTAGAAAAGTGCCTAGGTAGCGGCTTTTGGGTTGGGGGTGGTGACAACTTTTGCTCCGGCTTAGTCAGGGTGAGACTCTAATTCAGGGTAGTTCAGAAAATGTATTGCACGTATCATATTAATAAAGGTTAGTATTGAATCAGAGCCTGGACAGGGAATGCCAAGACGCCAGGAACTGATAAAAATAAATTAGCGTATGAAACCTAAAGCCCTAGTTCCAACAGACTTCGAAGGAACCCCCTTCCAGATCATAAATATAAAACACGCAACTTCACCAAATAACTATCTTTAATATCGTATCGGAACACAGAAACAATTAATGACAAAAATTCTAAATACCAGTTAAATTTCAATATTACATCAGTTATGATTAACACAAGCATAGAAAATCCAAAATTTGTAAATATTACCGAAAGGAACCCCGCACGAGTGCATATCGGGGAAGAAGAACTTTTAATTTCCCACTCACTTTAAAGTTACTTATTACTCACGTACTCATATACCCTTGGTCAAGAATGCCTGTAGTAGTAGTACGTAAAATGCACCATAAATTAAGTGCTTGGTGTTCTAACCTTAATTTCAATTAAGCACCTCGTGGGAGCAATCTCTAACAATAGTGTAAATATTAGATACCTTAACGTACTGTTGAAATATTTCACTAATAATCTTAATAAATCACCCTAGGCAGTAAAGAGGGTGCCTAAAAATATACAAAAAATTTGTTTTAAATATTAAAGTTTGTACATCAGTATTACTAAATTTTGAATAAAGTAGATGTACTTCTTATAAACAGCAATAGCTCAAATTATTAATATTAAGTACTAGTAAAGGAAAATAATAAATCCATAATAGCACAAAATAAGCACAAATACAAACGTATAACAAATACATGGAATAATCTTACTCAATGATTAGCTTTTGTACGTAGTTATCTCACATCAAAGGTCGTCGAAGTCCTAGGCTGCTGGAATGGTAACCCAGAGTAACGACAGCTGGTCGGCAACGCCAATAAATAATAAATAATAAAGTTGATAGTGCGACAACGTTTTTGAGATAAAGGAGGCAGGACCATAAACAGAATGATGAGCATACGCTGAACAAACACAATGACAACGCGTAGGGAGAAAAAAGAACCCTAAAATTTAATATTAGAAATCAAGTTGCAAATAAAAATTGGGATATTAATTACCATGTAAGTGGGTCAATTACATGTGCACTAGCTGAGTTAGAGATAACAGGACGTTACAATATCGAGATTTCAATAACGAACATCTGCACCTACAAAATTAAAATAATAAAATTTAATCTATTTTGATTCATACCAATTATGAACGCTGATGATGAATTTAAATCTACTACAAGTGAAAATCGAAGCTTGCAAAAGGCATTCTACAACCATAGAAACAAAATTGCCAAACATCAATATTAATTTGTCGGTGCTGCCTAAATCCGTAATGAATACGATGATATCGGCAGAAATCCAACCTTCACCAACAACGATTGAAATAAGAATGCCTCTTATCCACAAGGACAAGAGCAAAGTACGGCTTATTATCATATTTGTAATTTTAAATGCAGATAAATAACGTATATTTGAGTACACGGCAATAACAGGTAATTATGAAGGTTAATACAAAACGAAGCGCATGGGTAACAACGATATAGATGGCAGGACAATGCTATCAACAGATAATTGAATTTAGAAATATTATATAAATAGAATGCTAACACAGAAGTGTCAACCGGAAGGTTACAACTGGTACTGAAGATACATTTTTCGAATATCAACAGAACTTTTAAAGCAATTTTGGGAACGGTGGTTTAATACATCTGTAGTTGAAATTTCCGTCCCGACTTTTTATTTTTAAAGAGATTTAGAAAACGTCTCTGGCACTGCTTCATGCTTAAACCAGTAAAGAGTCAAAGACGCGACCCCTCCGAGTTTCCAGTAAACTTATTTTTTTTGTTGCACTACATTGGTAAGAATTTTGGAAATTTTTGTGTAAGAAGTACTAGGTTTTGAAACTTCAACTTGCCTTGGATGCATGCCGCGGTGTAACTACGCCAGTTACGTTTCAAGCCTTAGGAGATGTCTTTTTAAAAACTTCTTCCAAAAACTTCGTAACAAATTTATTTGGTTAAACAGAAATTAACATGGAATTTTGACAATTTTGGTTTAAATTAAACTAGGTCGAAAAATAATTAATAATTGAACTAATATGAGTGAGTAGCCTAAGCAAACTGCAATGTTAAAGCTGAAATACTTATGACTGACTGCCTGTTCTTGGGGCTCCCGTAGTATTTATGTTGTCCCTGACCCTCACAATTCTGTGGGAACTTGCAGAGCTCATGTGTGCTTATTTCTTAATTCTAATTATTATACAATGTAACAATCTTAATTTCTAAGTAATTGCGGTTTCTTAACCGTCTGTGACCTGCCACCTGCAGTATTACTATCGCCTGGAATACATTGCATTCCATCCGTTCTCATGAACTGATTTCAACCTTTATTTAATTATCCTTGAATTACGTTGCACTTGACATAATTTCTTTAACAGTTTCTAATAATTCCTAATAATTTCTATTTTGTTATACATACATAAATTGGGGGATACATAACTCCTCCTGAGCTAAATGAAAAATTCAAGTTTTCCTTGCTTAATTTTTTAAAAGTTCATAAAATTCATTATTTAAAATTTATTGTCCCTAAGAGTATATTTGTTTCTTTATTTATCTTCGTTTCATTAAGTATAAAATTTTTCTTTTTATTCTTATATTTAAGATACATTTTGTAAAATACATATATGATTAATAAAATAATTAAAATGAATATTACAATTGTCCAAACGCTTATGTTGTCGTAGTGTAACTTTAGCACTTTTAATTCACTTAAGTGTTCTTTATAATTGTCCATTATTTTCATGGCGTGGTTGAGGGCGTCTAAGTCTAGGTGTGCTATCTGCATGGGTTTCTTGATTATTTTTTCATCTTCTGATTGTTTCATCTTGAAGTGTAATTCCGGTAAATTTGCAAATTTCTTGGTTACTGTAGGGTCTTAATAAATTCTGATTATTTCGTTTTTCAATTTTAAATAACAGTCTTCCTTAAGGGTTATTTATTTACTTCCGATTAATGCTAAGTTGTTTTCGTCTTGATTGCAATATGCGGTTGCTATTACTTCTGATGGAAATATGGCAGTCCATTTGTTTTCAGTAACCTTTTGAATGTTCATGTGAGTGATTTGTACGGGTTTGGCTTCACAGTTTTAGTAATAATTTGAAAATTTTAATAATTGTACTTCACAAGGGCTGTCTTCTTGAATAGTTGTTGTTGTCAATGATTGGCATAAATATTAATTTGGTGTTACTTCGGTACATTCTTCGTTTGTATAACCATATCTTAGTTCATTTAAGAATAGGAATTTGGTTTTGGATATGATAACTTGATACATGCTAGTAATTTTCATTGGAAAAGCAAATAAATGATAATAATTGTAAATGTTACTTTCTACTATTAGGATTTCTATTAAAAATGCTATTTCGTTATTTTTTACATAGATTTTGCTATAGCTATTTTTTCAAATATTAGAATGTTTGATTCTATTACGTCAAAAGGTAATTTGCCATTAGCTATGAATGATCTAACTTTTAATAATTCCTTTAATAAGTTACTTGGTTCTATGACACAAAAGTGTAGTGTATTCAATTTTTCAAATGTTACTGCGTTTTCTAATGTAGCTAAGATTTGTTAATTTAAAGTAAGGGTTGATATTATTTGAGTGAATATTGTATTGAATCTAATTAAATCTCGCATGTCTAACATGGTAGTTTGCATGTTAGTTTATTATACCCCGCCGGTGCAGTACGCGAGCCACTACAGTAAGTTGGTAGAAATGTTAAATAATTGCGATATGACGCGCAAATAAAATATTACGTTACGCAATTATATAAAATTACTCCATCACATAAAAAGAAAACGAAAACGGTACTTACGTAAACTGTAGGGATTCTCACAGCACTACTCCGTGATGGCTACAGCGGGGCTCCGTTGATCTTTTTCGGGCGTGGGTAATTGTTGAGCCCGGTCGAATCAAAATTCAAATTGTTTTTTTCTTTTTTTGTAGCGGAACACAGGAATAGGATGAAGGACGATAATTATGTAGAAGGCAGGAAACTTACATCTCAAAAAAAAGACACGATAAGACACAAAGGTAACTACATTTGTTCGCGTCCCGATCACTAGTCCCGACACGTCTGCCGGAAATCACCACCACCCTTCTTGGCACACCGCATAGGCGCAATCTCGCGCAAACGCACTGTCTAAAGTGACGAAAATATGCGCACGTCTTTTTAAATCCTTGGCGCGAAATTCTTACAAATTAAAACTTGAATTGAAAATGTTTAGTGCCGAATTTTCGGCACGTAACAAGTTTTAAGGGTTTGTATTCTATTGGATATACTGCTTGATTTCTTGCTAGCTTTCTTAATGTTTCGTTAAATTTTATTATAGTTGATTGAGTTAGAGATATTTGGTTGCTAACAATGGTTTTTATATCGTTTTGGTTTTCAATTAATTGCTGTATTGCGTTGTCATAACGTTCTGCCTCTTGCTTATCCAAATTGCCTGTGATAGCTTTTATTATGTTACCTAGTCCGTTAGTTAATCCTCTTTTTCGTCTTGCAATTTGTTCTGTGTGTATTATTCTGTTAAATTTATCTTCTATGTTTCTTAAAATGCTTTCTATTATGCTATTGTAGTTCATTATTTCTATGGTGTATTCCTTTCTGAATTTGGCTGTGTCCATTGATTGTGTTAGTCTCTAGTAATTATCTTTGATTATTTGAAATTCTTGTTTTAGTTCCGTTAAATCAAATTTTTGTACGAATGTATCTTGCATACTTCCCAATTTTATTGGTAATATACCGGGGTCGTTTTTTATATCTTTAATTAATACGTCGTTGTCCGCTCTACCTGGGTGAAGGTTAACGGTAAGGCTGATGATTGTCCATCTGAAATTGCAAAATGTCTTAAGTTTTTCAAGTGAATGTATTTTATTATCTTGCCGTTGCCTACTACGGTTATATTTTTGTCTGATATTTTCTTAATTTTAAACGGGCTCAAATTTTTGGGTGCCGTTTTGTGCCGTTTACTTTGGAAATTTTTCTCGTACACGGTTTGTCCTACTGAAAGTTCATTTGCGTCGGTATTCTAATTGCGGGTTGTGGTGATACGTTCCTTGTTAACTAATTTATCTTTTACTTTGTCATAAGTTATTTTTAATTTCTCTTTGTGATGTTTAACATATTGCTGATATACTTCTTTGTTATAATGTATGTCGTAAGGGTTGCGGGAATTTGAATGTCCTAATGTTAATTTTAAGGGTGTAAAATTGGTTGACAAGTGGATTGTATTATTGTAGGCGATTAGTGAGTACAACATTAAATTGGCGATGTGTTCCTTCTTGTAGGTTAATCTTAGTAATCTGATTTGTTCTAAAAGGGTTGAATGTAGTTTTTCAATTAATCTCTTCGGTTCAGAGTGGTTTTCTATTATAAAATGAATTTTTATTTTGTGGAGTTCTAAAGTGTTTTGTATCGTCTCGTTTTTAAATTCGCTGCCGTTATCTAAAGTTATTGTTGGGTGTGCCATAAAATGTAAAGTATTTAAAAAAATCCTTGTGTTACGTCAATGCTATTTTTAGAGATGCTGAGTATTGCTTGATCTATTTTGGTGAATGCATCAACTATGGTTAAAAAGTTTTGTGCTTCTACTACTAGAGTGTCGGCATGGAATTTTTGAAAAGGTTTGTCGGGTGTTTTGGTTAACATTAAGGGTATTTTTGGGGGTGTTCTTTCGTATTTTTTCTTGTCGCATAGTTCACATTGGTTGATAAAGTACGTGGTCAATTTTTTTATTTTTTTAAAATAGTATCGTCTTATAAGTTGCTTTATTGTTTCATTAATTCCACGATGGTTGGTTTTGCCTTCGTGTTGGTTTCTAATTACATCGTTTATTTCGTCAGGGTCTTCTAATGTTATTAATTTTCTTGTGCATCGAATAAATTCAGGGCCCGAGTTATTGAATAATTTAACGTATAATTCTGAAAATCGTTTATATAAATGTTCAGTGTTGAAATAAAAGTAAAATCGTTTTTTCTCAGGGGTGTATTCTTTTAGAATTCTAATTATTTGTTCCTCGTTATCTTCCTTGGTTATTTGAATTTAGTATATTTTCTTATTGTCTATTTTCGTACATTTAACGGGATTGGGGTTGGTTAAAACTTCGGTAATTATAATTTGATTGGGTTTTATATCGATTGCTTCGTTTAAAATTTTAATCGCTATTTTTGGTTCTTCGTTCTGTGTCGAATGTATTGTGTCTATCTCTTCTGGATCTTTTCTTACTTCTGTCTCGTCTACGTTTTCTATAACTGGTTCTGTTTCTAGTGCGTTGAGCTGTATTCTACTTAGGGCGCCTGCGTTATTATTATAAATTCCTTTTTTGTATATAATTTCGTAATCGTATTCTTCTAGTCTAATTCTCCATCGTTGTAGTTTTGAGGTTGGTTCTTTAAGTTTACATAACCACACTAATGGTCTATGGTCGGTGTATATATAGAATTTTTGTCGGTAAAGGTATGGTCTAAAATATTTTGTTGCCCAAATTATGCCTAATAATTCCTTTTTTATTATACTATATTTCTGTTCGGTCTCATTTAGGGTTCTAAATGTGTAGCTGATTGGTTTATCGCTACCTACTTTTTCTTGGCTCAGAACTACGCCTAGTGCTACGTTTGATGCGTCTGTTGTCAATATAATGGTTTTAAAAATTCTGGGTATTCTAATAATGAGGTGGTTCTTGAGTATACATTTAATTTTGTCTACGGCTTTAATGAATTCTAGAATATGTTCAATTTTATTTCCTTTTTTTAAACAATTTGTCAGGGGCTTGGTTATCTGAGCGTAACCTTTAATGAATTTGCGGTAATTACCACTAAGTCCTAGAAATCCTTTAATTTTTTTTGTTCGTTTTTGGTAGAAGGTAATGTAGTACTGCATTTGTTTTATCGGGGTTTGGCATTACTCCTTGACGTGTTATTATATGTCCTAAAAATGATACTTCTTTCTGTAAAAATTCGCTCTTGTCTAGTTGTATTTTAATAAGTGCCTATCTTAATCTTTCAAATACTTCTCTTAATCTTTCTATGTGTTCTATCAGTGATATTGAATAAACTATACCCTATTCACGATAAATATGGGATGGCGTCGTAAACAGTAATAAAGTGTTAGTAATTGTATAATGTGGACGTAACTATGAACGCAGCTTTAATGATATTACGATTTAGTATGTTACTGTAGGGATAAAGGGATGAACCAATGATATGGAATTCACCTACCTTTAATGACTGCGATCTCGATTCAACGCTGGTCGATCAATGTAACGAAACTATTAATTGATTGCGGACTGTAGTAATGTTAATTAGCACACGAACCGATTGTACGGCACTAATTACTGCAAAATAACCACGACAACATATTGCGTACATGTGACGCTTGCTACGACTTTCGAAGCACTGGTATTTTCTGTCCTTTCTCACCATTTAGTCCCTTTTCTTGTAGGTAGGTAGTGGATAGAACCGGATTATAGGGAGGGGTGAAGTACTGTTAGGTTAAAGGATAAGCGACATTAATTAATATCTATAAGCTTAAGGTAAAACGTGTAAATAGGGTAAATAAGCCTAAACAGTTACAGTTGGCAGTTTTGTGCGGTGTTGTAACATTTTCTGCTTCTGTATCCTTAGACGCAATATTTGTTTACAATGAAATTTTAAGACACTGCTTTTATTACTTGAAAAATCTTACTTCTGCATCTTGAGTTGCATTGCTACCACAATTCACTACCATATATAAAGAAGGTATTTTAAAAATAACCTTACAATTTAAAATATGCCAACTTTTAATAATTATTTAATAACAAACAAAAACTATACAAGTCTAACTATTAAATAGGTATAGAATAAGACAACTATGACAACACAACATTTATTTGTAGTGTGACGTCATCTCATATTTATTGTGAATAGGGTTTATGATGTCGTTTAGGTACACAAGACATTTTTCGTTGTGTATTCCTAGTAAAATATTGTCCATGACTCGGTGAAAAGTGGCGGGTGCGTTCTTTAGTCCAAGTGACATTCATGTCCTCTAGGTGTGCTAAATGCGGTTTTCGATGTATCTTTCTCGTCCATCTCTACTTGATGATAGCCTGAGGCGAGGTCTAATGTTGAAAAATTATGACATTTACCTAATTTGTCAAAAATTTCAGTAATATTGGGTAGTGGATATTTGTCATCTACCATTTTTTCGTTCAGCTTTCTGTAATCTATTACCATTCGATATTTTCTCTTGTCTGAGGCATCTAATTTCTTGGGTAACATTAATACGAGGCTGCTCTACGGTGAGTTGGAGTGTTGTATGATGTCTTGTTCTAATAAGTCTGCTACTTGTCTGTCGGCTTCAACCTGGCTTGCCTGAGGTAGTCTGTATGCTTTTATAAAAATTGGTTTATTGTCTGTTAGTTCTATGTTGTGTTTAACTCTATTACTGAATGTTAGGGGTATTCCTACACAATGGAATATATCGCGGTATTCAAAATAAATCCTTAATTGCTATTTCCTCTTCTTTGATGATGTCGATATTGAAGCGAATGCTACTTAAACTTTCTCTTAACATTTAGTCGTGTTCTATGCGGTTGTAATCGTTTTCTAAATTTTCATCTATTTCCATTTCATTGAAATTTAGTTCCTCTACGTTAATTGGATTTGTTAATGATAGTTCTACGGAGTAGTTATTTGAGTTTAAAATTGTTGTAGTGGCATAATAATTTTTTATTTGTACTAATGCTGTAGGGGTTTCTTGTCCTTGTTGAAATGTTATGTGATTTATAATTCCTACGTCGTTTTTTGAATTTACTGGGATTTTTATTTTTTTCTCTGTTCGGCGTTCTATCGTGTATTTTTGTTCGGTTTGGGTATTTTGAAATTTAATGGGGATCTGTTCGTGTCTTGTTCTTAGTAAACGGGTTTTTAGGTCAATATCGGCTCCTAGTTTTCTTAGAAGGTCTATTCCTATTAGTCCGTCATATTTATCGTTGAATTCGAAAATACAAAATTTGTGTTTCATTTTTACATTGAATGTTCTTGGTTAGGGTATATTAGCTATGAATTAGTATAGGGTCATTTGATGGGCTGTTTTAATTTTAAATAGATCTCTTTCTACAAAATCTAAATTATGTTTTTTACGGTTCGAGGGCTGATTAGTGATTTTGAGGATCCGGTATCGATTAGTAGTATAAATTCTGCGTGGGGTATTTCTATGTATGGTAGTACTTGTTCATTAATATTATTTAAATTTATTATGTTTGGTCGTTCATAAGTCGGTCTATCTGAAAATTTGAGCACGCGTTTTCTTCGTCGTCCTCTTCGTAATTTTCGCATTTTTCGTCCCGTTCATTGTTTTCTAATTCGTTTGATTCATCGTTGGGTTCTTCTATTTCTTGGTGAAATAATTCTTCTGAGGTAAAGTTTCGTTTTTGATTATGGCTGGGTCAGATTTGTGATATTTTTGTGTTTTGTCTGGTGTTAGCAGATGAGGTATCCATTGGCGTTGGTTTATAAAAACTATTAGGGTTGTTACAGTTATTTGTCATTGGTGTATTTCTAATAGTGTTCGCGTTGAATGCTGGTCTTTGTTGGTTCATATTTTGGTTGAATCTTGATTGAAATGCGGGTTTTGTAAGATTTGAGTTAAACGTTGGTCTCGGGAATTGTTAATTTGATTATTAAAATTTGTGTTATTAAAATTTGAGTTGTTAATTCGCGGTTGATTTTTTTGTGCATTGAATGGTGTGAATTTTTATTAGGGGATTGTGTGTCTTGCGGCTTCTATAGTTTTTATTGGTGAATAATTTTTATTCGCGTTGGGGTTATATAGTCTGTTTTGCTAATACATTACGTTTTCTTTTTCTATTATCATATTCATGATCTCTTCTAGATTTTGGGGATGTTGAAATCTTATTTTATCCCATAGTCGTTCTGGTAGTGCATTTATGTAAGTGTCCAGTGCCATTTCGTCATTTTTGTTTTTAAAAGTCGGATATTTAGGGCGGGTTCCTCGATTTTTAATTTTGTTAAGATTAGACTTCTCACGTCTTGGCATTTCATTCCGAATTGGTACGGGAATTGGTTATTTCCATTCTGAAATTCATTAGGTCGCGTTTAAGGCATTTTATATTCCTTTGGAATCAATATGCGTTTAAAGTCCTTCCATTGTTCAAAATCATCTCGGCTGGCTATTAGCATTAGTGCGCTTCCGGTTAGTTTGCTTATTATCAGACGTAAAGTAATACGATTCTGTCGTTATCTCCAGGTTTGTAATAGATTTTCCAAAATATTTCGCACGCTGTAATAAAGTTCCCTTGCAAAGTTTGATTTTCGTTGAAATTTGGGATGCTTTCGAGATAAATTTTCAAATCTGAACTCATGATTGTTAAGGGTTGTTCTCGCTTTTAATTAATATTTATTTTCGGTTTTATTATGTTAAGTTTTTGTATAAATTGAGATTTATTTCGCGGTTTGTATTGTTACTTTTTAGTTTGGTTTGTTAATTTTCAGTTTGGATTGTGTTGGGTTATTTAAAGAATCGTAGTTATACGGTTTTACAATTAAACTGAGAAATTTGTGCCTGTTAATGTCTTGGTTAATTGCTGTGGCCTTGAATTTGTATATTTTATACTTCGCGGATGCTATATTTGTCGTAGTTTTAACTTTCTGAAAGGTTCCTATGTGGATTAATAATTTCTTGCAGTAATTACGTTACTTTGTATGTTTTTGCACCAGTTATGATTTTATTTTATTTCAGTTCTGTTTATTAATTGATTCTGTTATAATTATCTCTTCTCCGTGGGTGTTGTAATTGATAAGTGCGTGAGATGTTTCCTGTCAACTGTACTGTCTCGTTACCTTGGATGTTTTAATTATAAAGTTGCAAGTTTTTAGTGAACTGCTTTGTTCAATGTTGCCTTTATAATTTAGGCAATAAATTGTTTAAATTGTAAGTTTTAGTTTACTGAAAGATTTTATTTTCGGCCCTGTGATAATTTAATTGCGTTAATGTTTTTGTTATAATTAGATATCTTCATAATGAAAATATGCAATTATATTTTATAAAGTTGCGATGCGCTTTTCTGAATGAATCTTATTCAGAAATTGTTTCGTTATAATTAGATATATTAGTACTGAATGGTCAATGATGAGAGTTTTCGGTTATAATTTATATAAGAATCGCGCTTCAGATTTGCACGCTTGATTCAACTTGTAATGAGTTAATTTTATTCGTAGTTGAAAAATGTTCCTACAATTATACACTAGGTATTTAATTATAAACTTTGCTGGAGGTTAAACTTTGAAAAATTCGTTTTTATATTTAATCGTTATTGTGTTTTGTACATTAGGCTCTCGTTGATAAATTGGTAAAAAATAGTAGCGTTCTATTTTTGAATTTTAAAACCGTTTTCGCTTTGTATTAATTTTTCTTGCGTCAGTTACGTTTCTGGTTTCTTAATAATTCGTAATAATTGTACTAATTTGTTTTCTTGGTTAAAAATTTCTTGCTTTAAAAATATATTCTCTTAAAATAAGTTTGAAAATAATTTCTCCTAACAGCTGCGGAAATTATTTTCATAAAATGGCATAAATTGCAATAATCATAAAAAATATGTACATACATAAAATAATAATCAAAAAATTTTTTTACTAGCTAATATCAAATAATTTGTCAAAAATCAATTGGTTTTAAGGAAATGAACTTACTTAATTTCCTCGTTGTTTTTATAGACTCGGTCGATTCGTGTACTTTGTCCACGTTGGTTTGGTTTGAATTCGATCGATGCTTGCATCTCTTCCAAGGTTTGTTTGGTTGGATTTGATCGATGCCTGTATCTCGTCCAACTTTGTTTGGGTTTTGCCAGATTGAGAATTGAAATTCCAGACCACCATTTCTTCGAATTTGGATTCCCTAGCGACTTCTGACATCCGTACGCTGCGCCAGTTACGTTTCGGGCCTTGGGAGCGGTGTTTTTAAAAACTTCTTCCAAAAACTTCGTAACAAGTTTATTTAGTTAAACAGAAATTAACATGGAATTTTGACAATCTTGGTTTAAATTAAACTAAGTCGGAAAATAATTATTAATTGAACTAATATGAGTGAGTAGCCTAAGCAAACTGCAATGTTAAAGCTGAAATACTTATGACTGACTGCCTGGTCTTGGGACTCCCGGGGTATTTATGTTGTCCTTGCCCCTCATAATTATGTGGGAACTTGCAGAGCTTATGTCTGCTTATTTCTTAATTCTATTCCTTATACAATGTAACAATCTTAATTTCTAAGTAATTGCGGTTTCTTAACCGTCTGTGACCTGCCACCTGCAGTATCACTATCGTCTGGAATACATTGTATTGCATTCGTTCTCATAAACTGTTAATAACCTTTATTTAATTATCCTTGAATTACATTGTTGCACTTGACTTAATAATTTAACAATTTCTAATAATTCCTAATAACTTCTATTTTGCTATACATACATAAATTGGGGGATACATAACTCTCCTGGCAGGCTACAGTGCGAATGTAGACCAGCGGGCCCTTCTCCCAAACCTTACAAATATTTCATAATTACTTTATTTTTATTGTAAACTTATAAATAACAAAAATGTTTTCACGGTATACTATTCATTATTTAATTCTGTAATTTACTCATCGATAATATACATTAATTAGTGTCAACATGAGTAGTCATTGGGGCGCGCGGAGCTTTTTAAAGCCGATGACGTATGGATCTTATAGCATTTTTTTTGTAGCCGTTTTCGAATTATTCGCGAAAAAGTTTTAAAAACTTTGAACAAACCTAGCTTAACTGTACTATCAGACTGTTATTTTACTGATACAACATTGTGAATCTTATAGCATTTTTCTGTAGAATTTGAATCTGTCAAAATTCTGAAGATAGATTAACACGATTCCAAAATATTTTTGAAAAAGTTTAAAAATCGAGCGGACTTAACCTAACTGCATTATCAAACTTTATTATTTTTATTGATAAAGTATTCTGGAGGGTTCATGACATATGGACTGTACGGCATTTTGTGTAGAGATCAAATCTGACATCAACTTGAAGAAGAGGCGTAACATTTATACATATTTCAAAAAAATACTTTTAAATTAATAAAAATGTCCACTTTTTGTTAATTTAATAGTACAAACCCAACATCAATATTAGACTTGTATATTAAAAGATTTAAACAGAGACATTACATTTACTAGAATTTAGTACTTCTTTGGTTTACACGCAAATTAATTAGAACATCGCCTATCGATACCGTACACTATTAGTTCCTGATTGCATTTCTAAATTTACAAAATTTCTTTTGTAATAGATAGTCTATATTTGAAATTTATAGTTAACAATAGTTTTTTTCAACTAAGCAATTTTAGCCCCCCCCCCCCGTGGCACGGATTATTTAATTAAATTCAAATTAACCTTTATCTTACACTATACCTTCCCACCAAATTAACAAATATTCGCACACCTAATAACAGTATTAAATAAAATTGTCATCTTAAATCTGCACAATAGTTTTTTTAACGAGTCATTCTTAGCCGTCCAGCATGTGTCGTGCTTTCGACAACCTGATCTGAACCGTCGCACTCCCAACACCCTTCCACAGAACCTCGGCATCCTTCCACAGGACCACCGGATCTGCAAATTCTTCCGCTAATTTATAGCAATATTCACATAAATCTACAAGATTAATCCATTAAACCTAATACAATCGTTTGCAAATTAAATTCTTATTTGCCACAATCTTAAATATTTGCATAAATCTTGTAGTAACATTGATTAAGTACTGTATTTGCACAGATTAATTCTTTAAACTAATCTATTCATATACCGGTAATGCAATCGTTTGCAAATTAAATCTGCCACCGCCACCGCCTTCAATTACGTCTATAACTTATGACATCACATCCACCATTTTGATTACGTCGCGGTGGTTATTTAAACCCAATTGTCACTAACTAATATTGTATAAAATTTTTAAAAGTTATCTTTGATCTATCCACTCACGAAACTAAAGTATGATTTGTAACAAAGACTACGCGCAGCCAGTAGGAGCCTCTTAGGGGCCTCTTTTCACCACCAAGAGCTTATTCCAGGGATTATAGGAAAAAAGCGGAAAATAATTAGAGCTGAAAATTGTGGTATTGTTTCAGAATTTAATCCCCTACAACATATCAAAAGTCCCCACTTATAGGACCTCCAAGTTGAGCACCGAAAAAATATAAATATTTGAACCGTAATCAGTGTTTATGTCCCAAAAATGTTCAAATAAATCTAAGCCAATTAAAAACGAGGTTACTAGTAATCCATAGCGAACCAAAAGAGGCAGCTCACAACTCCTCCCTCTAGTATCCGCGAGGGGGGAGTGTACAGTACGAAAGGACATCATATACAAAATCTCAGACAAGCGATTCAACAAAATGAACATCGATATTATTTACATGGTACACAACAATTTTCAACAAACAATAGTTAAGTATACATTAAGAAATTAAGCCAATGGTAAAGGGATTTTCGCACCGCTATCTCTGTCGCCGTCATCAAAGTCAAGAGGTGAACGGTCGCAATTGCTGCATTCCCCGCTCGTGACTCTACAAAGGCATATCCCAGTGCACTGCATTCCCGCAGTTCAACACCCGCAATTTATTTGACAGTCCCACTTACAACGACAGGAAACAAGGTGCAGTAGATTTTCTGGTGCAGGAGGAAGTAGGGTAAGAATTGGAATGAGCTGTTGTCCACGTAAACGCAACCCCATTCTGAGACCTGAATCGATTTTCCGAGCCACTTTTGAATCTGGTGATAGGTCTGAAAAGAATGCTGTCGCACAGCTGTTAAAGTAGAAGGAAGAGTTGCTATATTAAAGGTTGATATCACCGATTGCCGATCAATGCTCCTTCCATAAGCCACAAACCGCAATTTATCCAAGGTCCTACACTTTTTCATTCCTTTTGTCGTGTACATAGAAAGGATGAAGGCATCTCCCGCAGGCACAATCACATCCGGCGATACCAAAGGTGTATAGAACACTTTGACGTGTTCTTGTTGGTCTTTAATTTAGCAAGTCAAGTTTCTTCCCCTTGAAATTAAACGCCGAAAGAGTATCACATTCTGTGAATGCATGTGCAAATAACAGTGTGTCTTTGAGGGTTGTAAGGGCTTTTTGCAAATTACTGATTGAAAAAACTTTCTGTGGTTGCATGCCTTCTGGTGGCTTGAAAAACGATATATTTGCTTCTGGTGAAGATTGCGAAGCGAGAAAGATTAGAACGCCGGTATCCAAAGCTACCACTCTGACCACTTCGTTGCACATTGACCCAAAGAAATGGATGGAATCTGCGGCAAATTCAAAGTGATACTATTAATCCAAATAGCATCGAAAAGCATGACTATTGTAGTTCAAAGTAGGTCAGGAACTTCCTTTACCTTGATGTTGGAGAGCGCCAATTTCGTATCTCGTAACGATATTTTCAGACTGCAAAGGGATTTGTTCAACGAAGTACGGTTGTTGCGTTGTTGAAGGCGCAGCGCATTTTATTCCGCCTATGTTATGAAAGGTATTGTGTCCATCTAGGGGTCTGATGTTATAATCTGCATTATCGAATGCAAATTGTGCAAAACTGGAAATGGCAGTTTCGGGCACATCTGATTGTACAGGACCGTTTTCAAACCGCTGAATTTCACTGTATGACATGCTGAAATCCAGACTATGCAAGAGCTCTATCGCCTCTTTGCTTCCAGTCTTATTATGAAGATACAGACACACGGCAAGAAGAATAGGTGAGAAATACGACTTTGGACGCGCTGCTGATAAAATGCTCTTTCCTATCGTCTGCCACTTGCGTTTAAATGATTCAGAACTTTCTTACGATGTTATGATTTTGAACAGAAATACACTTAGCGCAACAGGAAGGTTTGTATTTTGGACTTTCCCAATAGTATATTTCGAAAAGTCGTACGCCTCGGATCTTATATCCCTACGGGTTAGATAACTAGCTGCATTAATAAGTCTCATTGTTTTGTCCTCTTCGACAGCTTTGCGTTCAGTGTACCACTTATCGTACAAAATTTTGTACAATGCCCCACCAAAGCATACAACGCCATTTCGACCGGATAACTCAGTTACATGCACAGGCTGACTATAGCGATCTAATAACTTCTGCTTCTGGTATCTGCTGTTAAGGCGGCTCGGTGGCGTACTGGTATGTGTATGACTACTACGCCCAAGATCCCGAGTTCGAATCCCGACACGGTCCGCATGAAAAATGTTAGGCTCTAACATGCCAATTTACCATCCTCTTGCCATGTTACATTGTGGTCCAATTTCCTATAATATAAAAGTTTTTTTCGTCTTAGTTTTATACTAATACCGTTTACAGTCAGTCAAGTTAGTTTTGATTTGTGCAACATTTCCCTTTGGTATTATTAAATAATACACTATATACATTTATCTTTAGTCTTAATTTAATATTCTTTCTTTTGTATAAATAATATAAATAATTAAGATCAGATGTAATTTTCCTATTGGTTAACCTTTGAGTAATGTCCATAAATACACAACTGGTGTATATATGAATGTCATTCAGGATAGTTTTCTTGTTTTGTCCCCCCACTCAAAAAGTGTGGTTATCTATAAACTAGAACAAAATTTTCGTTTGTCTTGATATCTAATGGTCTTTTTGAGCACATGCGGTCTTCCGATAAAGGCGTCGCCGTGGATCAATGTAGTAAGCGTAAGACTACGGATCCCAAGGTCCCGGGTTCAAATCCCGACACGGTCGACTGCTTGAAAAATGGCAGGTGAGCATTTTTCACAAATATTACGCCCTCGTTCGGATGAGAGGTTAAATGGAGGTCTCGTGTGTGAGTGTTGTCACGCACGTTAAAGATCCCTACCTTACCTGGAACGGCAAGGGTTCGGCAAAATTCTAAATTTCCAGGCAACAAAAAACTCGCCTCCTGGCCAATGTAGTACCTTTGGGTGGAGCATTGGAAATGTAAATGAACGATCTTCCGATAAAAATGTCTTTTCTAAGGCCACGATGTCATACCTGGTATGTAAAAGGTGTCTTTGCTTTTATTCTTCCTAACATACATAAATATCATTTTAGAATATAAGCAAAATGCTTATGAAGAAAGTCTACCCGTTCAAAATATTATTGGATGGTAAGCTGTTTATAGATGAATTTTTAGACTGTTCCTTGTGGCGTATTGCAATATTTCGTTTTTGTAACACGTTTATTTTTGAGGGTCCTTTGAAGGCATGTCCTACCGTAGCACATCCTCTGGTGAAAAATCTCCCGGCGGTATATCTTCCCGTGGCATATTCTTTCCTGAAGTATCTTTAGGTGATATATTCTCCTGTAAAATATTTTCTAATGGAGAATTTAATTATCTATGCTAGGCTATCTAAGCCTATGCATTAATTTTACTACCTACAAATATTATCTTTTATCGTTCAAGAATGTTATGTTGACGTTTTATGTACCTCCTAAAATAAATTAAATGTTCGTTGATGAAACATATGGCTGTGGAACAAACAAGGATTGGCTCTTACAAATTAGAAGTTTGAGGTTAACAATCAAAATAATTAACGATGGTATTTGTCCCAACAGATCGTAAGAAGATTCTATAGTTCTGAACAAGCCGTAAGCTCAACATTTAAGTATACGTTTCCTTTCATATATCTGGAATACAAGTAGGAGTTTATCTTATTTAGTTTTGTGACGGAACGACGTGCATGCGTGACATTTTAGCAATTATCTGAAAAATAATGCATGTAAAACATAGTCATAGATTTATTTATCGATTACCTTAACTAATTTAATATTATCTTTGCCTTGCTATATAACCTATAGAGTTGTAAACAAAGAAGCTTTCATGAAACCTTTTTGTGCGTATTGAGGTTACCTTCAATTTAAATGTTTGAATAAAATTCTCTTAACTAATGTTAAATACAACAAAGCGTATTTATGATTTCCTTTTACTTAGAACGTTTAACTAGAAATTGTGCCTAAGCACAATAATAAATTTAGATTTTTTAATATCTTATCTGGTAGAGTTTAAGACAAAATTTGAAATTATGAGAGTGTAGATATATAAACTACACTTAGTGATTTTATCGCATGAAAATTTGGTTGTAAGAAAATAACGATATATATTTAATTTTTTTATTAATGTTATTAACTAAACGTCAATATATAAGTTGTATTAAGGTTTTTCTTTTGTCACGTTCTAAATTGCATCCTTTTAACTTGCCTGGGTAAAATTTAACTTTGTTCTCTAAACCCCTGAGATATAGTCTTTTGCAATCTACCGCAGCCACAAACGGTCGACGCTAGTCCTGTCAGAGTTTTATTTAGATTCTGTTGTACACCTATTCCTACCTGTAAAAGGGAAAGGTGCAAGGCGAGTATTTTTCACAAAAATACACCGTCGTTCGGATGAGAAGTAAAATGGAGGTTCCGTGTGTGAGTGTTGTCACGCACGTTAAAGATTCCTACCTTGCTTGCAACAGCAAGGGTTCGACAAAATTCCAAATTGTCCAGGTAAAAAAACTCGCTTCCTGGTCAATGTAGTAACTTCGAGTGAGGCATTGGAAAAATCACATGTAAGGTATCTGCTGTCCTAACCCGAATTGCCGCCCAAATTATTCCTCATACGCTGTTCCAGCTCTTTCAGTGAAAAATGACAATCATAATCGACCTCAAGTTTTATGCACATCTTAACAAACGCTCCTTGCTTGGTTGTATCCTTGGGTCGACCATTGTTGCGTGTTGACCCGCCTACCTCTGGCGTGTGAAGGAAGAAATCCATATGGCATCTTTAGTGGTATGTACCCTCAAACGAAACTAGGTCGTTAGTCTTTTATTCTTGCTAGCAACTTTCTTTCAAAATTATCATTCCTCTTTAAGGCGCGAACCTTTATGTTCTCTATGAAAGGGAGAGTTTGGCAAAGATACACGGTATCTTTGTATTCTTGCTAGCAAACTCTCGTTTTCTAGGAACCCCAGTTAAATATCTATTCAATGCCATCTTTGATTGCTAAAGTACAAATGCTATTCCCAAAGTATCACCACATACACCTCAAACTAAATTGTCTGATTCCATTTGATCAACTGAGGATATTTTCTACAAGAAACCAATTTTAAAAACTACATTGTTTTAAGTCCTTTCTAGTTTTTCCTCTATATCCCCATTTTGAATGTTCTCTTCGCCATATTATCGTTTGTCGCTAACCAAGCTACAGCTACTTTGCCAAACTTTTTGTGTTTTGACCTTATCCTTGCCTAAGTACATCCTTCTAAATCTTTATCTCCTCAATGCCTGCTTGTGACATTGTTGAATGACTTGAAGTAAGCAAGATATCCGATCCAAATCGTAGATTTCAGAATTACTGCGAGCAATTTCTACCAGCTCTGTTTTTTGGCCCACAATTTGTAGGTGGGAGTATGAGCCGTAAATAGTAATATATCTATGGCTTTGCTTATCATTCCTCCATTCAAACAATCAATCATGGATATTTGCAAATTAGCAAACAACTGGTTTAGGGGTTTCTTTATTTGTGCTACTATGAAAATGCTCTTTACTTTGAAAACTGTAGTTATACTCCAATCTTGACAGTCAAATATAGCATTAAACTTTATATTCCTCATGATAGTTAAAGGCGTGTTAACTTCGGAGAAATTTACGGAAATAAATCTATCAATACCTCCTGCTTGTAATGCGTATGCGAGTACCTTTACTAGAATGAGCAACCTAATACATCACAAACCCAAATAGCACGCTGGCGTAACGTACTCATCCTCATTGGCTCTATCGTAAAGTACGAGGTACATTGTAATATAAACATTTGTGTAGGATTCCTTCCCAAACATTAGTAGTAATAGTAGTACATAGGAGCGAAGAGGGGGGGGGCGCAACCTCACTCCCCGCCCTAGTCTCCACCATTTTATTCTTCTATATCTTCTCTGTTGTGTTTTTCCACTGCAAACTGATTGGACTCCTAAATCAAAGTTATCACATCTAGCAAGGGAAGAAAAATAAACGCTTTGCCTAGGATACCAGATCTCAGGACTCTATTTCTTAACTTTATATGCCCTTCATAGTCGGCAGCGGTTTAGTGGGCTTTTTGCAAATCGAGCACCTAGGATACGCTTTCACTCTGAGAAAGATGAGGTGAGATAACCTATAGTCGCCGGTAAGGACACCTACCAACACGCTAAGAGTTTTCCCTGTCCCTACTCAATAACCATGCCGTTCCTGATTCATCCAATCCGACTATAATTATTCTTGTCTGCCCATAGCATTTTTCTCTTTCCCACTCCGTCTGCAATTTCAATTTGAACTCCACTAACTTTCTCATTAGATCAATGTATGGTTCAGGCGTTGCTTAGTTAACCTATTAGCTTTGTCGTTTTTTTGCACAGTACAGTACTCTAGGACCAACAAGACCTGCACTTCTGTCTGACCCGCTAATTCCTGCAATGCGTCCCCGCACTTCCAGACCAGTGAACACCTTGCCGTGATCCCGACACGGCCAACTGCTTGAAAAATGGCAGGTGAGCATTTTTCACAAAAATTACGCCTTCGTTCGAATGAGAGGTTAAATGTGGGTACCGTGTGTGAGTGTTGTCACGCACGTTAAAAATCCCTACCTTGCCTGGAACGGCAAGGGTTCGGCAAAATTCTAAATTTTCAGGCAACAAAAAACTTGCCTCCTGGCCAATGTAGTACCTTCGGGTGGAGTATTTGAAATGTAAGTGCACGGACACCTTGCCGTGAGGCAGTAGATTGCTTGAAGTACTGCTTGGCTACCCGGGCAGATCAAAACCCTGCACTCTTCTTGCCTTAGTGCCACCTTCGGTATTACATAAACATCTGCCTGGAAGACTATTTTATCAATCTAAAGGATAGCTCCTAAGAATTTCCTTCATTTCAAGGTACACCTTTGACCTAGATAATCCTGTTTTGGTTATAAACGAAGCTTTGGTATAGCTAATGGATTTTTAAAGAAAGTAACTTCATATTTCTTTCATTTTTTGATCGATTCAAGATATTAAGCTAAACAACTAATGTTTAAAACAGCCTTCTTTAATTATTTATACAGACATGCATTACTATAACCCTTTAGTTTTTATTAAAACGTTACTTTGCACTTCTTAATAAACTTACTTTGCTGTTTAGAGAATGGATAAATCGCCTAAGCCAATACTACCCCGGCTGAAAAGCGAAATCGACCAAGATCTAAAAGGCGAATCCAGTCCAACTTCAGTAATTATTCGCCGGCAAGTAATAACAACTGCAGGGACAATCGAGGACAACATAGATGAACCAAAATTAGAAGAACCAACGTCCGATGACAATCTTAAAAGTGCGTCGAGTTCATACAAAGGTAGTCCAGGAAAAACAGAACAGCACGAAGTTGATCTTGCACAACACAGAGAACATTATACCGTTGACTACATCGAAAATGGAACTGCAGCAAATGAACCGTATTCAGCGGAATATCATCCAAATGATGAACACTCTGTACAATATACGACTTCGTTGGATGTAGCGGATATTCATAACCAAGAAAGTGTCTCTCATATACATATTGAAGGTGAGCATTCACAATTTACAGCTGGAGAAGCGCACACTGTGCCAAAAATTAGAGTTGAGTATACAAATTTGGATTCTGTTTCGTCAGATGCATCGTATCAGCAGTCACATTTTACAAATGATGGAAACGCTCAGTACATACAGCAGCATCCCCAGTTTCAGCAGTTCCACAATTACAATTTGGCAAGAGAAACCGATGATAGTTCGCCCAACTCCGTTCTGTACAAGAATGACCCAAATTTGGCTTCTTCAAGGATGTATAATACGGTGAGTAATTAGTATCACTCTGCAGTTTTGTGGTTTTTCGTAACCAATTATCATTCAATAGTTAATTAAAAGTAAACACGGTCGATTGTCACGTGAATTAATTCATACAAAGTGAATTGTTGGCACCGCCTGTTATCGAATGGTAGAACTAACAAAGCCAATGTTTGGTCTACTTCATAGAGACGTGTTGTATTAGACAATCATATAAAATACAACGTTGCTATGTACTCACTGTATATGCGCACAAAATACCAGATAAAAGTTTTTTCGAAAAAACAATTTTGTATTATGACATGACGTGAGTTGTATGATATCCTACTTGTCTGTCGGCTTCTTCTTGGCTTGCCCGAGGTAGTCTGTACGCTTTTGTAGAGATTGGTTTGTTATCCGTTAGTTCGATATTATGTTTAACTGTATTGGTAAAAGTTAAGGGTATTCCTTCACAATGGAATATATCACGGTATTCAAAACATAAATTTGTAATTGCTCTTTCCCCTTTTTTGTTGATGTCGGTGTTAAAGCAAACGTTACTTAAATTTGCTCTTACCATTTTTATCTATTTCCATTTCGTTAAAATTTAATTCCTCTACGTTAATTGGGTTGGTTAATGATAGTTCTACGGAGTAGTCATTTGAGTTTAGAATCGACGTAGTGGCATAATTATCTTTTATTGGTACTAATGCGGTTTTCAATTTTGTTAAGATTAGACTTCTTACGTCTTGGCATTTCATTCCGAATTGGTACGGGAATTGGTTATTTTCCATTCTTAGGTTTATCAGGTCGCGGATTCAACATTTTATGTTCCTTTGATTGTCAAAATATGCAATCAATATGCGTTTAAAGTCTTCGCACTGTTCTAAGTCATCTCAGCTGGCTATTAGTGTTAGTTCCCGTCTCGTCAGTTTATTTATTATCAGGCGTAAAAATAATACATTTCTTTCGTTATCTCCAGGTTTGTAAAAGGTTTTCAAAAACATTTCGCATGCTGTAATAAAATTCACAAGCAAAGCTTGATCTTCGTTAAAAGTGGGAATGGTTTCGAGATACATCTTCATATTTGAACTCATGATTGTTAAAGGTTGTTCTAATAATTAATAATTACTTCGATTTTAATTAATTTCAAATTTTTGTAAAAATTGAGATTTATTTCGCGGTTTGTATTGTTACTTTTTTGTTTGGTTTGTTAATTTTTAGTTTAATGTGCGTTGGGTTATTTAAAGAATCGAGTTGCTTGTATTTGTACTTAGTTATACGATGCTGTAATTTGAATTGAGAGATTTGTGCTTGACAATGTCTTTGTTAATTGCTGTAGTCTTAAATTTGTGTATTTTTATACTTCGCGGATGCTAATTTGTCGTGAGTTATACTTTCTGAAAGGTTTTGATGTGAATTAATAATTTCTCGCAGTAATTACTTTACTATGTATGTTTTGATACGTCAGTTATGATTTTATTTTAGTATTGCTAATTTATTGAATCTGCTTTAATTATCTCTTCCTCGTGGGTGTTGTAATCAATAAGTGTGTAAGATGTTTCTTTGTAATTATATTGTCTCGTTACTTTGAATCTAAATATAAAGTTGCAAGTTTTCAGTCTACCGTTTTGTTACAGTAATTGCATCCAAAATCTCCTTTATAATTTGTACAATAAACTTTTTTAATTACAGTCTTAAGTTCACTGAAAGATTTTATTTCTAGCCTCTTGATAAATTAAATACGTCTTTTCTACAATTAATTATCTCGTTCTAAAATATTTAATTATAAAATGTTACGTTTAAATGTTGCTTTTTATAAAATTGCAATGTGCGCTTTCGAATGAATCTTTCAGTAATTGTTTAGATATTCGTACTGAAATAACTTGGTATTCAATGGTGGTCGTAATTTATGTGAGAATCGCGCTTTTTAAATCTGCACGCTTCGTTTCAGTTGTAATTTGTTAATTTATTAATAAATTGCAAAATGCGTTTTCATAATCTATACACTAAAGTGTTTAATTTATAGTTGCGTTTTATACATAAGCTTTCGGTATTAAATTTTCTGTCCATAAAATTGTAAAAATATTTACGTTCTATTTTTGGTATTTTTAAATCGTTTTGTTTTGTTTGAATAATTCGTACGTCAGTTATGTTTCGGTCTATTTAATAATTGTATTAATTATACTATTTAGTTCTAAAAAAATTCTTTTTTTTTCAAAACGAATTCTCTTTTGCTTTAAAAATAAATTTTCTCGAAATAAATTTTGAAAATAATTTTTTTTGTAAATTATTTTCATAAAATGGCATAAATTGCAATAATTAAAAATAAATCTATACATACATAGAATAATAAAATTAAAAAAAATCTATTACTAGCAAATATCAATCAATTTGTCAAAAGAATAAATTGGTTTTAAGGAAAATAAACTTACATTAATTTCTTTGTCGCTTTCATGGAGTCAGTCAATTTTGTACTTCGTCTAATGTTGGAGTGGTTTGGATTCGATCGATGCTTGTATCTCTTCCAAGGTTTGTTTGTTTAGCTGGATTTGGTCGATGTTTGTACCACTTCCAACTTTGTTTGGATTCTGCCAAATTGGGAATTGAAATTCCAGACTACCAGTTGTTCGAATTTTGGTTCCCTAGTGACCTTTTGACATCCGTACGACTGCGCCAGTTACGTTTCGGGCCTTGGGAGCGGTGTTTTTAAAAACTACTTCCAAAACTTGTAACAAATTTTATTAGTTTAAACAGACAATAATTATGGAATTTGAACAAACTGTTGTAAATTATACTAAGTCGAAATAAAATACTTAATTGCACCAATATGAGTGAGTAGCCTAAGCAAACTGCAATGTTAAAGCTGAAATACTTGAGACTGATTGACTGGTCTTGGGGCTTCCGGGGTATTTATGTTGTCCCTGCCCCTCACAATTCTGTGGGAACTTGCAGAGCTCATGTCTGCTTATTTCTTAATACTATTCATTAATACATTGTAACAATCTTATTTTCTAGGTAATCGCAGTATCTAACCGTCTGTGACCTGCCACCTGCAGTATCACTATGTCTGGAATACATTGTATAGCATCCGTTCTCATGATCTGTTAATAAACTTTTTATATTTATCCTTGAATTCCATTATTGTACTTGACTTAATAATTTCTTAATGATTTCTAATAATTTCCTATTAGATTCTATTTTATAATACATATAAAGATTGGGGGATACATAACTCGTGTAACTGGTTCTATATATTTCTTTAGCCAACCACCTCAGATTGCCCAACTGCCCTCTGTTTGTTTCCACCGTCAATTACACAAAATTTTGATTGTAGCATCAAGTAATAACAACTTTTACGAAAGTTTATCTTATGCTTCTTAAGATTAAATCAAATTTGTCATCAGGGAGCTGGCTGATTTGATATAACTTTCCAAATTTCCCCATTTTGCACCAGATACTTCATACCAATATATCTGACACAACTATCTTTGTTTAAAGTGTTTGTAAGGTATTCAGGCCATCCACCGTTTCTTCTGTTATCAGTGATGCCAGTACTAGATGTTGTAAGTGGTGACCTATCGGTCGATCCCTTTTTCTTACTATTTCTATTTTTATTCACTCATTACTTTAATCTCGTTTGACAAGTTAATTTTCAATATTTTCTTATAGCACTACGTTTCAGAAGCTGCAAATCTTTTTTTCTTTTTTGCCATGGCTCATGCTCCTAGTGTTACACTCAATACAAACTTTCTTACAAATTCTTCTCTTATATTTAAATTAATATTTGATGCGAACAAATTATATTTGTGGAAGAATGCTTTCTCTCCAGATCAACATTTTATAACTCTTTTATTTCTTATTATTTGTAATCCTACATCTTAAGTGACAAGTTTTTGCGGCTTTATCATATTTATCCGTTCCAAAAGTCAATTTTATTATTTCTACTGTATTTCGTTTGTTTGGTTTTTATTTATTTTCATGGTAAAGCTTTCTCTTAAAACATTATCTATGCTATTTGATGTATTTTCTAATTAGTTTATGTTTTGACTAAGAGTACCCTGTCGTTCCCAAATTTTAGTTCTGGTATTTTTTGCTCTTAAAAGTTTAATTCCGTATTCACTTTTAATTTCTTCTGCTCGCTTTATGTAAAAATTCAAAACAGGAGAGATGCAAATATTTTTTTGCGACACCCTTCTTTACTTTTGCTTCTTTTTTTTTGATCTACTGTTATATCAACTATTGTGTGTTTGTAAATATTTGCAATATTTCAAACATCGTATTCTGTTTGACTTTATCAAATGCTTTTGCTAAATCCACGAAATATGCCGGTTTATTCCTCTTATTTAGCATTTTATCAGTAATCTTAGAGATAAAGCTGCTTACATATTGGCTTCCTCCTAAATCATCTTTTACTTTTATTTTTATTTTTCTCTAAAGAATACGAGTTTAAATTTTTGACGTTTACAATTTAACGTATGTGTTCTGTAACCATCATGTCTTGTTTCAGTTTACAAGGACACATTTTGTAAAACTTAACGATATATTTTTTTGTTAAATGTATCTTACGAACAATTCTGTTTTGTGCTATTGTTCCTGAAAGTTTTAGTAACTTCCTAAGTGTGTCATTTGTTTCTACTGCTTTGCCGATACCCACACTCTACTTTCGATCATAAAATCGGGTGCATCTAAACGTTTTCTTTTTCTTCTAGTACGGCAACTTTAAATTCATTTCCACTATATAGCCTAACCTCTCAATATGTTCTCCACCTACTGCTATCTAAAGGTCTTAGATTATTGCTTAATAAGTTGTTAGTACATGCTTTACTTTACCAAAAAGTTTGTTTACCTTCTTATCTACTTAACCAACACTTGTTTTTTAACTTTCACTAACCTATTCTTCTTTGGCTGCTTCACATTTCGTATTTATTTTATTCAAAGTTACTTACTAATTAAACTCTTCCAGTTTATCTTTAGAGGTCTTATGTTTCGCATTTATCCATAAATTTTAATGTATGCTTTTTTATCCAATTTTTTCTACCAGCTCTTGGATATGCCCATTATAATGTAATTAAGGGTCGCTATGCTTGCGGCCACGTCCCCAATGCTCCACCCGAAGGTACTACATTGGGTTTAAACGTGAAACGTAAACGTGCTCCAAATTAATCTAACTTCAGGTTAATCAATACTAAATAAAAATCTAACAAACTGAAACCAAAAATAGGGTTTAAAGAATGGTGTCCCTGGCGTTGATTCTGGAGTTACCCCGATCCACAAAACGCACGCAGCTCTGCTTACCGGTTCGACCTGAAGGGGCGGCTTAAAACTACAAATCTAGCTAAAAAATGGATTCAAATTTTCTAAGTATTCGCCAAATGTTTAATAGTGAACCGGCTATTTTGCCTGTTCTATATATTTACAAATTCGTCCTCCCTGGTGTAAGTATTTATTCAAATTTCATCCTGAATTTGTCCCTAGCAAAACTTGCTCGTTTGATTATTTCAAAATTTTCTTATTAATACAAGTCAATGCTTATGCGTGTACAGCCGCCACAATTTTAATCCTACCTCGTATATAAATTTCCCAAACATCCGAAGGTCCGATCGTCTTCTTACGTCTATTGGTATCTTACTACTAAAGGGAGATGATGCACTGTTAAAGTTCTGGTGAGTATGCACTAAAGGTTCGGGGGGAATCACAATCACTGTCACTTCTACGGTTTCACTCTATTTTATTTTCTTTATTTATTTGGTGATTTAAGTTAATTTGGGTTTACTGATTTATTTTGTTGTTATTTATTTGTTTTAGTTTATTCCGAATTCCGATTTTTCCACGCGTATAAGGTGGAACAGTGATTGTTTTAGTGGTGTGGGGTTTATCGTGCATATTAGATTTTGGTTATTGATTTTTGCTTTTCTTTTTTCTTTTAATCTTTATATATATATATATATATATATATATATATATTTAATTTTATACAGGTTTTGGTTATATCATGCTCATGTCCGTTTCTCATGCCAAGTCAAAATCAAAATTTTCAATGCTCCCCTACCCCCTCCGATTTACGGGCGGTTATCACCGTCTAATCTCGCGACCCTTCCCGAAAATTCTTTGAAGACTGTCCAGAACGCCTTTTGGTTAGCCACTTCCCTGACTTTCTCTAGGCTCTTTGGCCATGCTAGTCCTGCGATAGTTAATTTCATATCAGCTAACCCTCGAGTGGGCAGTCAAAGAGCACGTGCTCTGCGCTTTCTGCGCCCTCACCGCATTCGCAGCGGTCGTTGTCGGTTAAACCGAACCTTTGTAAATACGCTTTCAGGGCGCCGTGTCCTGTTATCAGTTGCACCATTTTATGATCGAGCTATCTTCAATCTTACCTCTAGCTTCTATGCTCGGTATGAATTAGTGGGTCAACCCGCCCGTAGCAGCGTTGTTCCACCTTTCTTCCCATTGTCGGATTAACTTTTCGCGCAGCTTTCTTTTAATTATAGACCTCGGTATTGACGAATGGGATATCCAAAAGTCGCCCGTCGCGGCCTCTTTAGGTAATTCATCAACCCTATCATTTCCTACGTTACCATCGTGCGACCTAACCCAACAGAACTTTAAATGTAGAAACTCGAGCGCCGTATGCGCTATCTTCCAGACGTCCATTTAGAGGTCTGTCGAGGTGTTCATGTTCGTTAAAGCCATCAGCGCCGATTTACTATCACTGATTATATAATACTCGTCTCTGCCCGTATGGTTTATTACGTAATCGATAGCCTCTCGTATAGCTACCAATTCGCATTGGAAGATTAGTGCTCCAGATCGCGAGTTTGGTATGAAACAGAAACACCTCCCTTTCTTGAATAAACACGACAAACACAGCGCCTGCTTGTCCGTCATTTATACGCGAACCGTCCGTGTAAATTCTGATACCCGTCGCGTCCCCATCACCTTCGACAAACGCGATGTCTCTAATATCGACCAACTCAGATACAACGATCTTTCGCGCCCTTTCCCTATATTTATTAATCTCCTATTTCTAATCTCCCTAACAACATATTCGAAAGGGAGAGTCCTACTGATCACCAGGACCGCCTCCATGAAGATGGTCCTGTATGCCCTCGCCGCCTTGAGAGCGGTTATGCGTTGCACGCTCGTCAATTGACGCATCTCCCCGATTTTACAACCTTCCGCCCATACAGAAGCTGCGTACGGCATTGCCGGCTCAATTGCTCCGACATAAATCGTCCTCAGCGATTCGCCTCTGAAACCCCAGTTTATTTTTGCAGCCGCCATCATTTTGTTTGATATTTCGCTGACTTTGCTTTTAACGTACTGCACGTGAGCTTTCCAATTTAACTTATTGCCAATCTTTACCCCGAGGTATGTAATTGCTTCCTTAAACGGTATTTTCTCCCCTCCTAGCTCTAGCCTAGGGGGTCGCTGTCTCGGTTTCTTTCTGAAATATAGCGCCTCTGACTTTGCCGTGTCAAATTTTAATTTTACCGTCAGCGACCATTCGTGTAGTTTATTAAGCGCCTCGTTCGGTTTTGTGCGCATATCCATTAACAATCGCGATCTGATAATTAAAAGCGTATCATCCGCAAACGCAACGATTGAGCATCCTGTGGGCAACTTGACTCTAAAGAACATAACAACAACAACTTCCAAAATGTGAGACCAGAGCATGACCCCTGCGGACATCCCCTTTTCACCTCGCCCGACAAAACTTCACCCGGAATTTCAACCTGTGCCAATCACCCCGAAAAATAGCTCTTGATCAAAGATATCAAGTTTTGCGGAAAACTTCTATTTTCCAACTCGCAAACAATCAATGGCCGTTTATTTACTTTTCCAATGTTCCACCAGTAGGTACTACATTGGCCAGGAGGCGAGTTTTTTGTTGCCTAGAAATTTAGAATTTTGCCGAACCCTTGCCGTTCCAGGCAAGGTAGGAATCTTTAACGTGCGTGACAACACTCACATACGGGACTCCATTTAACCTCTCATTCGAACAAGGGCGTAATTTTTGTGAAAAATGCTCACCTACCATTTTTCAAGCAGTCGACCGTGTCGGGATTTGAACCTGGGACCTTGGAATCCGTAGTTTTACGCTTACTACATTGATCCACGGCGACGCCTACAATCAATGGCCACCAGGCAGCATCAAATGTTTCTAAAATGTCCAAAGCAACAACAACACAGTACTCTTTAGCATCTCTCGCCTGTTTAATTTCCCCGACAACAAACTCTAATGCGTCGATAGTCGACTTTCCCTCCATAAAACCGAACTGTCGGCTATTAAAACCGCCGCTATCATGCACTAAGTGCTCAACTCGGGTAGTCATAACGCGATCCAAAACTTTCCCCAGCACCGGTAGCAAGCTAATTGGACGATATCTGCCCGGGTCTGACGCATCCGCTTTTTTAGGTTTAGGTATGAATTTCACGTTCTGGACCTTCCAGCAACGCAGAAAGACGCCCCTTTCTAGACAAAAATTAAACCACCCGACAAAGACACGTGGCTAACAGGCACGCCTTCAGAGCTGCGTCTGAAGTAATTCCGTCATGCCTCGGTGCCTTCTTAGGGTTCATCTTCCTAAGAGCCCTGACGAATTCGTAAACTAGTATTGCCTTATCGGCACCTGTTCCTTGCGCCTCTGTATCTTCCCGACGTACTAAACCGTGCGACCTCTCATCCTCCTCGGGATTATCCAAAGGGAAGAATTTCTCTAATAAATATTCCGCAGTGGTTTTAAAACCTTCCGCATATTCGTCATTTGTCTTTCTTATGTTACCGAGCGCGATTTTCTGTTGTTTACCCTTTATTGCGCGGTATGCGGTTCCCCAAGGTTCTTTCTTTGAGTTTCGCGTGCAGAATTCTTTGAGTTTATTTGTTTGCGTTTCTTCTATTAATATCTTATATTCGGGGTACCTTTGATTGTATTCTATTCTCCGTTGTTCTCTTATATCGCCCGAGGCGCATTGATAGCGGCGCCTTAGATTACGCGTTTTTGCCCACTTGGTGGTTAGTTCCCGGGTTCACCAGGGTAAGCTGTCTTTAAATGTTTTCTTTCGCGGCATGGAGTATGATGACGCGTGTACCACCGCGTCGTTTAATTTTTTGCGAGTGTTTCTATTTTGTCTGCCTCTCGGCAGTTAAATAGCTCGTTTTCGAGCGCAGCGATACTTTCGCCAAATTTTTGTTTAAACCGCTTTCAATTTGCTTTTTTATTACAAAACCGCGGAAATATAGTCAGCTGCTCGTTTGCGCTTATTTTGGTTTCAACGTCTCATCTTATTAATTTATGGTCAGAGAGCGTTTCATCGTCCGACCTTAATTTCCAATCACAAATAAATTCTAACATCTCGTGCGTGGTTGCAGTAATATCAATAAAACTGCTGCCTCTATGCCCCTCAAACTTAGGTGAATCATTAGTGTTTATCACACTAAAATCCCATTCTGTTAAAAGATTACCAACCTGTGAACCCCTATCGTCTTCTATAGGGCTACCCCATGACAGTGACTTAGCATTAAAGTCTCCCCCAATTATTAGTTTTTTTATTCCTTCCAATTTGGTAAAAAATGCCTTCGATGTGATTTATTAAGTCCTCGGTTTGAGGATTTTCCCGCCGGGAGTCAACTGGTGGAAGATACGCGCTTATCACGTAGAACGTGTTTGTCCCTGTTTTAATTTCCGCGGTGGTTATAAACTCGTTGGACAAATTGTTTAATTTTATCCCGGCGTACGTCTCATTATTTATTATTATTCTGCTGCGCGGTCGTTCGCTTTTCTCGTTTAAGACGGTAACCCCTCTCCCAAAACCTGTTATTTTGTAGCTGTACAGGTGCGGCGGCTCCGTGGTATGTGTGTGACTACCACGCCCTAGGTCCCGGGTTCGAATCCCGACACGGTCCGCTTGAAAAATGTTAGGCGAGCATTTTTCACATAAATACACCCTCGTTCGGATGAGAGGTAAAATGGATGTCCCGTGTGTGAGTGTTGTCATGCACGTTAAAGATCCCTTCCTTGCTTGCAACAGTAAGAGTTCGGCAAAATTCCAAATTTTTCAGGTAGAAAAAAACTCGCTTTCTGGCCAATGTAGTACCTTCGGGTGGAGCATTGGAGAATCACATATAAGGAGGTGCGGTTCCTGTATAAGCCCGATGTCGATATTTCTTCGCATAATAACTTTACAAAGTTATTTGTTGCCCCTTTATCTTTCCCGAGATTTAGTTGCGCGAATTTAATTTTCTTGCTTCTTTTAAATCTTTCTTTTTCTTCACGTTCCATATTCGATGTTCCGTGTGATTACGTTCTTCAGCCGTAGCATCGTGGGGTATCTACTCGACTTGGCGTCGCGGCGCGTATCGACCTTAGCGCGATCGCCAGTTCTGTTGTTTGCCCTTGCGCAAACCACACAGCAGGGGACTGCCTTCCGTCAATTCTTTAATTTGTGCCCGACCTCGGCACAGTTACCGCACCACTGTACCTTCTCCCTGTACTCCATCGATCTATGACCGTACTGGTAGCACCGGTAACGCTGGGTCATCGAGAAATGGTCCCGGGTCTATACTTTTCGCCACCTGAGGTTTATAGCGTCAGCTAATATGTGCCTTAGAAGTGTGGGCGTCACTTCGAAGACTACGTTGGCGAAGGAATCCCTAGGGTCTTGAACTTCTCTCTCAGATGGTCTTCCAGTTCTTCCGCCTTCATCTTTCGGAAGAACGACCCGTGGACACTTCTTCTCGATGGTCTTCGCAACTAATTCTTTGCAGTGCCCGCCGACCTTCGACTGCAGTTTCTTGCGCGCACTCAACTACTACACCGCCCCTACGCGTCCTTCGAGCTCCGACTACAACAAACCCATCACGTGCTGGGTCGATGTTTTTCTTTAGGGTCGTTATAACGTCGCTCCTCTGGCCTGATTTGGCGTCGACCCTAACGGCAAACGTAGGCTTCACACCTGTGGCAGCTGCTGCGTAGTAAATGCGCGGCACCGACACTCCCTGTCTCCCTAGATCCTGGACCCCTGAAAAAACAAAATTCGCCGCAGGTCTTCTCCCGACAACACTAGCTCTCCCATAGTTGTCTAAACAAAGACGCAGCGCCGTAACCATACTTATTAGTTGGTTCGTCACGTCGCGGATATCATCCACGGCGTGCCAAACCATCTTCCTATCCTCCACGACAATAGTGGCGGAGGTAGTCGGCACCTTCCCATAGACGGCCGCGTGCACCTTTCTCACCCTGAACATCAAGAGTTCCAGCTCTTCGAGGTCGCTAGCATCAACGCTGCCGTTGCTGCTAGTCGACATCTTACGCTGGGAGCTTGAAGTCGAGATTCAGGCGCCGCAACCACCACAGGAGGCTCCGACTCCCCAAACACGACCGCCGCAGACACAGGCTCCTTCACTACGTCCTCAATCTCCTCCTGTGTCCCTAATCTAACGTCCTTCAAGATGACCATATGCTGTTTCTCTCCAACAGTGCCCTCAGCCTCCGACATAGCTGACTCCGACCGATCACCCCTCTTTTTCCTTGGCAACGGCTCCTCATCCCGGTGGACCACCATGATAACAAAGCTAATGACAAAAGAATAACTCAACTCAAAAACAACGACCTGATCGTTACGACACTAAAAGAACACAAACGTTGGTCCAGTAAAAACATTTTGATTGAAGATAAACCGTAAACAACCCTGTATTTATTATTTAAACTTCGAACGGTCAAATTAAAATTCAAATTTAGCAAAAATACAATAAATACTAAACGTCTAAATAAGGACTAGAACCAAATAACAACACTATTTATTTATTTTAAATTTTTAAATCCACAAATCAAATTTAAATAAGCTAATTACTTGAAAATATTATTTATAAAATACTGTACTTTAAATTTAACTTTGGAAATAAAAAAATAAAAGCACGCACTATTGGACTGCGGCACCGGAAACGCACTTACCCCGTGTTTACTCGAGCTTCAAGTGTTACACCACTAATTACACTGAAAACTCGACTTTAAGAACGTTTCAGTACGCGTGCACTTAAAATATGGAATATTTATATTTAATTTATTTGGAGTTTTCGGGATTTTGAGCAATTTATTTAATTTAAAAGAGGCCTAGATGTTGGTTTTTAAGTTGTTATTTTATTATACGCGCACTATAAAATTTTTACACACTTTTTGATGGTTTTAGGCGGTTTTTTAAACGATTTACGCGGTTTTTGTTCTAAATTAATTAAAAACGCCTTTTAAATTATTTTGAAATCATTTTGGGGTGTTTGTTTATTAGTTTTTTACTTTATTAACCTGAAATTCAATTTAGTTTATTTTTAAACGCGGATTTTAGTTTAAATTTAAAGAAAAACGCGATTTATTTATTATTTAACGGATTAAATTATTATTTTTAATTTGATTTCACTGCCCTGTGTTTAAAAAAATTAACGCCTCACAAAAATAAAAGTAAAATACAATAGAAAGCAAAGCTTAAAATATAATAATAACCCTATATAAACATTTTCTTGTATTTTTGTATCCGGGAGATCGTTGAAACACGTCCGCTCACTTCAAACGCTAACTAGAAAGTTCTTGATTATACCTAGCCTTATTTCTGCCGATGTAGAAATTACTTCTCGAATAGTTGTCTCTTCTTCTTTGGAATTATTGTGTTTTCTTTGCTATTAAGGTCGTTTGTACTTGGTTTTAGAAATTCTTGTGATTTGTTTTTTTTTGTATTTTCTCTAAATTTTATCTTTTTAACCCATAGTTTTTTTCTTAAGTTTTAATAAGTAATTGTTATTATATAATAGCGAAGTTTTTAAATATTATACTAGTAATTTAATCAAATCAATTATTTATCAGTGAGATCGCTCACCTATTTTGCCTTAATTGTAACACTCACGCATTTATTACTTTTTTCAACTTTTCAGCATAACGTTAGTACACCAAATGCCTTCTATTATTAACTTTCTCCTCTTTTTACCTCTTTCTAAACACAGCTTAGCCTATTTCTTTTGTTCAAATACAACAGATGCGATTAGCTGTGATGGGATTATTATTCATCCCTCTTACATTGTGATTTTATTTTCAACACCCTTGAGCAAGAGCAAAGGTCAAGTTTTCAATGATTAATTTACTGAGATCTATATTTATTTTATAACATACCCATTTTATTTTTTTGAAACTTCGAACAAAACAGATGAAACATTGAGTTAGAAAAACTTTTATTATCCACAAATGATGCTTTGGAGAGCTTTCAAAGTCCCTTCGAAGCTGTGGCTGCAAATTATTAATTAGAAAACAAATTTTCTCACCCACAGTCTACTTTGCATTAATATAACTCACGTGCTTGTTCTTATTGACTGTCATTTTCTTTAACAGGGTCCCTACGAAATTCAAGCTACGCAAAGCAGCGGTCATCAGGTATTAATCAGTCACGGTAACAGCAGCTATCAGTATACAGTTCCTAACACCAACGTGGTATGGACACCTCCTCCAGGATCAGGAAATACAGCGGAATTTAATTATGGGCAATCTGCATCCATAACGATACCACCAAATTCAGATGGCGTTCCTTATGTTAGTTATGCAGGACATCATCCAGCAACGTGGCCGGCATTAGAAGACGGCTACGAAACCGCCATTCATGAAATCGATATAAAGGAGTGTGTCAATTGCGGAGCAAGCATAACACCGTTGTGGCGCAGAGATGGAACTGGACATTACCTCTGCAACGCATGTGGACTATACAACAAAATCAATGGAGTTAATCGACCTCCTGTACGTACAACTAAAAAACCTCCAATGGTAAGTGTAGCTGTAATAGATAGGGACTTTTGAGCCTCCAATGAACTGCTGTTTATATTTTGTATAATTCTGATACAAAATTATAGTAATCAAGGAAAGTGTGCCATGCAAATACGTAGTCATTTGTACATTTGTCTTTAACTTCACATTCTTTCCTACTAGGAAAAATATAAATACTTCAAAATTTTCAATTTGCCTATTAAAGTAAGTTGCAGAATCGATAGAAAAGAAAAGCTTTGTATATACGTGTTTGAAATTTTATATTTCACCATCATCATCATTAGGTTTTCAGTCCAGGAACTGGTTGTTCATGTAACTCCATTGTTTCCTATTCTGAGCTACTATTCTGACAATACCAAATTATTCAAAGCGCTTTCTAGCCTAACCGAATAATAAATGACACTCCGCAGTCGATTTCAAACCGAAGAACAATCAATATATTAAACAAAAATTTTTAACAACATATTTATTACACATAAATGTATCGAACGTATTAAACTTTTGTACGGCCTTCAAAAACCGTTTCTTTATGAGGTCCATTCTGGTCATTTTTGTATCGTTCAAAGTCATTCGTCAAAAGATCTTATAGTACCGCTAACGAGGTATACGCGACACAAAGACAGTTGGTAACGCTAACCTATAATGTGGAAATTAGCGCGCCCATCTGTCAATGACGTCACACAATATGCAAATTATTACACGTAAATGACGAAATATGCAAATTTCATAACAGGTATTATAAAAAAACGGAGTACTCACATGTATAGGTAAAGCTTCCTACAGAATCACTTCCTTCAGGGTTGCTCGTGGCTCCCTTCCGGATTATTTAAAGATGGCGGCTTCCATCAGGATTGCTCCAGGCTAGCGACTGCGGGGTCCCTTCCGGATTATTTAAAGATGGATCTCCGGGCGTCCTTCTGGATTATTTAATGATGAATCTCAGGCGTGGACTGCGGTTAGGCCAGGTTGCTTTCAAATTTATCTTCTTTTACCTATATGTAGGGAACGGCAGGAACAGGTTTATAGGGACGAGAATCAAAAGGCAAGAAAAAGGAATCTACATAATAAAGATAAAGATACGATACCAGACCCAACCACTCTTCTTGTCGACGTTCAAAAGCAAAGTCCACGTCTTTCGGAAACTCCCCACTTTTTTCCCCACACGCGTTGACGCGAATCTCCGCGCAACGCACTTCTGACGTGACGGAAATACACGCGCCAAGTCTTTCAAATTTATGGCGCGAAACTCCCGCATATCAAAACTAAACTAAAAAATGTCTAGTGCCAAATTTTGGCACGTAACAAAGAACAAGTCCATTACTTTCACTGTCACTATTTCGTGGAATACTACAACCTCTTTATTACTATAAGTACAACTGTTAGCCCGAAGTGTAAACCTACGCGTTAAAGATTCATATTCTGTCTGGAGAGATTTGATAAATTTTAAGAAGTAGTTGTTCCAAATGATTAGACTTCAAAAATAGATCGATGTAAATCAAAAATATAAATTTATTATACAATGATTTACAACCTACGTGACAGCAGTCAATCATGATGGTGATCCATCAACGACAACCATAATCAACTAATAGCAACACAAGAAAGCAGCCCAGAAGACGACTCGGCAGCCTACAACACCATTAAGTTTAAAATCAAATTACCTCATAGGATTAGGTATAACAAACCCACACTTTTGCACTCAATTGTTTTTTGCATTGAGATTTTATTAAAATTGAATATGTAGTTCTTTGCAAATGGTTTCTATAAACTAAGATACAAGGTCGAATAGTACATTTTAAAGCCCCGGGGAACCGCTACTTCTTTAAAGCCGCCAGGCAGCATTTTATACATTAGCGGATGACAACCTGGTTTGTAATCAGGGCTAAAAATCATCCAGTGGCGATGCACTGACACATTGCGGTACGTTTCGTATAAAGATTTCCGACTCTCAGCTCAAAGATCCTAATTTATTTCTGCAGTAGTTTTGCATCCTGTCATGATACCATTTCTAAAAGCTACGTGCTGCATACTTTTTGCCATGGTATTTAGGTGCATGGAAACAGAGTGCATTAATGTTTACACCTTATCCTACTCGATGGGCTTTAGAAGTTGAATTGGAACTATGTCGCAAGGACCGTGAACCCAGCTTTTGTCGAAGGTGCTCGCAAAGAGTTATCACATACACAATTCTCAAACAGCATATTAAAATATAAAAACAGTAAACACAGCAAGAGATATTTTCTTTATTTAATAAAATTTTGGGATAAATTTGGGAAATTAGGGTACTGTATTGGTCGAAGACAGTTAGTTATATATATATATATATATATATATATATATATATATATTGCTGTGTTAACCCCTGTTAGCCCCTACGCTTGGGCAAATATTTATGCTATGATAATCGAGCCCCACAATTTGGGCTTGTCATATTTATGCTGTGATAACTCGACCCACGGCTTGGGCAAATATATTTATGTCGTGTTATCTTCCTGTAGGAAAAATAAAACCCTTGTTATTCTCGCCCTACGGTTGGGCAGATATATTTATGTCGTGATTTATTCTTTTATTACTCAAGCACTTGTAGAAATATTAATTTACAATTTTCTTTGCCTCGACTAGCTGATTCAATTAAATAACGCAATTCTACAATACACAGTATAATGATTAAATATTTACAACCTTTTTGAATATCTTCTCCCTTTTTAAATGATTTACATCTGTCAGGTTTTTAGAAAATCAAGCCGGCAAAACGAGCTTTTTATTACATTTAGAGACCTTTTGAAACGTTTCAAGAATTTTATTACTTTTCATAAATTTATACAAGAGACCCCCAATTTGTCGGCTCTTACAATTTGAATTATTATTGAGATAAAAACAGTTTTTAGAAATAAATCAAATCAAAATATCTAACCTGAAGTGCTTCAGTAGGTGCTCTGCATTCCCCAGAATTGAAGTCGACATCCAACCAAATTAGTATCCAAATCGTTAGCGGTGAGTTTATTCCAATGAAAGGTTTTTCATTTCCGAAATAGAATATTTAATATTTTCCGAGATTATCAAATTGCTTGAACAGGAAGCATTCTCCAGAGTCTCGTATCCAAAATTGTATTTAAGATCGTAATTGACAGGAATCGTAACAAGATCTTTATTAGGATCGTTATATCGATTGCAATTTAAGATTGTAATTAAGATGGTGATTGAAATGGTAATTAAGACGGTAATTAAAATTATGATTAAGAAGCCCTGTTTTATTTATTATTAGAAATGGTATAATTTCACTAAATCTAATCTACTTACGTCTTTAGAAGTACGGCTCGCTTGTACAATTACACACTTTTTAATTTTTACTTTAATTTAATTTACTGTTCACGTAAATATTTAGCACTTTCAAGTATAGTGACTGACCAGTTTCTAAAGTATACTAACTCGATATTCAATTGTCATGATATATATAGGATCGGTCCCTTTTGTGTGCGATTCGTTGACTTCACGTGCTGGGCGAGCCAAGTGTCTTATCTCTTGTTATTTTGGGAAATTTTACCAATTGTCCAGTTCAATTGCATGAAGCGATGCTAAGAATGTCACATAATTCATTATTATACCTCACATTTAATTCAGAAATCCCAGGAATCATCGTCCAACAAATCACGTACTATTGTTGTTGGCCTTATTCTAACCTGAATGGAATAATAAATTGGATTTTTGAACAAATGTGACACTTTTAGATCACGTACGCTTTTAAAATAATGCATAATTTTTGCGTGCGTTTAAGATGATATATTAACGCATTTTTTGAATATTTATCTAGCCAATTCATGCAGGTTTTTCACTGATTTAATTTCAATGCGTTTCGTTACATTTTTAAATTCTTATCTTTGCTCGTAGCTACTCTTGGATATGTGTTTTAATCGCTTGTACTGCTATATACAGTGTGCTCTCAACTAATAATATTTATAATGACCTATTTACTCTTCTAATATCTGTAATTATGTGCTTTTGTTACTTGGGAGTTTCTTTTGTTTATTCTACGACCCCTATGACTTAACCTACCCTTAAATTAATCCTATAATTACAACATTAAATATATATATATATATATATATATATATATTGATATAATAACGCCGTACTCGGTGTAATAAACGTTTTACTGACGCCACCGCTTTGTGTTCTCTCAATTTAATCTTTTACTTTTATTATTATGCCACGGCTAGCCCTTTTTAATCTACACAGAGTGCACAACGTTACGATAATCAATTTTCTTTTACCCCCTTTATGATTACCTGTGTGAATTGATAAAACGAAGACAATCAACATTCATATAATAAAAGGAAATAATATTTACACTTCAGAATGTTCGTAATCAATTAATATAATATGGATTATTTATCCCAAAATTTTATATACTTTTAATTTAATATAAAGTCGCCAAAAACAACACCCTCTTACAAAAAAAGCTGGAACGTTCGAGACCCTTTTATGATTTATTACGTAAGTTTAAACGTATGCAATGTTTCTGTTTACTCTTTACAAGTTTTGGATAAATTGAATAAATTCAGTATTAAAATTTAAATTGAAAAGATTCCTTAAAATTAAGTAGATCTGACCTGTGATCTCCTGATATGTTGTTTTGTGTTGTGGATTAACACACCTTTACTGTCTTCAATCGCATACCAATGCTCTGCTTTGTTGAACCAATATTTCAGTACAGTTACCCCTTGTTTTCCAAAAATCACCTCGTGCTTTATTCGATATTTTTCTGTATATGCTTTGAATCTCTTCCCTTAAACACCACTTGAAATTCCAGACTTCGGACCATAAATTAGCAGCGTATTAGAATTGTCCCACAATTATACCAGAAATATACCTGAAGTATTGTTTTCGACGCAGATTACAATAGTCCAGAAATATACCAGAATTAAAAATAGAATTATTTACGACGCAGATTAGAATTCTTTTTGACGCAGATTAGAATTGAACCAGAAATAGTCGAAAAGCCGATTAGAAGCCCTATATTATTGTAAATATTTAATCTAAATTAATTAACCAATTTCTACTCACGTTTTCTGAAAAACGGCAAAAACTTTTTATATATTCTTAACACAATTTTTATGCAGCACTATATTATAAACTCTATTTATCTGACGCGTAGATTTCTGGTTAAAAGTGATATGGATTCAATGTGCTTCAAGTGGAAACTGACCTGTTTAATCACCGGTGGGTGTTAAATAGCTTTTCCCCACTACATCTGGATTAGGTTTCCAAGCAGTTTTACAGATTGTTTCAACCAACCAGGTTTTCTTTAATATTCCCTGTATTTTTAAGCTGTTTCTGATGAAACTTCTTCGGATTTCCGTGTCATGGTGTTTATTTGCGATCTTTTATTGCCTTATTATTTGTTATCGTGGCCAAACTTTTAACTTAAGTCTGTTGTTTTGTATAGATAATGCTTTTGGATAATTGTTCAAAAATAAATGATGTAACTCTAGTGCTGTTTTCGTTCATGTATTTATTTATGCGTTTTCTTATCAAAGCGTTTATTGTTCCAGCATAATTGCATGAAGATTTGTTAAGTTTCATCTTATCTTCTGCGTATTTTATTTTATAAACTTGTAAAACACTCCTCAACGTAGTTTAAATACATGTACGATTATTTCTCTGCTGAATACGCGTTCTATTGTTGAAAGATATGCTTACTGGCATCGCTTAAAGTTAATTACGGTCTATATACAGAGTGTTAAATGCTTGCTATTTACATAATGTACGAATTACTTATTTTTCAGCTAAATAAATGCAGTTTTCTGATTCCCATTGCTATTTATAGTTACTACACGATCCTTACTACTCAATACACCCCTAAACAACCCCTTATCACAGCATTATATATATATATATATATATATATATATTGCTACGATGTTTGACTCGAACCTCACGTTCTGGGCGACATTAAATACTGCGATGTCGGACTACAAGCCCCACTGTTGAGCTGCCGTGAATTAATACGATGTCCGTTGCTGGGCATCACTTACTAATACAAAAAGCTTCACGTTCTGGTGCCATAAATTATTGCGAGCTTCTTGCTACTACTAGAGCCTCACGTTCGGGTAATATTAATTGCTACGACCTCAGGGAGCTGCAAAGACTGCTTCTGTGGCTGGTGAAGTGATGTACCTATTTTATATACTGCTTCTGCTTAATGCAGTTTGCCACGGCTGCTCAGATGCTTTCTAAAATAAAGTTAACTACTAAAAAAAATGCTGCTCCGGTAAATCGTCTACTTTTATTAACATATCAGAAAAAGTGTACACGCCAAAATCAAAATTAAGTTCCACTTCCACACATTATTTACTTATTAGATGCACCCCAATATTCCCTAAACAATACATTATGATATTAAAATTTATTCCAGATAAATTTTTCCAATTAATTCAATCAGTGAAAGTAATAGGGTTTTACCACATATCTTACTTTATCCCTATTTCCTTACGAGCTCATAATAAACCCTAACCTTTCGTGCTAATTTTTACACATCAATAATCAAAAAGACGCTTTTACTTTGTACATTAATCAAATATTATAAATCACTCCTTATCATAAAATCCCACATAAAATACAATAAACATAATGTAAATTAAATTGTTTAATCAGAAATATTTTCCCTGTTTGTCCTTTCAGTTCATAAAATTATACACCTCAATACACTAAGTCATTAAGCACCTGTTGACACACATATACAATGAAAAAGCATCAGTTACCTGGATTCCATAACTGCACATGGGCCTGCCATCATTCCATCAAAGCCTGCGGCATTCAGGAACAACCCAATCTGGTTTGCATTCACCTCAACTGCAAGGCTGCAACCATATCACCAAGACGTCATCTCGTTCACCAATTTGATTTCCAAAATCCCAAACGTCCTCTATTAATACCATAAATTTGTTGGTAAACCACCAAACCGACCAAACACTGACATCTACTCTATTTCAAAGTGCATACTTTGCACATTTAGTACAAATTAAAAGCAAACTGTTTTATTTACATCAAATTAAATTTCTATGCAAAACGTAAAAGCATCTCTGGCGTTGGAGCCGTCAACTTGTCGAGATATAATAGCAGTAAGTTAGTTGAAAACTAAGCTAGCGACGTACGCTTGTTGAAAACTAAGAGCTCAAGAGAGCCCCACCTCAAGCTCTTGGGGCTTATATTCTCTTTCCCCATTCCTCAAATTTGCCATATTTTAAAAAATGTCTTCAATACAAACATTTGTACACAACAATTCTTCGTAAAACTTTCAACGACCACTGGTTTTCACAAACACCTCCCTAACTTACACAAAATTTCTTGTATTTGATTTAACCGACACTCCTTTTTTTAAAATTCACTTGAAGCTAACAAACACTCGCACGTTACTAAATGAATTTCTTGCATTTTGACACCCTACCTTAAAATAACCTTGCATAAACCCCAATCAACGAACGCTATAGTTTCAAACTACGCCCTTTAATATAATACGTGTTATACCTATCTCCCTTCAATATACGCACTAAAATCAACTATTTCTTACTTTGTTTTCCATGTCTGTGCCACAACTAACAACTGCTACTCACTCCACTAACCTTGTATTCACACAAAATCAACGAACGCTTAACACGTGTTATATCTATCTGACTTCTACACATGCTATTAAATAACCCCTCTTTGTTTCTTTGTTGTCAAGCTTTATTTCTAACGGACATAAACTGCTCCAACTTCTCTGTTTCTTATCGTCTTTAAGATACTATAAATTTGTCTAACTGCCGTCGGAACTAACAACTACCTAGAATTTCTGTTGTGCAGTAAAAAATTTTAGGAACTAAAAGCATACACGTTTGGCGAAAAAAAAGATACTAGTAAATAAATACGAAAACTCTAATTGCGAAAGATTTACAAAATGAGGGTGCCAGTATTAATACAAGTGACTACTGAGCATGGCACCTATTGCAAAAAAAAATAGTTTTTTTGACAAATCACAGCAGCTTTGTGTGTTTGATCCAATAATGTGAGAAGGATCAGCTACATATTTTATTTCTAGATAGTTTTTTTAGTAAGTTACTTACCTGGAGGTCTTTAGTTTGTATCTAGTTATCTAACTATAGTTTAATTAAAACAATTAAGTAGGAATGACGTCATTCTGGTTTATAAATAAAGTAGCTATTAATATTTTAAGAGTTGTCCAATAAGCTGTTAACAGGTTTTTTCTTCATTGAACATGCCACTAAAGTTCGCACGCCGAAGATCAACCGAAAGAATGTGGTAAGTTGAACTTTCTTATAACAGACCATGTAAAAACTCAGTTGTTGATTTTAATTTCATTCGTTTAACCTGTGAACCACTTATTGGTTCTCATCGCGTAACTCCAGTCGCTCAAATTGTAGAACAAATGGAAAAACAAAAATCTTAATAAATGGTATTGAAAAGAACATAGCTAGTAGATCCTCACGTATACTAACTGTCATTTGACTAAAATTATAAGAAGTGCATTAAGTAATTTTGCAAGTTACTCTCTTTATAAAGTAGATGTGCCATAGTGACGTCATTCTTAAGATGAAAAACATATTTATAGTTTATTCAAGGAGGTTGATGACTAAGGTAAAGTAATGGCCAGAGCCAAATCTATTAAAGTATTATAAATTTAGCTTACTTTTAAAAGCTTCCAATCCTAAGCTTTAAATGCACCAATCGAGTTTTATTGTAAATATAATTTCGGGAATACCAGTGTTTTTTCCACATTAAACTATGAAAATAAAGGTTTCCGTACATAACATTTTGAGTTACAATCACTAGCTAGCAAAAAAGTTAACTTTGTACGAGTTTAAAAACCAGCTTCTTTTATGTATTTTCTAAAAAAAGAGTTTAAAGTTGTGTTTTGCAAATTTTTACACATTTCACGGTCATCAATTCAAGATCACTTGATGTAGTCAGAACCAGTTATCTTCATTTTTACCATTTATACTCTTTGTGTGTGTGTGTGTGTGTGTGTGTGTGTGTGTGTGTATGTGTGTGTGGGTTGGTGTTTGTGTATTACTGTGATGTTACAGCTCCCCACCTGCTGTATTTACTGAAAAATAAATTGCAAAAGAATACGGCTCCTTATCACAATAGTCGTAGAATCTGAAACCTAAATTCGAGAATCCACTCCTTGAACTAGCTCAGTTTGTAAAACATTAAAAAGTCTCACCAGATCTGATGATGATACTAGTCTTTCACTAAAACTAAAATCGAAGCACATTTCTAAAATTAATTGAAGACACTATAAAAGTAGACGTAGAAGCTTTATAATATTTGTATGGAGTTTAACAAATCTCTGCATAATTTTTAGTATAGTGGTTTGTCTTCAAAACATCAAGATTAGTGATTTTCTTTAAGACCAAAAGTTCTATTTATTACTAACCCCAAAATTATAACAACAGCATGGTTCAAGAATTTTACAATTCTTAAAGAATATCTACCATGCTAAAAGTCACGTAGACACCGCCAATAGCAACGGTTTATGTCGACAATAAGGCACGTGATTGGTACAGCGTATTCAAAAATGCAAAAATCGACTTTATAAAAAACCCAAAATTAAAGCCTGCCATCTCTCGCATAAGCATTTAGAAATCAAAAACGTTTTCTTATAAATACAATATTTACCTTGATGTTTCGATTGTTTATATTAATTATATGAAACGGTATAATTATCACTTAAGTTCAAATTACATGCATGTAGCGATTTTGGATAATAATAAATGCAATTTTCAATAAAATTGAAGATTTTTTTTTCTTTGAAAAGCTTCACTTGATAATAAGCAAACAATACTAGTAAAATATCCATCCATACGAATAATACAAGGTGCTTTCAGATAGAAAGTCTAACTTTTATTTTGAAGTACAAATTAAAATTATACCCTAACTACAAAATTGGCGAATTATCTGATTTAACATATCCCCTCCTCAAATTAAAATATAAATTTTTTTAAATAAACAAAATATATTATTTTAATTTTCTAAACGATTAACGTGCAATTACCCTCATATTCTATCCATTACAATATCTTTAACCACATATGTTGTGCCACCATAAATTTTGTCCCTCGCATAAGTACCAGCAAAGAGTAGATTAAATTTAGCACAAGTGTGCAATCTCCAATTTCCTGCTATTAAAATCTTGACTATTACCTTATCTCCAATTCAACATACGCTCAACATACTTTTAAGATATTTTGGCTAACCTATGTCTAGCTCTCCCTAATAATCTCTCAAATTTTTTCCACCGTGGCACAACCTCCCAGGGTCTGTTGGGTAAATGTATTTTAATAAAATAGTCGGCGCAATCTCCGTCAATGTGGGGTGCGGGTGAGGGGGGGCGGTGATTGTGATAAATATAACTCTCCACTTTGCTAAGTTATTTCCCAGGTTCTATGATACACTACATCAACGATTATCCTTCCCAATTTGAGGTGAATCTAGTGTTATTAAAATATATAGCATTGTCTGTTAATATTTTCTAAAATAATCTCTCAAATTTTTCCCACCGTGGTACAACCTCCCAGGGTCTGTTGGGTAAATGTATTTTAATAAAATAGTCGGCGCAATCCCCGTCAATGCGGGGTGCGGGTAAGGGGGGCGGTGATTGTGATTAATATAACTCTCCAGTTTGCTAAGTTATTTCCCAGGTTTTATGATACACTACATCAACGATTATCCTTCGCAATTTGAGGTGAATCTAGTGTTATTAAAATATATGGCATTGGCTCTTAATATTTTATAAAATTTTCGTACTTCTCGTGCTAATGTTTCTATTTTTCAATGGTGCAAGCGGAGTTACAATGCCTCATAGAATACAGTTTTGTATATTTAGAGAAAACATCAACTACTACCAATTTATTTTGATTCCTCTTTTACTATGAACTAAATTTCTTAGGTAATCTATCGCCTCTACATTTGATTTTCCATTGCTCCACTCGAAGGTACTACATTGGCCAGGAACCTGGTTTTTTCTACTTGTAGATTTTTCATTTTACCGAACGTTTGCTGTTCCAATCAAGGTAGGAATTTTTAACGTGCGTGATAACACACACACACGTTTACTACATTTTACCTCTCATCCGAAACTGGGCATATTTTTGTGAAAAATACTCACTTAACATTTTTCAAGCAATTCGTGTCGGAATCGAACCCTGGACCATCGGCTTAGTAGTCCCACGCGAACCAACTAAGCCGCGGAGTCGCCGGCAAACTATTGCCACCAAATCTAGCAGATTTTCAACTTTATACTTTTTATAATATTTTCGCTAGCATGATTTTAGTTTTTGCCTAAAATGCACAACTGACACGCACTTACTACTTGTTTCACAATATTCTGCAAGTGCATAACAATTCTTTCGAAACAATAACAAGAATTTTCTGATAGTATCCATACTTCAGATGTAAATTTAATATAATTGACCTGGCATATTCCGTGTCTAGGACAGATGTCCTCGTCGTTCTAGTGCTTGATTAAATAATTATCAATTTCAAAATTTTTTTAATCAGAAATCTCTTCTAATTTGGCTTTAATTTCATAAATGAAATCAACACCCTTCTGGTATCAATCAAATCTCATCGATTCCTTTACAAACTGCCATCGTGTGCAAGGTGATTCATGGCTATTAGTATGTTGCAGGGTTTCTTGGCATCGTTGACTTGGTTCCTGCTGAATGTATCAGCCACAAAATTGTCGTCCCCTTGATAAACCTAATCTCATAAGCGAAATCTTGCAGTAGGAGTACCCATCTACATACCCTAATGTAGGAAAATCTTGTATTAAACAAAGAACATTACGCTATGTAATCTGTTTCTAAGAGTACAACGAAGTGTCTTCCTATTAAATGAAATATCAACTTTAATATGCCGAATACCACAGCTGCTATGTCTTTTTCACTAATTGTATAGTTCAATTCATGAGGCGTCAATGTCTTCGATATGAAAGAGATCCACCTCAATAAGAAGAGAAGAAAGTTATTTAATTCCATTTTACATTTTTTTTCAAAAGTTCAAATTACGGCGTTATCTTTTGAGAACACAAAGGAAACAACTCCTTATAAAAATTTAACACTTCCAAATGCTCTTAAAGTACGAATCTTTTTAGGTCCATGATATTTCAATATTTCTAGCAATTTGTCCTTGTTAATAAACGTACCTTCTGAGCTTATTTGAAAATCCAACATTTTCACACTTTCTTGGAAAATTCTAAATTTACCTAAATTCAAACGAAGTCCTGCAACATTTAATTCTAATAAAAAATTTGTAAAGGTATTAAATGCTGCTCTAAATCTTCGCTGAAAATCGGAATATCGTCCACGTAGTGGATACAAAAACTTTCTCGTCCCAAAATTCACTGCATAGCTTTGACGAGAGTTGCACTAGATAAAGACAAACTATAACGGATGGCTTTAAATTTATAAATTTGCCTTCAACAGAAAAACCTATGTATTTCCTTGACTCCTTCTCTAACGGAATCAACCAAAACTAAACTAGTTTTGAAAATATTGATTTCCCCCCTAATCTTGCTAAAATGGAGTTTATCGTGGGAGGACTATAATATCGTGATTTCGTTCGTTAATTAATTTTTTTAGTGTCTAAACATAAACGAATGCTGCTATCGTTTTTCTTTACCACCACAAGTGGAAATAACAAAATGCGTTGATATCTCTAACATATTTTCCATTTTAAAATTAATCTGTTCCGTATTCATCGCTTCTAATTTATGCGCATAACCTACAGCAATTCTAGATTCGGAACCAATTAATTCAGGATGTTTTTGTAAAACTGCAACAACTTGCTTCTTAACTTCACCAGGATTGACCGTTCCAATTTTATTTATACCCCCTTTTTAATATAATTAACGTAAATGCAATCAATGCCTTCATTGATGCGCAATTCATCACCCCACTCTATACAACAACGTCCAATTATAATAGTTTTGCTTTCCGCATTAAACTTTATTTTTAATTTATTTATTAGATCTATTCCCATAATGTACTAACTTGAGCCTTGGTACAATCAAAAATCCATGTTGCTCTTCAACGCCCTCCTATTTATAAGTTTAAAATCACCATATTGTTAATTGTTACAAACCTTTTATAGTTTTACGCTAATAAATTATTTTTCCTTAAAGGTATTATATTTACTTCTAATGAATTTCTGTTGCTTTATAAAATTTTCTGAAATCAACTGGCTTTCGCTTCCGAATCCATTTACGTTTTAAACACTTCATTTTCAATAACTAAATATATAATCGGCAGTACATTTTATTGCTAATTTCCTTCTCATTTCCCAAAACAAATTTAATAAACTCTTGCTGATGTTCGTATTTATTTATGTTGAAGAAGTTGTGCGACTTGTGTCTTACTAAAAATTTGATTCCGTAGATGGTCTTGCCTTATTAACCATGTCTGCGCAAGTGTGCTGGTTCGTGTCGCTTCACGTGTTTTCTTTTGTACTATTATTACTATCGAATTTACCTGATTCTGTATAACAGTTTTCCTTGTGCGCTTTGGTCTCGTGTCCTCTCTGTGACTATCCTGTCTCGTACTTTCCCTTTGCTTCGTAGCTCAGTCATGATAATTGTTGTCCCTATAATTATATCTCAGGTTCGTCCAATTGTTTTGTCGACCTGTGTTCATGTTTAATCGAAAGCTATTTATCGGATTACCTCTGTCTCTATTTTCTATCCGGGCACTTGTCCCAAATTGTGGCACCTTCCTGAGGTATTTCAAGAAAATGTTCCCCTATTTGTAATTTTTTGTTATGTCTCGTTTTGTACTACTTCCTGTGCAAAGTAGTTTGCTAAATACTTCACTATTTGCTTATCGTCTAGTACAGGGTCTAACTGTTTTGCAATACTAAACATTTTTATAATGTACTGTTCTTTCGTCTGTGCATAGTTTCAGCATTAACTTTTTCCATTCGTAAATTGGCCTTAACTTTATATTGTCCATCATCCCTCCCCCTTTTACCATCCCCATAAAGTTTCTAAAATTGTTCCATACGAATGACTCTACTAGTATACCTAGCGTTATCTCTTTAAATTTGACGAGCTTCTTTTTTAGATTATTTACTTCTACCTCCAATTAGTAACATGTTTCCTAACCTCTTTATAAAATACCGTTACGCTTTATTTGATTTCCTTAAATTCCACCCTCTTACTCTGCTCATTTTTTGACTGTTTCTTGTAGACTCACTATGGTAAGATCAATATTATCCAACCTCGCATTTATCTCTGTTTTTGCCGTTGTCATACATGAGTCAACCACTTCTTGAACCTTCTGTCTCATGAAAAATGTAAAATTATCTAGTCTATAATTTGTCTGTTTTAATTCCTGACTACGTTTTTCCGGATCTTGTTTTAAATCCTGACTGAATTTTTTGACCTAATTTTAATTCCTGTAGTAATTTTCCTTTTCTACTATTCCTACTTTTTAATAAGCACATCTGTTTCGTAATACCTAGTTCTACTTTAACGTGGACGTCATTTTTTCTGTTTGACTATTTTTACAAGTCTCCCCTTTAACCTTTGTTGACCTACCTAAATTTTTAATTATTTCCCTTTCTGCATTCTAAATTAGAAAACTAATATCATACCCAATCATCATCCCCTTCTGATCTATGCAATTTCATCGTACTTTTTCTTGTTTCCATTGTATTAAAAAATTTCAGAAAGGTGTATACATAAGACCAAATCTAACTGATTCACGCCAATAATCGTTGGATCAAATCACTTTTGTTGGTGCCAGTTTCTGCTGTGATGTAGAAGCTTCGTGCCTCCAGTATTTACTAAAAAATCACAAAAATACCACTCCTTAACGCTACAGTCGCAGAATCTCAAACCTAAATACAAGAATTTACTTCCTGAACTAGGTCAGTGTATAGAAGATTAAAAAGACTCACCAGATCTGCTGGATAAGTGTATTAAACTTTTTCTAAGAATATTAAAGCAAAACTATTCATAAATAATAAAAATAAAGAAAATGAAAGTTTTTACAGTATAAAATTAAATAAAAAGGTCAGTATTTAACTTAAACAAAGAGATTTTACGTTCCTCTCACGGTGTTATACTCATACAACCGTTTTGCTGTTAAATTATCCTTTTAAAACATCCTTTTTCTCCCCAACGCGTGTAATAAATTATCCTTTGTTGCACAAATAATAAACTTTCTACATAAAAAGCGTAAGATAGACGTTGAAATTCATTTTTCACAAAAACTCCGACCTCTCAATAATTCCATAACAAGCAAATTTCTGATAATTTCGAAATTATTTAATGTCCAAGGTTTATCTTCGTAAACTTTCTTGTAGTATAATCTGGTTTGTGAGGCACAAAGTTTAACTGCTATTTAACCTTTACTTTCCTGCATCTTGAAAGAACTCTTTGTTCACAAGCATTCCACTAATTTAAACTCCAATCAATATAAAAACCGAAAATTCAAATATTAATTCATGGAAGAGGGCAAGTTGTATCCTAATATGAATTAATAATAAAGCTTGAGTTAAGGTGTAATTGTATAACTATAATAAAATTACACCAGACTTTCAGTAGAAGTAAAACTGAAATTCTAAAAATAATCTCACGTTACTCAAATTATTTCAAAAAATGAAGGTGTGCTTACAATTTTCCAAAATTGGCGAAAATTAAACGCTGGAAGACACTATAAAAACAATCGTAGATGCTTTATAATATTTTCACTGAGTTTTACAAATCACTGTAGAACTTTTGGTATAGTGATTTGTTCTCAAAATATCAAGAATAATGATCTACTTTAAAACCACAAGTCCTATTTATAATTTAACCCTCAAGTTATAACATAGCATGGTTCAAAAATTTTAAAATTCTCAAAGAATAATAATTATGCTAAAAGTCACGTAGACACCTCCAATAGTAATGGTTTACATCCACAACAAAGTACATTATGGATTTAGCATTTTCAAATATACTAAAATCGACATTATTGACAGTACGTAAAATCCCAAAATTCAAACCTACAATCTCTCACATTACCACTTATAAATCACGAATGTTTTTTCATAAATACAATATTTACCTTGGTGTTTCGGCTTATCACTGCATATGTTAATAATATAAAATGGAGTAATAAATTCTTACGTCAAAATTCCTGTGAACATGCATCTATCGATTTAGATTAATAATAAATGCAGTTTTCAGTAAAATTAAAGATTCTTTTTTTAAGTTTCATTTTATAATAAGCAAGCAATACCAGTAAAATATCCATCCATTCGAATAATTATAACGTAAATACTTCATGTATGTTTGTTGTGGTTTGTTTAGCATTTTTCTTAATTTTCTTTGGGAATTAAACTACTCATAGTTGTTAAAATCATCTTTATTTACGTTTCGATCCATGACTTAGGATCGTTGTGAAAATAATAGGAATTTCAGATTTGACATTTATGACATAAACTGAAAGTGACTTTGATTTATTAATGTTTGATATATTTGGTTTAAGTACATTAGGCAAACATTTTAAAGTTTAGAAGAATGAGTGCCTTCAATTTGTGTTACGCCCTGAAAGCGACTTTGAAGTAGCCAATACGCTTAACATGAAATCAGTTTATTAATTTTTATTTTTCAATTTCATATAAATTCAATAACTTGAGGATTGGAAAACATTTTTTAACACGTTTTTATTTATACAATTGAAAGGATGATTATTAAAGAAGTGTGCGATTACGTTACCATAAGGCTTATGCAGTCGTTTTTTTAAGGGGAACACCTCATTATGATTTAGGCTACCTCTTTCGTAGATTTTAACATGGTTCTGAAGCGACCCTGTTGCGGGTTTACACTTCTCAGATACCAATGCTGTTTTACGAGGGTTGCTAATATGCTTATTGTTATGTAATAAAGTTATTGTATGTATAAATAGAAACCATGTATGTGGGTTGTATTTCATGTTAATATCGCAAGGAATATTTGGTAGAACGCAATTGTGTACATTAAGAGACAATATACAGTATCACCAATATATTTTGATTCCTCTTCTTACTCGGAACTAAATTACGTAGGTAATCTATCGCCCCTGCATTTGATTTTCCAATGTTCCACTTGAAGGTACTACATTTCCAGGAACCGAGTTTTTTACTTGGAGATTGTAAATTTTGCCGAACCTTTGCTGTTCAAAGTAAGGTAGGGATCTTAAACGTGGGTGACAACACTCACACATGGGACCTACATTTTAGCTCTCATCCGAACGAGGGTGTTTTTTTGTGAAGAATGCTCGCCTAACATTTTTCAAGCGGACCGTATTGGGAATCGAACCCCGGACCATGGACTTAGTAGTCCCACGCGAACCAATTAAGCCACGGGGCCGATTTTCAACTTTATGCTTTTTATAATATTTTCGTTAGAATAATTTTTGGTTTTGCTTAAAATGCACAAATAGTATGCACTTCTAGTTGTTTCTCAATATTGATGACTTTTAATGCATAAAAATTCTCTCGAAACAATAAGCAAAATTTTCTAATACCAATGTACCCATATTTCAGAGGTAAATTTAATATAATTAATCTGACATATTCCTCTTCGTTCCAGTACTAGATTAAATAATTATCAATTATTTCAAAATTTTTATAATTAGGAATCTTTTCTAGTTTGGCTTTTACCTCATTAATGAAATCACTCTTTTCTTGTATCAACCTGATCTCATTAGTGCCATACAAATTGCCTTCGTGTGCTTAGGTGATTCATGGCTATCAGTATTTCGCAGGGTTTCTTTACATCATTCATTTGGTTCCTGCTGAATGCATCAGCCACGAAATTGTCTGTTCCCTAATCTCAAAATCGAAATATTGCAGAAGAAGGCACCATCTACACTCTTTATTGTTGGAAAATTTTGTATTAAACAAATAACGTAACGCGATGTGATCCGTTTCTACGAAGAAGTGTTTACACATTAAATAAAATTTCGAGTTTAATATGGCAAATACCATCGCTGCTATTTCCTTTTCACTAATTATATGTTCATTTCATGAGGCTTCAATGTCCTAAATATACCAGAGGTAAGTATCTTAGTATGATTCTGAATGTGATATAACTCGGCTGCCACGGTACTATCCGCAGCATCTGTTTTGAGAACGAACTGCATGAAAAATCAGGATGCTTTAAAATTAGTTGATTTTAAAATTTTTAAATTAATTCTAAATAAGCTCCTTCATGCTCATTTATTCAATTCTATTTTACATTTTTCTTCAAAAGTCCAAATTACGGCGATGTCTTTTGAGAAAACAAAGGAATAAACTCCTTATAAAAATTTAACACTTCCAAATGCTGTTGAGGTACAAATTCTTTAGGTCCATGTTATTGCAATATTTCTAGAAATTTGTCTTTGTTAATAAACGTTCCTTCTGAGTTTATTTGAAAACCCAACATTTTCACACTTTCTTTGAAAAATTCAAATTTACCTAAATTCAAACGAAGTCCTGCAACATTTAATTCTAATAAAGATTTGTTAAAGGTATCAAATGCTATTGTAAATCCTCGCTGAAAATCGGAATATCGTCCTCTTAGTGGATACAAAAACTTTCCCGTCCCAAAATACAGTGCATTGCTTTGACGGGTGCTGCAGTATATAAAGACAAACTACAACGGATGACTTTAAATTGATAAATTTACCGTCAACAGAAAAGCCTGTATACTTCCTTGACTCTTTTTCTAACAAAATCAACCAAAATTAATCTAGTTTTAGAAAAATTGATTTCCCCTCTAACCTTGTTGAAATGGAATTCATTGTGGCAAGACTATAATATTGTGATTTCGTTCATTGATTATTTATTTAGCATCTAAACATAAACGAATGCTGCTATCATTTTTCTTCACCACCACAAGTGGAAATAACAAAATGCGTCGAAGATATCTTTATGATACCCTGCTCAAACATAAGCTCTATTTTACAATTAACCTGTTCCGTATTCATCACCTCTATGTCCATAACCTATAGTAATTCTAGATTCTGAACCAATTAATTCAGGATATTTTTGTAAAACTGCAACAACTTGCCTCTTAACTTCACCAGGATTAACGGATCCAATTTTATTAATACCCCTTTCATTTTTAATATAATTAACGTAAATGCAATTAACACCTTCATTGACGCTCAATTTATCACCCCACTCTATATAACAATCTCCAATTAGAATAGTTTTGATTTCGGCATAACTTTATTTTTAATTTATTTATTAGATCTATCCCCATTGTACACTTTAACAGCCTTGGTACAATCAAAAATCCATGTTGCATTTTAATGCCCCCTATTTGTAAGTTCAAAATCACCATATTGTTATTTGTTACAAACCTTTTATTGTTCGACGCTATTAAATTATTTTTCTTTAAAGGTATTATCTTTACTTCTAATAAATTTCTGTTGCTTTATAAAATTTTCTGAAATCAACTGGCCTTCGCTTCCTTATCAATTAACGTTTTAACCACTTTATTTTCAATAACTAACTTTATAATTGGTAATATATTTTGATTGTTAGTTTCCTTCTTATTTTCCAAAACGAAATTAATAAATTCTTGCTGATATTTGTATTTGTTTATTTTAAGAAATTGTTTGTCTTGTCTCCGACCCCGTAGATGGTGTTGGCTGATTAACTATCTCTGCGCAATCGTGCAGGTTCGTATCCCTTCTCATGTTTTCCATTGTATTATTTTTTAATATCGAATTTACCTGTGTCTAACATTTTTTCTTTTGCGTTTTTGTCTCGTGTCCTTTCTGTGACTATTCTAGTCATGATAATTGCTATTCCTACAATTATATCTCTTTATCCTATTCCTAAGGTTCGCCCAATTGTTTTGTTTCCATGTGTTGATGTTTAATTCCCAGTAGTAGTTTAAAATTTCTGTTCAAATTTTGCAAGCCTATCTATCTCCATCTCTACCTAACTGAACCAAATTCAGCGTTTTCCATTAGCATTAGCGGCTCCGTAGCTTAGTTGGTATACTAAGACCAAGGTTCCGGGTTTGAATCCCGATACGGTTCGCTTGAAAAATGTTAAGTGAGCATTTTTCAAAAAAATTCTTCTTCGCTGGGATGAGAGGTAAAATGTAGGTCACGTGTGTGAGTGTTGTCACGCACGTTAAAGATCCCTACCTCACTTGAAACAGGAAGGGGTGGGCCAAATTAAAAATTTTCAGATAAAAGAAAACGCGCTTCGTGAATGTAGTATCTTCGGGCGGAGTATTAAAAAATCAAATATAGTGTTTTTTAGCATTGATGTGGCCATATTTAATTTCTATTGTCCATCGCTAGTATTCGCTAGATAACTTATAAATTATTTTAAAATATTTGAGAATTGATTTTACCATGCCCATAAAATATCGGAAATTGTTCTAAAGGAATGATATTATTTTTATGCCTAGCGTTATCGCCTTAAATTTGATGAGCTCCTTTCTTCGAATTATTTACTTCTACCTCCAGTCTTAATATTTGTCCTAACTCCATTATATAATACCGTTACACTCTGTTTTTGATTTCTGTAAATTCCACCCTCGTATCGTGCTCATTTTCTTCTACTGTTTCTTGTAGTCTCACTATGGTAATACCAACATTATCCAATCTCACATTTATTTTTGTTTTTGTCTCATGAGCCAATCACTTCCTGAACATTCAGTCTCATAAAAAATGTAAAATTATCTAGTCTATCATTAATCTGTATTAATTGCTGACTACGTTTTTCCTGATCTTGTTTTAATTCCTAACTGAATTTTTCACCCTAATTTTAATTCTCGTTTTAATTTCTGTAGTAATTCTTCCTGTCCACTATTCATACTTTTAACAAGTTCATGAGTTCTGATTTTACTTGGACATCACTTTTTCCCGTTTGACTATTTTCAGTAGTTTCCCCTTTAACCTCTGTTAAACAGTTTCCCTTTCTGTATTCTCAATTAGAAAACTAATATCTTACCCTAGCATCATCCTTTTCTTATTTAAGCAATTGCTCCGTACTTGTTTTTCCTTCCATGGTATTAAAAATTTTCAGAAAAGTTTACACAAAACGAAAGGAGAATTCTCAACCAAATCTAACTGATTCACGTCCCTAGTCTCTGATCCCTTAACAAAAGAGTTGAGCGCAAACGTTGAATCGAACCACTTATGTTGAGTGGCAGATTCTGCTGTGATGCTGAAACCTCGCACCTCAAACTTATTTGGTCTATCATTAGTCTGTTTTAATTCCTGACTACGTTTTTCCTGATCTTGTTTTAATTCCTAACTGAATTTTTCACCCTAATTTTAATTCTCGTTTTAATTCCTGTAGTAATTCTTCCTGTCCACTATTCATACTTTTAACAAGTTTATGGGCTCCATAATACTTGTTTCTGATTTTACTTGGACGTCACTTTTTCCCATTTGACTATTTTCACTACTATTCCTTTAACCTATGTTAATCATTTCCCTTTCTACATTCTCAATTACATAACTAACATCTTACCCTTTCATCACCCGCTTCTGATTTAAGCAATTCCTTCATACTTTTTCTTCCTTCCATGGTATTATAAATTTTCAGAAAGGTTTACACAAAACGAAAGGAGAATTTTCCACCAAATCTAACTGATTCGCGTCCTAGTCTCTAATCCCTTAACAAAAAAATTGAGCATAAACATTGGATCGAGCCATTTTCGTTGAGTGCCAGTTTCTGCTGTGATGTTGATGTCTCGTATATCCCGAGTTTCCTAAAAAATTAGAAAGAAATACCGCTCCTCAAATCTACAGTCGCAGAATTTCAAACTTAAATGCAAGAATTTACTTCCTAAATCAGGTCAGTTTGTAGAAGATTAAAAAGACTCGTCAGATCTGATAGATAAGTGTATTAAACTTTTTCTAAAATTTTTAAAGCACAAATATTCACAAATAATAAAAATAAAGACAATGAAAGTTTTTATGGAATAAAACTAAATAAAAAAGTCAAAGGTTCAACTTGCACAAAATAATTTTACATTCCTCCTATAGTAGTTTACTCATGCGACCATTTTTGCTATGGATTTTCTTTTTAAAAATATCCATATTCTCCCCAACACGTGTAATAAATAAATTTTCTACGTAAAAAGCGTGGGATACACGTTTAAATTGATTAATCATAAAAATTACTACCTCTCACAATAAAAGTCTTATAAAAATGATTTAATTCCGAAGCACTATTCAGTAACAAGCAAATTTCTGATTATTTTAAAAATTGTTTAAATATTCAAAGTTTATAAACCTAAACTCTGGTTTAGGAGGCACAAAATTTAACAGCTATTCCAATCTTTACTGTCCTGTGTCTTGAAAGAACTCCTTGTTACAAGGATTCCAGTAATTTAAACTCCAATCCATACAAATGTCCAAAATTCAAATATTAATCCACGAAAGACGACCGCCCGCATCCTAATATAAATTAATAATAAAACTTGTGTTAAGGCATAATTGTATATCTCTAATAGAATTACATTACCTTCACTAGAACTAAAACCGAAATCCTAAAAATAATCTCACATTACTCAAACTATTTCAAAAAATGAAGGTGTACATACAATTTTCCAAAATTGAAGAAAATTGAATGATGAAAGACACTATAAAAATAATCGTAGATGATTTATAATATTCGCAATGAGTTTCACGAATGACTGTACAACTTTTAGTATAGTAGTTTGTTGTCAGAAAAACAAGAATAATGATCTCCTTAAAACCACAAGTCCTATTTATAATTTAACCTCCAAATTAAAACCACATAACATGAATCAAACTTTCTTATGTATGTCATACTTTTTACAGATTATTAAAATCTCTCTTACCGCCGAAAAAAAAGGTAACTGATCAAATACAACTCTATAATCTTTGATAATTGCCGAACTTATTGAATTCGACTGCAAAACAGGCTTATAATTTCTCTACTCTCAAAAATGCTATGTAAGCCTAATCTACTTAAACTAATTATATCACAAAATTTCTATATTTAGATCTAAACAATTAAATATTTGCGGTTTTGACCATTAAATTATGCAGGATTCTAAAAGACGTTGTTGATAAAATCTCCTTTTTCATATTGTACCACAATAACTGCATCGGAAATCAAGGTTTAATTCGTTTGTTTATGCTCTATTAACTCTATAACTCCATTCTTCTTATTTTAATAAGATTTTACCTTTGTATATTGAATTGAATTTACGTTAAAAAATTTGTTTCGACAAATATTCAAACATCGAGTGTGGTCTTGTATGCAATTTAAAAATTACAACTGTTACAATTCGTTGTTACCAATAAAAGTATTGTCAACAAGCACTTTATAGATAGATCAACTTGTATGACCGATCCAGAAGGAATACCTTCAATGAATACCTCGTTTGCATTTTTTTGCGGTTTTATATAATAAAATCTTTAATACGTCACAGGTTCTAGAATGTTTGCACGCTTTTCCATGGTTGTGTGACTCATAACATGATGTAATTACTACAAAATTTTGTTTATTATATAACTGTCATTGTAATTTATAAGATCGTAAAAATTTTACTATCTCCTTTAATTGGTGTAGTTTTCTGAGATGAATGTAAAATACTAATTCGTTGTCGCTTTCCATTATCATTTATGGCTATTAAAAAGTCTTCTTATCTGATTTATAGCCTTTACTTTTCATATCGCGTTCTACTAATTGGGCCGTTCGCTCCTATTGCTTGCTATCGTATGAAATAATTACCTGTCATTTGCGATTTATGGGTTCATTTGCAGAGTGGTATGCCTCAAGACTAACCTGAAAGCATCTAGAAAGTTTCTAATTACAGTAGCTTCTGTCAAAGAATACACAAAAAATGGAGAAGTCTAAAAAGTTTTGAGTAGTTTGTTTAAATTCACGTTTTGCATCAAAATAGTTTCAATGAAAGCACTATTTAGAGCGGGTTTTGAAATATTGTTTTTCAGAAATATACGTAACGCGTCTTAGTATTGAAAAGCCGGGTGTTTCAATCAACAAATGAATTTGTATCTTCCTCAAATGCGTAATTATTTAGAACTTGTTTTAATTAAAAACCCGGGTTTCACTTATGTACTAGAAAATACTATACTAATCCTATTTACTACTGGAATGTTATACAGGGGTTTGGCAGAATATGGTGCTTTCCATTGACCTCTATATGACCTTGCCACATCAATGTATAAATAATATTATTGTGTATGCTACTCTGTAATTCGGTTCTACAGCACTTTCAAAATGCGTCATGTTTTAAGAGTCATATCTAACATGACGTGGTCTATTGTTAGTCCCAATGATAGTATTATTTGCTAATAAATACATAACAAAATATTTTGTTTGTTCTGTCTCAACCTAATCTAAAGGAGCTGACCTTGTAAGAATGGGATTAGATTGATAAGTTAGATCAACACCGACATGTCGGTCATGACGCATTACAGTACTGGTTTAAAACGAATTTCGTCGTAGCATGTGGAAAGTGTAAGTGAGGGTAATGTGAAGGTAGTGGTTATGTCACTTGATCCTTTAATGGATCACCTTGCAGGATACAAAAATATGCAAAACAGACCTTAAATTGTCTCATGCGAAATTACATGTAAGAAACAAGCTTTTCGCCCCGTACAAAAATAGCTTTTTTACTTAGACTGTAACCAGTTTGCCCTTACAAATTAGTTGTTTGTAGTCATTAATTATAGCCTGTGAATAACCTATAATTTAATTTTGTAATTTAGGAAAGATGAAAGTTTTTAATAAATTGTATTCATATTTAAAAAAGTATGTTTTAGCAAAACGGAAATCGACGTAGTGGCGTAGCTTGTGCAAACTGCCATACTACAACTACGACCTTGTGGAGAAGGAATAACCAAGGTGAACCAGTTTGTAATGCTTGTGGATTATATTTCAAACTACATGGGGTAAGCTTTGTTTATGTTTTAAAATGGTGGAGTAATCAAATTTGTCTTGTGAAATATTACTTTGCAATATTAAGAATTTCCTCATTTTTATTTTATCGCGATTGTTAGAGACAATTCTATTAAACGTCACTGAAAAATAGTGTAACGAAAAGTCTGTTTGCAATAACAACAGTTCTTTATTTTCAAATAAGTTACACAAACATTTTAGCAGCTAGTAATGCTTAAGATATTTAAAATCTCACAACGATTTACTATCAGAGCGTAAACTAACAGTACAAATGTAATTTTCTTAAACTACCATTTTATCTTCTTAACTTAATCTTGAAGCACTACAATTAATTTATATACGAAGCACTAATTACTATAATTAATTTATATCAAATAGAACAATTTGTCAACAGTGGAGTAATTTATGTCACATATTTTAGAGCTTTAAACTAAATCATATCGTAATAGAAAATTTACATTAGAACTTAAGATCAACTTGAACAAACATCGTGGTTTATTATAATCGAAGCTGCAGAGCCCCTTTAGCGTTAATTCGTACTTTATCCAATTGTTCCGGATTAATCTACAATAACCCAGATTATGCAAATTACATTTCCGGGATTTCGTATTGTGCTTTAAACAATATCTCGAACATACCTATTGTAAAATCAATAACTCTTACATGTAAAAGTCCTGTACCTGCCAATCAAAATTTATCCGAAGGGTGTAATGCTGCTGCTGACCGCCAATTTTCTTCTGTGTATTCAACCTTTTACCTGAGTTCTAATGTAATCGCAGGTAGACCGACCGGTTTCACATTGCCCTCCCCCTCTTAAAGCTGTTCTGTACCAGAACACTCTATCACCCGGACTTTGGAAGTCCCTGTGGCGACAAGAATAATCGAAACCATTTCTGCAGTTTCCTTGTTGATAGAAGTAGGATTCAACACTTTTCATAGTAGGCACCGTACCATTCGGAGTGTAACGACACACCAAAATGTGGACCCGGTTGTCTGGAACAGCACCTGTAACATATTTCGTACCATTCATCTAGCTCAACCAATTGAGCCCTCAGCCAATCTTGGGTATGGCCAACTTTTTATCTTCAAATTCTATAATTTGACACTTGAGGTTCACTAGCTCCTTCTACAGACTCCGATTTACCAAAAGGCTGATGCTTAGTCAGTAGATGCCCCGATGTAGGTCCTTTAGTCTTATGGTCTTTCCAACCTTTGGTAGTTGTTGGCGAATTTATTTTTAAACACCCGAGCAAATCCTCGGAACACATCAAAGTCCGCCGCTACGCAATATGACTGGGAGTATTCCGATGGCGCATCGATTAGATCACCTCGAATCTCTTCCGTGGCATAAATCTCACTTTGCCTGTGTCGTTGTCCAGAGACATGAACCAATATAGCTCAGTCCAAACCTTTTTCATCATCACGAGCATAACTGTTCGTTCGTCTCACCGTTTGCTGTTCTTCGACATTACCGACGTTGTCGCTAACCTGTTAACATGCATCACTATCGCTCTTCCTTTTGGGAGATTACGAATATACCACGATATAACACGTCGTTAATTTTGTTTACAAATTAGTACTTTGGCGACAGTCCACGCTGGGATTGTATATCCAGACACGGTCGCCCTCTTGAAAGCCAGACGCGTGGGGCTTGATTTCATATCTGGTCTTCATTCTATCGCTTGCGATCTGGATATTCTTCCTAAGGTTACCATGAATGTCGTGCATTTTGCGTTTGAGCTTCTCGACATAGCCTTCGCCCACGATGTCATCTCCGGGCTTACACCCAAACTCAAGATCACGCGGCAGACGTATCTCGCGTACCAGCACAGCACATGCAGATATCTTCCCAGGGCTTTCATGAACTCAAGACCGATAGACCAATATAAATAGATGCAAGTATTAGTCTCAATCTTTCTGATATTGGGATACTACCTCGGAAAGGTACTTTCCCAAAGTGCGATATATGTGCTCTACCATACCATCCGATTGCAGGTGTACGGGTATTGTTCCAGCAAACCTCTTGAAACAACGCGGACTCAAAATTTCTACCCTGGTCGGCGTGCAACTCCATAGGTACTCCAAAATGACTGAACAGTTCCTTTACCAGCACGTCAGCAACCGCAGCTTCTTGGTTTGGTATGGTGTACGCTTGGGTCCACTGCGTATAATAATCCATGGCTACCAAGATGTACTTATTCCTGTGGTCGGTCTTATGGAATGGACCGTCGACCGTCATTCTCTTAAAAATGCCCTCCACGTTGTACTGCTTCATTAAATCCTTACGGTTTCCCAATGGCGCGCGTAAGCTGACACTTAGGCCACCACTCTTTTACATCATCCCTGCAGCAGATCCAGAAAAATCTTGCTCGAACTTTTTTCGGGATCTTCTTAACAACGAATTGTCTTCCCGAGGTTCCATGGTGCAAGTATTCTAAAACCTCCAACACCCGGATTCTATGAACCACAAATAGAAGCGTGCTCACGGATCCTTCTCCTTTCTCCAAGGATCGCACCAAGATCCCATTCTTTACTTTCAGGAAATACCATTGTGCCCAGTGCGACTTTAGGGTGCTACTCAAAATCGTCATAGATCTCGGTAGTCCGACCAAGTAAGTCACACTTTGTTCCTAACCGTAAGCAATTGCTACTATCTTCGGAGAGAGGCCGTTTCGAAAGCGCATCCGCATTACGATGACTTGTAACAGCACGGTGTTTCGTGTCGAAGTCCTCCAGCCTTTCTATCCACCTGGCAACTTGCATTTTGGGGTTTCTAAACTGTAGTAGTCCACATTCGGATCTCCGAAGGTGAACTACTCAAGAAAAAGTCGTCGCCAATGATACAAAAGGTAACATTCTACGAGTCGGATCGTGAAATGTCTGAAGTGTGAATCGTAGGGTAGGTTAGAAAACTTGAAAAGAAAAATGGCTGAAGTTGGATGAAATTTTAAATAGTGAAGTACGCTGAAAAAAAGAACAGGGTTTCTGGTCAGGAGATACAGAATCACTAAAACATAGAATCCGACAGGGGACTTCCTGTAGTAGATTTAATAAAACCGGAGATGGTGCAGAGGGTATGCTATTATAAACAATATGACAAAAGACATGTAGCAGCAACGAGAAACAAAGCCATGACCAGCCACAATAGTATAGGTTCTATATGCCTATTAGTACAGCAAACGATGAAAATATTGAACAGTTATACGAAGAGATAGAAGATATCGTGCAGTACATTAAAGAAGATGAAAGTTTGATTGTAATGAGAAACTAGAATGCAGTTGTAGAAATAGGAAGAGAAGGTAAAGCAGTAAGAGGACATGGCCTGGGTCTAAGAAACGAACGGGATTATAGACCGGTAGAATTTTGTATAAATGCAATGTGGTCCTTACCAATACTTTTTCTAAAAACACAAAAGAAAGGTTTAGAAAAAAAGTTCTTGACTGTTAGTCATATTCTGGAGCAGATGTAGATTTTGACAATAATTTATTTCTGACCATTAGAAATGTACTGGAGAAAGCTATTGACGCGTAGGATACTATACAGGCTACTTTATTGAGGATTTTTATGTGATTTAATTTAGGTTATGATAATTATTCGGAATAAGATATAACTGCATTTTTCCGGAAATAAAGTATTTTTGAACTTTATTTTGTAAATTCAAGGTCAAAACAGCACTCGATTCAGTGCTGTCTTGAAGTGGACCGTATTTCATACAAAAGTGCGTATAATTTTTGACGCGCGCATCACAGAATCCAATCAATGTAATTATTTTTTAAAACTTTTTCAAAAGACTGGTTAGTACACAGTATGTTCAATTTAAAGAAAACCATAGACATATTTAAAAATAATTTCAAAATCTTCACATTTACGACTGCTACCACCTTAGTGCAAAAAAATTCTGTATCCTGTTAGCCGCATAAAACTCCCATGCTTTGGTATTCCCAAAGTTAGTCCTCATTACGTTCAACTGTCAAAATAAAATACTCTTTCCAGACATGACTAGCACTGGGGTAGCTGGAAATCCTTTAGAAATCCTGATTACTTATTTTCTACATAAGGTGTTTTTAAACCAAATCACAAAGAAAATATTAAAAACTTAAACCTAAACCATCAACAAAACTATACGAATTCCACATTTTTCTGCTTTCCTATTTAACCATTACATTAATAAATCGCAAATTCTTGATAATGTTGTTCACCAAACAAGAAAACAGTTCAATACCAACGTTGCACTATCACCTTGTCCTTTCCAAAATGCGTAACACCTATATACCTCTTAATATTTTACTACCAATAAGTTTATCCGTCAATCAGCGTCCTATGTCAAAAAAATGTCAAAACATATATACGTCCACGTTCACATATAAATTATACTGAATCATAAAGAAGTTCATACTATTACTCACAATTTTATTCATCTAATTTGGGTAATGTCCAGGTCACACCAGTTTTAAGTTTTCTAAAACAACAGCTACAACATTTCTAAAATTCTCAAATTATTAGCAGGATGAACAAATCCAGTTACACTCCCTACAAACGGTCATCACAATGCTAGTTCCGCCCACAGGCGTTTCGAACCCTCTAAATTAACTTCTCAGGGGGGGATCTGACATTAAGACCCTCTCCCACGTGCTATTGTATCTCTACATTTTCGATGTTTTCAGGTGACCAATTTCTATAAGGCTGTGCCTAATAATACTTTCGCTGCATTCAACAAAATTCTTTATTCACAATACAAATCATATTTTATTATGGTTAGCGTCTATTACTACAATGCATAGAGCAGAATATATATATATATATATATATATATATATATATATATATATATGAATTACTAATAACGACCTCCTTTATTGTAATTTTCTAAAAATGTTGTGGGTTTTAGGTCGGCTGGATTATTTAAGAAAACTCTTTTTTATAAACCTGAGCTTTCAGATTTATTTTAATCCTTTTCAAAGGTATTACAATAACAGAATTGATAAATAAACATTAAATGATATTGTATACTCACTAAGGCGAGGTTATAATAAATTGGCGATTAACATAAAAATTTATTTTGGTTATAAATTTTCTAAAATGTATATAACAACTTCAAAATACAACAAGAGGTAAAAGTATTATGTAAATAAAATATTGATAATAAATAAAAGTCAAAAGTTTGATAGAAATTGTTATTAAAAGGCAACCTTAAAAAATGTTTATTATAACTATTCTGTGTATATATCTGCATGTAACACTGTGAGTGTATGTATGTATGTATGTGTGTGTATGTGGGTGCGTTTTTTTTGTTTTTTTTTTGTGTGTGGTGTGTGTGTGTGTGTGTGTGTGTGTGTTGTTTTATTATATTTATTTATTTTAATATTATTAAGAAATTCATCTTATAGATCCATTGACAAATTTGTTGCTGTGTGGTTGTTTTTATTTTTGATATTTAGAAGATACGTGTAGATACAATTTAAGTTATTAATATCTATTCTTTTGTTCATAGTATTTTTGCTGGTAGATGTGGCACATTTCTAGAAACTCTCTTTTGATTTTTGTCTTCCATCTGTAATATAATTGGATTGTTAAAATCTATTTTATGGTTTTAGTATTTACGTGTATACATAGGGCACAAGCATTTGGTTTTATACGTATATCGCTCTTATGTTGGGTTATTCGTTGCCTAAGGGTTTGTTTGCTTTGTCCTACGTAACACTCATTACAATCTAGACAATTGATTTTATATATGATGTTCCTTTTATTTAAAATAGGAGTTTTATCTTTAATTTTAGAAAATGTAATTTAAGGTTAAAGTATTTTTAGAAGTTATTTTTATGTTAAATTTGTTAAATACGTTAGTTAGTTTTGGTGTAAAGTGTTCAATGTATGGAAGAGATTTAAATGTAACTGTACTGTCTATTTGTTTATTATTTTATTATTATTTGTGTTGTTATGTGTATTATTATCTGTAATTTCTGTAGTGTGGTTATATAAAAGACGTTTTATTAATTTTGGAGGATAGTTGTTTTTATTAAAATATTAAAAGTTTGTTTAAATTTTTTTGATAAAATGTATGGTGACTTATTGTTTTAATTCTGTTTTTTAGTGTTAAAATAAAATTTATTTTTATTTTGTAAGAGTGATACGAGAAGTAATTTAAGTACCTCCAGAGTTGGTTGGTTTTTGATACCAATCTAATAAAATAAAATTATTTGTATTTCTAATAAGTAACGTATCTAAAAATGGTACTGCGTTTTTATTCTCTACTTCTACGGTAAACTGAATTTTTTTGTGATAACTGTTAAACGTATTAAGTGTTTCGGTAATTTTATTTGCTGGTACAGATGTAATTATGTCATCAACAAATTTTTTAATGAAGGGTAGTTGAAAAGGAAGTTTCTTAATTACTTCATCTAAAAGACTATCCATTACAATTTGTGCAAATATTGGACTTAAATTGGATCCCATAGGGCAACCAAAAGTTTGAATATAATATTCATTTTTGAAGCTGAAGTAACTACTATCAAATATGAATTCTATTATATCTAAAAATAATTGTTTTGGAATATTACATATTTTTTTTATATTATGCCAAATGTTTTTGATATTGTCTAGTACTAATTGTTTTGGAATATTAGTAAATAGTGAAACTACATCTAAGCTTATTAAAACATAATTGTTTCGGAGATGAAAATTATTTATGAAATTGGTAAAATCAAAAGAATCTGAAACATTATAATTATTATTAGTTGTTGATTTTTTTAAAATAACTCACCATTTAGTTAAAAGAACAGAAATGAAGTTAATTACAATTAAAAAGAAATGTGCCACTGTTATTCCTAATTATATATACTTCGAATATAAAAAACGACAACTATCAGCTTACAACAAGCTATTTCATAAAATTAAAACTAATAATATAAAAAAAATTGACAACCTTGCAAAATTACAAAAACCTCAATTTAACAACATTGACAAATGGTTTGTCAATGTCAGTGGTATTGATATTCCAGATGACATTAAGAGGATTTTATCTTTAGGTCCAAAATTTGGCATTCCTCCTACTTTCAACAAACACTCGATAAATAACTTATTGGCAGACTTAGAAGATATTATAGTTGATATACAAGAAGATAAAAAAAACCTATGCAGAGCCTATATTACAAACATAATTACTAATTATATAAATCAAAATTCTAATCCAAAATCTAATTTTTTAGTGGATTATAATAAAAGCAAAAAATTTTTGAAGGACACCAAGGATCTTCTCATCATTAAAGCCGATAAAGGAAATATTACTGTAGCAATGTCAGTTAATGACTATAACGATAAAATGTATGATCTAATTAATGACATTTCTACTTACAAAAAGATTGATTCAGATCCTACATCAAAATTTCAAAGGCAAACCATAAAATTAATAAAAACCTAAAGATAATAAATTCATTACTGAAAGTGAATCAAAATATTAAACAATTATAGCAGTACTGCACCAAAATTATATGGAATTTCAAAAATTCATAAGAATAATACACCATTAAGACCAATTGTAGCGTGTATAAACAATCCAACCAAAAATTATCAAAATTTATAGCAGACATTTTAAAAATCAACAACTAATAATAATTATAATGTTTCAGATTCTTTTGATTTTACCAATTTCATAAATAATTTTCATCTCCCAAACAATTATGTTTTAATAAGCTTAGATGTAGTTTCACTATTTACTAATATTCCAAAACAATTAGTACTAGACAATATCAAAACATTTGGCATAATATAAAAAATATGTAATATTCCAAAACAATTATTTTTAGATATAATAGAATTCATATTTGATAGTAGTTACTTCAGCTTCAAAATGAATATTATATTCAAACTTTTGGTTGCCCTATGGGATCCAATTTAAGTCCAATATTTGCACAAATTGTAATGGATAGTCTTTTAGATGAAGTAATTAAGAAACTTCCTTTTCAACTACCCTTCATTAAAAATTTGTTGATGACATAATTACATCTGTACCAGCAAATAAAATTACCGAAACACTTAATACGTTTAACAGTTATCACAAAAAATTCAGTTTACCGTAGAAGTAGAGAATAAAACGCAGTACCATTTTTAGATACGTTACTTATTAGAAATACAAATAATTTTATTTTATTAGATTGGTATCAAAACCAACCAACTCTGGAGGTACTTAAATTACTTCTCGTATCACTCTTACAAAATAAAAATAAATTTTATTTTAACACTAAAAAACAGAATTAAAACAATAAGTCACCATACATTTTATCAAAAATTTAAACAAACTTTTAATATTTTAATAAAAACAACTATCCTCCAAAATTAATAAAACGTCTTTTATATAACCACACTACAGAAATTACAGATAATAATACACATAACAACACAAATAATAATAACAATAATAAACAAATAGACAGTACAGTTACATTTAAATCTCTTCCATACATTGAACACTTTACACCAAAACTAACTAACGTATTTAACAAATTTAACATAAAAATAACTTCTAAAAATACTTTAACCTTAAATTACATTTTCTCTAAAATTAAAGATAAAACTCCTATTTTAAATAAAAGGAACATCATATATAAAATCAATTGTCTAGATTGTAATGAGTGTTACGTAGGACAAAGCAAACAAACCCTTAGGCAACGAATAACCCAACATAAGAGCGATATACGTATAAAACCAAATGCTTGTGCCCTATGTATACACGTAAATACTAAAACCATAAAATAGATTTTAACAATCCAATTATATTACAGATGGAAGACAAAAATTAAAGAGAGTTTCTAGAAATGTGCCACATCTACCAGCAAAAAAATATTATGAACAAAAGAACAGATATTAATAACTTAAATTGTATCTACACGTATCTTCTAAATATCAAAAATAAAACAACCACACAGCAACAAATTTGTCAATGGATCTATAAGATGAATTTCTCTTAATAATATTAAAATAAATAAATATAATAAAAAACAACACACACACACACACACACACCACACACAAAAAAAAACAAAAAAACGCACCCACATACACACACATACATACATACATACATACACTCACAGTGTTACATGCAGATATATACACAGAATAGTTATAATAAACATTTTTTAAGGTTGCCTTTTAATAACAATTTCTATCAAACTTTTGACTTTTATTTATTATCAATATTTTATTTACATAATACTTTTACCTCTTGTTGTAATTTGAAGTTGTTATATACATTTTAGAAAATTTATAACCAAAATAAATTTTTATGTTAATCGCCAATTTATTATAACCTCGCCTTAGTGAGTATACAATATCATTTTATGTTTATTTATCAATTCTGTTATTGTAATACCTTTGAAAAAGGATTAAAATAAATCCGAAAGCTCAGGTTTATAAAAAAGAGTTTTCTTAAATAATCCAGCCGACCTAAAACCCACAACATTTTTAGAAAATATATATATATATATATATATATATATATATATATATTACTCATATTTAGAACAGGGTAGAAAATTAATGAATTACATCAAATAATTTTAATCACCGTGTATAAGGAATTTTATTAGATAAAACGCTTTATAAAAAAAAAAACCGTGGAGAATAAAAATTCATTCGTTTCATTAAAAATAAGGGAGTTAAATTATTTACAAGACGCTTGCTATAAAAAAAGGAAGCAGTATTAAAATGCTCTACGTGTAATTTAATTATTCCGAGTAAAGAAACAAATGGAAATTACGTGCAAAATTTATATTAATTAACTCAATTTTAAGTAACCGGTATTAAACAAAATGTACAGATAATAATTAATATTTGATTAGGAGTCACTAAAAATTAAAGGGTATTATTTTAATTGGAGTTAATTGAACCATTAGTAACATATAATATCTATAAAAGCTTGTAAAAACCCAATAATATTCAAATCGTAGAAGTGTTATTTAGAAGTATTATGTTTGAACACCTGCGTATTTTTAAAAGGCTCATTCTGCGTAAATTTGGCAGATAACAAATGGTTACAGATAATGCTGGAGAAACCGTAGCTTAATAGTTACGGAAATGCTAATAAGGTGGGTTATTTCACAGTCCACATGGACTGAAATAATCGATAATAAAGAATATCAATTTGCACCAATAAGAACAGGGTAGATAGAGACAGATAATATGCGCAAGACGGAGACACATATAGTAAAAGGCGTGAGTGGAGCAACGTCACTGGGTTGCGATTGGTTGAAAATATGAGGCAAACTTGAGAGGTAAAAATAACATTTCTGTATAAAATTAATTAGTTATTTCCAGACGTTGCGAGCCGTGTCGAAATTTCTGAGATTTAACTGGTGCGAGTGCAAATTTAATAAGAACCGACGCACAAGCGGTCGAGATGGGAACATAGTATACGAAATTCTGGAAATTGTCCGTTTTGGGGACATGACCGACAGACAGGCTAACCTCTATATATACCCGGGTTAATATGAGTTTCTCTCTCTTAGATTTTCGAATTGATTCAATGCGTTAAACAGTGCTTTTTAGTTTTCCGAGTTTGATAGAATAATTTAAACAGTTTGCTCGTATATTTTGGTGATTTAATACAGTTTGTTCTTTACGTGCTACAATGCAAGTAATTTAGTGCACTTAGAAAAGAAGATACAAGGTAATAAAGGCTAGTATCACTGTACCAATTATTCAAATTTGCAACGACAAATGAATACACAAAAGTAGGCAGTTTTGGCGTATATTTGTGAAAGAAGTATAAATTTCTTTGCTATTTTTCGGGGGTGTTAATAATTAAATGATTCGTAAACGTGTCTGGATCCACAAAACAAGCTTCAGATCTACACAAATGAGTTCCGGAAAAGCCCTGAAACAAGTTTAGATGAATGGTGGTGTAGAAAAAATGTTTAAAAGCGACCAGTAATCCGAGGACGTAAACATAACCCAGTTGGAATGGTGAAATTAGCAAGGACGATGTACATTGAAGCCACTAGTGCAGTAACCTTCAGGTAACTTATGCTTTGTTGTTGGATTTTGATGTTTTGGGTGTGTGTTGAATAACTTTATAATTGATTTACTTAAAATGGACAGTAGTGAAATTGTACTAACAACAAATTTTTAATTTTAAGTGAAATTTTCTTGTTTAAGTAGAAAGGGGTATTTAGTATTTATGTTCTCGATTATGATGAAAATTTGGGTATGTCTTTGAGCTCAATTAGACGAACCTGGTTAATTAACGTAAAGGGGTGGGAGATGCTCCCTTTGTACTCAGACTCAGGTCTGCATATATTGTTATATTAATTAGTAGACATCCTACAAGGACTTTAATTCTGGATGCAAATTAAAATGATAACAAATTTAATCTTGAAATTTTCTGATACTGAAATTTATGCTGAATTTTAATTTTGAAATTTTAATGTCTTGTGAATATTAATGTAAATAGAGTTAACGTTGATGTTTGTGGTAGGAATGTGTTTGTTTTTTTTTTATGAATGAGGATGAAGGTTTAACTAGGTGAGCAGCCGAGGCGGAAAAGAGTAAAGAGGCGATTAACAGAAGAAAGTCAACGGACCAGTTAAGTTAATAGCTTTTTGTAGGTTTCACAGCATTCTTGACGCCCAATCTGTGGGGCTCGATTCGAAAACCGTAGTTCCCGGATTTTGGTGGTTTCACAGCAATATATATATAAAGTTTACTGAAAAATGAAATTATCTCACTATATAATTCTGTGGTTATAATTGGTTTGTTTACATTGGTGTGATTTTAATAGTATATTATTCAACGAGCAAGTTATGATTGCCATTACTCATTCGAAAGGTTTGTGCCGCGAACCCGTTAGGACAAGTGGCATAATCCAAATAAATAATGGCTGTAACTCGCGAGTAGGATATTACAATTTTGCCACAACTACACAAAATCTTCATTATCGCAAACACTGACAAGCAAAAATTTATTTGTTAAAGTGTAATACTCTATTTCGCATCAAACAAAAATTATGTCTCGTGGATTATGAAACGTGAGGGTTGGTACTGATTGGTCAGAGTTGTTAGATTATGATCATAATCCACGACCTGGATATTCCTGATTAGTTAAAGGTGTTAGATTATGAATTCATAGCCATCAACAGAATAATGAGTATTGTTATTAACCCATTCTTAAATGCGTAAGAAATGCATTACTGGATAGTCGTGGGAAAAATAATTTATAACCCGTTTTGCAAGTTTCTTACCGATATAAAACGATTATCTTTGTGGTTTTCAGTCTAATTTGAATAAAAATACGGATTTAATTGCAAGTATTGGTTTTTAAATACTATTTATATGAATTAAAATTCTACAGGGTGTTTTCATAACAAATTAGTTCTTTTAAGATTAAATATTTTTGCTTTCCATTTAATTGATGCTTAGCGTTACGCAACGCGTTACAAGATGGTAGATTTTTAATATTGTTCGCAATAAAAGAAACAGATCTGATCACATAATCGTTTTAGAAATCGAAGATTGCTTAGGGTATCTGAACATAGTTGGCGACTGAGTGCCCAGCTCCCGCTCGTCGAATTCTTAAATTACTAGCATTTTTATGGATCACCCTTGTAACATAGATGACGCCAACCGTGGCGTGCCCATTGGTTATTGTAGTTTTAAATAAAAGTAAATATACCGAACCGATTGAAATTTAAAAAATTATAATGACAGGACTCGTCGAACGAAATATCGCCTCGTATTTAAAAAAATCGCTCTCTTTAGACCCCCACTCTTAATCGTTAACTTTGGGTGTCTTAGACAACCATCGCATGCTTTTATAATCTATATTAACCAAAAACTCTTTAGTTACAATTTTGTTCTCTTATACGCTTCACCAATGTCTTATAGTGCGGTTTTTCTTTTATACTAAAATGGTAGCTGCAAACGTTATTAATTGCAACTCATGTTACGCTCCCATTGCTAGGAGGGATGCCTTCAAGTTGTGCGAGATAAAACAGCATGGCAAAACCACATTGGTATCGGGGTTTAATGTACAGCTCTGAGAGTAGCAGAAAACATTAATTGCGAGTTCTGCGACATTACCATTACCAAAATGGACAATTTATAGAGGCATCAGCTTAAGTAGCATGGCGTCACCTCAAAAGCCAATTTCCATCTTAACCTTACCCTGAGCTTGTTACAGTTACATAAGAATTCTCGATAGGTAATACAAAATCTACCACGATTCTATCGTGGATTAGATTAAAAAATAAAATAGATAACAAGGTGAGAATCAGATGCAATGTATGCGATGTGAAGAAGACGAAGGCTGCATGCTCCGCCCATCTACAAAGCCATAGGCATAAGAATGTTGTAGCTGCTGCTACCGAGAAAAACTATGCGGTGGAAATAGTTAACACCGCGTTCAAAAGCCGTATAGCCAGCTATCGCGTAAAAAACGTCGATACCGACGGTGGCCGAGTGCCCTAGTTTTCGTCTACAAAAGGAGTATTGTTTCGTTTAGTCGGCGAAAAATTAAAGGAGCATACCGGCTTTAGTTGAGTTTTGCCAGGAACATAGATTAGTAACTGTAAACACCCTATTCGAACAACATGTTAGGAGAAGATATACCTGGAAAGCGCCAGGTGATAGGGCTAGATACCAAATAGATTATATTTTAGTTAAACAAAGAGTTAGAAACCAAGTTAAAAACTGTCGTAGTTATCCAGAAGCTGACATAGATAGCGATCATAACTTAGTTAAAATGAAGTGTGAACTAAAATTCAAAAAATTGAGAAAGGGTAAAAGAGAAGGATGGGATCTAGGTAAGCTTAATGATAGTAGGGTAAAAGAGGAATATAAACAAGTATTAGATAATAAGAGCAAAGAGATAGCTGTAGGAGGGAACGTAGAAAATAGATGGAAAGAAATAAAACTGACTGTACATGATACAGCAACACAGACTATAGGTAATAAAAAAATAAAAGCGAGAAAACCGTGGGTAACAAAGGAGATATTAGATTTAATAGAGAATAAAAGAAAGCTTAAACCTTTCAGAGAAGTGGATAGTGAAAGTAAGCAAAAATATAATACAGTTAGAAATAAGATAGTACATGAGTGTAGAAAAGCTAGAAATAAATGGATGGAGGAGAATTGTAAGGGAATACAAGATGATTTGAGAGTAGGTAAGACAGACAGGGCATACAGGGCAGTTAAAAATTTTTTTGGGGAAGATCGGAAAAAATATAATGGTATTAGAGACGAGAATAATGAGCTTCTAATAAATAAAGTTGAGGTAGCAGATAGATGGAAAAGATATTTAGAAGATTTATATAAGGGAGACGATATGGATGAGTTAGAGAACGACCAAGAAGAGGATGTAGAAATAGGGTTCTCAATATTAAGAGAGGAATTTGATAGAGCTGTTCGGAATCTTAAACTAAACAAAGCACCAGGGATAGACGATATTCCCGCAGAATTAATAAAATATGCAAGTCAGAAAACTTTAGATAGATTATATGAACTAGTAAAATTAATCTATGACACAGGTGAGGTTCCAATAGATTTCGAAAAAAATATTATTATTCCAATCCCAAAAAAGTCAGGAGCTGATAGGTGTGAGAATTTTAGAACGGTTAGTTTAACTTCTCATGCTTCCAAAATACTAACAATAATAATTAAAAATAGAGTAGAAGCTTTGACTGAGAATTATTTAGGCGAAGACCAATATGGTTTTCGTAAACACAGAGGGACTAGAGAACCGATACTAATGATTAGGGTAATTATCGAAAAAAGGTTACAAAAAAATAAAAAGACTCATTTCGCGTTTGTAGATTTATAAAAAGCATTTGATAGGGTTAATTGGATTGTTATGTTCAGGGTTTTGCAAAAAATAGGAATCTCTCATAGAGATAGAAAAATTATTTTCAGTCTATATAAAAACCAAAGTGTAGTAATTAGATTTGATGAAATAGAAAAGGAAGCTAAGATTAGAAATGGTGTTAAACAGAGTTGTATACTGTCTCCTTGATTTTTAATGTTTATATTGAGGAAGCTTTAAACTTAGCTAGAGAGAGAAAAGAGATAGGTATTAGTGTACAGGGACAGAAAGTAGACATGTTACGTTTTGCAGATGATATAGCCATTATGGCAAAGTCTAGAAAAGAGTTAGGAGAGTTTTTAAATATTTTAGATGAGATACTACAGAGTAACTATAGTATGAGAATTAACTCAGTAAAGACAAAGTTCTAAACCAAAATTAAAAATAGGTAATACCGAGTTAGAGGAGGTAGATGAATTTTGCTATTTAGGTAGTATAATTACAAAGGATGGACGTAGCAGAAGGGATATAGTAGCTAGAATAGCTCAAGCTAGAAAAATGTTTTTAAAAAAGAAAAACTTACTAATAGCTAATAGTATTAGTTTAAATAATAGAAAAAGTTTTTAAAGTCGTACGTATGGAGCGTTCTACTATACGGTAGTGAGACTTGGACAATTAAAGAAGTAGATAAGAAAAAGATAGAAGCTTTTGAAACTTGGTGTTATAGGAGAATGTTAAAGATTAACTGGACAGATAGAGTAACAAACGAGGAAGTTTATAGAAGGATAGGTGAGGAACCCTGTATGTGGAAACAATTGAAGGTCAGGAGAGATAGAATGATAGGGCACCAGTTACGACATGAGGGACTATTTAGTAAAGTCTTAGATTATAGACTACCAAATAAAAATAGAGTAGGAAGGCCTAGACAAAGCTATATTAGTCAAATTATTAGAGATTTAGGTTGTGAAGGGTATGCAGACCTTTTTAGACTAGCTCAGAATAGACAAGAATTTAGAGCTGCGTCAAACCGACTTTAAGTAAGTTCGAAAACAAAACAAAAAAATAAAAAGCAGGTAACTAAATGTCACCATGACATAACTCACAATTAGTTAGCGGTCTGGCATGTTGGTAGCGTTTCGTTGCTTAAGCCTTACCATAACATATAATTTAATAAACCTCACCATGACATAACTCACAATTAGGTAGCGGTCTGGCATGTTGGCAGCGATTCGTTGCTTAAGCCTTATCATAACGTATAATTTAACACTTTTCCTTTTTGAAGCGGATAACCAGGTTATATTTCATTTTCTTATAAATGGTAATCATGTAAACATGTTAGAGTTCTTTAACAACCATCAGGTTGCTAATATCTATGTAGAGCCAGGTGGATAGGAAAAAGATAGAAGGATATAGGAAGACCTAGACCAAACTATATTAGTCAAATTATTAGAAATTTAGGTTGTGAAGGGTATGTAGAGCTTTTTAGATTAGCACAGAATAGAAAAGAAGTTAGAGCTGCGTCAAACCGACCTTAAGTAAGGTCGAAAACAAAATGATGATGATGACCGGCTTTAAAGGTTAATTGTGAACTTTATGGCGCCTACGCCAAAATGGATATTGATCTGAAGACTACCGATGTAAAATCGGTCAACACAAAAAATGTGATTATCTGGTTGTAATCTACAAACCGAGTACAAGAACTTGTGGAAGGCACTGCGACAAAAATAAAAAATATTTAAACCCGCGGGTCGGGGTGGTCTTTACAAGAAGTGCTTTACTTGGAGATTTATATTAACAAGTATAATCCGCTGTGATGAGTATCGTACATAGCCCAGTGAATTAGGGAGAAGAATTCCGCAAGTTGAGAATAAAAACTTAATTTCTATATCTAAATTAGATTAGAAAAATTTTGTTTAATAAAGACTGCGTATGGTGGTCACCTACAGACCGACCAATCGGCATAAGAATCCTGTAACTGCTGCTACTGAGCCAGACACTATTATCCCAATAATTAGCAGGATATTTAAGAACCACCTCGTTAGTTATCGCGTAAAGAACGTCGACTCCGACGGCGGCGGGTAGCCAAGTTTTCCATCTACAAAAAGAGCAAATTATTTGTTTAGTCGGCACAATGTTAAACAAGCATACAGCTTAATTGCGAACTTTATATCTCCTATACCAAAATGTGTATTGAGCCGAAGACTATCGTTGATAAAAAATCGTTTAACACGAAAAATATGATTTTCACATCTGGCTGTAATTTGTAAAACGAGTACGAGAACTTGTGCGAGATTATGCAACAAAAATCAGAATAATTTGTGCACCGCGGGCCGGGATGGTCTTTATAAAAAGTGCTTTACTTGGAAATCAATATTAACAAGTACAATCGGCTGTGATGACCAGCGTGCATTATCCAGTGGATTAAACATAAAACATTTGCAAGACGAGAATAAAGACTTGATCTTTATGCCTAAATTAGGTTAGCAACATTCTCTCTGTAAATATGTATACGTAATAAAATAGATGGTGAGGGTAAATAGCTAGTAGCGTAAACAACATATTTTTAAGTAAAACAGTTTTTAAAAGAAATATGTACGACTTTTTTGTCTAAATCAATCCTGGAATTTTTGAAAAATGTTATGTCTTAGCTATGGATTGGTCCTAGATAAAAAGTAGTGTCGATTTGAAGCTTCTAAAAAAATTTGGACCCATCAAATGCTTTACGCGCTTAGAAAATATTTATAAATGATGAAAGTAGACATTGAAGGGTTGTAACTCGATAAGGGTTGGTCCTAGATTAAAAGTAATGTCGAATTGGCGCTTCTAAGAAAATTTGGGCCAATCACATGCTTACGCGCTAAGAAAATGTTTATAAATAATGTTTAATCGGGATTTCCAACAAACTTTGTACCCATCAAATGCTTCACACCTTAAGAAAATGTTGTAAATCAAAAGTTAGAAAATTTGGTTTCAGGGGTTGTAACTCGATAACAGTTGGTCGTAGGGTAAAAAATATAAAAGTTGAGAATATATAGAAATCGTGGGGAGTAGAGCTAACTTCACTTAGAGAAACCGTGCGGAGCTTAAATACACAATGAGGATCATCTTTGAGAAGCCTACACCTCCTTTTGGTGATTTGCGTGCCGTTGTGGCGGTGACGCTGAGTTCGGATCGTCCTATTCTCCTTCTGCAATACGTTGTTTTGGAGGTAACGTGACCCAAAGTATTTATTTATGTGTATTAGAAACTTCTATTTGCGTTCTACGCAATGATGTTCGAATTCTTGGTAGAAAGATGAATTTATTATAATGTTTATGAAACACGTTGAAATCAGAATCGAATTTTGCGACGTTTAGGTATTTGAAAATTGTACGTATCCAATATCACCTCTTCCATCAACTACTTACTTTCTGCTGGATGTACAGATCTGGTAAACAGTTGATAGTGGTATTTTCCCTTAGGTACATGTTTGATAATTCATTAGTAAGAAAATTTTGAAAAAGAATTTCCTTCATAACATTATTCATTACATCATTTACATGTCGTTATGGGAATGGCAGCTAGAATGCTGGCTACAGTGAAACTTGCCGGTGCGACAGTGGAATTTTGTACTCTATTGCGACATAATTATTGAAAGATGCTTCCCTGATTGACACCTATGTTTGTGCCGTCTACTCTCATGTTCACAGTCTTACTGTTTGTGAAATTCATTTGGTACATTATTTTAATTTTTAGCTAGCAATGGATTATCCTGAAAGTATGAGAGCACTGGAGTGTTCTTTACGTGCATTATAAAGTATTATTCATCTATTATCCAACAGCGTTGGAGTGTCGATAGATCTGTATTTGACCAGAAAAATTACATTGGAATGTAAGTGAGGCGTTTGTACACGAAATATAATTGATAGGCTTCGGCGACATCTCGCCTTTCAGATGATTGATAGGTATAGTTTCTCATTTAGGAGTTATTTAGATTACAATAGGTACATTCGGGATGTTATTCGCATAATCTCTGGTACGTTTTAGGACATTCAAGATGTTTTGAATATGTTTATAAATTGCTATCGTGGATGTCTAAGTTCAGTTCTAATTGAAGTTTTGATTATAATGCTTGTTATAATTTAAAGCTTTGAAAGATGTGATATCAATTATTGTTAATATAAATTTTTATAGTGATAATGTAAATTAATAATTAGTGTTTGAATAGTTAATTGTACTGCTTCGATATTAAGTTAACTAAGAAGATATCATCGTAGTTTAAGTAGATAATACTTGTACTTACCGTTAGCGATTAGCTGAAAATAGAGCGTTGTGAGAGCTTTTTAGCAAATTTCAGTATAAGCGCTGGTGAAAATGCTTGTATAATCAGTGGGAAAATAACAAACTGCTGTTATTGCAAATAGTTTTCGTTTTAGTATCAAAGTTGTTTAAATGAAATTATAAAATTATTAAAATTTTTGTAAAACGAAGTGGGCTTCCACACTTTAGGCAAAACGCTTCGATCACGAGCTAGCTTCTAGCAAGCGTCCAGTTTTCTCCAAAAAATCTTTGTTTTCAGAGGTTGTGTTTAGGAGTCAGGAGTCTTGGAATTCAGCACACTGGCACCTTTTTAATTACCAAATCCTTTTACAAAAATGGTAAAATAAATGTTTCTTTTGAGAAAACAAACCGACCGTTTCATCGATTAATTAATACAATTTCTTGATGATTCTTCGAACTTTGCCTTCACAGGTTGCGCACTTTTGAAGTCGTCGCTAACGAGTTCTCTGCGCCATTTGAACAGATTTAACAAGACTTCTATTTAAAAATATCATAGAGAATCGTCACCGTATACAGCAGTCATTCGTTCATATATAACTTTTGTATGATTACTTATGTTGTTAAAAGGCTGATCACGCTTCTATGCTTCAGTTTCACATCGCAAATTTTCGCGTGGTTACAGCTTTACAATAATGGTTGGGTTCGACAGATATTTCTAGAAAAGCTTCAGTAATTTAACAGAAAGAAATCGCCATGATAAGCGTCGTTTTCATGGCCAGGTAGATTTGATTTTAATTTTTCTCGTATATCAAATGAGCAATTACTTTTTGCCGAAAATTTTTAGAAGTCAAAATGAAGAAGCGGCATCTTTTTCCAAGAAATTTTGTAAATATTTATCTATCCTTAAGTGTTTTACAATATTGTATATGGCGCCAGTATGAAAACCTACTCGCATATTTCTTCCCAGTAAATGAAGTTCCTTGAACACATAATGAGTCGTCCAATGTTTGTTTAACTCTACATGATTGATTGTGATTTAGTTATGCTCTTATCAGTGACGTCTGTATGCCAGTACCTACAAGGGTGTGTGGACATTCACCTTTAAAATATACATATATAGATAGTATAATTAATTATGTAAATAATTTATTCGTTGTGTATATTTACCAGAAAATCAGCTTCTATACTCCACCATCCCGCATATAAAAAAGGATTGCAGATTGCGTTTATCCACTCCAGAAACTTCACAAATAAGTACAACATAGGGTTTTCAACCATAAATCTTTACTAGTCTTATGGTTAGTTTTAGCAGTTATTACTTTTAAGTTTAGAATGGGCGCGGCTATGGAGGAATGTACATTCTTATTCTCCCACTTGAAGTTCATAGGAATAGTATAGGTATTTCCACTTTTTTGGATAATAACACCATGTCTGGCATTTTTCAATCTTCAATTTAGGTCCCAGATGCCATTTTTACGTTAATTATTGTTGATCTTCTAGTTTTCAGGAGGAAATACGCATTCAAAACTTTTTTATCACTTATATAGCACCGCTTTTGCTAAAATGATTTATCAACTACTTGTATTCGCAGTAATCAAAGAAGCGAAGAACAAAGAAATATTAATTTGTTCAAAAATTATTACATGGCTCTCAACGTCCATTCTTTGCGTATAATTTAAGTATAACAGCATACGTCATTATACATAACAAACAGCGAAATAATTTATTAATACTTTATACAGTAAAAAGTCGATCGCAACTAGATACGATCCCTGATCCGAATTATATGCAAACGATTTACTTTTCAATTGGCACACATGCGCTTCATTAGGTCGTCGAGTTCTAATTTCAAAAATATGAAACTTCTTTTAAAAATCAATACTTTTACTGAGTAGGCATTGCTGAATATGAATTTTAAAGGGTTATTTTAAATAAAAAACTTCAGTATCGGAATACTTTTTAGGTTAGTTACGTATAGTTACAAACTTGAAATGTCCAACATATTATTCAAAAAAAAATTAATGTATATCATTTTTTTTAAATAATTAGATGTTTGTTATTTAACGATCTTAGTTCTGTATAAAAACTACTTATTTATCACAGGTCGAGCTTGAAAACTTTTCGTTGCTTGTATTTTTAACTGTCCTATATCCATAAACTTCTCTAATTATTTTGCATCCATGCGGCAGTAAAAATCAACCTACAACAATTTCTTTAAATTTCCCGTTCTTGTTAATTACCAAAAAAATCCCATTTTTCAATTTCCTTGTAACCCATGCATTTGCACTGATCTACAAAAGCGGACTTTTGCAAAATAGCAAAATGGTGTAGCTGTAAGAGCAACAAGACCTCTATAGAATTCGGAATCTGTAAGATTAATTAGCCCTTTCAATCCTGATTTATTTTCTTCGTTAATAGGTAAGAATTTTATGATTACTGGGTTTAATAAATAAGCAAAGAGACTATAAATATCAATATTTATTAGTTCTTTGTAATAATTGTAATAAACAAAACACGTTATGAATGGACCTACGTCTTGAAGAAGTTCTAGATTACTAGAACGGATGATACGGCTTGAGAGTTCCAGTGATCTAAAAAGCCGAACTATAGGTCCAACCAAATTAGTGGTCTTTAGTGAAAAACCAGACTAAGACAAGTCCACGAAAGAGGGCAGCAGCTCTTTCGGTAGCAGAGACCATAGGGATCGGTATGGCTTTCTAAGACACACTACTCCGATGTGAAAGGCAACGGGAAACCACCAGATTACCTCCCAAGTACAAGGCGTACTCAGATTGTTGCTTAAGATGATGGCATCCTCTAGCGTAAAGATTCCGGAGTTAAAATAGTCTTGCATTCGGATCTCTGGGAGAGGACTACTTCGGAGGATATGATCAGAAAGTTTAGAAAAAGAGCCGGGAACATTGTGCGAGTTCTAGCGTGGAACGTCAGAAGTATGAAGCAGTAGGTAAGTTAGAGAACTTGAAAATTGAAATAGAGAGTTTAGCATTAGACATGTAGGGATCAGTAAAGTTCGGTCAGAGGCGGGGTATTTTTGGAGCGAAAACTTTAGGGTAATTCATACAGGATCAGAGGTAGAAAATTCGGGTGTGGAAATAATTATGAGAAAAAAGATAAGGTCTGTGTAGCAAACTACCTACAAAAGAACGAAAGACTACTCATGGTTAGATTAGAATCTAAACTTGTGAATACAGTTATAATACAATCATACATGCCCACCTCTAGCTACATTACATATGATTTTTTCCAATGCTCCATCCGAAGGTACTATATTGGCCAGGAAGCGAGTTTTTTTTACCTGGAAAATTGCCGAACCCTTGCTGTTTCAAGCAAGGTAACGATCTTTAACGTGCATGACAACATTCACACACGAGACCTCCATTTTACCTCTCATCCGAACGAGGGTGAATTTTTGTGAAAAATGTTCGTCTAACATTTTTCAAGCAAACTGTGTCAAAATTTGAACCCGGGACCTTGTGCATAATAGTCACACACATACCAACTACGCCACGGAGCCGCCCCCACCTCTAGCTACAGCGAGAAAAAGGTAGAAGCGATCTACAGGGATATCGATGACATACAAAGATACGTAAAAAAACATGAAAATCGCGGGAGATTTTAATGCAGTTTCATGCGAGGGTAGGGAAGAAGCGGTAGTAGGTTTATTTCATTTAGGCATGAGAAACGAAAGGGGAAATAGATTGGTAGAATTTTGCGACAAAAACTGACCACAACATTGTAATTCTGAAGGTCGCTCTTAAATTTAAAAATTTGAGAAAAAGGAACGGATTATTATTTTGAATGAGTATGAGTGCTTCAAGCTATTAAATTTGGGAGAACCAATATGGTATAAAAAGGAGGAATTAAATTGTAGAGGATTCTCAGATTTTTATAAAAAAATTTCAAATGATGTAACACATGCAGCTGGAAATGCAATAGATGAAGAGCGTTTTGAACAGCAAAAGCAATGTAAGTAATTGTTTATTTAATGATAGCAGCAATGCGAATTATTTGACGTTATTGGAAATAATTATTTGCCATTCCAACCAATACTAAGAAAACGGGTATGAGACAATCGCTCACGCAATTATTTAAAAGATTGTATATTCTCTATTCCAGATATCACAGTGGATGCTAGTAAAAACCTTGTATTTTTTTAATAAAGTTTTAATATTTCCTCAAACAATTTGCTTTATCTATTGTCAAAGCTGTTCATGACACATTTATTGTTAGGTGGTACTACATTAAAAAAATAAAGGAATAGTTATAGTTAAAAATGGTGGATGCGACGTATCGACAGATAATGATGTCCGTAATTAAATGGAGAAAGTGGGATAAATAGAAGAATGTTAAATTTCAAATTATTCTGTTTAAAAGTGTTTGTTGATCCATGCAGAACGTATAAAAGAACGGTGTGGAAGGAAGGATGTGAAAGTAAGTTGTGGAAGATGCTAGGCGGCAAGTAGATGTGACAAGAAAAATATGAACGGCAAAAGGAATGGTCGGGAAAGGTAGATGAAGTAAAAGTCCGAAAGGTTTTTGGTTTCCATCCAAAATCTTTCGGTAAAAGATAGAAGGAAAATTAGGAAGGTAAAACGTGGAAGATAAAAAAGTGGAAGGAATAACGTGGAAAGTAAAATTTGAAAGGTAGGAGGGAAGTGGAATGTGGAAGGTTGTAGATAGAAAGTAGAAGGTGGAAATCGGGCGGTGAAAGGTCGAAGAGATGAAGGCGGAAGGTGAAATGTGGAATGCAGAAGGTGGCATGCGACAGGTGTGAGGTAGAATGTGGAAGGATACAAGAGATGCGACAGATTTGTCAAGAATCACCTACTCACATTTATGGCAACGTTTTCGAGTATTGATTTCGTGACGTATGTGATCACCTATGTTTAATTGTGGTTCAGATGATTTCGAATATCGACCAACTTTTCGAGTACGGTTTCTTCCAGCAGTTTTTCTACCTTCTGAGATAAGGCTTTTAGCAAGATCCACCAGATATTTAACGATTGTGAACCGTTGGTGGGCGATTTCTTTATACAAAGTTACGAATTGTAAACTTGTACCACGAGCAGCTTATAATATAATTTTTACGACCACTTTTGTGACTTCCTATAAATATCATATAAGGAAATCATTTGGGTGACGAGGTCTACGCCTCCCATGTATTTATTAAAAACTTGATGGCTTCTGGACAATCAACCTCTACTGATGGACTATCTTTCATTTTACGCTTCTCTTTGTAAATGATAGGCGGATGACAATTTGTCAAGACAATCAAGACTTTTGTATACTGCCATCTAATCGTCAAAGTTCCTTTGAAATTTCCTACCATCATTCAACACGTCCAAGTCAGGGACTTCGACGTTTTGAATTTCAACTTTACCTCTTGTGAATATTCAAGCAATCTGTTTAAGGTCTCGTTCGGCTGCGTACGCATATCCATAAAAATTGCGACCAGAAAGACAAAGCGTATCGTCTGCAAACGCAAAAATTGTACATCCTTTAGGCAATCTAACTCTTCAGGATGCTCTTATACAACAAGTTCCATAACGTGAGACTAGATCATGAGCCTTACGGGTATTTCCTTTCCACCCTAAATTGGATTAAAGTTACTACATTGGTCAGGGAGAGAGTTTTTTTACTTTCAAATTTTGAATTTTGCTGAACCTTTGATGTTCCAAGCAAGATATGGACTTTTAACGTGTGTAACAATACTCACTTGGGACCTACATGTTAGCTCTCATTTGAACAAAGGCGTACTTTTGTGAAGAATGTCGTCTAGCAGTTTTCAAGCTGTCCTTGTTGAAAATCGAACCCGGAACTTAGGGTTTAGTATTCACACGCGAACTAACTAAGCCATTGAACCGCCAGACATCCCTTTTCCACTTCTGCAGCACAACTTCATCCGATATTTTGACCTATGCCAATCGCCCCGAGAAATACCTTCTGACTAATGACAAGGTTTTGCACACAATCCCTACGTTCCAACTCTCTAGCATTAAATGGCCACTAGGCAGCGTTAAATGTTCCCGAAATGTACAGAGTCAGGCCGTCACAATACTCTTTTGCTTCTCTTGCCTGTCTGAATTGTCGCATATTAAAACTGTCGCTATCTCGCACTAAGTGCTCAACTCGCGTGGCTACGATTTGATCCAAAGCTATTTGAACAATAACTAGGCCTGACACATCCTCCCTTTCCGATTTAAAATATTTTTATAGCTTTAACCTTTTCGACAAGAATTTACAATTTGTACAAGCGTTTCTTTTGTGTTATGTGTTTCCTAATCTGACATGGTTATAATTAGAGATGAAAGTTCTTTCTTTTTAAAATAATGTTATACGTGATGCAAGTTTTCAATTGCCTATGATGTATAGACTGAGACTTTCACCACACCCCTGTTATAAAACATTCTAACTATTGTGTACTGATACCCTTCTAAATTCACTTAAAATTTGAAATTGGTTGTCATAACATTTGTATTAAATTTTATTATCTGGAATAACAACTCTGTTGATATTTTACTAACTTTAGTGAAAAAGTTTAAGTGCAGTGAGACAGAGAAATATATCCTATACTCTGACTTTCCTAGATCTAGCAGAGCTGAATTTACCATAAGTCTAGAAAGACTATTTCTTAGGGCGGCAAATTTTAGGGGGCAGCAAATGTTGGAGTTAAAGAAACTAAATAACAAATTGAAATCTAGACAAATTAAAATCATATTAGAAAATACAATATTTTACATACAAATACATTCATAAACCATATACGACGCATCAATCATACTTAATACGAGGGACACTATTTAAGTATTGAGAACTGGCCACACTGGTATTGCCAAGTGAAATCTGAAATTGCCATCGTAAAGTTTGACATTTTTGAGGTTTTCTGTACTCAGAAAGTTTTGACGTGCGAGCACTATTTGTGTATTTTGCAGTGTTTAAAATTTTTTCTCAGCCAAAATATGGAATCAACTCGCGAAAACTTTCGAGCTATGATTTCAACGTCGTCTACCTCAAGAACAATGCATCCATCAACTGAATTCAACTTTTGGCGATGCCATCCACAACCACTGTATATCGCTGGTACACTGAATTCAAACGTGGACGTAGTTCGCTCACGGATGAAGTTAAAGGAGGTCGTCCAAAATCGGTCGTTGTGTCGGAAAATATCGATGCTGTGCGAAAATTAATTGAAGAAGATTGTCTGGTGACATATCAAGAAATTGAGAGACGTTTAAGCATTAGTATGATTAGCATACATAAGATTGTGCACGAACATTTGTGTGTTCGGAAGCTGTGTGCGGGTTGGATTCCACATTTGTTGACAAATGCTCAAAGAATGCTAGTGTCGATTGGTGCCGTAAAATGATTTCAAAATACAACTGTGGTGCATCCAAAGCGGTATACAACATTGTCACAGGTAACGAGTCGTGTATTTATGCGTATGAGCCACAAGGAAAAGGCCAGTCGGCAGTTTGGTGTTTCAATGTGAAGCAAAGCCAACTAAAATTGTTCATTCTCGAAGCGTTAAGAAGCAAATGGTGGCGTTTTTCTTCACGAAATCCGGTTTTGTGGCAACTGTGGCTCTCGAAAATCAAAAGACAGTTAATTCAGTGTGGTATACGACCATTTATTTGCCCGAATTTTTGGGTAAATTGAGAGAAACCAACCCAAAATGACGAATCATTTTGCATCATGACAATGCGCGCTCACACACATCACATGCAACTAACAAACATTTGAACACACAAAAAATCGAATTTGATGGGTCATCCACCTTACAGCCCCGACTTGGCACCCAATGATTTCTTCTTGTTTCCAGTAATTAAAGATAAACTGCGTGGACAACGATTATCATCGCCCGAAGAAGCGGTTGAGACCTTCAAAACGCATATGTAGAGCTATCATTTTCTGACTGGACAAAGTGTTTTGAAGTGTGGTTCAATCGCATGCAAAAGTGTATAGATTTTAAAGACGATTATTTTGAAAAACAATAAAAGTATTTTTCATCAAATTCATTTGTTTATTCCTTCTATTCTCAATACATAAATAGTCTCCCTCGTATAATGGAAACTTTATTTCATTATTAAGCAAGACGACGTCCGGTTGCCTGCGCGGTACTTACTAACTGTGACGCAAGAAATATAAAGATACATTCATTTTAGTTTGTGAGTATATTAAAGATTGATTACCAACAGTAGCAACAAAAGGCGAAAATTATTGTAGATGAGGAGCGGTAAAATATTTCTAGCCTTGGGGCAGCAAATTCGTAAATTCGCCTCTAGAATACAGGTATATTTATTCCAGAAATGTATGTGCTACAGATAGCTTGGTTTACATATTCTTATATACTGATGATTTTCGATAATTTATTTTTTCATATCATGATCAAGACCCATCGAGATTATTAAAATTATTGTTTAAACCCACAAAATTTATTTTCCAGGTAAACCGACCATTAAGCATGAAAAAGGAGGATTCAAACTAGGAAACGAAAACCTAAAAGCCTTGGGGGTGGTTCTGCCCAAAATCATATGACTCCTATACATGCTGGAGCATCGGGAATAGGATTACAACAACGTCCAATGAGTAAGTGCTGGTAGTATTAGTTTAATTTATATTCTCCAGGGCAGCGAACGGCAATCTTTTTTAAACGCTAAACAGAAAATCAAATGTATGGTTATTGTTGAATCTTTTTATTTAGATATTGATATTTTTTGTTATTTAGGTTAATTATAGCCTTTTGTTTTTAAAATTATATTTAAATACAACACGGATGACGATTATACGGCACTAATTACATTGAACAACAAATTGTATTTTTTTTTGTTTCCTAACAGAATTTTTCGATCACCCTCCAGTCAAAAGTAATTTATATTTTTATTGTAGAACGTTGTACTATGTGATGTTTGCATTTGTTATAATACAAATTATGCTTACCACGTCACTAACAAATCAAAAAAATTTTTTGAATGTGATTTTTGTTTGTAGAGTAGCTCTGGAACATCCCTGAATAGGTTCTAACAATACTCTGTGAACATTGTGGGGATCTACTTCCCTTAGTATCGGTTTTCACACAATACACGTCTTGGTGAAACCTTTCACCAAGTTCGTCACTCGCGGACACTACATGTGCGGGAAAAAAGACTAAATGTGGGTGGAGAAAATGAATCCTCAAAGACAATCTCGGTCAGTTTTGAATCGAATACACTGTCCTTAATAATATGATGAATTTGCGGCTCAACCCAATTTCTTCTTTTATTTTTGCCTCACTTAGTCTGTGAAACTTTGATAAACGTTTTCATCGCTCCCAATTTTATGTGCAGAGGTGGTAGCTTTGTATTTATTTCTCCAGTAACAAGGTTCTCTCGCATTAACCAGTCTTTTACACAGTAACTTAGTACTTCTTTATAATTCTTAATAATTTCTAATAAAGGGTGTCTCATAATGTTTTTCGTTTACACGCCAACCGCTGGTAGCAGGGGGAGGGGAGTGGACTCAAATGCTTGGCCGGCTTGTTAAGTTTAGTAGCCATGAATCGTTTCACGGGACCACAGCGCGCGTTTTGCGTGCGAGCGTTTTATAAAAATAACGATTCCTACACTATTGTTTGTCGTCTCTACAGGACACATTTTAATTTAAAAAACTTAAGACATGTGCCAAGTGCCAATTTAATTAAGTATTGGGTGTGCAAGTTTGAAGAGACTGGGAATACAATGCCGGACAAATCGTCTGGGCGCAAAAGAACATCAAGGACGACCTTGAACGTCAACCGCCTTCGCCAGTCTGTTATGAACGACCCACGACAGTCGTTGAGATTGCGCGCAGCTTCTCTTAATTTGAACAAATCTACGGTTCATCGCATTATTTTGAAAGATTTACATTTTCACCCCTATAAAATTGTAATTGTTCAAGAAATGAAGCCTGATGATCCTGATAAACGAGTAGAATTCTGCAGGACAATGAAAAATCGTTTTAGAAGTTTCAATAACATCTGGTTCTCCGACGAATCGAATTTTCACATCAACGGTCATGTGAATAAACAAAATTGCAGATACTGGGCTCCCGAGAATCCGTTAGAACTGCATCAGAAGCCCTTGCACTCGCCAAAACTTGTTGTTTGGGCTACCATATCAAATCAAGGAATTATCGGCCCTTATTTTTTTGAGGATGACCGAGGTCGAACTCAGACCGTTAATTCTGATCAATATTGCCATATGATCCGGACTTTTTTGGCTACAGAAATGCAAAACCAGAACGGCTTTTAACCGCAACACCTTTTTCCAGCAAGATGGAGCCACTTTTCTGTTACAAATGACTAATTAGCTGCTCTTCACGAATTATTCCCTGGAAGAGTGATAAGTCGCCGAGGAAACATCAACTGGCCACCGAGGAGCCCTGATTTAACGTTTGCTAATTTCTTCCTATGGGGCTACCTAAAAAGTAAAGTTTACAATCCATTGCCACCCAACCTGAATGTTTTGAATCAAGGAATCACTGTAGAAATCAACTCTATTCCAAGAGCGATGCTCCAGCGAGTAATTGAAAATTTTAGCTCCATGTTAAATGAGTGTGAACAAGTGAATGGTGCGCATTTGCAAACGATTGTTTTTCATAAATAAACTTCAAGAATTGCTTTTTAAATAAACCATTAATAAAAAGAGTTTTAATTGATATTGTTGTTTTTTATTTAACATCTAAAAACGAAAAACATTCCGAGACACCCTTTAGTTTCTATTAATAGTACATATATTGGGGGATACATAACTCGCGTAGGTACAACACATGCTGGGGCTCGAAGATTTGCTCCTTGCGCATGCGTGCACACAAGAGTATTGGAAATCCGCGTCCCACGAGTTCTGTTCGTAGGTCCATGGCTGCAATATCTTTCGGGATGCCCCTCAAGACCACCCTGAGCGGTTTGTCGTCCTGGAGGCAATAAATATAATACTCCTCGCCACATTTGGACAGGAAAGCCGTGATCGCACGGTAGTCGGTCGGGGTCGCCGGTGTGATACTGATTCCGTCCTGTGTGTTGCGGGCTCTGGTGGAGAATAGTCTGCGACAAAACTCCGCCGCAATCGCCACCAACTTGTCCTTCTTGCGAAGAACGACAGGGAGGAAGCGGCGTCTCTAGGGCGACGCAGGGTTTTCTCTGATGGCATCGGACTCCATTTCTGCTGCTTCTTCTGGCGTGGCAATCGATTCATACCGATTCATTGTCGGCAGGTCGGCGGCGGTGGTAGTCTTCGGTTGCTCCAGCGACTTCTTCTTCGGCATCGTGAAGCCGTAGTCACAGGCCTCTTCCGAAACGTCGTCAATGGCGCGCTCTTAGGGGTACTTCGCTTCGGCGTCAGGCGCCACCGCTACGTCTTCGCTCACCATCGTTCCGTTAAATGGCGCGGGTAGCAGTGCAAGCACTACGCCCGCGCAATGTAATGAAGCGTCACCTCCACACACGCACAGTCGGTTGAATTACTTCCAGTCTAGCAGACTCACTAACCCGTTTAACACTCAAGGTGTCTTAAGCGAAGCAATTCAGCCCAACGTCCGTGGGTTGGATTGTGGCGGAGATGAAGACGGGTTCCACTACGTTGATTCGGGATGATTATTTACGGATTGGCAGACTCACCAACCTGTTCACAGCCCAAGGTGTCTTAGGCTAGATAATCAAACCGGATTTAACAGAGGAACTTTCCAGTATTCAGCTTTACCAAAGTACAAAAGCTAATAAAAGCTTTCGCACGTTAGCAAAATTAAACACGGGACGATTCTTTTGTAATGCACTAAAGTAAGTGCAACGCTTCGTTGCTAGGTCTTATAAAACGCGGGAACAACTAATTGTTTCCACGTGTTTACAGAAACCTACTCGATTCTATAAATACGCGAGAACTGGTTAGAGTTCCCGCGCGTTTAACAGAATCTGTTGCGATGCTACGATGCTGTGGGCGTTGACCGTTGAAATTAAATTATACAGGAATGTCTTATTCAATTGAAACCATTTTTGATGGCTAGTCTGCTTGATTAGGGCGTTGTAGTTGATCTCGTTGAACTAAATAATACTGAAAAGTACTATTTAGTTAAATCGCTCTGGACTGAACGTGCCCTCTCGTTGAAATCTGGACGTCGAGTTGCATTACATTGCGAATGCATGGTACCATGTCTTTCAGAGAAAATGAAATTATATTTATACACTTCCATTTCCTATGTTTCCTGTGTTGAAAAACGTAATGATGTCTTTAACCAATGGAATTGTGCATTTCGATTTTCGAGTGTTCTCCAAATTTTGATTGACCAATGAACGTGCTGATTTTTGGATATCACAAAAAATGAGTTGGGAATTCTCGCAATTCTTAGTTTGTTCTATTTTCAGCTCGTGTAGTTTGATATAGTCAACTGCAATTTTTTAGTCTGTTTTGTATTCAGCTCGGGTGCGGTGATATAGTCAACAAAGTTTGCAAACCCAGACTTTAAGTGGAGATCGAGGAAGAAGCAAGAAAGCTGGGGGTCAAGACTTTTGGCTAGACACTCGTCTGCTTGGTAGTAGTGGATGAGGAAGAAATTAGTTTTTAAAAAAACTTTTCGTCTAAAAAAACACACGTCGACTGAACTGAAAGCTAGTTGAACGACACAACTTTAAAATTTTAATAGTATTTTCTATTTTTTGACAACTACTGGCCGAACAAATCTTTAGTATTTTGATAGATTTGAATGGTGTTTATAAGGCATGCGCATTAGCGACTTCTATTAATACATATAATAAGAAAGTATAATATTGTTACGTTCAAATTAATCTCAGTAGTTAGATACTAAGATTGAATGTGACTAAAGCGGTTATAAAGAATTACAACCTAACTTATGTAGCAGTTAAGAATTTTTGGCAATTACTGTCAAATAAGGTTTATTTTCAAACTAGTTAATCTTGAAATCAAATTTGTTTTTAGAATTTTAGCAAATATTAGTATCATAAACCTGTTTTGTTATGCTATTAATATTGATATATTCTTTGCTTTTTCGTTTCTCTTCATTTCTAGCCTAATAGTATAACAGCCTTAATATTTTATTGTATTACTTTTTTCATCGCTTTTTATAAACTTTTAGTTCATTTCCTATATGTTTTGTATATGTTTCAAGTTTTTTACGTTTACAGTGATACACAACGCTATGTACCAGGGAAGCATCCCGGGAGAGCTTGCTTCAGATCAATACCAGTTTCCAATAGCTATAAATCAGGCTAATCCTTCAATTAGGCTACCAAGTGCCGATCATCTTAGTCGGCAAACAATTACAAAGTAAGCTTGTATTGATGCATATTTAATAAACATTAGCGTTTAAAATGTGATAGCATTCAAACATTACAACAGTTCTATAAATTTCTATAAACAGCTTGTAGTAATGTATTTCGTAGGCTATATGATCCTCTGGAAACTACTACTGTAGTTACTATAAAGGATTAAAATATACCTGAAATATTTTGATATTAATCGCAGTTTGTTTAAAACACGCCATCTTCAAGATTGATGTTATCTAAAAGAAAATACGATTGAAACCTAACTGTATTTACACGTTATAGCTAGGACGGCAAATTATCGACAAGGAAATGAAAACTAGCACCAAGTTGGGCGCCAAATTGGTCTCAGATTTCAAAAGACTTAAATATGGTTAATATATTTAGGAGAGCGCTGCGCCTTTTCCAGTAGGTTCAGCAAATGGTACCTATGCATTAGTATAAATTATACGAAAATAAAATAGAGAGCTTACTGCACCGGTATGTAAGCAAAATTGATAGAATCTCGAACAGTGCGCCACTAAAATTACATGTAATGGTGCACAATTTAATTCGCAGTTAGAGTACAGATCGACGACACCTAACTTGACACATATCTGTATGAAAAATAAAGTATCTAAATTTGTAGTGATAGATAACTTCTACTACAGAAATCCTCGTCATTCACATTTTCCTCTATAAATATCAACGTTAAACAAATTACTTTTTTTGAATAGTAAATTATAAATACTCAATTACAAATTTTCGTTAAACAATCACGTTGCGATAGTTTACGTTTAAATTAGCGATGCTAAAAGTACTATTAATAGTTGTAAAGAATCTCGTAAGTCTGAATGTAATGTATGTCTCGTTAAATCAAACCTGTGACAATTGTTTGAGAACGTTGTAATCAAATTGCAGTTTAATAGTTTCTGTATTGGGGAAAGCCTAAAACCGGTTTACTGTTATTAATTTTTAGAAAACGTACATTTTGATAGGGACGGCATCGTCATAGGAAAGATTTAGTATTACGTTAAACCCTAATAAAAATTATTTTTCTAAACCAATTAATTTCAGGTTTATAATATCAGTAGTCCTACAGGATTAAATATTTCTAACTATATACCCTTTTCACCAATATTCAGAAGTATGTGAAGGGGGTTAAACATCCTGTGGCTACCAAGATTCCTCAACACAGGCATTTGCCAAACTAATAGTTTTCCGGTGAATCTTTTCATCCTATTAACATTACTTGAAAATAATGCAAAAACCAACACCTGTAGTTGCTTATAATAATCATCAGATTTAAGTACAATTATTTTTCGTCTTGAAATGGGTTGGACGCATACCTACATTGATTTCTATTCTGAGCTAGCCTGTGCATTTCCCAGATTTACAGCCTACATATTTCACTATCTGTGTGCAATAGTCTAACCTAGGTCTGCCTCTACCCTTCTTTTTTCCTATCTATATTTCTAATACAGTATTGCCCGAAATAAACAGTACTGAAACTAAGTTGGCGGTGTTTTTATGCGTGCGCTGTCACACTCAAGTTAGCTAGTATAGACCTGTCAAGTAAACCTCAAACAAGTAATTAGTAGGGCCTAATTGTTAAAAATGGTGTTAAGTACAGAGGAGAAAGTGTTTCTGGTAGAGCATTATTTTCGTTCATACGGAATCGGCCGACATAATGGTGCAAGTTTGCTATACGTGTCTGATCAATTCACACAAAGGTTTAATAAACGTTCTCCAAGTAATGCTGTAATTTTGAAGGTTATTGAAAAGTTTAGAAATACAGGTAGTGTATTGTGCCAACGAAAAGGAAACTCGGGGCGTCCCAGGACAGTTAACAACAACAATAACCATGAACGTGTTTTGAGCAAATCTTAGAAAATCCGAAAGTCAGCCAGGCAAGGACAGCGTTACAACTTGATTTAAAAGAACTTCCTTTCAAAGAATCCAGAAGGAGCTGGGTACATTTTCGTATGTGATTCAGGTACATCAACAACTACATCCTCGGGATTATCGCAGTAGAGTGGAATATTGCGCCAGAATTCTCGCGTTACAGTATGAAAATCCTGAATTTTTGAAAAATGTTTGGTTTTCAGACGAAGCACATTTTCACTTGTCAGGCTATGTGAATCGTCGCACAAATCGATTTCTGGGCTTTGCCAGACCCGATGAGGTTCAAGAGGTTCCTTTACAGAGTGAAAAAGTGAGTGTCTGGTGCTGTTTCCGGACACGGAATCATTGGTCCGTACTTTATCGAAGAGAATGGTAGGCAAGTCACACTTAATCAACAGAGATACAGACAAATTTTAACACGATTTATCCCTGATCTACGTCAATTCTGTCGTGCACGTAACTTGGCATTTCGAAACCAATTTTTCAGCAGGACGGGGCAACTTGCCATACTGCTGCCGCAATTCGTCAATTTCTTCAAGAACATTTTCCAAGCAAATTCATATCACGATTTACTGACTTCCCTTATCCTTCACATTCTCCAGACCTCACACCTCCAGACGCATACATTTGGGGCATGGCTATAAATGCCGTTTTCAAACGGGCACCACAAACCATCGATGAATTAAAGGATGCCGTTAGAGTCTTCTTCGCAGCCCTGAGACAACCCTTATTCAATAACATGACCAGAAACTTAGAACATCGTTATGAAGTCTGTCTCGAACGAAGAGGTGCACATTTAGAACATATAATAAAGTGTCAATAATATGTATTTTTAAATATACAAAACAATTACAATTTCAGTACTGTTTATTTCGGGCAATACTGTATATTCCACACTATTCCCTCGTGCCTTAGTATGTGGCCTATCATTTTATCTCTCCTGTTTGTACTGTTTTTCACATAGTTCTTTCTTCCCCTACTATTTCTAGAACCTGTTTGTTCTTACCTTGGGTGTCCATAAAATCTTCATCATACTTTTGTAGCACCACATTTCAAAGGCTTCTTTTTCCTGTCCGGTTCTCCTATTATCCAAGTTTCACAGCTGTACAGTACTGTGCGCTACACATATACTTTTAGCAATCTTTTCCTTGTTTCTGTGTCTGTTGTTTTGGACCACAGTAATTGCTTTTTCGTGTTAAATGTAGCACGACTTTGTGTTAATTTTTGTTTTATATCTTTTGCGCTTTTCGCATATTGCGTTATTTGGCTTTCTAAGAAGCGGAAATCCTTAACCTCTTGTAAATTTTCTCTTCGTATAAGTATTTTAGTTTTTGATTTATTTTTCCCACCTTTACATACTAGTACTTTAGTTTAATTTTTGTTAATTTTCATTCATTATCTCTCTGTTAGAACTGTTTCCATTTTATTAAGAGCTACTTCTAATTCTTCTTTCTTAGATGCTAATACCGTTATATCATCTGCAAATCTAAGCATATCAATCTTTTGTCCTTTCATAACAATTCCAAATGTGTTCCTGTATTTGACAATATTCATTGCCTCTTAGTTGTGTAAGTTAAACATTCACGGATATAGCATATCTCTGTTTCACTTCATTCCTAATATTTACTTCTCTACTTTCCTGCACTGTTTGCTCTTTGTATGTACGAGGGCCATTTTTTTTTCAACTTCCGATAGGCTATAAATAAAAGACAAGTTCATATAAAATAATAATTTCATTACCAAAAGATTGGTACACCTACGGTTACTTTTCGACATAATCACCGAAGAGATTAAGACATTTGTCATATCTGTGGACAAATTTTTCAATACCATGTTCAAAGAAAGTTGCCGCCAATGAATTCAAGTAGTCATTGACGTTGGTGTGAAGGTCCTCATTGGTTTGAAAGCGCTTCCCACCAAGCCGCGTCTTGAGGTCAGGAAAAAGATGACTGTATGGCAGATGATCGAAAATGTCCCATTCAAATTGTTCGAGAAGCCGTTGAGTTGCTCCAGCAGTGTGTGGACGGGCATTGTCGTGCATCAGAACTACTCGAGCGGACAGCTTTTCTCTTCGTTTGTTCTGAATGGCTCTACGCAACCGTCGTAAAGTTTCACAATAAACAGCTGCAGTGATTGTGGTTCCGGGCTCCATATACTCCACAAGCAACACACCTTGTTGGCCCCAAAACACAGTAGCCATGGTCTTTCTGTTGTTGAAGGTTTGTTTGAATTTCTTTGGTGAAGTTGAATGCGTCCATTGTTGTGATTGTCGTTTTGTTTCCGGTGTGTCGTATTGAATCCAGGTTTCATCCCCAGTCACGATTGATTTCAAAAAGTTGTCTCCTTCATCATGATAATGCTCAAGGAACTCCAACGCTGACGCCATTCGTCGAGTTTTGTGGCCGTCCGTCAGCATTTTTGAAACCTAACGTGCACAAAGTTTTTTGTAGCCTAACCGTTCAGTAACAATAGAGTACAAAACCTTGAAACTTTTGGAAATTCAGTAGACAAAGCAGTAATGGGGAATCTGCGGTTTTCTTTAACCATTCTGTCAACACGTTGAACCAGGTCATCTGAAACGACAGATTTGCGCCCTTGGCCTTCTTCATGATGCACATCATTACGACTATCTTTAAACTTTCGACACCGTTCACGCTCAACACCATCACTCATGAAGTTTTCACCATACACACTACATTTGATTTTCCAATGCTCCATCCGAAGGTACTACATTGGCCAGGAGGCGAGTTTTTTGTTGCCTGGAAATTTAGAATTTTGCCGAACTCTTGCCGTTCCAGGCAAGGTAGGGATCTTTAACGTGCGTGACAACACTCACACACGGGACCTCCATTTAACCTCTCATCCGAACGAGGGCGTAATTTTGTGAAAAATGCTCACCTGTCATTTTTCAAGCAGTCGACCGTGTCGGGATTTGAACCCAGGACCTTGGGATCCGTAGTCTTACGCTTACTACATTGATCCACGGCGACGCCTCCCCATACACACGACTCATTCTTCGATGGATTTCTGCAGCACTATGGCCTTCAGCCTGTAGAAAATTAATCACACTTCGCACTTCACACTTGGTGGGAGCATCAATAATAGCGGACATGTTTACGTGGCTGTAGCACAACGCCGACTGACGCCTGAATGTCAACAATGGCGGAGTGTGTAGTGCAAGAGCTGCGCAGTCACCTACAGCGCATGCCCGCTTTCTGTTACCCGCGTAGCGTCTGCACGGAGCGATTGGAGGTTGAAAAAAAATTGGCCCTCGTACTCTCCGTCTATCCCTAAAAGTAATTCCAATCATTTTGAGTATTTCGAACATTTTTTTTCCATTTTACATTGTCGAATGCTTTTTGCATATCTACAAACCCAATATACACGCTTTCTCCTTTTTCTATTGTCGTTTCCATTTCATCTTCAGAGCTAAAACAGCCTCTCTTGTTCTCCTGTTTCGCCAAAACCCAAATTGATCTTCTCCTAGTACCTCTTCAGTCCGTTTTTCCATCAGCCTTTGTACAATTCTAGTTAATATTATTGACGTGTGCTGTCAAACTTATTGTTCTCTGGTCGCCATGTCTAAGCTGGATTTAATGTTATTCCTTTCTGTTTCTTCCTTAATATCAGAAATTTCTTTGATATCTTTCAGTAATTCATTTGACTTTTTTTTCCAATTTTTCGTAGATATCTTTATATTTTAGCTTCTCAAAGTCAAAGTTCCTTTTTCCGTTTCTTTTCTCAAACTTTTAAATTTAAAAGCGGCCTTCATAGTTACATTGTTGTGGTCAGTGTCTATATCTGTTTAAGTGTAGCTTCTACAGTCTTTTACTTGATTCCTAAACCGTTGTCTATCAAGAATGTAATCTATTTGATATCTTCCTATATCTCCTGGAAATTTCCATGTGTATCGCTTTCTAACATGATGTTGAAATAATTGTTTGTGATTGTTAAATTGTTCTTGTTGCAAAACTCTACCAGCCATTTCCCTTGTCGTTTCTCGTGCCTAAGCCAAATAAACCTACTACCGCTCTTTTCTTGCTTTCACCTACCACTGCATACAATCCCCATAATTATTAAATTTTTATCCTTTTGCGTATCTTAGTACGTCTTCGATATCTTGGTAGATCGCTTCTACCTCTTCCTTACTGTAGTTAGAAGTGTGCGTGTATACTAGTATTATTACTGTATTTACTGGGTTAGATTCTAATCTAACCATGAGTACTCTTTCGTTCTTTTGTATATATTTTTCTATACAGTGTCATATCTTATTTCTCACAGCTATCCTCAAACCCGCATTGCCTTCCTCTGATCCTGTATGAATTAGCCTAAAGTCTCCGCTCCAAAAATCCCCCGCCTCTGGTCATCGAACTTCGCTTATCCCTACTATGTCTATTGCTAATCATTTTCATTTCAATTTTCAAGTTCTCTGGCTTTACCTGTCTGCTTCATGCTTCTGACATTCCATGCCCCGACTCGCAGAATGTTCCCGACTTATTTTCTAAACTTCGAAGTACACTCCTCCCAAAGTTCTGAATGGGGGACTATTGCAACTCCGAAATTTTTTACCTCAGGGGATGCCATCATACTTCAAAGGTAATGTGGTGGGGTCCCGTTGCCTTCTACATCGCAGTAGTGTGTCTTAGAGTGCTATATCGACTTCTATGGTCTCTGCAACCCTAAGTACTGCTGCCCTCCTTAGGGAACCTGTTTAAATCTAGTTCCTCACTAAAAATCCTACTACTTTGGTTGGAACTGTAGTTTGGATCTTTAGATCACTGGAGCTCTTAAGCCATTCTTCCTGTTCTAGTAATTTAGAACATCTTCAAGGTGCAGGTCCATTCAGGACGGATTTAAAGTATATTAACACAAAATTATTTCAAGACATATAAAAATATACTTTTCTAAAAAAAAGTTCTAACTTCAAATCTGGCTGGAATTCCTAAAATATAAATTTCCTAAAGGAAAATTTATGCCGTTACAAAACTATTTGACACTCCACATTTTTCCTGATTTTATATTTAATTATAAGACCATAAATCCCAAATTATTGCAATGTCGTTCATAAAAAATAAAAAGGCAGTTAACTCCCAACTTATTTTGTATATTTTCATTGTTCGTTCCAAAATTACTGAATGTGCTCCTTGTATTAGTTTGTTTACAATTCTGTGGTTTAAATTAGTTTACAATCCTTGATTTATTTAAGTTCCAATATGTATTTAACAAAACTGAAACGATTATCTTTGTGATTTTCAGTTTATGATTCCAATATAAATACAAATTGATTTGATTGCAAGTCTTGTTTTTGAACATGAAAATTAAAATTATGCATGGTGTTCCAATAACAGGTTTGTTGTTTGGAATTAACATTTCCTTCATGGTAATGGTAATGTGGTGGTTTCCCTCCAAAGTAGTCTTCTCCCGGAACTCCAAATGGGGGAATATTTCAACTCCTGAATCTTTTCCCTCAGAGAATGCCATCATGTTTATCACAATTTAAGTACGCTGTGTACTTGGGAAGTAAGGTAATGGTTTCCCATTGTCTTCCATATCGCGGTAACTAAGGTCTCTGTCACTCTAAGTGCCGAAAGAGCCGCTGCCCTTTTTCGGGGACCTGTCTTAGTCTGGTTCCTCACTAACGACTGTAACAATTTTATTTTTGCAGTAGGAGAATCCATTCATTAAACGTACAATGAATAGTAAAATACCTTTATTAATTAAAATAAATATTCAAGTAACAATCAAACTTTTATAGTATTATAATATCAAGGATTATTAGTCGAGTTGTTTCCGAGTTCGGTGTAATTTCACAGCCACTGGCGCGCGCGTGAGAGGTTCGAGAACTAAAATCCGGAACCTCCCACCATACAAGAAAGCAGCGAGCGCACTCGTCGATAGTTAAAAGTAGCGTCAAGATGCATTCTAAGAGAATGGCGAGTGACCTCCGAGTCGCTCTATGTTTGTGAAACACTTCCTGAGTAACGGTTAGTACCTAATCCACATTTTGTATATTCGTTGTCATATTAGCTAATTTACAAAATTTATTTAGCGCAACGACCCATTTGAACTCGCAACGACCCATTTGAACTCGCAACGACCTATTTGAACTCGCAACGACACATTTGAAATCCCAATGAGAAATTAGAAAACTGCATGGATAACGTATATATCGCACACCACGTCGAAAATCGCAACTGTAAAATTTGAGACAACATGATCCCTTTGAAGTTACAATTTAGAAAGCTTAATTTGTTGGCTACGCAATGAAAAATTATTTTAGTAAATAAATTTAGACAACGGAAGATTACGTTACAAAGTAATGCTGCCGTGATCCAAGTAAGGAACCCGCTTTGCTCCTACACCTGTGTTAAAGCATGGAAAGCAAGTATAATTAGTTGCTGTTCCGCGCTGCGAGGTAATTTCCATTACATCAAGGGACAACTGCTGCTCTTGGGTTCGTAATAGAATTAAGATTTCCTGAGTACTTTCCTTCTGAAAGTACATTATTTCATTTTGTTTGTTAGACGTACAAAATTGTTATTCAGTTTACCTGTAAATAAGCTGGTTTTCCCCAGTATTAAATTTGCTTTCACTTAGCTTCGTAAATACGTGATCACACGTGGCTTCAACGTAATTTAACAGCTGCTATTACATCACCTGTTTGTTTGTTCACTATTGTCAACAATTGCCCAATGGCTAACACATGTTTAGCATTTTAGTACAACCACTATTGATAACATTAGAGAATATCTTGGTGATTATTTTGACTTCAAACTAAATTTAAGTTTGTTAACCTAAAGAGAAAATTTCGTATATTCATTTGTAAATGACTCACACAGATCTGATTGGGTTATAAAGAAACTCTAGCATTTTAGTTACATAGAATTATAAAATATTTGAGTAAGGATTAGTTGATAACCTTTACTACCAGTTTTGCAAGTACTTCAAATTTTTATTTTATTTAATTACAATGATACTTTATTTACTGAAACCAAGAAAATTCTTATTAGTAAATTAATATTCTTCATTTAAAGTTTTTTATTCTGATCTAGTCTGATCAGACTTGGTAAACAAAAAGCAATAAGAACTAAAATTTTATGATCCCATTATGCAGAAAATATTCTCTATACTTTTAGGTATACTTGAGGGACGCAAATAGTGTTCCCATTTTTATGTGACTTAATTATTATTCTTTCTTACAGGAACAGCGTCTTATTCTGTTAAGACAAGTTTGTGTATCAACGAAGGCGATCTCTTTTTTGGGTCTCCAAGTCCGCCCTTAAAAAATAGCTATGCCCTAAAATAAATCAATTTGGACTTGGTGGCGCCTGTTTGTTTTTGTTAAGTGTAACCCTCCATAGATTTCGACTTACCCCCATTGCTCATAGCTCTACCCAAGGAATAGACCCTAGTTACGTCGGAAGACTTTGTTTTGCTGACCCCAACTTCTAGAGTCAGATGTATGTATTAAGAAGAGAGCATTAGTTAAGCTCAATTTAGGAAAGAATGTGACCGTTTGGGGTTAGCGATCAAGAAAATATAATACGTTTCACTAGCGCCCAACGCTTGGGGCTTCGAAATTTGTTTGATCAAAATTTATTTGGGGCTCGAAATTTGTTTGTTCAACGAGTAATTTGTTGAAATTCGTTCGTTCATAATTTAATTTAGCTCGAAAGTTGTTTGTTCATAATTTGATTTACCTTAAAATTTATTTGTTAAAAATTAATTTGCTTCGAAATTTATTTGTTCTAAATTTAATTTGATTCGAAGTTTGTTAGCTCTAAATTTATTTTCCTTTGAAGTCCATTTGTCCAAAAATTATTTTGCTCGAAATTTGTTTGCTTAAGGTTTATTTGACACTTAGATTTGTTTGTTTGCTTTTGATAAAAGATTGGTTGTAACGGTAATCCCCATACACTCAATTCGTTAATTTGGTCAAATTTACTTTTGACTTTAGTTCTGTTTTGACCCTTAAATTTTTTGATATTGTTTTGGCAAAAATAATTTTACCAAAAACATTTTTGATTTTTACCTTTAGTAGTACGAATTTGTTTTGATAGCTTTTGTAAGATTCGGATTAGTTAGATTTATCGGTTTGATTCCATTAGGTTGTAGTAACCATGTCGGAAAAATTCCAAATTGTTTGTCTACTTAAAGAAGAATTGGAGTATGAACTAAGAATCAGAGGAGTGGTAAGTGAGAGGCCAGTGTTGGAGAAACGGAAAATTTTAGGTAGATTGTTAGCTAAAGAAATAGATAAGCCTGGTTGTTTGGTTGACCTTTCGTGTTATGAAGTAGATTTTGCAACGGAAAGTAAAGAAATTTCAGTTTCAGTCGAGTCAGTTCGTAATATTGTGTCCGAGTTTGAGGGCGACTCATCAGACTCAATTTTAGAAGAGCTTGTTCAAGGATAAACCACCTTTCGGGACGAGCTAAGCGTATGAAAATCCTTCAATAAATCCCGATGAAGCAATTAAGTTTAGAAATGAGACCGTAGCAACGATATTAACTCTTGAAGCTGAGTTGTACGATAAAATCAATAAAAGTACAGAGTCCACCTATTTAGATCGGTCCGTTGTAGTATCTCCTTTAGTTAGTGCACCTATCCATTCGACTTCGTATGTAACACCTTCAGTACCTATAGGTTCATGGCCTGTAAAATTCTCAGGTGACCCCAAACAACTACATTCATTTTTAGATAGAGTTAGTGATTTAGCACAATCTCGTAAGGTATCCGAAGCTGACTTATTTGGATCAGCATGTGAACTTTTGTGGGTGACGCTTTGGTTTGGTTTAGAACAGTGAAAAATTCTTTGCGAGACTGGAACTCCTTGTTAGAACGTTTAAGGAAGATTTTCTACCTGGTTCTTCGGATGATGACATTTGGGAAAAGATCAGAAATCGTCGTCAAGGTAAAGACGAAAGGATTATTTTATTTGTCGCGATATGCAAACCCTCTTTAGTAGACTGACCAACGAGCCAGCAGAAGTTACTAAAGTTAAAATGATTAGAAGAAATTTGGTTCCTGAATATATTTCGGCACTTGCATTGTCGGACATTCAAGATTTGTCGACCCTAGTAAATTTGTGTAAAGGTTAGAAGAAGCTTCTTTGATGAAACTAAACTCGGTTTTGGCGTCTTCTAATAAACCTAATAAGATTTGCAACCCTCTAAGCATCCATATGAGAACAAACATCCTGGGTTGAATGAGAAAGTTTATGCTGTTAAGAGTAGGGTGTTTCAGAATAAATTAGTCAATCCTCAAGTAACAGTAGCGGATAAGAGCTCTTTAGAGTCCTCGGTTTGTAATTCCTTTAGTCCCGATAAAGGAATCATTTTGTTTGTTGGAATTGCTCCCGTAGTGGACATTGGTTTAGAGATTGTAGAGCAACAAAAAAATTTTTGTTTTGGATGTGGTCGAAAAGGCGTTAAGGCAACGTCATGTCCACATTGTTCAAAAACCAGTAAGGCGGCAGGTACATAGTGGTCGGTATCCTGTTCCGCGTCATAAGGCTACAGTTATGATTTGTAAACAAGAAAAATACTTTAGTAAAGACGAGTGGTCGAGATGGCTTACAGTTGTTAAAATTTTGTCAGGACTCTTCGAAGCCTAAGAATAATACTCTGTTCATTGAGAAGCAGTGTGATAATCGACCCTACATTATGGTGAAATTAATAGATAGAGACATTACCGGTCTTCTGGATTCGGGATGCACTACCTCAGTAGTAGGATCCTTAGCACTTTCAATTGTTAGAGATTAGACTTGAAAATTTTAGTTCAGCAAAAACAGGTATCACTACAGCTGATGGTTCAATAAAGTCTGTTGTAGGCTCAGTAGATTTGCCAATTTGTATAGGTAATGATTGCCGCATCCTTAATGCATTAGTGGTTCCGTCCCTACCGCATACATTTATTTTCGGTAGTGACTTTGCAAAATTATTTGGTGTAGTTGCTGACTTTAGAAGTAATAATTGGTTTATCCAAAGCAATGTTGGGAACGACATAGGGTATATAGGTCCGTCTTCCATCCCTTTGAACACTGAAGATTCTTTATGTGGTTTACATGACCTCTCAGATGCTCAAAGTGCGCAAGCACAAGAGTTAATAAATTCATTTAGTGAGATTAGCAGCGACGATAGATTAGGACGAACTCACCTAATCGAATTGGACATAGACACAGGCAATGCCAAACCCTTCCACAAGAAACCATATGTCATGTCACCATATATGGGTAAGATATTGAATGAGGAATTGGACGACATGCTTAGACTTAAAGTTATAGAACCGTGTACTAGTCCGTGGTCCTCTCCAGTTTTGTTGGTTAAGAAGGCAGATGGAGAATATCGCTTCTGTTTTGATGGTAGAACCCTGAACGACTTAACTGTTCATGATTCGTACCCCTTGCGAACGTAGATAGAATTCTCAATATGTTGAGAGGTGCGAACTACATTTCGTCTCTGGATTTGAGAAAATCGTTTTGGCAAATCCTCTTAGTGAATCGTCTAAGGATAAGACTGCCTTCAGTGTTATCTCACGAGGACAATATAGATTTACATGCATGCCATTTGGGTTGAAGAATGCTGCGCAGACGCAACAGCGTTTAGTAGATGCAATTTTGGTCCACGTTTTGAACCCCATGTATTTTGCTATTTGGACGACATAATATTATGTTCGTCATCTTTTGAAGATCATCTAAAGTTATTAGTAGAGGTTAAGCAACGTTTAAAAGAAGCTAACCTTACCATAAATATAAGTAAATGTGAATTTTTAAAAAACACTTAAATTTTTGGGTTATATAGTAGGTTCGAACTCACTTCGTACAGATCCCGATAAGGTGTCGGCGATGGTTAACTTTCCCGTCCGAAAACCACAACGGAAATTAAAGGTTTATAGGAATGTGCAGCTGGTACAGGCGCTTTATAAAGAATTTTTCGTCTTTAGTTTCGCCTATTAATGACCTCATTAAAAGTAAGAAAAAAGGTCAAACTGTAAACTGGAGTGCGGAAGCAGAAAATTCATTTGTGCTAATCAAGCAAGCATTAGTTTCTGCACCTCTTCTTTCGCAGCCAGACTACTCGGCACCCTTTATCGTTGAGTGTGACGCAAGCAACACTGGGTTAGGAGCTGTGTTGATTCAGAATGTAAACGGAGAAGAGCGTGTAATTTCGTACGCAAGCAAAACCCTGAGCCGTACTGAGCGCAATTATTCCACCACTGAAAGAGAGTGTTTAGCGGTTATTTTTGCAATTGAGAAATTTCGTCCGTGGGTAGAAGGAGTTCGATTCACCGTTGTCACCGATCATTTTTCGTTACTTTGGTTGAGTAATCTTCAGAATCCAACTGGAAAACTCGCCAGATGGTCAGTTCGATTAAGGCAACACTCATTTGATTTGGTGCATAGAAAAGGAAAGTTCAATATAGTTCCAGATTGTCTTAGTCGTGGTGTTCCTTTAGAAAATCCAGAAGTTAACTTAGTAGAGATTAAACTTGATGCAGTAGACTTGTGGTATGAGTCTTTGAGAAAGAAAATTTTGTTGTCACCGAAAAGCTACCCACAATGGAAAGTAGAAGATGGGTTTATTTATAAGTTTATACCTTCCTTATTACCGCATTCGGCGAATGTTGTAGAGTGGAAATATTTGGTGCCAAAGTCTCAGCGCGTAGATGTCATTAAATCATGTCATGACCCCCCTTCAGCAGGACATTTTGGTTCCTTAAAAACTTTGTCTCGAGTCCAAGAATTGTATTATTGGCCAAAGATGATCTTTGACGTACGTAAATTTTGTAGGAAATGTTTGATTTGTGGTGCTCAAAACCACCCAATAGAGGTCCCCTTGGAATGATGGGAAAGGAGAAAGAAGTTGGACTACCATTCCAAACCATTGCATTAGATTTGATGGGTCCGTTTCCTCGTTCCAAACGCGGACATAAATGGCTCTTAGTTGTTGGTGATTGGTTCTCGAAGTATTCGATTTTGCAACCTTTACGTAGTGCTACCGCACATTTGATCGAGAAGTTTTGGAAGAAAAGGTATTTCTTGTCTACGGAGTACCACAATTTGTTATTTGTGATAATGGTCCACAATTAGTTGGACGTATTTTTAAAGCTTTGTGTGCAAGGTACGAAATTCAAAAATTTGGTATAACGCTGTTTATGCTCCCCAATGCAATTTTGTGGAAAGAATCAATAAGACAGTTGGTACAGCAATCCGTACATACGTAGAAGAACATGATACGTGGGATGTTGAGATATCAAAGATCCAATACGCGATCAACTCAGCAAAACATGAGTCCACCAACTATTCACCAAATTTTTAGTTTTTGGTCGTCAGGTACCTTTAAGTGGAAAAGCTTATAAGGATAATTTTATACCTGGTGAGGATGTTGATGTCGTCTCCAGTAGTAGACCTTCTTATGTTTTGGATCGTCAACTTTTGTTTGATATTTTGGAAGTGTCCGTGAAAATTTGCATGTAGCTTATCAACGTTCGTGTAAACGCTACAATCTTCGGAGAAGAGACATTTCATTCCGAGTCGGAGAGTATGTTTGGAGAACTAATAAGGTCCTCTCGAGTGCTAGTGATAAATTTTCCGCTAAGTTAGCTCCTAAGTTCGTTATGAGTAAAATTCGGAAAAACATTCCAGTTTAGTATATGAGTTAGAAAACGAAGATGGAACAAGAGCAGGAAATGGCACATAAAGGACTTGAAACCAATTGGAGTATCAGATCCAAATGAAAATGATGATTTTGACGATTAATTCCGGTCCGGTCATCTCTTTGATATTAAGTAATGACGTAGTGGTCTGTTTTGTTTTGTTCCAATTCTTGATCTAGTGTCGGTCCACTAATATTGAGTATTTTGTTTGAGGAGTGAAATAAGTGGTTTGAGATTTTGTAAGTTTTGTAAGTTGAGGTGTGCCTTGGTGCACGCTGGTCGTTTTGCTCGCGCGTTGCTCGGAGATGTGTTTGGAGGATGTCTTTGACAGATATCCTTACAATGTAGAAGTAGGTGGGCTATTTAACTATTGGTCCTGATTTCTACATGTCAAGGTGGAGAGAATGAATTGTTCTTTCCTTGTTCCTTTTGACCGTTAGAAGTTCTTAGATTTGATAAGGTCAAAGTTGACTTGGTGATTTTCACCGTTTGGTCCATCACTAATGAGATCAGTTGTTCGTTAGCAATTAGTGATAGGATGATCAGTAGGGTGTAGGATTCTACAACCCTAACTGGGTTATTTTGGGTTTGAAATTTGATGAGTAACCTGATGGTCAGGTTACCTTTGTTTTGATTATCTCTTTGTAATAAAGTGATAATATTTTGTATTTGAATTTGTTAAGTAACCGTATGGTCAGGTTACCTTTGTTTTGATTATCTCTTTGTAATAAAGTGATAATATTTTGTATTTGAATTTGATAAGTAACCTTTTGATTAGGTCACTTTTGTTTTGGTTATCACCTTGTGATGATGCTTAAATTTAGACCTATTAGTAGGGTATTTATTTTGATTCTCACCTTATAGTGATGATATTTTGAATGGTAATGCTGTTCTGATGAGGAAGCATTCCTGTTTTTTGTAAATAGAGCTAAATGAGCTCCTGGAAGTGAAGTTTTTTGAAATTAGAAGTAAATTGTAAGTGTTTGATTTTAGGTCAGAAATATTAGCCTTATTAGAAGTAGGAATCTCAAGTCAATAAATTTTGTAAATTTAAATTCATTTGACCCGTGGAGTGTTTGACTCTCTAATTTGACCCTCCCAATTTTGATTATTACCGATTGTGACTCCGATTTTGTCTCCCGATGGACGTCAGGTACACGTAGTTACCAACACACTCTCAATTATAATTGAAGGTCCCCCCCATTTGAGTAAATTTATAAAATTGCATAGTTGGTTAGGAAGATAGGAAAGGCTAGTATTGTTGTAAAAAAAATTTTTTTGTATTAGTTATATTTGAAGTTTTTTTAAGAAAAAATTTTTTTTCTTTTAGGAAAGAGGTAGTGTAACAATTTTATTTTTGCAGTAGGAGAATCCATTCATTAAACGTACAATGAATAGTAAAATACCTTTATTAATTAAAATAAATATTCAAGTAACAATCAAACTTTTATAGTATTATAATATCAAGGATTATTAGTCGAGTTGTTTCCGAGTTCGGTGTAATTTCACAGCCACTGGCGCGCGCGTGAGAGGTTCGAGAACTAAAATCCGGAACCTCCCACCATACAAGAAAGCAGCGAGCGCACTCGTCGATAGTTAAAAGTAGCGTCAAGATGCATTCTAAGAGAATGGCGAGTGACCTCCGAGTCGCTCTATGTTTGTGAAACACTTCCTGAGTAACGGTTAGTACCTAATCCACATTTTGTATATTCGTTGTCATATTAGCTAATTTACAAAATTTATTTAGCGCAACGACCCATTTGAACTCGCAACGACCCATTTGAACTCGCAACGACCTATTTGAACTCGCAACGACACATTTGAAATCCCAATGAGAAATTAGAAAACTGCATGCATAACGTATATATCGCACACCACGTCGAAAATCGCAACTGTAAAATTTGAGACAACATGATCCCTTTGAAGTTACAATTTAGAAAGCTTAATTTGTTGGCTACGCAATGAAAAATTATTTTAGTAAATAAATTTAGACAACGGAAGATTACGTTACAAAGTAATGCTGCCGTGATCCAAGTAAGGAACCCGCTTTGCTCCTACACCTGTGTTAAAGCATGGAAAGCAAGTATAATTAGTTGCTGTTCCCGCGCTGCGAGGTAATTTCCATTACATCAAGGGACAACTGCTGCTCTTGGGTTCGTAATAGAATTAAGGATTTCCTGAGTACTTTCCTTCTGAAAGTACATTATTTCATTTTGTTTGTTAGACGTACAAAATTGTTATTCAGTTTACCTGTAAATAAGCTGGTTTTCCCCAGTATTAAATTTGCTTTCACTTAGCTTCGTAAATACGTGATCACACGTGGCTTCAACGTAATTTAACAGCTGCTATTACATCACCTGTTTGTTTGTTCACTATTGTCAACAATTGCCCAATGGCTAACACATGTTTAGCATTTTAGTACAACCACTATTGATAACATTAGAGAATATCTTGGTGATTATTTTGACTTCAAACTAAATTTAAGTTTGTTAACCTAAAGAGAAAATTTCGTATATTCATTTGTAAATGACTCACACAGATCTGATTGGGTTATAAAGAAACTCTAGCATTTTTAGTTACATAGAATTATAAAATATTTGAGTAAGGATTAGTTGATAACCTTTACTACCAGTTTTGCAAGTACTTCAAATTTTTATTTTTATTTAATTACAATGATACTTTATTTACTGAAACCAAGAAAATTCTTATTAGTAAATTAATATTCTTCATTTAAAGTTTTTTATTCTGATCTAGTCTGATCAGACTTGGTAAACAAAAAGCAATAAGAACTAAAATTTTATGATCCCATTATGCAGAAAATATTCTCTATACTTTTTAGGTATACTTGAGGGACGCAAATAGTGTTCCCATTTTTTATGTGACTTAATTATTATTCTTTCTTACAGGAACAGCGTCTTATTCTGTTAAGACAAGTTTGTGTATCAACGAAGGCGATCTCTTTTTTTTGGGTCTCCAAGTCCGCCCTTAAAAAAATAGCTATGCCCCTAAAATAAATCAATTTGGACTTGGTGGCGCCTGTTTGTTTTTTTTGTTAAGTGTAACCCTCCATAGATTTCGACTTACCCCCCCATTGCTCATAGCTCTACCCAAGGAATAGACCCCTAGTTACGTCGGAAGACTTTGTTTTGCTGACCCCCAACTTCTAGAGTCAGATGTATGTATTAAGAAGAGAGCATTAGTTAAGCTCAATTTAGGAAAGAATGTGACCGTTTGGGGTTAGCGATCAAGAAAATATAATACGTTTCACGACCCTGCTGCTTTGGTTGGACACGCAAGCCATTTCACCTGTTTTAGTTTTCTATAGAACTTCGGCAAGGTGCAGGTCCATTTGAAATGGTATACTTTATCATAAGAGGAAATTATACTAGCATTTCTACAGCATCCTGAACACGAATCAATGGATGGATATACGACAAGCGTTTGTCTTCGCGACAAGTAACACACGACAGTGATACATGTGTTTAAACGTACGTTTGTAAATGCAGAACACTTTAATCTAATATCTAAAACGTGGTTTACTCTTTCGTGAATGAAACTAAAGTCCCGAATTTTAATATCAAAGAAAGAAATATTTTATTTAATTAATTTTTAAAGAAATTTAATTTTCTATTAACACGTGGGGCTTTAACACGCTAGAATTTTAATCTATCCTTTTAAATTATTATTATACGATAGATTTATTGCAATAGCAGAGTTAGTGTTTGCTATTGAACTAATCAGACCCGCTAGAACATATGCAGATTTATTGTTTTGGCATCGTTCGCATTTTCCGATTGTCGCAATTTTCTTGAAGATCCCGTAATAATTTGAGATCAGTGGCGCCCAACTTAATTACGAACTATAACAGGTATTTCTCGATGATATCATTTTTAACCATGTGCAAACATTTACACAACCCCTTCCACAAGATAAGCGGCTCCCTTAGTTTATTGTTTATAGTCGAGGTTTAGGAAGTACAGAATTTGAAGCGGAGTACTTTTCCGAGACTCCTTGTGAAAAACCTACCCGGTTTCCTAGACGCTAAATTTTTTTCTTAACCATCTTCCCGAGTCTTTCGTTCAAATGAGTCCCGAGATAAGCTTTTTGAGGTTAGGTTACTGTTAGAAATAGATATTATTATTAAAAAAACACAAATCTCTTAATACGCATATCAGGACAGTCTTGTTTTTTTGTTAAAACTATTGCAGACTGTTAAGTGATTTGTGTTTTTCAATAATAATATCTATTTCTAACAGTAACCTAACCGAGGACTCGGTCGAACGTAAAGACTCGGGAGGATGTTTAAGAAAAAAAATTCTGCTTCCTGGACTTAAACTGTACGTAACAAAGCGAATGTATACTGTTTATTTGTATCACGTTCAACCAAAAGCTGCCATCATAATTCTGAAAAAGAACTTAACAGCAACACTAATCAGACAGTACTGCGACGAACACACGATTTGCGTAGAAATAAATACGGAAGAAGTTGGAAACTTTATATTAACAACAACATATTGCCAATTTGCCGAATAGATCGACCCTTGCCTCAATAAAATCGAACAAATTTCACAAACGTATAGACAACAACCCATAATAATCACGATGGACGCCAATGCAAAATCCGAACTCTGGCATAGTAATATTACAGACTCCAGAGGGGCAAAGCTGGAAGACCTTATAAATTCCGAAAGTCTGCATATCGCCAATAAACCAGATCAACCAACAACATACGTAGGAAGAGCCGGGGTAGGGACGAATATAGATGTCACACTAGCAAATGGTAACTCCATCAACTCAATTCACAAATGGAAAGTAAACAATCTTGTCACACAAAGCGACCACAATCTCATAACTTTCGAAGTAGGGACACAAAACAACACACAAGTAAAACAAACACAAATACACAAATATAATATAAAACGAGCAGATTGGGAAATACTCCTTGAAAATTTCGATCCCCCACCCGAAATAACGCGAAACGGCGACATTAACCAGTACTTAAAAGACCTCACAAAAAGAATAAAGGCGGCTATGAACATGGCAATTCCACAAATAGACTACAACAAAACACATACGAAACAACTAACATGGACAAACGAACTACATCAACTAAAAATAAGGACCAGAAAGGCGCGCAAAACCTACCAAAGATCGGTCACAGAGCAGGAAAAATTACACAACCTTGAATCATATAGAGACGTAAAAGCACAATACACACAAACATTACTAAAGCACAAAGAAAAAACTTGGAGAAAATTTTTAGTAGATCACCTGGACACGGATACTTGGGGAATACCTTATAAGATCGCCAGATCAAAGATTAGACCACCAACAATGTTCTCCACCGTAAATACAAACCACAAGACACAGACCACAAACTGGAACGACACGGCAAATACCCTTCTAGAAACGCTTTTACCAGATGACAACTAATACAACGAAACAGAGGCACAAAACAAAAACGAGAACAATCAACCACCAGATACTCAACAAACAAACAAGCAGAAGAATTTACAGAAAACGAAGTACTGGATGCACTGATGAAAGGCAAGAAAAAGAAAACACCCGAACCGGATGGAATACACAACGAGACTTTACAAGTTTTACGCACAAAATTATTAAAACCACTTACCTCATTAATGAACGAATGTTTGCAGCAGAAAAAGGTACCGAACATTTGGAAACAATCCTTAACGATAATAATTGAAAAGGGAAAGGCCAAGGAAATTGCCAACCCCTCAGCATACAGACCAATCTGTCTCCTAAACAACTTAAGCAAGATACAGGAACGACTGATTTGCAAAAGACTACAACAACACATGCCAGAAACTGGTGAACACCCCAACCAATACGGTTTTAGGACGGGAAAATCCACAGAGGATGCCATAAATAAAACTCTTAATACAGTACAAACCAGCAATGACAAATATGTTGTCACAATATCCATAGACATTAGCGGAGCATTTGACAACCTCTGGTGGCCATCACTCTTGACAAGACTACAACACATACACTGTCCAAGCAACATTTACATGACAATAAAACAATACTGCCAAGACAGGTACACGACACTACAAGGAACTACCGGGAAAGCACAAAAACTATTAACGAAAGGATGCCCACAAGGATCTGTCAGCGGACCCATGTTCTGGAACATAGTAGTTGAAGAACTGCTTGAGATTCTCGGAGGAGCAGAGGAAGTGTTGGCTGCGTATGCCTATGCAGACGATATTATCGCTGTTGTCGGGGGACGATCTCGCTCGGAACTCCAACAAAAATCGAAACATTGCATGACGCTCGTAAACGAATGGTGCGACGATAACAAATTACAGACATCCAAACACAAAGTAACCTACACATTGTTGAAAGGGACACTGACAGTGGGTCCGCGATTTCACACACAAGGGACACTAGTTAGAAGAACGCAAACAAACACCTACTTGGGAGTCAACATTGACGAAAAACAAAACTTTTGGCAACACATTTTAACAGCGTGTGCGAAGGCGAAAACTGCCATGTTCACAATTGTAAATATAGCACAGAACAAATACCGACTGCCCTTGAAACGGATACACCTTTACTTAAATGCCATATAAACAACAATAATGGCATACGCTGCTAGCTGCTGGGCCCACAGACTCAATCTGGTAAGGCCAAAAAAACAAAGTAAACCAAACCCAAAGGGCGATCCTAATACGACTGACAGGAGCGTACCGAACTACGGCTTTGGAGTCACTGGCAGTCGTGCTGGGAACGATTCCTCTAGACCTGCAAATTAAAAAAAGGGCCGCAATATACTGGCTAAAAAGAGAAGACCAAACAAAAATCAGGAAAATATTAGGTCGGGAAACGCACACAAAACGAGACATAAATGCAGCAATAATACAAGAATGGCAACTACGTTGGAATAACGCTACAACCGGAAGACGAAATTATGCACTGTTACCAAATGTACAAGAAAAACTGGACATGACACACATTAAACCCTCAGACGGACTAATACACTTCCTAACGGGACACGGACCATACCCCACATATAGACATAGGATGAACTTTCTAGAAAACAATACATGCGCATGCGGAGCAGAAGGAGACCCGGAACATCTACTGAGGGAGTGTCCTGGACTGCAACAAGAACTACAGGGAATACGAAACAGTATAAGGGACAAAACAACATACCAATTGCTACGAGATCCAGAAATGACCGCTCACCTAAATAATGCTACACAAATTATTACCAAAAAGGCTCATGACGAATACAGACGGCAACTCAGAAGAAGAATATAACTCACCAGATCACAACATTCAAGTGGATAACAAAACATCCCCTACTTACGAGTCTAACCAAGGCCGGAAGATATGGCAACATCTTCTTCCGGAATCCGGGATGGACCACCTACAAGAAAGGCAAGATACAACCAGTGATACAAAATATTTCTGGTTGGGAAAGAAAATAAAATTTAGCCAGATTAGGGACGAATACTTCCTAACAAATTACAATAACAAACAACCAATAACTTGATCAAATAATACAAGTATGAAAACTAAAATATTTACATATTAATATATACTCACATCTAAGCACACACACACGCCAACACACACATGCACACACACACACGCACACATAAGCGCACACAGAGCCAAGCATCTAGTAAAGGGAAAGTGCGCATAACACGCAAGGTGAGTACTAAGTACTCCGAACTCACATTGTGGTTGTGTGGACTAACCTGAGCTATTACACACATGTACGCACGCGCACACACGCACATGCACGCACGCACGCATACGCACGCGCACACGCGCGCACACCATCACACACACACACGCAAACACAGCAATACTGAAACATGTTGATCTTACTCCAACCTCAGGTTGCCGAAGGTCGGGGTCTAGTAAGGTGTTTCAATAGTATGTAGCAGTTAAGTAGGTAAAATAGGTTAAGTTAAAAAACTAACAGCAAAACATCAAATATAGCACATGTACAATAGGGCATAGAACGGTATGGTTTAAAATGTTAGGCGCCATACCAAATAAGCTGTTTTCGGAAATAAATGTAAATGTAAATGTTTATTTGTTAATAAAAAGCATAGGAGAGTATATGCAATACCAGATCTCACTTAAGCGTTACCAAATTCATTAATGGAAATGCACAGTGTAGATCAAAGAAATAATAATTTAATACTGCAAATTAAATAATATGTTTTTTTATCGTTTTTTTTCAAATATACTAAATACACCTATTTTCAGCTTACCATCACTAGAACCAGTTCTATTACCACGCACCATTGATGACCAAGCTAGCGTTATTACATCTACTTCAGCTGCTAGCGATATCCATAGTACAGAATATACAGAAAGACATTCAAATATAAAATAAAGAGCTCTCTCTACTTGATTATTTTTAATAAAAAATTGTATATTAACCAGATTTCTGGTTATAAAACTATTAGAATAGGTGCAAAAAATGTAAGTAATATTCTAGTCGAATGTACCTAAGAATACACTCTTAAGAGAAATGGGAATTTGTAAAACAAAAGTAAAAATAACTTGTAGATCAATATTAAAATAAGAAGGTACACAATTAGATTTTGTAGGTATTTTTTGTGAGATTAAAAAAGCAGTTGACGTAAATATTTAATTGTTTTTTCGTATCAACTCAATCGAACAATACATTGTTGCCAAAGGTAGCTGTACATATAATTTAGCTTTAATTGACATGAGCAAAGTAAGACTAATTAATCATTATTTTTAATAAACCCTTTTTGTTTCTATTCTGCAAGGCAATGTTTGTACTTTTGAACTATTTGTTTTTCAGAATTGTTTTTTAAAGACGCTTAGAAAATAGTATCAAATTCAAAACTTTAAAGAACATTGAAGAAATTTCTAGCTTTTAACGTATATTTTGTAAATACAGTGTAGTTCATAGCGTCTATAATAAATTGATCGTGCAATTGCACTTTTTTAATCCATTATTTTCCAGTGGCCACTAAATAAAAGCTTTCATGTTATCGTTTATAGGCTTGTACCCAAAGCACATTTGTTACGGACGTTCGTTAGAAGTGGAGTTGAAACTAAACTAGTAAGTAGTTTGGGTTTATAAAGTAGACTTAATTTATAGGAGAACCACTTCGAGCTTTAAAGGTTTCTAAAACACCGGGATTATGTATTAATAACCGTAGGTATAAATATTCACAATAAAAATACATGCAAGATATAATGCAAGGTAAATACCTGCAATATGTCTTAGTCTGGTTTCTCACTAACGATATTACTTCTTTGCTTGGACCTGTAGTTTGGCTCTTTAGCTCATTAGAACACGCAAGTCATTTCACCTGTTCTAGTAATCTAGAACTTCGGCAAGGTGCAGGTCCATTCCAAATGGTTTTACAAAATACAATTTACAAAATTAGAAATACAATAATTTATGCTTCCGGTGTCGACATCACGTTATGATTTTGCAGTAAAAACATTCTCATGGTAGGTAGCTCCTCGATATGCAAGTTACAACGCTTTTGCAACCATGTGGTATATGGTATCCATTTAAATGGTTTCTCAGTTTTAAAATATATATCTTGTTGCACATCTATGATCTCGCGATCTTTATCTAGGAAGCGAAGTGTTACCAGATTTGTCCACGGTTCGTATAGTGCAGCCATTTCAGCGTCATCCGGTGGAGTTACAATGATCACATTTCGATTTTAATATGCAGTAATCAAGCCCGTCGACTTTGCCAATAACGTTATATTGTTGAGTAATTGGTACACCTTTGAGACGTATCTCTGTATACTCTTAAACGATTGTGTCGTAGTCGCAGGTCAGCTGAACCATACACAGCTCTCGATATACCATTAGCACAAAGTTTGTTACGTGCCGAAAAATCGGCACTAGATATTCTTAATTAAGTTTTAATATGTGAGAATTTTGCGCCATAAATTTAAAAGGACGTGTGCGTATTTCCGTCACTTCAGATAGTGCGTTGCGCGAGATTTGCGTGAAGAAGTAGCCTCGGAGATGTGAAGAAGGGTGTAGTTGGTCTGGTATCTTATCGTATCTTTTTGATATGTAGGTCCCTTTTTCCCTTATCGTTGATTATTGTTCCTTATAAACCAATTTCCCGTCCTTCCCTCTACATAGGAAGAAGACAAATCAAATTTGGTTTCAACCTGGCTCAAGAATTTCCACGCCCGAGAGATTAGCGAAGTAACCGACGCCCGGAAGACTAGCGAAGCCACGGCCGACCATCATGGAGTAATCCGGAAGGAAGCCGCCGCCATTATGGAGTAATCCTGAAGGAAGCTCTACATGTTCACGTGAGTGCCCCCTTTGGGGATTTCTTTAAAATTTATTTTCTTTAAAAATTTGTGTAATTATGTTGCAATAAATTGCATATTGTGTGACGTCATCTATAATTTGCGCGTCAATTTTTACATTATGTAATATCGCTACCAACTATCATCAGTGGCTCGCGTACCTCTTTTACGGGGGTATAATAAGTTTGGTATGAAAAAGTCATACCAGTACTTGCCTAGACACGTTACTTTGAAGAGCTCTCATCGACTTAGATGTAAGGAGATATGCATCAATCACTCCACATTTTCGCGACGTCTTTTTCAGAGATCTGTTAAACAAGAGTAAACCGCGTGTCTACGAATCGGGTGTCGTTAATTTGGATACCACAAATGAAGCGGGTACTCATTTGGTTAGGTACCGAAAAAGTGATAATACCGTGCTATACTGCGGTTTCTTTGGAGACTTGGGACCGCCAGAAGAAGTTGAAAGTTATTTTCGAGGTTGTGAGATTTATTACAACAGTGTACCGGAACAAGCCTACAACACATATAATTGCGGACAGTTAGTGTTAAAGTTTCTGTGTGGAAATGGCTAAAAATGGGAGCGTGTTTGGGTACGCTAACGTTACATCAACAAGGTCCATTTACCTACCAATTAAATTGAATCAGGACCAGGAATATGCTTTAGGTTTAGTGTCATTGAACACATGTAACACTGTACCAAATGTACACTCCGAAAATAATGTCTTGTACTTTGACGATTCAGACAAACGCAAAATAAACGTAATTATACAGGGTGTGTTCAAACAGTGTTACAGACATCAAGGAGAAGATTGGCAGTTTTTTCAAACTTAGTGCAAATAACAACACTTTGAAGTGCTCTATACAAAGTAGTGTACCGATTGATTTTGAAGCTAATCGTGTAAACAGCATTGGAAGCATTTTGGGTTTTACCAACCGCAAACTCGCTGCAAACATCTTACATATCGCAGACCAACAGGTTAATATAATCTCGGTGTCGAACATTTTTGTGGAAAACAATATCACCACAGGTGCGTTTAGAAATAATGCTCTGACTCACAGTATATTCGAATTCAGTCTATCTATGCCGCCTGGATATAATTTGGAAAAGGCACCTAATCAAGTTATATAATACCCACTAAGCGTATCCGAAATCGATAAAATTGCAATCAAATTAGTCGACTACTTGGAAGAGTTGGTAAACTTTGCGCGGAAACTTTTACTTACGTCCGACTAGAAATTATAAACGTCAAAGGAAGTGCCTATTGATTTTGTGTATATTGTTACGTGCCGAAATTGGCCGTAAACATTCTTATAAGTTTTAATATGTAATAAGGACGTGTGCGTATTTCCGTCACTTCAGATAGTGCGTTGCGCGAGATTCGCGCCGACGCGTGTGAACGAAGGAGGAGAGTGGGAGATTTCCGAGAGACGCGGAGAACTAGCCTCCGAGATGGGAAGAAGGTTGTCGTTTGTGTCTTACCGTATCTTTCTGTTATGTAGGTCCCTTTTTGCCTTCTTTTGATTATCGTTCCTCATACCCGTTCCTGTCGCCCCTCTACATAGGAAAAAGAAGATATTAAATTTGGATTCCACCTGGCTCAAGAATTCTCACACCCGAGAAAGATTAGTCAAAGCCGCCGGCGACCATCATGGAGTAATCCTGAAGGAAGCTCTACATGTTCACGTGAGTGCCCCCTTTGGGGTTTTCTTTAAAATTTATTTCCTTTAAAATTGGTGTAATTATGTTGCATTAATTTGCATATTGTGTGACGTCATAGATAATTTGCGCGTCAATTTTTACATTATGTAATATCGCTACCAACTGTCATTAGTAGCTCGCGTACCTCGTTTACGGGGGTATAATAATATAAAACACGATACCACACGCCTCGACTATCAAAAGTGCCTACAATGTCACAATGTCAAGCTTTTAAGAGACTTACATCAAAATAAGTTCGCGTTGTGACATCCTTGTCGCATTTGTCGTTTTTCCTTGTGTCGCTGTAAGCTGTCCATTCTCGTAAAAGCGATACCGCAAAACATACAGTTAAAGTACTTTGCTGCTGACGGATGTATAAGCTTAACCGTGGACGATGTTACACCACGGCATTTGTTCTGGTGCCGTTTGAGAGCATCCCTCCTGGTAAAGTAGACGTGACAGGGCTCGCGTTTAAAAACGTTTGCAGGTACCATTTTAGTACAAAACAAAATCCGCACTATAGGACTTTGGCGAAACTTGTAAGCCAACTAACTTATAACTAAAGAGTTTACTCTTGCGAACCTGATTTATGTATCCTATAGAATGCAAACCGAAGGTTTCCGAAGACAGCCGAACGATGTTGAGGATTCAGCGGGGAACTAAATGACGTTATCTTTTGACAATCCTTGCTGCTCGTCCAATACATTTAGCGCCAATGCATGCACCCGGTTCGCATCGTCGATGCTGCGAATGCAGTTAGTAGAAACATCGGAAACGTTTTCCATGTTATACGGATCAACAATCGCATCGCGTGCATATTAAGAATCCAAAAGCGTGGAATCACACACAAATTGGTTGTGTGGTAGTCGTGTGGTAGAAGTTGCAAAACTTAATAAAACACTTTAAACCTTTAATAAGGGAATACCAAACATGTTGTCTACAGGATACTTACTAATAAAGCAATTTTATTTTAAATAACTTCTACGTCATATTTTCGGAAATGGCAGGCTTGAATATTTTCTTTGAAAACAATCGAAGATTACCGAAGACACTCGAAGAGTGCACAAACGCGGTCACTAAACCAATTAGCATTAATACCGAGTATTCTATGCTTTCGTAGGTTGCTCAGTTCCTAGAACCAAATCTTCCGCATAGCGGTCGGTAGCACGTAATGATTTCTAGAACCGGCAAGTACTCGACATCGCCCAAATAGAGAATTAGATGCTCGATGTTTGTCAACTTCCGATTCCCTCATAAAAGGTACAAAAAACTCGGCCAATCATCTATCTAACTTATACTTCGACCCGCCCCCATTCTGATAATTTCCAAACATTTTACAAACGACAATGGTCTCAGAATTTTTAAACCTTCGAGTGATCTATAAGTCGTGATCAATTACACATCCGAGCTACCCGTAAACTAACAGTGCGCTGTATAATACATGCATACCCCTTCTCTGCGCTACAGCTATTCTTGTAGTTGCTTGAAAAAGTCAGTCGCCCTTTTTACTGCTAGGACCGCTGCAAAGCAGCATTCTATACTTTCTTTAAAAGTATAGCACATCGCGCACTTTTTTGTATTGTAATTAAATTTTGCTCATGTTGGCTATTACACTTTCGCATATTTAAACAGCTAATACGATCGATTAACCACTTTCGATTATTCTAACGGGAACCACCATACATTCCGCCGCACCGTTTTTTTTTTAATACAACGATCCTATGGGTTTCCACACACTAACGTATCTTTTCTACTATTTGTTAAACAAAAACTACCGGCATCGACATGTCTGTATGTGGACGTAAGCAGATGTTGTGGATGTGTACGAGAATATGTAACCATATACATTAATCACTCTAAGCTATTTTATTTAGTCCAAGATAGCTACTATTTTTCTAGACCACAATTACTAATCGCCTTTATAGGTTTACCATTTCTACCATTTCCCAATGACTGGTGCTACGTACATGGAAACTTTAATTTCTTATTGGAGAGAATTCTTATTCTCTCACTCACTGTTGCGTTGTTGCATGCCCACCCCTTTTGGGAATATATGCTCGTTATAGGTTGTAGCACCCACGGTTTTACTTAGCTACACTTTGTGAGACCCCTTTAATCTTTTTAATCGTGTCCTTCTCGCTTACAATACATTACATGTGATTTTCCAATGCTCCACCCGAAGGTACTACATTGGCCAGGAAGCGAGTTTTTTTTACCTGGAAAATTTTGAATTTTGCCGAATCCTTGCTGTTCCAAGCAAGGTAGGGATCTTTAACGTGCGTGACAACACTCACATACGGGACCTCCATTTTACCTCTCATCCGAACGAGGGTGTATTTTTGCGAAAAATGCTCGCCTAACATTTTTCAAGCGGACCGTGTTGGGATTCGAACCCAGGACCTAGGGCGTAGTAGTCGCTTACAATACAGTAGGACTTAGCCCTACTACCAACAAATTCTAATACTAGATCCCCATTAAATTCGTCTTTGAATTTCCCTACAACTTTTTTGTTGACAAGCGGTATATTGTATTTATTATCCGCGGGGTAGTCACACTTTTAAGATAAATATATCTTTTTTTGGTATCAACTAATATTAGATTTTTAGGGAGCCAAAACCTGTAAATAGATTTTAAATAGGACCACCCCTACAAAGTCACGCCTTTTAAAGACTCAAACCTTTAATTTTTACCCATCTTTATTTAACTACATCTTAAAACCCTTTTTCGCTACCCAAGACATATGCTTTAACCAACCATTTCCCTAGAAATCTAAAACCGCTGTGTCCCGCGAACACAACCTGGAGGTAACACGTATATTCTGTCAACCGAGATAGAAACAGGAAGGATTTGGAAGGTGGGCGAAGAACTTAAAAATTATGGAATTTGAAAACTAATATATACAATAGATTTACAAATTCTGTACAACTATCTTAGATTTATATCTTTATGCCCCCATGCGTATGTTGATGTGCTCTCATGATGACGTTACGCTTGTCATCTTCCCTCGATAAACTAATTTTATTAATAAGCTCCGCGTACAAATCGTATTTTTTTACTCCAGATACATACGCAGGCAAGTACTCGATACCATCCAAATAAGGAATTGGATGCTTGGTGAGTGTTAACATCCGCTTCCCTTGTGCACATCAACATACGCATGGGGGCATAAAGATATAAATCTAAGATAGTTGTACAGAATTTGTAAATCTATTGATATATTAGTTTTCAAATTCCATAATTTTAAGTTCTTCGCCCACCTTCCAAATCCTTCCTGTTTCTATCTCGGTTGACAGAATATCGTTACTCAGGTTTTCGGAACATAGATTTCTAGGAAATGGTTAAAGCATATGTCTGGTACAAAAGGGTTTTAAGATGTAGTTAAACAAAGATGGTAAAATTAAAGGTTTGAGTCTTTAAAAGGCGTGACTTTGTAAGGGGTGGTCCTATTTAAAATCTATTTACAGGTTTTGGCTCCCTAAAAAAATCTAATATTAGTTGATACCAAAAAAAGATATATTTATCTTAAAAGTGTGACTACCCCGCGGATAATAAATACAATATACCGCTTGTCAACAAAAAAGTTGTAGGGAAATTCAAAGACGAATTTAATGGGGATCTAGTATTAGAATTTGTTGGTAGTAGGGCTAAGTCCTACTGTATTGTAAGCGAACTACGCCCTAGGTCCTGGGTTCGAATCCCAACACGGTCCGCTTGAAAATGTTAGGCGAGCATTTTCGCAAAATACACCCTCGTTCGGATGAGAGGTAAAATGGACGTCCCGTATGTGAGTGTTGTCACGCACGTTAAAGATCCCTACTTTGCTTGGAACAGCAAGGATTCGGCAAAATTCAAAATTTTCAGGTAAAAAACTCGCTTCCTGGCCAATGTAGTACCTTCGGGTGGAGCATTGGAAAATCACATGTAATGTATTGTAAGCGAGAAGGACACGATTAAAAGATTAAAGGGTCTCACAAAGTGTAGCTAAGAACCGTGGGTGCTACAACCTATAACGAGCATATATTCCCAAAAGGTGGGCATGCAACAACGAACAGTGAGTGAGAGAATAAGAATTCTCCAATAAGAAATTAAAGTTTCCATGTACGTAGCACCAGTCATTGGAAATGGTGAAATGGTAAACCCATAAAGGCGATTAGTAATGTGGTCAGAAAATAGTAGCTATCTTGGACTAAATAAAATAGCTTAGAGTGATTAATGTATATGGTTACATATTCTCGTACACATCCACAACATCTGCTTACGTCCACATACAGACATGTCGATGCCGGTAGTTTTTGTTTAACAAATAGTAGAAAAGATACGTTAGTGTGAGCCCATAGGATCGTTGTATTAAAAAACGGTGCGGCGGAATGTATGGTGGTTCCGTTAGAATAATCGAAAGTGGTTAATCGATCGTATTAGCTGTTTAAATATGCGAAAGTGTAATAGCCAACATGAGCAAAATTTAATTACAAGACAAAAAAGTGCGCGATGCTATACTTTTAAAGAAAGTATAGAATGCTGCTTGCAGCGGTCCTAGCAGTAAAAGGGCGACTGACTTTTCAAGCAACTACAAGAATAGCTGTAGCGCAGAGAAGGGTATGCATGTATTATACTAGCGCAATGGTTTAGTACTCACGGTTTAAATCTTCGGATGTCTTGTAATTGATTTCGAACGATTATAGAATGACGTCGAAGTATTAAAAATGAGACCATTGTTCTATTAGTAAATGTTATGACAAAATTCATCAGTTTAATATGGGCTAGTCGAACCCGAATCTAGTGTAACGATGGATGATTGGAGTCTACTTCTAGATGGCAACTCGAAGCATACGACATAATAATGCATCAGTTTAACCCTATTTGGGCAATATCGGTGTAGTACTTGCCGGTTTAAAACTATTAGCGTGCATACCGAACGCATATGACGTGAAGATTTGAGTTTCTTATGAACAGAAGCTATAAATTACTTGGTATTAAGCCAATTGGTAGTAAAACAACACGAATCTGTGTAAATTGGTAACTTCGATGTTTTAAAGAAAATATTCAGCCCATTTCGAAAAAGACTAAATGATATTTAAAATAAATTGTTTGATAGTAAGTATTCTATAGACAACAACGTTCAGCTCCGCCAGCTGTTAAAGGGCCTAGTACGAAACAACCACGAATTCTGTGTAAAGTATGCGATTTCGAAATGGAAAAGACTACCTATGCCGCACACTTGAGAAGCAACAGACATAAAAATGCATCAGTTACCGCTACTAGGGAAGATGGTGTAGAAATGGTTAGCACAGCGTTTAACAACCGTATGGCTAGCTATCGCATAAAGAACGCCAGTGTTGACGATGGAGTGTCCGAGTTTCTTTGGAAGCAGAAAAAGCGGTTTATTCGATTACTTAATGAAAAAGGAATACAATATACAGCAATAAAAGTCTATTGCGAACTCTACGGCGTTTACACCAAAATGGGAGAAGAGACTACCGACGTAAAATCCTTTAACACAAAAAATATGGTTATAACGTCTTCTACTAATCTGGAAAATATCTACGAGGTCTTAAGCGAAGCCATGAGAACAAAATCAGAGGAATTTGAAACATGTGGCTCCAGTTGGTCTTTGGAAAAGGTGCTCTATTTAGAAATAAATATTAATAAGTATAAGCCGATATGAGGAGTTCTAGGTTAAGAATAAAAATTGTGAATATGTATTTAGAAATGTGGTTTACAAAATTTAAACTGTATTAGTAAAAATTGTCTGTGATAAAAAGTTTTAAGAATGGTTTTTAGATTTTCTTTTAGGTATGAGCTGCAGGAAATTTATAATTTAGAAGGTGTGTGTAAAACGGTAAGGCGTGGTTCGATTTTAAATCTATTTACAGATTCGGATTGTACGTAAAATTGTGGACTAATTTGATGTATTGCATGGCTAAAAAAAATTTATAAGGACGGCCAAAAAACGTTGATGGTAAAAATCTTAAAATGAGGGTAGCTCCCTGGGGGGTGGTGCTATCTAAAAAATTCCTAGACATTCGGGTAGCTGAGAGAATTCTAATATTATTTGATACCAAACAAGGTACATTTATCTCGTGGGTGGAAATGTGGAGAAAGATTTATCTCGCAGAGGGTATATGTGTAACTTTGTAAGGAGCCGTCCTATATCAAATTTGTTTGCAGATTCGAATTCTGCGTAAAATTCTAGACTAATTTGATGTGTCGCATGTATACAAAAATTTATAAGGACGGGCAAAAGTCGCTACCAGCAAAAATCTTAATTTGAGGGTAGCTCTCTGGGAAATGGCTGTATCTAAAAAATTTCTAGAAATTTGGGTAGCTGAGAAAGTTCTAATATTAATTGATACCAAACAAGATAGGTTTATCTCGAAAGATGCAATGACTTATCGAAGAAAACTATTTGGTTCAGAATGCAGTAAAAAATTCCTAGAAATTTGGGTAGCTGAGAAAAATCTAATATTAATTGATACCAAACAATATAGATTTATCTCGTGGGTGCGGTGCCAATAGACACCGAGAAGTATCTCGAAAATTTTAGGGGTTAGGTTACCGATTTTTTAGGGTAGGGATGGTTGGTGTAAAAAATTCCACAAGGCGGTCCATAAGGCGGAGCAAGGTGGAGATTTCTTTAACATAAGACTTTATAGTGTGAATTTACATGTAAATTTGGTCCAGATGAGTGAGGAAATGAGGGATTCTGGAGGTTAATGAGGCAGTGAGATTCTTAATAATGGTCTACTGGCCTTACTTAAGGTCGGTTTGAAGCAGCTCTAATTTTTTCTCTATTCTGTGCTAATCTAAAAAGTTCTACATACCCTTCACAGCTTAAATTTCTAATAATTTGACTAATATAGCTTGGTCTAGGTCTTCCTATACTCTTCTATCTTTTTCCTATCTACCTGGCTCAACATAAATATTAGCTAACTGATGGTTGTGGACTTGTTTACATGATTCCCATTTATAAGAATATGGAATATTAACTGGTTATCCCCTTCAAAAAAAGGAAAAGCGTTAGATTATATGTTTTGGTAAGGCTTAAGCAAGGAATCGCTGCCAACATGCCAGACCGCTACCTAATTGTGAGTTATGTCAAAGAAACGATTATTAAGTTATATGTCATGGTAAGGCTTAAGCAGCAAATCGCTGCCAATATGCCAGACCTTAAATGTGATTTTCCAATGCTGCACCCGAAGGTACTACATTGGCCAGGAAGCGAGTTTTTTTACCTGGAAAATTTAGAATTTCGCCGAACCCTTGCTGTTCCAAGCAAGGTAGGGATCTTACCCGTGCGTGACAACACTCACACATGGGACCTCCATTTTACCTCTCATCCGAACGAGGGTCTATTTTTGTGAAAAATGCTTGCCTAACATTTTTTAAGCGGACCGTGTCGGGATTCGAACCCGGGACATTGGGCGTAGTAGTTACACACATACCACTACGCCACGGAGCCTTCACAACATGCCACACCGCTAACTAATTGTGAGTTATGTCATGGTGACATTTAGGTAACTGATTTTTAATTATTTATTTTGTTTTGTTTTGTTTTCGAATTTCCTTAAGGTCGGATTGACGCAGCTCTAAATTCTTTTCTATTCTGAGCTAGTCTAAAAAGTTCTACATACCCTTCACAACTTTAATCTCTAATAATTTGACTAATATAGCTTTGTCTAGGTCTTCCTACTTTATTTTTATTTGGAAGTCTATAATATAAGAACTTGCTAAATAGTCCCGCATGTTTTACTGGTGCCCTATCATTCTATCTCTCCTGACCTTTAATGGTTTCCACATACAGGGTTCCTCACCTATCCTTCTATAAACTTCCTATCTGACCAACTAATCTTTAACATTCTCCTATAACACCAAGTTTCAAAAGCTTCTATCTTTTTCTTGTCTATCTTTTTAATTGTCGAAGTCTCACTACCGTATAATAGAACGCTCCATAAGAACGATTTTAAGAAACTTTTTCTATTAACTAGACTAATACTATTAGCTATTAGTAAGTTTTTCTTTTTTAAAAGCATTTTTTAAGCTTGAGCTATTCTAGTTAGTATATCCCTTCTATGCTACGTCCGTCCTTAGTAATTATACTACCGAAATAGCAAAATTCATCTAACTCCTCAAACTCGGTATTACCTATTTTTAATTTTGGTTTAGAACTAGGTTGTAACTCACTTGTCATTATCTTTGTCTTTCCTGAGTTAATTCTCGTACTATAGTTACTCTGTAGTATCTTATCTAAAATATTTAAAAACTCTCCTAACTCTTTTCTAGACTCTGCTGTAATGGCTATATCATCTGCAAAACGTAATATGTCTATTTTCTGTTCCTGTACACTAATACCTATCTCTTTTCTGTTTCTAGCAAAGTTTAAAGCTTCCTCAATATAAACATTAAAAATCAAGGGAGATAGTATATAGCCCTGTCTAACACAATTTCAAATCTTAGCATCTTTTTTTATTTTATCTAATTACTACGCTTTGGTTTTTATATGGACTATAAATAATTTTTCTATCCCTATGAGAGATTCCTATTTTTCGGAAAACTTCGAACATAACAATCCAATTAACCCTATCAAATGCCTTTTTTAAATCTACAAACGCGAAATGAGTCTTTTTATTTTTTTGTAACCTTTTTTGTGAATTACCTTAATCATTAGTATCGGTTCTCTAGTCCCTCTGTCTTTACGAAAACCACTTTGGTCTTCGCCTAAATAATTCTCATTCAAAGTTTCCATTCTATTTTTAATTATTATTGTTAGTATTTTGGAAGCGTGGGAAGTTAAACTAACCGTTCTAAAATTCTCACACCTATCAGCTCCTGACATTTTTGGAATTGGAATAATAATATTTTTGTCGAAATCTATTGGGACCTCGCCTGTGTCATATATTATTTTTACTAGTTCATATAATCTGTCTAAAGTTTTCTGACTTGCATATTTTACTAATTCTGCGGGTATATCGTCTATCCCTGGTGCTTTATTTAGTTTAAAATCCCTAATAACTCTATCAAATTCATTTCTTAATATTGAGAACCCTCTTTCTACATCCTCTTCTTGATCGTTCTCTAACTCATCTATATCGTATCCTTTATATAAATCTTCTAAATATCTTTTCCGTCTATCTGCTATAATTTATTAGAAGCTCATTATTCTCATCTTTAATACTATTATATTTTTCCTATTTTCCCCGAAAAACTTTTTAACTGCTCCTGTCTGTCTTACTTTTTGTCAAATCATCTTGTATTCACTTACAATTCTTTTCCATCCATTTATTTCTAGCTTTTCTACATTCATATACTATCTTATTTCTACCTCTATTATATTTTTGCTTACTTTCAATATTCAATTCTCTGAAAGGTTTAAGCTTTCTTCTATTCTCTATTAAATCTAATATCCCCTTTGTTTCTCAGGGTTTTCTCGCTTCTACTATTTTCTTACCTATAGTCTGTGTTGCTGTATCATATACAGCCTTTTTTATTTCTTTCCATCTATTTTCTACATTCCCTCCTATAGCAATCTCTTTGATCTTATTATCTAATACTTGTTTGTATTCCTCTTTTACCTCACTAGCATTATCCTCTCTTTTAGCCTTTTTCAATTTTTTGAATTTTAAATTACACTTCATTATAACAATCTATGTCAGCTCTTGGATAACTGGATAACTACGACAGTTTTTAACTTGGTTTCTAAATCTTTGTTTAACTAAAATATAATCTATATGGTATCTAACCCTACCACCTGGCGCTTTCCAGGTATATCTTCTTCTAACATGTGTTCGAATAGGGTGTTCACAATTACTAATCTATGTTCCTGGCAAAACTCCACTAATCTTTCTCCTGTATCATTTCGTCTACCATACCCAAATTTTCCTACCATTTTCCTTCACTACCTTCTTCTAATGATGCATTAAAATCGCCCATAACTATTAAATTCTCATCTCCCTTTACTTTTCTCACTATACTATTTATATCCTCGTATATCTTTTCTACTTCGTCATCCTCGTACTTGTTGTTGGCATGTATACCTGTACTAAAACAGTGTCTGTGGGATTCGTACTCAATCTAACCATAATTATTCTATCACTAAATTGTAAGTACTCTTTAACTTTATGCCCTAATCTTTTACCTAACACTATTCCTACCCCTGCCTGTACATTAGTTGAAGAAGTTGTAATTATTCTATAATTATCTTTCCAAAAGTCATTACTATCTGGCCATCTCACCTCACTAATACCTAAAATATCCAGCTTTCCTTTTCTCATTTCGACTAATCAATTTGTTAACTTATCTACTCTAAGTAATGACCTTACATTCCAAGTCTCTATACCACTAAATCAAAACGTTATTTTAAATTCTTACGAAAACGAGCCTCAAGTACCTCGTCCCGGAGATCCAAATGAGGGGTATTTTACCTTCGGACAAGAATTTTACTTGTGAGCTCTTCATCATCCTTATTTCGTGTTTTAGGCCACGCATACCTGGGAAATATTGGGATAGGTTCCCATATCTTTCCACAACGCAGTTTTTAAAGGTTTTAGCAAAAAGCTGTATCTGTCACGGCCAACCCCCAACAACCTTGTAAATTATTGAAGATCGTTCGAGACCAGCCGACTTTCCTCCAATATCTTTTAGCCAGCAAGGCTGCTGCCTTTTGCCGCGCCTTTTAATCGCCTTTTATGATAAGCAGGCTTACTATAGTATTATTCTTTGTCCCTTACTATAGGGAAAATTCGTTATTTGGCGAACGCATTTTAACGAAGGATGTCATAAATAGACCCCCTTGTCTTGGTCCTATAAGCAACGGATTAATGAAGTTTCTCTGTATTTTATCTAATTTTTATCTGAATATTAAAAGCTCTGCGTTTAAAACGTTTTGAAAATGAATTGTGCGAACTTTTCTAATTTATTTATAACAGCAGCAATAAATAACACTATTGAAAAGATGACCTGCAACTACCTACTTAAATACAGCACCGAAGATATTATCTAGTCAGCTTTTGGACTGAAAACATATATAAATTACTTACTTATTTTGCACAAGAATTTAATTAATAGATACGAAAACGGCGTTTCTTTCATTAGTAGGACAACTTTAGAAGTAAAATCACATTCTATTTTAGCATGCAAATATCAAATTTGGCTTAATTAATATAGTATAAAGCATTTGCCTATAATTTAAAGCGTTCCCTAAGTGATTAATCGCACTATACAATTTAAGGCGTGGTCGTACGAACCGCGGCCGACGTTGATAGGGCATCGTGCACGAAACCACGTAAAGGTGAGGTTTTTATTCGTTTTGTTTAAGGCTTTATATTTTTTTTATTAAGTTGCTGAAGTTTATTTATGGGCCTTTTACCGTCGGCGCGTTCTATAGGATCCTTGGCGCCGCGTTGTTCGCTTTCTGTTGAACACCATCTGACACTATCTCACGAAAATTGACTTGACTACATTTAGTTTTATAAAAAACAAACACAATGGAACATGTGGAATCCAAAGTGATTTTAAAAATTACATCCTTACAAAAGAGAATAGCCGGATTTTATGAAAGTTATGATCTACATTAAAATGTGTAAACGAGACTAATATCGATGATATGTTAGTTGAAAATATTGAAACACTTTCAGGAAATGTTTGTTAACTTTACTCAAAAAATAAAAGTATGCCATTACTAAAACGTCGCCTTCAAATCTGCACGAGTTTAAATTTGACAAATTTTTAAGAAATTTTGACTCGTTCGTTTAAGGTAACAAGTTACTATTAGTTTACTCACATACGCAAGCATGCCTAGTTTACCACTTTACTTTTGCCGATTTGAACCGGTAGATGCTATCAAATTTCTTAAATTATAGATAAAAAAATCGACATACTTGTTCATCTTTTGCAAATCCATCGATAGATAATTTATAACTACTACATTACAAACGGCGCAGTTATAACATTCCAGACTTTTTGTAATACTTGAGTGGTGAACAAGTTGATACGGCACTGAAAAAAGTGATTTGGTTGATACAACCAACTCTGTTGTTTTGAAGAGTAAAGCATTTGATCAAGTATTTTTCTAAACGAAACTATATTCACTGAACCGCTTGTAGATTGTTAAACTAGCTACAAAAATTAGTTAACTTAAATTTGTTTGCTTCAACGCATAATAACAGTTGGTTAATAAAAGAATGCAAAAGTCATTTTCATTGAGTAATAATCGTATTTAAGGGCGCGATAGCATCCCTCTATTTTCATAACACGAATTAATTTAAAAATAGCCGCCTTTGTGGTATAACTTTCGCATGATAGAGGGAACTACTTTATTTTAACTTTAGTAGTGTAGTGGTTCGTTTCCAAGTTAGGCAAATAACGGTTGCTAGGATACGGTACGACGCTGGTTTTTCTCCATTTCTGTAACTATTCATCGTAAATGACCTTCAGCAATTTCGAAGTTGTTGAACAGCAAGCAAAGCGTTAGATATAGTTGAAATCAAATAAAGTCAAGCATGACTCATCGTTGCGCATATGAATAAAACACAGCTACAATATTGTTATGCTACTCTATTACCTGGCTCTTCCCCATCTAAAAAGGATAGCTAGAAAAATATTCGTCGGCTGTATAATTCAATGCAACCACTCTGAAAGTATGTCCATAAAATATTTCTGTTGTAATTAATTGTCAAACATTTTTAAGGTTAGGTTAGAATTAGTGCTTTGTTATTTCACTTGCGATTTTCTACTTGTGGGATAGGACTGAGTTCTCTTCGTTCCATTAAAAAAAGAGAGTTTTAGAAGCCCGAAAAGAAAATAAAGTTCCTGAGTCACCGAGCAAGCACCGAAAATTTAACAAGTCTAAATCGTCTGATGTAGATGGTTTTGTAATAGATGCGGTTAAACGAAAAATTTACGAAATGTATTCCAAATGTAATATAGTTTTCATAACAATCTTATTTAGTGTTTTTTAGTATTATGCTTTTAGGGCTCCATGTAACTGTTAAATCTTTACGACAAGAAATTGTAACCGCTCAAATTTTAACTTCAGCCAGTCTAGTCTGACTAGACTTCTATCAACAATTGGTTTTCTTTAAATTGGACGATGGTAGAAGGGCTGTGCTTGAACAGGAACATATTGCTGCTACACGAGTGAAGTTTTTAAGAGCATATGAAATGTACAAACAATTGTAACTTTATGATCCTGTTTTCTTGGATGAGACGTGGATTTTTAGTCGAGGTTCTGTTAAGAAGAGTTGGCATGATGATTCAAAGCTCAGTGTAAAGAGAAAACCTCCTGGAGAAGGAAAACGGTTAGTTTTTTAAAGTTAAAATTACATTTAATAGAGATATTTTTTATTACAGGTTCATAGTCGTACATGCAGGCAACAAAACTGGATTCATCCCCAATGCAGCACTTTTGCATTCTACAAAATCTCCAAGTGCTGACTATCATGGAGACATGAATGCAGCATTATTTACAAAATGGTTTGAAGAACGTTTAATTCCTAATTTAAGCGAACCCAGTGTAATTATTCTAGACAATGCTAAATATCATTGATTACTTGATTAAACACAATGTTAGTTGCGGCAGTCACACGTTAAAAGGAACTATTATCATTAATTAAAAAACATCCACAACCAAAAATTTATGAAATAGATACCCTAGCAGAAATGTACGGACACAAAGTTTTGCGGTTACCTCCGTATCACTGCGAGTATCCTATAGAGTTGGTATGGGCGAACGGTAAAAAATATTACAATAAAAATGTTGGACGACTTAACCAACTTTATAATGACACAAATGTCAACTTGATATGGCAAGAATCTTTGCAAAGAATAGATGGGTCATATTGGCAAAATGTATCACACATGCAGAAAAATGTATGATGGAATGGTGGGCTATAGTACAGCAGTTTGATGTTGTCGAACCTTTAATTATCAAAGTGGGTGATACAAATAGTGATAGCAGTGGCTGTGATACTGATCAGAATAACCAGTATTACCTACGCGGTAATTTTAGTTGGTTTTGTTAGCACGAGACCAACACAAACACAATACACAAGTGTATGGTAACGGTCACCAAATTGCATTATTTATTGTGCAATATTTATGTTAACAAATTGTTAATGTTTAGCGATTGATGTTTAACCATTCATGACCTGCTAGAGTTTTTATACAAGAAATTTAGATTTAAGTTTTATTGTCATTATTATTTGTGCAATAAATTTATATCGACTCGTTTACAGAAAACTTGTTTGCTTTCAAAAGTTAAAAAAGGATACAATCATTACATCAATACCACCAACGTGACACTTTAAATCGGCCAAGTGTGTTGGCTACCACAAGGAAAGGTTCAGGGGGTGGGGTTGGTGTGTACGTAAGGAAGGAACTTAAATGTCAGGTTATTTTGTTTGGTTTGCAATTGACTCGTATACTTGAATATATTTTGGATAATGTTTAAATTAAATCGCAAAACTTTTACTGTAGGCACAGTATACAGATCCCCAAACTCTAATCTGCTTAGTTGTGTTGATGAACTAGATAATATATTATCTTATTTAGCATCAATGATGGATAATATAATATGTTTAGGTGATGTCAATGTGAATTTTTTCAATTTAAGTAATATTATCACACACTGCATTTATTCTTATGGATTCATCCAAGTAATAAACGAACCTACGCGCATAGTAAATAACAGCAGTACTCTTTATTGATTCCATATATTTATCAAGTGATGAATTATTTGTTCATGCAGGTACTATTGATGCTGATGTTGTTTCGGATCACAAAGAAAATTAGAGATTGTGTTAAGGATAAGATAAAAGTCATAATTAACAATACCTCTTCCATTAGTTAGTTCTTCAAGAAATTTCTGTTTAATACTTGACGATGATCTACGCTTTAAGTCACATGTTGCAAGGTTAATAAAAAGGTCGTATATAGCACTTAAACAACTATATGCTTGTCGGTCTATACTAACCTTACAATTGAAAAAGCTGTTGTCGGAAGCTAGTTTTGTCATTATTTAACTATTGTGTTAGGTCTAGTTTCGTAAATTGTTTAATCCTAAATAAACTTTTCCATTTTTATTTTTAATTTAGCCTAAAATATATTTCATAATTAGTGGGAGTTTTGAAGTTTATTGTTTATTATAATCATTTTTTGCCGGCAGCACAATTTGAGAAAATGTCATTATCACATCTATTTTACGTTACATGTGAACTATGTATGACCAAAAAATGACGGAAGTCTGCTACGCGGGGGTAAGGAATGGGAACACTAATAAGTTGCCTATATATTTAAAGCTGATTTTGACACTTTTCAAATTGAAAATATAATTACCATTGCAGATCCCTGGTGAAGGTACATAAAACAATAAACATCCCCAAAGTGAAGTGTAAATTGATGTAGGAATAATCATCGTTTTTTGACAATGTCTTCCCCCCAGATCGTTCAAATTGGTAATCATTTTGCTGAATACCAAACTCGCAACCTAATTTGTAGCAAAATGTATCCTATTTCCCTGAAATGGTTCCACTAAGATATTTTAATAAACACTACTCTTGCTAACATGATGCAATATTTTGCTTATATTGAATATTGTAGAGTATCAAGTTACGTTTTGGGATACGGCACACTACCTTTTTTTTTTTAAAACTATTATAAATAGTATAAGCTTCACAAAGCAACACTGCTGTAATAATTTACTTATCGCTTGTAAACATAAACATGAAAGTTTACAAACAACCATGGATGTTGAGGTTATGTCATTTTGGCTTCATAAATATTCCCAATTAATCCAATCATTATTATATTACACTTATCAAAGGTAAATCACCATATAGTATTAGTTTACTTCATTTCAATGCGACAAAACAAAGTCCAAAATAATTCAATTTGAAATATTCTGGTTTTAAACCTTATTCTACACATCATTAACAGTGCCATCTTCGGAGGAAGTCGTGAACAACTTCTATTAAAATGGCGTACAATTAATGTTATAATTCAATAAAATCCATTCAGTACACTACGACTATCATGATCAATATTTTGAAATTTTTTAACAGAACGATTATATATGTATTCTGCTATCCAACGAATGCTTTTTTATATACAAATTGATTATGTTAGATGTAGTAACTAAAATAAAGTAAGTGAATTTTACCATTACTTTTAACAGCTATTTCTTGCTTATTACTGCACTTTAGAAAAAAAGCAAACCTTCGTTAGAAAGTACAAAGTTTTGTGAGTCTAATGGTGGAGTTACATTTTGCATATTTTCAATCCAACAAAAGTTATTTACCAAACAGAATAACCTGTTTTTGATGGATTTTAGGCAGCCAACCATACATCCGATCGCGTCCTTAAGGGCGCGATCGGTGTATGGTTGGTAAAATAAAAAATTTCAAAAATATTGATCATGATAGTCGTAGTGTACTGAATGGATTTTATTGAATTATTACATTAATTGTACGCCATTTTAATAAAAATTGTTCATGACTTTTACCGAAGATGGCACTGTTAATGATGTGTAGAATAAGGTTTAAAACCAGAATATTTCAAATTGAATTATTTTGGACTTTGTTTTTGTCGCATTGAAATGAAGTAAACTAATAATATATGGTGAATTGATAAGTGTAATATAATAATGATTGAATTAATTGCGAATATTTATGAAGCCAAAAATGACATAACCTCAACATCCATGGTTGTTTGTAAACTTCCATGTTTATGTTTACAAGCGATAAGTAAATTATTACAGCAGTGTTACTTTGTGAAGCTTATACTATGTTATAATAGTTTTTAAAAAAAGGGTAGTGTACCGTATCCCAAAACGTAACTAGATATTCTACAATATTCAATATAAGCAAAAAATTGCATCATGTTAGCAAGAGTAATGTTTATTAAAATATCTTAGTGGAACCATCGCAGGGAAATAGGATACATTTTGTTACAAATTAGGTTGCGAGTTTGGTACTCAGCAAAATGATTTACAAATTTGAACGATTTGGAGGAGGACGTTTTCAAAAAACGATAATTTTTTCTACATCATTTTACACTTCACTTTGGGGACGTTCATTGTCTTGTGTATCTTCACCAGGGGTCTGCAATGGTAATTATATTTTCATTTAAAAAGTGTCAAAATCAGCTTTAAATATATAGGCAACTTATTAGTGTTCCCATTCTTTACCCTCACGTAGCAGATTTCCGTCATTTTTTGGTCATACAAAGTTCACATGTAACGTCAAATAGATGTGATAATGACATTTTCTCAAATTGTGCTGCCGGCAAAAATGATTATAATAAACAATAAACTTCAAAATTCCAACTAATTATGAAATATATTTTAGGCTAAATTAAAAATAAAAGTGGAAAAGTTTATTTAGGATTAAACAATTTATGAAACTAGACCTAACTTTAGGCATTAGAAATAAACCATAAAAGAATTCCTTTTTGGTTTATTCTGTCAAAAAATAGCTATTTTGTTACATTAAATTGACTCTGTCAAAAACGACTAAACGTTTATTTCAATAAATATTTCAAACTAATAGAATATTTAGGGTCTTCGGTTTAATATTTTTCATCAAATGCTAATATCGAAAAAGGTATTTCCCATACAAAAAAACCTTGAGTTGTTACCCGTAAAGTGTGCTTTATTAAAACAAAATTATTACAAATGTTTTATTTTTAATGAATAACTAAGAAAATAAAAATAGGTTCAATTGTAACATTAACAATAATGTGTATATAGGTATTTTTGAACAGTAAGTCATTACCAACCAAAAACTTAAAAGGAACACTGTTTTACACAATACGTAGCAATGTAAATGATATAAAACTATTGTTGAAAAGAAGGGAATAACAGGCATTTGTAAATAATAGTTTTTAAACCACACATTTTAAGGTCAATAGATAAACGTTTAGTAATAAATATACGAACAGCTTTCTAATTGAAATTGACTTTATTGTTGTTAATATTACATTAAATATTAGTATATAAGGCATATTTGTAAGTCCATAGAGGCAAAGTTTAGTCATAGACTACTCTTACACTTAACCTGCACAAACCACTACATATCTCTACAAGGAAAATTAGTGAAGCAAATGAATAATTACACAATAATTGAAAAATATACAATTAGGCTATGTTACTACTTATCCAAAATATGCGCCCTGATTTGAACCTTGAATGCAGTAAAAGTAAAAAAGATTTTTATATCCATCTGGAATTGCATTATAAGTAGAAACAGCATTATAGATGAATCTTCTCTGAAACATAGCAGTCAGTTGCTTGGGATTTGTTAAAGTTTTAATGTGTCTAATATTGATGCAATGCACTTTGGAGCGTGTCATTAATTTTTAGCAATATCCTCTGAAGTCATTTATAATTATTTTATGAACAAAACATAACAAATGATGTTTCCTGCAGTTATCCATATTTAACCAGTGCATCTCTTTTATCTTATGCGATACATGATCATTTTTTTTACTCCAAAAACTAAACGACAACAAGTATTTTGAATCATTTGTATTTGTGTCACAGAAGTGCTATCAAGGTTTGGACCATATATAAAATCACAATAGTTAAATAATGACAAAACTAGCTTCCGACAACAGCTTTTTCAATTGTAAGGTTAGTATAGACCGACAAGCATATAGTTGTTTAAGTGCTATATACGACCTTTTTATTAATCTTGCAACATGTGACTTAAAGCGTAGATCATCGTCAAGTATTAAACAGAAATTTCTTGAAGAACTAACTAATGGAATAGAGGTATTGTTAATTATGACTTTTATCTTATCCTTAACACAATCTCTAATTTTCTCTGTAATCCGAAACAATATCAGCATCAATAGTACCTGCACGAACAAATAGTTCATCACTTGATAAATATATGGAATCAATAAAGAGTACTGCTGTTATTTGCTATGCGCGTAGGTTCGTTTATTACTTGGATGAATCCATAAGAATCAATGCAGTGTGTGATAATATTACTTAAATTGAAAAGATTCACATTCACATCACCTAAACATATTATATTATCCATCATTGGTGCTAAATAAGATAATATATTATCTAGTTCATCAACACAACTAAGCAGATTAGAGTTTGGGGATCTGTATACTGTGCCTACAGTAAAAGTTTTGCGATTTAATTTAAACATTATCCAAAATATATTCAAGTATACGAGTCAATTGCAAACCAAACAAAATAACCTGACATTTAAGTTCCTTCCTTACGTACACACCAACCCCACCCCCTGGACCCACTCTATCATTATGAAAAAAATTATACCCATTTATATTGACAAAGGTATTGGGGACGTATGAAGTAAGCCATGTTTCAGAGACACCAACCAAATCAAAACGGTTTTCATCTATTAAATTGATGAAATCATTGAAACTAGGCAACAAAGAATGCACATTTAAATGAGCAATTTTCATTTATGAACAACTATACTAGCCTAATAGAACTATTTAATTTACTTTAATTTAATTTAAACAAAACAAATACAAAAAATTAAAGCACTCGTAGCTAAATAAAAATGGAGCAAAAAAGAAAAAATGCAAAAGAGGCTATCTCCAATGTAACAAATTATCGTATTCTAACAATCAGCAACTTAAGTACAATGTGCTGCATGCTTAGTAAACTATAACTACTATATACCTGTTACTTATTACCAACTATGCTACAGGAATTTAAATTACTAGAGGTTACAATGCTGTACGAATGTAAATTAAAAAAAATTTCAGTAAATAAAGACAGTGTGGCTTTTACATTTGCACTAACTGTATGGTATCGTTGTTGATGATGTTCTACAAGTTGTATTAATATTCAGCACCTGTCTCGTATATACATCGTTTCACAGGATGTAGTATCCAAGTAGATTAATTATATTCCTTATCGTCTTTCAACGTTTGATCATTTTTGGTTTTCTCCTTGTAAAGGGGCCAATATACCTTCTTTTTCAAAAGCGTGATCCAATTTCGAAGTACAATAGACACCCCACCTGATCGCTACTCCACAAGTACCAATTTTCCCAATCTAGAAATATATCATGAAAAAATTATGTTCAGATAGAAAATTGTACCGAACCTACTTTGTGAATGAAGTTTCTCTGTATTTAGCACTAATAAGTAACCCAGCAACTTTCTCATCAACAAAAGTCGCCAACCGCAATGGATAATTACAGTCATATGTCCGTTTAACATCCATCTATCTATCGCTAACAGGATTTGACAGGATTTCCATTTGCATCGACATCAAGGTTTTGTCTCAACTCTAACTCTACTTTTCCATTTTCTTCCAAATCTTTCATAAGATTGTCCTTCCATACCTAAACAAACTGTCAAGTAAGATATTAAACAATTAGATTTTCTTACAGCGCCTAATTCAGCTTCAATTTTTTTAAATTGGTAGAGTGTCATGGGAGGTATATCCATAACTAAAAATAGTTCCTAAGAATGGCCAAGTGTACTGCCAGTTGCTAGAGTACCCCAAACAAATCCATAATTAATTTTTAATTTTGCGAAATATCTTCAGTGTAATGCTTATATATCTTATCACACATGTTAATTTGTGTTTATGTTTGCCCAGGTTACCAAAAGGTTGGATTGAATTACTATAATTTTGTATATATTTTAAATTATACTATTACATAAAAAATTAGGTTCTTTCAGAGGAAAGGATTTGTTTGCTGTATTATTTGCCTCAGGTATGTGTAAGTTTGGTTCTTAAAATTTAGCGTTAGTAAAAAAAATTCCCTATTCATACTTTCGGTTAATCATCTGACTCAGGAACCAGCGCGTACACTGCTTCCGACCACTACAGTGGCCATCCCATTTGAACTATACAGTTTATCTTCGGCGCCGATTTTCTGAATCTGAATCGTAGTCCGAATCGGAATTGGCGTGCACTATGGCAGTACCCATAATTCTTATTGTTTTTGTTTTTTCTCCTTCCCAGGCCAGTCCACTATGAATTACTAACCGGAGCCGGATAATCTTTCACTCCGAGCTCTACCTTTCCACCTGTATTATTTTACTTGAGTTTTTCTGTTTTTCCGTTTTTTTTCTGTACCCGTTGTAACATGTTCATTTTCCAGAACCCCTCTAACTGAATACTTTTGATTCAGAATTGTTTTTACTTTCATAAATTTTTGTTTTGATAAAATATTTAATGCTATACAATTATAAAGTACCCGCTACATTTTTGTTTCTTCATAAACAAAATCTCGCTTTCGTAAAACCTTCAATTTAGGATTAGTTTTATTCAAGTTTAAATAAGGTTATACCAGAAATCGTGCAGTTTTCAATACAAGGTCGCGCCTGGTGTTGTTTGTTTCGCTGTGCGACGCCCATCTACAACGTTCAAAAACTAGAGTCACTTCTTACCTGTCGTAGAACAAGGATGTCTTTCCCGACTTCTAGCTCCAGCAACTGGACAATCGCTTTGAGTTAGCGGTCTCCATAATCACAGTTATGTAGAAAGAACTTGGGTGATAGTAATCAATGTTTTTATATTTTTTATTTAAATATCCTGTCGGATCTCCCCGTTTTCTTGCAGCGCAACTATATTAAATTATATCAAAATATTAAATTAATATAAACTATATTAGATTCGATAATATAATAATGAAAGTTACGTTTAAATCGTTCGTATTCGCATTATTAGCGATACCGCTAATAATGTAGTAAACTTCTGAAACTGGAAAACACATTTAAAATATGTATTAAATGTAACTCATCGTTCATCGTATGAAGATTTTTGTTATGTCATTTATGTGAAAGCGTAACCCGGGGACTTGGATGAAAAATTCCTACCCCCATATTCTGCGAACTGGTCGTCAATGTCACTGGTTAGCATTGATCTGAAAACTCGTTCTACCCCTTTCCTTAAAATCCGAGATTGACGCTAAGAGGCCCTAATGGGTTTCGGCTGTTACATGCTGTGGGCGGCTCCATGGCGTAGTGGTATGTGTGTGACTACTACGCCCAAGGTCCCGGGTTCGAATCCCGACACGGTCCGCTTGAAAAATGTTAGGCGAGCATTTTTCACAAAAATACACCCTCGTTCGGATGAGAGGTAAAATGGAGGTCCCGTGTGTGAGTGTTGTCACGCACGTTAAAGATCCCTACCTTGCTTGGAACAACAAGGGTTCGGCAAAATTCCAAATTTTTCAGGTAAAAAAACTCGCCTCCTGGCCAATGTAGTACCTTCGGGTGGAGCATTGGAAAATCACATGTAATGTTACATGCTGTGTTCGTTGTTCAAATGTTTATTACATTCAGTGACGTAGACAACAGATGGTGTGTGTTAATAGTTAAATTCTTTCCTGATATCCAATTCCAACGAATTTACATTTGAAGGTTATTTGAGTATAAATATTTCATTAAGATAAAAGAATAGACTAGATAAGGATTCAAACTTATAGAACTTGCTGTGTTAAACAAAAATATTCTAAATTGAAATTAAATAAACAGTTGATTTGATTAACAATTGCGCACGTAAGATTTATATACCACATTAGTATAAGATCCTGTAATAGTGTACATCGAAGGTATCAAATCTGCTTTCTACTATATTGAGGAATAATGTAAATAAATTTATAAAATGGGCAAAAATTAATTAGGGGCGGTTCCGCAATTGAATGGTCAGCTTATAAGATTTAATTGAAATAGCACTAAGTTTAAACTTGGTAAATATCAACTAAAAATTGTTCTTATAATATTTCAGTTATAATAAATATAAATATTTCTTCCCACTACCACGTATGAAAACAACAGATTGCTCACTACTTATTTATTTAGAAAATGACGTATATCACTTTAGGGTGCGAAAGTAAATATCACTCTAGGTTGCTAAACTAAACATCATTGTAGTGTTGAAATAATTTTCAACTCTAGAGTGTATGACGAATGAGATATAAGTACGTTAATTACCTAGACGACTCAACATGCCCAATGCCAAAAACACGATGTAGAGTTTGTTCGACATAACCATTAGACGATCGTACGACCTTGCATCAAGGCAAGGTGTTTAAGGGAAAGAGCAACAGTGTACGTTTATTTAAAATATATTTCTTATTTTTTTTCATTAGTTGTGGTCGCCGGAAAAATCGTGTATAATACTCGTGTCGAAAGTGCCATTTCACACTCGTGGGATTGTCGCACTCGGCTGACGCCTCGTGCGACAACTCTCCCACTCGTGTAAAATGGGTCACTTTCTACTTTAGAAATGTAATATACTATTGTATTAACACTTATTATTCATGTCTTAAATGACACAAGATATTCATGATTGAGTAATTACCAGTCATAAAATTTTATCTAAAAGGTATTGAAACCAGCATGAAAATGTCATTTCAACTTTAGTCGTATTTACAGAACAAGAAGGTGTATAAAATTTAGGTCCAGTACAGCTGAGGAAAAAAGTATATTTTTCATGTTTTTGATATGTTATCTAGGGACGCAAATAGCGACCCCTTGTTATTTAAATATTTAACCTTTTCTTGCAGGTACAAGGTTAAAGTTCACCCATCCTCGTAGAAGTTTTTCCGAACTTCCTTACGCATGCGAGAGACACGCAAAGATCCCTCCAGAGAAGCATCGAAATCAGAGCCTAAGGGCTAGGAGCAAGAATCCTGCCGAAAGACACGAATGAGTACCATTTTGTACAAAACTACCTTATAGTAAATTGTTATAGTTACTGTGTCATCCCTAACAGCCTTAAAATATTTCTAGTGTTAAGTTATGTGCAAATACCAATATACAGACTTGATGCGCACTACCCCTTATATTATGGACTGGTCTAAGTGGCGGTTGTTACGTTCTGATCCGTAACCAACCCGGCCGTCAGTATCTCGAGAACTGTCATTAAGGATGAAGTGCGTTGTACTTACTAAAACGTAGCGGTAAACTATTAAATGTTAATTTTCGCTTTAAGCGGGTGACTTCTGTAAATAATCTATTAATCGCAATAAACTAAATATGTATATCGACGTGCCTTTGTCTAAATTCATTATTTTGCAGTTCACTAAATCGAAGGAATTTCTCTGCAGCCATTTGGCTCCATATCTGGGTTACTGAACCCAATGCGGCTACTTTGCCGCCTCAATAAATAGGTAGTCTAGGCAATCAAACTTAATACGGTTGTGCTACCTACTAAAACATGGCACTTCGAGCCGGATTACTAAGTGCTAAATAATGGATATTAATTACTTAAAAAGCTAAAGTTCGAAATAAACGCATAATAGTGCGCGTCGGTCGTGGTGTACAGTAGTATATACATCTCTCTTTTACGCACGTGTCGCTGTTGTATTCCAGAGAGCTGCATATCTTCACTAAGAGTTACTGATTCAAGGCCAACAGGTGGTTGGATGTTAGCAGCTGCACCAAGGTAACTTACCTGCATGCTATTTCTAAAGATTAGGATTATTGCTCATTCCTAAAACTAACAATAATTCTCTATGGAATTCAACAAAGCTTTCAGTTTTACTCACAAATTATTATTATTCTATTTAAATGAGCCTATTTGTTTAAAATATTAATTTAATCACTATAAACTAGTACCACCTATTGTTTGTATTGTCTGTCTATTTACAAACAAATTTACTAATTACCTAGTTACTGAAGGTTGAAATTTTCGCTTTAGTACTCAGTCTAATACTTTGAAACTCGTGCTCGTATGCAACGTAGATTTAAACTAAACAAAATATTTTATTTACCAACTATAGTAATTAATTCTTCGCTTTTCGCTACAATTCCAAACATTAATTATTAATTTGGTTATTTTGAACTATAAAAATGCCTAAGCAAATTTCAGCTAAACTATTGCTAACAAAGGCACAGTCGTTAATTAACGAGCTGGCAAATTTTGAAAAGTATTTGAACAAAATTATGGATGTTCCGCTGACCGACATTATTGCAACTAATTTAAATCTAAGACTAGACATGATTAAGCCATCAGCGGCAAAATGCAGAGAAGTAAGTGTAGAGCTTACAGCAAATTCCATTGAGTCTGACGATGTTATGGCTGAAGAGGACTATTTTGAAAAATTTTGAGCAATCTGTTGTTTTCATACGTGGTAGTGGGAAGAAATACTTATATTTATTATAACTGAAATATTATAAAACAATTTTTAGTTGATATTTACCAAGTTTAAACTTAGTGCTATTTCAATTAAATCTTATAAGCTGACCATTCAATTGCGGAATCGCCCCTAATTAATTTTTGGCCATTTTATAAATTTATTTACATTATTCCTCAATATAGTAGAAAACAGATCTGATACCTTCGATGTACACTATTACAGGATTTTATACTAATGTGGTATATAAATCTTACGTGCGCAATTGTTAATCAAATCAACTGTTTATTTAATTTCAATTTAGAATATTTTTGTTTAACACAGCAAGTTCTATAAGTTTGAATCCTTATCTAGTCTATTCTTTTATGTTAATGAAATATTTATACTCAAATAACCTTCAAATGTAAATTCGTTGGAATTGGATATCAGGAAAGAATTTAACTATTAACACACACCATCTGTTGTCTACGTCACTGAATGTAATAAACATTTGAACAACGAACACAGCATGTAACAGCCGAAACCCATTAGGGCCTCTTAGCGTCAATCTCGGATTTTAAGGAAAGGGGTAGAACGAGTTTTCAGATCAATGCTAACCAGTGACATTGACGACCAGTTCGCAGAATATGGGGGTAGGAATTTTTCATCCAAGTCCCCGGGTCACGCTTTCACATAAATGACATAACAAAAATCTTCATACGATGAACGATGAGTTACATTTAATACATATTTTAAATGTGTTTTCCAGTTTCAGATGTTTACTACATTATTAGCGGTATCGCTAATAATGCGAATACGAACGATTTAAACGTAACTTTCATTATTATATTATCGAATCTAATATAGTTTATATTAATTTAATATTTTGATATAATTTAATATAGTTGCGCTGCAAGAAAACGGGGAGATCAGACAGGATATTTAAATAAAAAATATAAAAACATTGATTACTATCACCCAAGTTCTTTCTACAAAACTGTGATTATGGAGACCGCTAACTCAAAGCGATTCTCCAGTTGCTGGAGCTAGAAGTCGGGAAAGACATCCTTGTTCTACGACAGGTAAGAAGTGACTCTAGTTTTTGAACGTTGTAGATGGGCGTCGCACAGCGAAACAAACAACACCAGGCGCGACCTTGTATTGAAAACTGCACGATTTCTGGTATAACCTTATTTAAACTTGAAGAAAACTAATCCTAAATTGAAGGTTTTACGAAAGCGAGACTTTGTTTATGAAGAAACAAAAATATAGCGGGTACTTTATAATTGTATAGCATTAAATATTTTATCAAAACAAAAATTTATGAAAGTAAAAACAATTCTGAATCAAAAGTATTCAGTTAGAGGGGTTCTGGAAAATAAACATATTACAACAGGTACAGAAAAAAAACGGAAAAACAGAAAAACTCAATAGTGCACTGGCCTGGGAAGGAGAAAAAATAAAAACAATAAGAATTATGGGTACTGCCATAGTGCACGCCAATTCCGATTCGGACTACGATTCAGATTCAGAAAATCGGCGCCGAAGATAAACTGTATAGTTCAAATGGGATGGCCACTGTAGTGGTCGGAAGCAATGTACGCGCTGGTTCCTGAGTCAGATGATTAACCGAAAGTATGAATAGGGAATTTTTTTTACTAACGCTAAATTTTAAGAACCAAACTTACACATACCTGAAGCAAATAATACAGCAAACAAATCCTTTCCTATGAAAGAACCTAATTTTTTATGTAATAGTATAATTTAAAACATATACAAAATTATACAATTCAATCCAACCTTTTGGTAACCTGGGAAAACATAAACACAAATTAACATTTCAAACACACTTCACACACACACACACGCGCGCGCACGCACGCTCGCACACACACACACACACACACACACATACATACATAAACACGCAAAACACCTCTTATGTACTGTGCAAACACAAAACACCATTCACACACTTACATTGCCTTTTCAACATCTGAATTTCAGGCTGCCGATGGTCCGGACTGATAAGGCAGATCCGTTGAGCGTTCTCCCTTGACGACTAGGATATCCGGCTGCCGATGGTCCTGGTCCTAGAGGGGAACGTAACACGGACCTCAACATCACAAACACAACACACATACACACAACCCTCACCAACACACACACACACACACACGCACATAACAGACGCTCTCAAGCTCGCGCACATACACACACTCACACACACTTTACAAACACAAAACACCATTTACACACTTACATTGCCTTTTCAACATCTGGATTTCCAGCAGCCGATGGTCCGGACTGATAAGGCAATATCCGTTGTGCGTTCCTCTTTGACGACTGGGATATCCGGCGTTCGATGGTCCTGGTCCTAAAGGGGGAACGAAACACGGATACCAACATCACACACAAGACATATACACCACCACGTTAGTTGCTAGATTATGTTTTCGTTTTCTTGATGATATATGTTCTCTCTTTGGTGGTCTACCTACTGGAAGCCTTTTACAACCTATAGTAGTCCCTACCTTTCGTCGACTGATTGCAGTAGGCTGTACTGTAATAGCCAAGTTTGTTCGCCGACGGATCGGAATTTAAAAATGGCTCCCACGATGTTTTAGTATTAATACATTTTAATCTTTTTAAAAAAATTTCTTTGGTTAAATATGATGTGCCTAAAGAATTATGATGCTTTTGCATTAAGAACAGTATTTCGTCTAAAGTTCCTTCAGAGACCTCGTCTCTGTAACCAACTTGTTTGGCGATACTGTGATATGGTTATTGACAGAAATGTTATTTATATCCGAGCTGATTTCAGGATTGTGACCGCTGTTAGTATTTTCAGTTTTTGAAATTACCAGTAGCTCGTAAAATGATATAGGTTGAACATTTTTACCAGACGCTGATTTGGCCATAGAATAACGCGATTTTAAACTTACTGGAGGAGCATTCAATATTGATTCGTCAAAATTACAATATACTGCTTGATGCTTGCAAAATCGACCAAATTTTCCATTGAGACAAGTACAAGATCTAATATTTTTGTCAACATAATAAAATTCGTCCTCGTTGCTCATACTGGGAACTTTGTAAATTTTTTAACTGATGTATTGAATATCTTTTTCATTAATTCCAGAGGCTTTTTTGAATAGGTTTAATAATAACAATCTGGGAGTCGCATTTCTCGAGTGAACAAATTTTCTTATTCTTTTCTGGTAATACCCCTTCAAGCATGTAGCAATAAACTCACTTAAGGCAATTGCATTTATGCTTTGTTACGCGATAAAACAATATCTTTAAACAACCGGATGCTTACTTCACAGAAGTTGTTAGCGTGATGACCATGGGTGGATGAATCACGAAAAGCCATGCACCAATCTTCTTTTCAGGCCCAATACTTTTCTAACTAAGTAATCCATTGTGGATATTTTCTAAACACTTCAATTTTCGAATTAATATTCATTTCATCATTTCCGCTCAACCCATTTACAGTTTTTGATTGATACCCATTTGCAGAATCTATTCCCGTTGCAATAGAGAAAAAAAGTAGCTTTCTGAATATCTTCGGTATTTAAAATATTTCTAAATCCATTGTAAAGAATCCGGCGATCATTTGCATCTATATTGTGTTTTTTCTCGAATAACCAACGCCATACTGTTTGTAAAATATGAAATCCGCATAAAATTGTTTTTGACGGGGGAAAAACATGTTTAATTGCGCTCCTTTCGGCGTCACTGTCATCCGTAACAAATATTTTTGGGTAACCTTGGCCGCTAAATGCAATTAGTAAACTGAACATTAATAAAGTATATCCAGCTTTATAGTCTTCTTCTGACTACCCTTTTGTAATGAAAAGAGTAAGAGGTGCAGTCCCTGCCGCACAAGGAGTTAAGATAAATGTCACTGAATGACCACTTGTATCACAGAAAGCTGTGCTATCAACATACACTATATCTTTTGCAAAATCTAGTTGATGAGCTCTTTACATAAGTTTAGTTGCAATTAATATATAATAAGGATCCCGTTGATATTCAAGTATGATGCCCTCCCTAATGTACAGTCTCGTATTTCTTTTAATTTCTAAAAAAGTTATGCAAATAATGAATAAGGAACATTTTTTATCACCTACACAAACCTCTATAGAACCAACTCCAAAACACGACCCCAAATTTCTTGTTCGCCATTCACTAAACCAATGAACGATATTGTTGTATAATATTATTTTGAATTTAATGCACAATAAAATCGTGGTAGATTTAATATTACCTATCGAGAATTCTTATGTAACTATAACAAGCCCAGGGTAAGGTTAAGATGGAAATTGGCTTTTAGTAAAAGAAAGCTCTTAAGACTTTTAATTAGCTGCGTTTTTGGCCCACGGTCGCATGAGATTGGGTCAGTGGGTATATTTAAGTTGAAAGAAAACTAGGTAATGGACGCCACCTAAATTTTTTATAAAGCAACTGTCTAAAGCAATTTGCTTAAAGGAAAATTTGGAAACCTAAGTTATCGCTAACAACTTTAAATACAAAGTTTGATTGTCACAAATATGATACTTACATCTGATCGTCTTCTTCAATGAACTAACGATGAGAAGGGCGACTCTGAAACATAATTACTACCAACATAGACACCCTATATATTTTACGGACAGTATGAGAATGTAATCTTTGATTTAATTTCAATTAGTTTACACTATATCGTGGTACGCTTTCGGGTAAGTTTAACCTTTTAAATACCTAACGAAATTTGGCAAAATTTAATGATTACTGAAGTCAAAAAATAACTCTATATTCTTTTTAAGACAAGTAAAGAACAATATAAATCATAAATGTAATTAATAAAATTTAAATTCTTATAAATGTAATTTTCTGGAATCAGATATTTAACTATGGACATTATTTTTTATAATAAATAGTCAAGGTAGCGCTACTACAATTTTACAATGTTTTAGAAAATTTACTTAACTTTTGGCAAATATTATTAGTTGATTAAATACTCTAAGTTCAAATTTCATCATACAGGACTTAGGTCCTATAAATTAACATGTTGGTATTTCAATTTATGATAAACAAGATAACTATGACGATTGTATGTCTACATCTGTACAACCGGTGAAGTATAATTTCTTAGGTTGAACACACTATTAATTACAAAAAAAATTGTTGTACTCATTGTACTTTACACTTTAACAGAATGAGCTTTTGATAAATTAATTAACAAAATTATTCATACGAGTCATAATGAATTGCATACAGCAACCTGAAGTCGTTACAAGCTTCAAAAAGAATTCATTACATGCATAATTTACGTAATGAACTTTGCTACGGCAGCTTTATCTTAGAAACTAATACATTCTTACCGATAGCAGCAATGACCTATAACCTTCAAACGACATGTACATCAGCTGAACACGCCAACTGCATAGCGAAGTCGGCTATGTGTCGAACAAAATTGCTTACTCATTTATATTTTAAACGAGTTCCATAAATTTTAATTGAACCAAACCAAATAAAATATGTTCCAGATGATCTAAGCTTACATCGAAATTACATAATTGCATAATTAATTTTAATAAGATTACTCATTTAAACAAACCGTTCGCCAAAAAGATTTCGTACACTACACTTTACACAAGTTGTCTGGGACAACTTTTAGAATACTATGTCATTTATTACGGCACCTTTGCCAGGAAAACTTGATTTCCCTGAGCATCTTGAGTGTTTTCTAAACACCAGGCGACCTTTCAGTTCAACGACGAAACGAAAAGTGACAATCGGTCGCTAATCGTCGGAATAACTTGAAAATCTTAGATACTACAAGACGTTGGAGCACGCTAATAGGTTTGTATAAATTTTATCACAAAGGACGATGTGCTATGTAGTAGATTGTAATTGTAATTAAAATTGAACTGTGCCTTAAAGTTTATCAGTTATTAAATATGCAATAACGAATGAATCAATTATATAAATGTTGTTAAATAAAGACTAAAATAATAAATACCGCGGTAAAGTCAATGAATAAATTTACAGGAAAATTTATATGTTACAATATTTTGAATTAATTCTTGCATTAGCAAACTCAGCACTATCAACTCCAAATACTGATTCCAGGTTTGACTTATGAAAATTTATAGATTCAGTAAAGCTTAATCCACCGTTGAAATATGATTCAAAACGTGTTCGAACGTCATTTCTAGAGCAAAAGAAAGTCGCTGCCTCTGCAGTCGTTAGAGTATGGTTGTGCTCTCCTTTTAACTCAGCAACAGCTGCATATCCGTTCTGCAGAGAAAAAAGGTAAGATAGTTTAAAAATAATCTCTACGTTACTATGAAAGGTTAAAGATATGTGCAATAATTTCACACAAGATTGATATGCGAATGTTTCCCTATATTTTAGTACATTATCCTTATTTTTATTAAAATGAATTGTATTCCATTTTGTGATAGTTCTGTGAAATATGTTCATATTAATTGTATTATTTGTATCCTTGGTGGACAACTTTATTGTGATGCTCAGTTGAGCTTGACATTCCGTATTTTTTGACTTCCCTTTTTTATTTTCCACCATCTTGACCCTCTTGCGAGGGACACTATTTATGTATTGAGAATAATAGTCAGAATAAACAAATGAATTTGATGAAAAATACTTTTATTGCTTTTCAAAATAATCGTCTTTAAGATCTATACACTTTTGCATGCGATTGAACCACCCTTCAAAGCACTTTGTCCAGTTAGAAGATGATAGCTCTAAAACATGCACTTCGAAGGCCTCAACCGCTTCTTCGGGCGATGAAAATTGTTGTTCACGCAGTTAATCTTTAATTACTGGAAACAAGAAGAAGTCATTGGGTGCCAAGTCGGGGCTGTAAGACAGATGATCCATCAGTTCGATCTTTTGTGTGTCCAAATACTCGTTTGTTGCATGTGATGTATGTGAGCTCGCATTGTCATGATGCAAAATAATTCGTCATTTTGGGTTAGTTTCTCTCAATTTACCGAAAACTTCAAGCAAATAAATGGTCGTACACCACGTTGAATTAACGGTCTTTTGATTTTCGGAGCCACAGTTGCCACAGGACCGGTTTCCATGAAGAAAAATGCCACTATTTGCTTCTTAACGCTTCGAGAACAAACCACTTGTGTGTTGACTTTGCTTTACATTGAAACACCCAAACTGCCGACTTGTCTTTTCTTTCTAGCTCATACGCATAAATCCACGACTCGTGACCTGTGGCGATGTTGTATACCGCTTTTGATGCACTACAATTGTATTTTGAAATCATTTTACGGCACCAATCGACACGAGCATTTTTTGAGCATCAGCCAACAAATGTGGAATCCAACGCGCACACAGCTTCCGAACACACAAATGTTCGTGCAAAATATTTGTATGCTTAAACATCTCTCGATTTCTTAATATGTCACATGACGATCTTCTTCCATTAGTTTTCGCACAGCATCAATATTTTTCGCCACAACGACCTTCTTTAACTTCGTCCGTGAGCGAACATGTCCACGTTTGAATTCAGTGTACCAGCGATATACAGTAGCTGTGGATGGCGCTTCATCGCCAAAAGTTGAATTCTGTTGATTGATTCATTGTTATTGGGTTAGACCACGTCGAAAGTTATAATAAATCATAGCTCGAAAATTTTCGCGAGTTAATTCCATATTTTGGCTGAGATGAAATTTTAAACACTGCAAAAAACACAAATAGTGCACGCACCTCAAAAAGTTCTGAGTACCTATAACCTCAAAAATGTCAAACTACGATAGCAATTTCAGATTTCAATGCTGATTTTAACATGTAAAACATCCACTATCAACTTAAAAAATTGCCTTCTAATTAATAACTCGGAGAATTTGGGCCGTACAGAAATGAATAAAGAACGAAATTGTTCGTAATTAGATTTCTCTACAACTTTAATTCAAAACATTTCTCGATTTGAGAGTCCATTTTCGAGATATTAGCGAAAAATGCTCGACGCGCGTATCCAATTTCGTTGGGTCGCAAAACTACCGGTGTTTAAACAAATTATATATCTGCTCCATATGGTCGTACAGATTTGAATAAAAAATTAAATTGTACGGGATTTTGTAAGCTACAATTTTGATATCTACATAAATTTCCGTAAAGTTGATATTTTCTGAGTTATTTCCGAAAAAATAAAACAAGCCTGTTTTCAAAGTTTCAACCCAGTCAGTATTATTTCCTCCAAATCGACAAATTTCGAGTCATTTTACTGGGGTAATTTGCAGATGCGATGCCGATTCACGTAATAAATTATTTGGTTTAGAGGCATTCCGATTGGTGCTACACTGCCCCCTCTAGAAACTATTGTCTCGGACGTCGAAAACCTTCATGGCGTTAAGGAGAGTCGAAATCATTTTTGCAGTTGTTTGTAGAATTGACAAATAACCCTTTTCATAACAGGCGTTATAACATTTGGACCGTAACCACACACCAAAATCTGGACCCTGGTTTTCTTAAGCAGTACCTCTAGCATGTTTCGTACCACCCTCCAGTTCAACACATCGCACCCACAACCAACATTGGGTATAGCCAATTTATTGTGTTCAAATTTTATTATCTGACCCTTGAAGTCCACTAACGCCTTAGACAGATCCTGGTATTCAGATTCGCCATAAGGTTGTTGCTTAGTTATCAAGTGGTAGATACCCTGATGTCATTCCTTTAGATGTATGTTCTTTCCTATCTCCGGTATTTGTAGGCCAAATTGATCCAGACCATCAAATTTACTTTTAAATGCCGTAGCACGTCCTCTGGACATATCAATGTCCGCCACTACGCAATGTGTAAAAAAGTATTCCGATAGCACGTCGAGTAGTTAACCTTGCATCTCTTCCGTGATCCCAAATCTCGCTTTGCCTGCGCCTACGCTAATCGGTTAATGTACACCACTATCTTAGATTGTAAAAGCTAGGATGGACCAATGGCCAGATTATAACCGACAATAAATCTAATACACACACATACATACACACACACACCACTATTGTTCTTCCTATTGAGAGCTTACGAATTCGATATACCACGTCGTTGGACCATTTTATAACTTGGTACAGACCTTCCCAATGTTCCTGTAACTTTGGCGACAGCCCACGTTTTCGTCTGAGATTATATAGCCAAACGCGGTCGCCATCTTGAAAATCAGACTTCTGCTTCTTGATGTTATATCTGGTCTTCATCCGATTGCTTGCGATGTGGATATGTTTCCTAACGTCATCATGAATGTTGTGCATCTTGCGCTTGAGCTTCTCGACGTAGCTCTCGCCCACGATGTCATCTTCGGGCTTACACCCAAACTCAAGATCACACGGTAGACGTATTTCGCGTCCCAATACAGCACAATCAGGCGTCTTTCATAAATTGAAGACCAATAAAAATAAGTGTAAATATTGATCCATGTCTCGCTGATGTCGAATGCCACTTTTAAAAGGTACCTGTCCAAGATGCGGCTTATGCGCTCTACTATACCATCCGATTGCGAGTGTAATGGTGAAGTTTGAGTCTTTTCATTCCCAGCAATCTGCAAACTCCTTAAAATAACGCTGATTCAAAATTTCTGCTCTGATCGGCGTGCAACTTTATAGAAACTCCAAAACGGCAGAAGTCCTAGAACCTCCAAAACTCAGCTTTTAGGAACAAACACTTGAAGCGTATTCATGAATCTATCTCCATTCTCCAAGGACCGCATCAAAATCCCATTCTCGACTTTTAGGGATCCCATTGTACACAGTACGACTAAGGGTACTACTCAACGGGCTTAGGTCCTGCAAGGATGGACGTTCTCTTCCGGCTCTCCAACATAAAATAACACCTAGGTCTTTGTCATTCTCCTTTTCCGTTCGATTTGTACAGGCTGCCAGTCGTCATTGATCACTGTAATACGACCAACAAGACCACATTTTACCCGCACGACATGGATGACCACCTTCGAGGCAGAATCGGTAAAGGTCGACTTTCATCCTGCTCCGTCCAACCTCTCTTAATTTTAGCACCTCGTGTTTTTTCTACACCGTTTACATTTGTCCTGCCAGTGCCTAAATCCGCGATTCCGGCGTGGTAGCCCATTTTCTCCGACTGCTGGTCACGCAATACCCCTCAAACCATTTCCTCCACGGCCTCCTGGCTCTGCTTCTCTTCAGAGCGCCATACTTTGCCATACATTAAATGCATCGTTTACTTTGTCGCTTTGAACTTTAAGGTTCCAGCCAACACATTACGTGAAGCTTTTGGCCGGACCAGTCATAGTGCTTGCTCAATTTTTTCGTCGCGTGTTACGTCAATAAATGTCTGCACTGCCGACAACTCTAGAAAGCTATCGGTGCTTTTGGGTAGTCTACTCTCACAATGCGAGCAATATCTGCTTCGAACTATTGCAAATATTTGTTATTCTTTTGGTAGCTATTCCTCACTTACGAGTGGTGTGCTTGTTGCAGTTGAGAGTTGCCGTACTTTATTTCCACTCTTGATGTTAAGACCCCGTAGCTTCTTTCGTCATTGTCTTGTATAGTCTGCAGAATATTCAAGTCCTCACCTTGTAACGTAATAATCAACGCGGTTGCCCTTTCATCAGCGTTCCAGCCCTTAACCCTCGCGGTGGTCTCGAATTATTTCTCAAATTACGTTACACAAACTGTCTGGTGCGTATTATTTTCTTTGTTTAAAAGCTTCTTTCCTTTGTACCTTTCTTCCGAGAATTTTAAAATTATTAAAACTAGTTAAAATTAATTAAATAACTTCGCGTTCCAAGATCATAAAAAGTCTAAACTATGTCTTTATAAAAAGATCTAGTTCCGTTTGATGTTATACCGAAGTGCGACTAATGTAAAACACTATATATTTTGAATATTTAACAATATTTTTAATAAATCCCATTCTTATTGTTGTATACAGTTAACGTATTATGTAATGCGCTATAGTTTAGATCTGAAAGATAAGCAAAATTTTTCCAACCATGGCGGTAAATTTTAACCACTCAGTCATTTTAATTAGTTAACAAATACCATAACTTGTTTTCTTTTTAGTAAAAAGTCCTTGATATATTTGTGTAAATATTCCCAAAAGAATATAGTTTTCATTATTTAAAAGAAGTAATAGAATTGTGATTTTCGTTGGTTGGTCATGTGATTTCAGTAAGTAGTAACAATGCTAAAAGTATGACAAACACATTGTTCATAGGTTTCCAGCAAACGTGTAAGGTTAATGATAAGAAATTGTTACGTTTATTTTCGGCAATAATTGGTTATTTGATTTACAATAACTTTCAACTCAAATCCTTTGCTAATTAATTATCCGTTTATCTAAATCCCATGTCGGTTTATAATTAAAAATAAATACACTGGCTAACAATTTTCAACTAAAATCCACGTTGCTTCTAAAACGAAACTTTATTCGATAAATTAAATATCCTGTATGTTTTACTTGGTAAAAACTTCCGCTAATTAATAATAAATTCTACTTCCCAGAATTCCCTAACGTAAAGTTTACGCTATACTCAGTTGTCGATAACGTGTTCCAAGTATCCGATGATTGCTTCTTATGTGTTTTCCGTCGGAAGAATTTGTCGAATTAAAGCTGCGTATTATCCCAATATAAACTGCCTTTTTCCAAGTTAATTCTGAATAGAAATATTACTTTGAACTCTGGTCACTGGCTGAACGAAATTGATTTTTTTTGCTTTCCAATCTACACAATGGAAACAAGTATAGGAATGTTTGGTTGTTTCCGTTTTTCGTTATGAAAATTTCGCGCTCGCAATACGGCGTGCTTCTTCCGGTGGCCTTAAAGCCAAGATGAATGGTCGTCCCTTGCTGTAATGAGAGGTCAAGTGCGTTCTCTCTGGGTGTAGGCACATCTACTCGTTGCCGTGGACCAGCTAGTGACTCAACCCCGGCGTCAGCAACTATGAGGGTGAGTGTTTTCTTTCTCCATCAATTATAATTGCGACCATATTGGTTGGGATTCTCGGTTTAAGCTCATGCATTCCTAAATTTAATCCGTTTAGACGACAATTAGTGAATTAGTTTAAGATTTATTGACACTATATGAATGCATTACTATTTGCATTAAATAACTAAGAGTGTACAACTAAAGTGAAAATGATTTGAAGGCTTGCTGGCACGTTTGAAAATGTTGTTGCCATTAGATGTATATACTTACTTTTCGATTTACCATGCTGATTTAGCGCTGTTGGTTTTAGAGGGGTAATTTCGCTTAATTTCTGTTTTTGTTGAAACTCAATCTAGAGAGTAACCTAAAACTGGCAGCTCACCATTTAAAAAAAATGATTTGTTCTTTTGTTTGATATTTTTTAGATTTAGTGTGTACTTATTTATTGCGTGTAGATATTGTGTTTAATTAGAGGTTTCTTTTGTTGATTTGTTGTGTTTTGAGTATGAATGAGTGTGTGTAATTTTCTTTCTTTATTTCAGGCCTCCCTTAATTTTTGTTGTAGGTATAATGCCCCGCCCACTCGCCGATTGAGCCCGGTCAATTTCTTTTTTTTTTGTTTTTTTGTAGGCTACTTCAATGCACGTAGCATAATGTATACTAAAAGTAATAAGTGATCTTCCTCATAATAAGTAGAGCGTTCGTGTTGGTGTGAGTACAAATATACATGGTAAGTACAAAGGCGCTTTGTATTACTTTCCTTTTACACTGAAACCTTGTTACTTAATCTTAATAATTAAGGTCCATAAGTCTATGAATATCTTTTTCTTACAGGTTCTATAAAGAAAATATTTCAGCTTAAGCATTTATGTTTAGATCCGCTATGTACAGTTTAGTTCCTATACTTTTTAGACGGTATTCTTGGTGCACACTTGTTAAGTGTAGTGACGTTTAAGAACAATCTGTAACGTATCCCTGTTAGGTTCGTCAAACTCCGCTGATGTTAGAGTTTAGAGTTTGTCGGGAAGTCCCTCTGAAGTCCCTTATTACGGATTAAAATTTCATCTCTATTGAAAAGGTTGTTTTTGTTAACCCCAAAATCTTTCAATACAAACATACCAAAACATTCTTTCGGTAAAAAAAATGTATCAATTGTTCTTTAAATTAACATTTTTTATCAATTAGACATTTGTTTATGTACCTCAGGCCTGTTTCTAATTAAATTACTTATTATTATTATCCTTTGTTGTTCCCAATTTATTTTAAGGAAGAAAGTCGTGCAAATAAAAATAAAATGTATCAGTGTTCACTATGAACAGATTTCTGAATTAAACTAGTATACTTCAAAGGATACTCTTCCGTGTACTGTGAAAAAATGTCTCTAATGATTTTTGGTTCAGTAGAGTTTTTCCACGTTTTCCCAAGTAACACTTACTCCTTCAATTGATACCTTAGTAAGATGCCTCTCAGTCCTCCTTATCAATTATGATGTTTTGTAACAAACGCATTTTATCTAACCCCTTTACGAAATGTCAAACTTTAAATGTATTTTTGACGTTATGTAACGCCAAATTTTTTATAACTCTCAGTCCATTACATCACTAGCGATGTACTAAAATTTTACACAACTGAACACTTAATCCCCTATTTAGGTAACCATAGATATTTACATAAATATCAGTCAAATCATGGCAACCCTCAGATAAAGCGATGAAACTGAATTTTTTACATTTGGAACCGCACAATTTTAAAGCGGGGTTAAATAAAATATTGTATATAACACGTCATGATACCCTAATTTTATTTTACTCTTGTAATTTGCAAAACACGCTCACTGCATTCGCTCGTTTTGGCAATTATTGCATTAGTCAAATAAAATTAGTCTTTTCATATCTAGTTACATAAATATCTATTACAATGCTTTTGCTAAATCTACGCTTGTTTCGATTCTCTTTACTATTATACGCCATTTGGAATACGAAATTCTAAAATCGTACTCAACAGTCTTCCTAACCCCATACAAACGCTTATTGTAATTACGTCGCCTGGTAGTTAATAATTAGCGTTAATAAAGTGTTAGTAACTATGTGAGCAAAGGTAACCTTTATCACCCATAGAGTAAGGCAAGAATTCAGGCTGTGAAATTTTGATGTACCGTTCACCTGTGTATGTATAAAGGTCCTATGAAAGACCAATACCACAGTCACTTTGCTCTCCAAAATCACCAACGTCAATACAAGTGAACCTGTAGATTGCGTCAATTATTCATTGAAGGACAATAAAAGAATTCCTTATAATTAAAAACACAGCGTACTTAAATTGCAACTAAGATGATTGCATCCTCTGGAGCAAAAAATTCAGGCGTTAAAATAGACCTTACATGTGATTTCCCAATGCTCCATCCGAAGGAACTACAGCAAGGTAGGGATCTTTAACGTGCGTGACTACACTCACACACGGAACCTCGATTTTACCTCTCATCCGAACGAAGGTGTATTTTTGTGAAAAATGCTTGCCTAACATTTTTCAAGCGAACCGTGTCGGGATTCGAACCCGGGACCTTGGGCGTAGTTAAAATAGGCCCCATATTAAGATCTCCAGGAGGTACCAACTTTGGAGAATGTGATCAGAAGGTTTAGAAAAAGAGCCGGAAACATTTTGCGAGTTGGAGCGTGGAATGTCAGAAGTATAAAGCAAGTAGGTAAGCTAGAGAACTTGAAAATTGAAATGGATAGGTTAGCTTTAGACATAGTCGAAATTAGCGAAGTTCGATGGCCAGAGGTGAGAGATTTTTGGAGCGGAAACTTTAAGGTAATTCATAAAGGATCACAGGAAAACAATTCGGGTATGAGGATACTTATGCAAAAAAATATAAGACACTTTGTATGAATCTACTTACAAAAGAACGGAAGAGTACTCATGGTTAGATTAGAATCTAAACCGGTAAATACAGTAATAATACAAGTATAATTGCCCACCTCCAGCTACAGTGAGAAAGAGGTAGAAGTAATCGACAAATATATCAAAAACATATTAAGATATATAAATGGACCTGAAAATTCAATAATTACGGGTGATTTTAATGCAGAGGTAGGTGAGGGTAGGAAGTAGCGGTAGTAGGATAATTTGGTATAGGCATGAGAAACGATAGGAGAAATAGATTAGTAGATTTTGCGACAAAAACAATTTACACAAACACATTATTTCAACATCATGCTTGAAGACGATACATGTGGAAGATGCCAGGGGATATAGGAAGATACCAAATAGATTACATTCTTGATAGACAATGGTTTAGGAATCACGTAAAAGACTGTACAGGCTACCCAGAAGCAGATATAGACACTGACATCAATATCATAATTGTGAAGACCCTCTTAAATTTAAAAATTTGAATAAAAGGAACGGCAAAAGGCACTATGAATTTGAGAAACTAAAATATAAAGATATCTACGAAAGATTTGAAAAAGTCAAATGAATTGCTGAAAGATAACGGAAAAATTTCTTCTTCCGATACTTTGCGACAAATACGAGAAGCTTTTTCAAGTGAGTGACTTCCCTGCTTACCGATTCGTGTGATGTGACCAAGTGCTTCGTATTCGTGCATGAAATGCATATATGGTTTTTAATATTCTTTTCCATCAAAAGAAAACAATTTTTTGCTTGTTGGAATGATTCATCCAACATTTCGACTGGTGCATTGAGAAGTAATTTAATCATCATGTTGTCGTTTTGTATTTTCAAGGAAATGCCTTTCACGTTTTGCCTCTTCTCTAGACAGCAACACCGTCTGAGAAAAGGCTGGTTTTTCGATTTCCCAAAAACAAGACAACCGCCTTTGCATTTGGCTCACGCAAGTTTTCACAAAGTTGCAATGTAACGTTTGTGCTTGTTTCATGTGACTGGCATCGGAAACAACCCAACCAAGCCTAGTTTTTTGGAGAACCGGCAAAATGGTGCCTAGTTTTATTTGTCTGTCGCTTATTTCACTACCGCCAGAGCACTGGGGTTTACGTCCGCCTGGACCATAACACCCATCTACGCACTCTATCAAGTGGTTGATTTTGAGATTCTAGACCCTACCGAGTCCAGGTCACGCACCAGGCTAACAGCGTCGAAACTATGCTCACCAACGTCGAGCTGGGCGACTGTTCTGAGGGCGTCTGCACAACTTACTACCGTGACCACCACGTTCTCGAGAAGTAAAACCCGCCGTGTGCAACAGACGTATATTGGCGAGTGACTATATAACCATTGTACATTATTAATCTGCGTTAATTTATAGTCCTTACATTATTATCCTTTATCAGTCTTTAAGTTGTAAATATGTGTGTGGTGGATCTCTTGTAAATATGCCTTTGGGTATATTTTAATTACTTCTGTGCACTTTAAATAAATGCCGTTTTTTTCACCCCTTTAACCTACGAATCAGTGTTAAGACCGTTCAAAGTGCGGTGTGCCACAAAACTTTGTTCTCGTATCGCGACAAGTCGATAACATGTGCTTTAAAATCGAAAGTGGTAGGAGTTCACAGATCTCACATCCGGAAGGCTTGAATAGAAGAACGGAGGGTGTATTGTTTACTTAAACCGTGCAGTGTGTATTTCTTTTTGAACGAAAACTAGGGACAATATCCAAGTTTTATTTTATTTAATGACAAATATATTAAAGTTGTTGAAAAGCGTGTGTAATAGTGCAAAGCATACGATCATATTTTTGACGAAAAGCGTGTATATAATATTGGATTGAAAAGTAAGAATCTAATTCAGTAAACTTTGAAAAAAATCCATAGGTAAATGACATCGACCACAATATAAGATAAAACAATTAACGAAAACCATAAATCAAGCGGGGAAGGTCGTAGATTTGAAGCGAATGATAGCAATAAACCTTGAAAATAAGGGATAACAATAGTTTGGGGCAATTTGAACGGCGCGTTCTGTAAATGTTGCATCATATAGACGATTCGAGATGCCTTCGTAAAGATGGATCTTTAAATTTAGACCATTTAAAAAGTAGAAACAACGCCCAGAGATTACTGGATTGTTCTGGACGTGTGGCGTACAATTAAAGCTAGAACATGTGACCAATTAAAAGAGGCGGTCAATAGTTAGTTGCTTTAAAGAATTGGATGTTGCGGTTTTACAACGAAGTTATGGGTTTGGTGCAGTGTAGGTGATAATGTTCATGTTTGTAACCTGACCTGGGTTACACCATATGTTTCGATACCTAGCGACTGGTGGGTTGACCCTGGCGTACGGCGGGATCCTTGGTAGAAATAGAAGCGGGCTGATGGTAGTATGTTTCAAATCCTGGTGTTCGTGTTGGCCTCGCGTGCTCTAGGAGGTGGTCCTGAAGAAGTGATGCCTTTGCATCACGCCTTTTATTGTATTGTACGTTCGAACGGTTCTATTTGTATTTCGAAAGGATGTTTTATGCGTGCATGCTATTTGTTTTTATGCTGCGTGCTCATTGGTTAGTTTGTTGAGAGCATGGTTGTTTGATTACTTTAACACATTTCTAAAATGCGGTATAAAATGATCGCGTGCTTGAGGTTCCTAAAAAGAAAGTGCTATCTCTATGTAACGTACTTTGTTTCCATCAAAGCATTGCCGTTATTAGTACAAAAATTAGTTTGGAAAAGTTTTGTTTTGTTTCTATAAAATCAGCTCATTCAAGTTATCTTTTTACACAGAACCTTACGACAAGGAAATAACTAATCTATCCAAATGCATTAATTGTTTTGCTATAATCCACTCTAGATAAACGGTATTATTGATCTATTTTGTTTGAAGCGAATACAAATCCAAGACAAATAAGTGGAAGAACGCATCACTAAACTATAAAGTAATAAATTTATATTTAAATTCTACTTCCCAGAATTCCCTAACGTAAAGTTTACGCTATACTCAGTTGTCGATAACGTGTTCCAAGTATCCGATGATTGCTTCTTATGTGTTTTCCGTCGGAAGAATTTGTCGAATTAAAGCTGCGTATTATCCCAATATAAACTGCCTTTTCCAAGTTAATTCTGAATAGAAATATTACTTTGAACTCTGGTCACTGGCTGAACGAAATTGATTTTTTTTGCTTTCCAATCTACACAATGGAAACAAGTATAGGAATGTTTGGTTGTTTCCGTTTTTCGTTATGAAAATTTCGCGCTCGCAATACGGCGTGCTTCTTCCGGTGGCCTTAAAGCCAAGATGAATGGTCGTCCCTTGCTGTAATGAGAGGTCAAGTGCGTTCTCTCTGGGTGTAGGCACATCTACTCGTTGCCGTGGACCAGCTAGTGACTCAACCCCGGCGTCAGCAACTATGAGGGTGAGTGTTTTCTTTCTCCATCAATTATAATTGCGACCATATTGGTTGGGATTCTCGGTTTAAGCTCATGCATTCCTAAATTTAATCCGTTTAGACGACAATTAGTGAATTAGTTTAAGATTTATTGACACTATATGAATGCATTACTATTTGCATTAAATAACTAAGAGTGTACAACTAAAGTGAAAATGATTTGAAGGCTTGCTGGCACGTTTGAAAATGTTGTTGCCATTAGATGTATATACTTACTTTTCGATTTACCATGCTGATTTAGCGCTGTTGGTTTTAGAGGGGTAATTTCGCTTAATTTCTGTTTTTGTTGAAACTCAATCTAGAGAGTAACCTAAAACTGGCAGCTCACCATTTAAAAAAAATGATTTGTTCTTTTGTTTGATATTTTTTAGATTTAGTGTGTACTTATTTATTGCGTGTAGATATTGTGTTTAATTAGAGGTTTCTTTTGTTGATTTGTTGTGTTTTGAGTATGAATGAGTGTGTGTAATTTTCTTTCTTTATTTCAGGCCTCCTTAATTTTTGTTGTAGGTATAATGCCCCGCCCACTCGCCGATTGAGCCCGGTCAATTTCTTTTTTTTTTGTTTTTTTGTAGGCTACTTCAATGCACGTAGCATAATGTATACTAAAAGTAATAAGTGATCTTCCTCATAATAAGTAGAGCGTTCGTGTTGGTGTGAGTACAAATATACATGGTAAGTACAAAGGCGCTTTGTATTACTTTCCTTTTACACTGAAACCTTGTTACTTAATCTTAATAATTAAGGTCCATAAGTCTATGAATATCTTTTTCTTACAGGTTCTATAAAGAAAATATTTCAGCTTAAGCATTTATGTTTAGATCCGCTATGTACAGTTTAGTTCCTATACTTTTTAGACGGTATTCTTGGTGCACACTTGTTAAGTGTAGTGACGTTTAAGAACAATCTGTAACGTATCCCCTGTTAGGTTCGTCAAACTCCGCTGATGTTAGAGTTTAGAGTTTGTCGGGAAGTCCCTCTGAAGTCCCTTATTACGGATTAAAATTTCATCTCTATTGAAAAGGTTGTTTTTGTTAACCCCAAAATCTTTCAATACAAACATACCAAAACATTCTTTCGGTAAAAAAAATGTATCAATTGTTCTTTAAATTAACATTTTTTTATCAATTAGACATTTGTTTATGTACCTCAGGCCTGTTTCTAATTACATTACTTATTATTATTATCCTTTGTTGTTGCCAATTTATTTTAAGGAAGAAAGTCGTGCAAATAAAAATAAAATGTATCAGTGTTCACTATGAACAGATTTCTGAATTAAACTAGTATACTTCAAAGGATACTCTTCCGTGTACTGTGAAAAAATGTCTCTAATGATTTTTGGTTCAGTAGAGTTTTTTCCACGTTTTTCCCAAGTAACACTTACTCCTTCAATTGATACCTTAGTAAGATGCCTCTCAGTCCTCCTTATCAATTATGATGTTTTGTAACAAACGCATTTTATCTAACCCCTTTACGAAATGTCAAACTTTAAATGTATTTTTGACGTTATGTAACGCCAAATTTTTTATAACTCTCAGTCCATTACATCACTAGCGATGTACTAAAATTTTACACAACTGAACACTTAATCCCCTATTTAGGTAACCATAGATATTTACATAAATATCAGTCAAATCATGGCAACCCTCAGATAAAGCGATGAAACTGAATTTTTTACATTTGGAACCGCACAATTTTAAAGCGGGGTTAAATAAAATATTGTATATAACACGTCATGATACCCTAATTTTATTTTACTCTTGTAATTTGCAAAACACGCTCACTGCATTCGCTCGTTTTGGCAATTATTGCATTAGTCAAATAAAATTAGTCTTTTCATATCTAGTTACATAAATATCTATTACAATGCTTTTTGCTAAATCTACGCTTGTTTCGATTCTCTTTACTATTATACGCCATTTGGAATACGAAATTCTAAAATCGTACTCAACAGTCTTCCTAACCCCATACAAACGCTTATTGTAATTACGTCGCCTGGTAGTTAATAATTAGCGTTAATAAAGTGTTAGTAACTATGTGAGCAAAAGGTAACCTTTATCACCCATAGAGTAAGGCAAGAATTCAGGCTGTGAAATTTTGATGTACCGTTCACCTGTGTATGTATAAAGGTCCTATGAAAGACCAATACCACAGTCACTTTGCTCTCCAAAATCACCAACGTCAATACAAGTGAACCTGTAGATTGCGTCAATTATTCATTGAAGGACAATAAAAAGAATTCCTTATAATTAAAAAAACACAGCGTACTTAAATTGCAACTAAGATGATTGCATCCTCTGGAGCAAAAAATTCAGGCGTTAAAATAGACCTTACATGTGATTTCCCAATGCTCCATCCGAAGGAACTACAGCAAGTTTTTTTTACCTGGAAAATTTAAAATTTTGGCGAACCCTTGCTGTTTCAAGCAAGGTAGGGATCTTTAACGTGCGTGACTACACTCACACACGGAACCTCGATTTTACCTCTCATCCGAACGAAGGTGTATTTTTGTGAAAAATGCTTGCCTAACATTTTTCAAGCGAACCGTGTCGGGATTCGAACCCGGGACCTTGGGCGTAGTTAAAATAGGCCCCATATTAAGATCTCCAGGAGGTACCAACTTTGGAGAATGTGATCAGAAGGTTTAGAAAAAGAGCCGGAAACATTTTGCGAGTTGGAGCGTGGAATGTCAGAAGTATAAAGCAAGTAGGTAAGCTAGAGAACTTGAAAATTGAAATGGATAGGTTAGCTTTAGACATAGTCGAAATTAGCGAAGTTCGATGGCCAGAGGTGAGAGATTTTTGGAGCGGAAACTTTAAGGTAATTCATAAAGGATCACAGGAAAACAATTCGGGTATGAGGATACTTATGCAAAAAAATATAAGACACTGTGTATGAATCTACTTACAAAAGAACGGAAGAGTACTCATGGTTAGATTAGAATCTAAACCGGTAAATACAGTAATAATACAAGTATAATTGCCCACCTCCAGCTACAGTGAGAAAGAGGTAGAAGTAATCGACAAATATATCAAAAACATATTAAGATATATAAATGGACCTGAAAATTCAATAATTACGGGTGATTTTAATGCAGAGGTAGGTGAGGGTAGGGAAGTAGCGGTAGTAGGATAATTTGGTATAGGCATGAGAAACGATAGGAGAAATAGATTAGTAGATTTTGCGACAAAAACAATTTACACAAACACATTATTTCAACATCATGCTTGAAGACGATACATGTGGAAGATGCCAGGGGATATAGGAAGATACCAAATAGATTACATTCTTGATAGACAATGGTTTAGGAATCACGTAAAAGACTGTACAGGCTACCCAGAAGCAGATATAGACACTGACATCAATATCATAATTGTGAAGACCCTCTTAAATTTAAAAATTTTAATAAAAGGAACGGCAAAAGGCACTATGAATTTGAGAAACTAAAATATAAAGATATCTACGAAAGATTTGAAAAAGTCAAATGAATTGCTGAAAGATAACGGAAAAATTTCTTATACTACGGAAGTAGAAACTGAATGGAATAACATTAAATCCAGCTTAGACACAGTGGCCAGAGGTATTTTGGGGTATACACAAAAATAAATTAAGAAACCATGAATAATAAAAAATATCCTGAATTTAATAGAAGAGAGACGAATGTACAAAAATAGATCAGACGAAACAGGAAACAGAGATGCAAAACCATAAAGTGGGAAACTATTCGTAAATACAGGCAATCTAAAGAGCAACGGATTGATGAAAAGTGCTAGAAGGTACAAACTAAGCTGGAAATAGGAAAAACAGACAACGCATACAAAATAATTAGAATGAATTTTATGGATATAAAACAGAGCGTCTCTTCCAACTTGTAGGCTATACGTATGAGACAGGCGAGATATTCAAAGATTTCAAATCTAATATCATATACCAAAATAAAGAGGCGCGGATAGATGTGAAAATTTCTGAACTATAAGTCTGACAGCACACCTGTCAGAAATATAAACTAGAATTGTACAAAGACGAATGGAAAAACCAGCTGAAGAAATACTAGGAGAAGATTAATTTGGGTTTAGGCGAAACGGGAACACGAGAGGCTATTTTAGCTCTCGTGGTGATAATGGAGAAAACCATAGAAAAGAGGGGAAAGCGTGTATATAGGATTTGTAGATCAAGAAAAAGCATTTGACAATGTAAAATGAAAAAAAATTGGAATGAGTTTTAGGAATAGACGGATAGTACATAACTTATACAAAGATCAATCAGCTGTAACAGAATTAGAGCAGGAACGTAGAGAAGTAAATATTAAGAAAGGGGGGAGACAAGGATGTGCATTGTCCCCATTAATTTTTAACTTGTACATAGAAGACGCAATGAATACTGTCAAATGCAGGAAGACATTTGGAATTACTATGCAGGGACAAGAGATTGATATGAGTAGACCATTTAGTGACGTTCCACCGCCTCATTTCCACCAGCATCCTCATTTCCACACGCATCTGGACCAAATTTACATGTAAATTCCCATAAGGAGGAAATGTGGAGATGAAATTTAGATGAATCTCCTCCTTGCTCTCCTCTGCTCTCCACCTTGCTCGGACATCCCCAACCATTTTGATTACATCACACCCGCATTCTTTCCACCCGCGAGATAAATCTTTCTCCACATTTCCACCCACGAGATAAACCTACCTTGTTTGGTATCAATCAATATTAGAATTTTCTAAGCTACCCAAATCTCTTTAAATTTTTCACATAGCACCATCCCCCAGAGAGCTACCCCCATTTTAAGATTTCTTACATGTAGCGACTTTTGAGCGTTCTTATAAATTTTTTATACATGTAGCACATCTTGTTAGTCTAGAATTTTATGCACAATCCGAATCTCTAAATAGATTTAAAATCGAACGACCCTTACCATTTTACACACACCCGTTAAATTATAAATTTCCTGCGGCTCATACATAAAAGAAAATCTAAAACAATTCTTAAAACTTTTTATTACAGACAATTTTACTAATACAGTTTAAATTTTGTAAAACCACATTTCTAAATACATATTTACAATTTTTTATTTTTAACCTAGAACTTCTCATATCGGCTTATACTTATTAATATTTATTTCTAAATAGAGCACCTTTTCCAAAGACCAACCGGACCCGCATGTTTCAAATTCCTCTGATTTTGTTCTTATGGTTTCGCTTAAGACCTCGTACATATTTTCCAGATTACTAGAAGACGTTATAACCACATTTTTCGTGTTAAAGGATTTCACATCGGTAGTCTCTTCCCCCATTTTGGTGTAAACGCCGTAGAGTTCGCAGTAGACTTTTATTGCTGTATGTTGTATTCTTTTTTCATTTATTAATCGAATAAATCGCTCTTTCTGCTTCCAAAGAAACTCGGCACTCCATCGTCGACACTGGCGTTCTTTATGCGATAGCTAGCCATACGGTTGTTAAACGCTGTACTAACCATTTCTACACCATCGTCGTTAGTAGCGGTAACTGATGCATTTTTATGTCTGTTGCTCCTTAAGTGTGCAGCATAGGTAGTCTTTTCCATTTTGAAATCGCATACTTTACACATAATTCGTGGTTGTTTCGTACAAGTCCCTTTAACAGCTGGCGGAGCTGAACGTTTAAGGCTTAATGACATACCGTGCTGTTTTTCCTTGTGTCGCAGTAAGTTGTCCATTCTCGTAAAAGCGAAACCGCAAGACCCACAGTTTAAGTACTTTGCTGCGGGCGGATGTATAAGCTTAACCGTGGACGATGTTGCACCACGACATTTGTTCTGGTGCCGTTTGAGAGCATTTTCCAGGTATAGGAAGCACCGCAAGAGTTGCACTTAAAACGTTTGCAGATACCATTTTAGTACAAAACAAAATCCGCACTATAGCACTTTGGTTAAACTTGTAAGCGAACTAACTTATAACTAAAGAGTTTATTCTTGCGCACCTGCTTTATGTACCCTATAGAATGCAAACCGAAGGTTTCCGAAGACACCCGAACGAAGTCTCGGATTCAGCGGGGAACTAAATGACGTCGTAATCCTCGCTGCTCGTCCAATACATTTAGCGCCAATGCATGCACCTGGTTCGCTTCGTCGATGGTGCGAGTGCAGTTAGTAGAAACACCGGAAAACGTCTTCCATGTTATACGGATCGCGTGCATATTAAAAATCCAAAAGGTGGTAGCACACGCACACAGATTGTATGCAAGTCGTGCTGTAGAAGATGCAGTGCTACTGTAACCAAAAACACTTTAAACCATTACTAAGGAAATACCAACTTATTGTCTACAGGATACTTACTAATAAAGCAATTTAATTTTAAATAACTTCTACGTCATATTTTAGGTAGGCTTAAATATTTTCCAAATGAATCACCAAGCGAAAGTATATGCTTAGCGGTATTCAAATTACCCATTAATTTCCCATTTTTACGACCGTGGTTAATTATAGATTAAAATTTAATTTGTGCACGTTCGAGCTTGCCGTAAACTAACATATTTTAGAGCAACAATGCGCTGTATAATACATGCATACCCCTTCGCCGCGCTACTGCTATTCTTGTAATTGCTAGAAAAAGTCACTCTCCTTTTTACTGTTAGGACCTATGCAAAGCAGCATTTTTTTTATACTTTCTATAGCACATCGCGCATTTTTTCGTCTGATAATTAAATTTTGCTTCTGTAGGCTTTTACACTTTCGCATAGCAGTCGGCCGCACGTAATGATTTCTAGAACCGGTAAGTACTCGATATCGCCCATATAGAGAATTAGATGCTCGATGTCTGTCAACTTCCAATTCCTTCGACCCGCTCCTGTTCTAATAATTTACAAACATTTTTCAAACGACAATGGGCCGAGAATTTTTAAACCTCCGAGGGATCTTTAAGTCGTGATCAATTACACATCCCAGCTATGCGTAAACTAACATATTTTGCAGCAACTGTATAATACATGCATACCCCTTCTCTGCGCTACTGCTATTCTTGTAGTTGCTTGAAAAAGTCAGTCGCCCTTTTTAAAGCTAGAGCTGCTAAAAAACACCATTCCATACTTTCTTTATAAGTGTAGCACATCGCGCACTTTTTTGTCGGATAATTAAATTTTTGTTTATGTAGGCCTTTACGCTTTCGCTTATTTAAACATCTAATACGATCAATTAACCACTTTCGATTATTCTAACGGAGACCACCATACATTCCGCAGCACCGTTCTTTTTGAATCCTATGGGCTTCCACGCACTAACACCCGACGTATCTTTCCTACTATTTCTTAAACAAAAACTACCGGTATCGATATTGTGGACGTAAACAGATGTTTGTGGATGTGTACGAGAGTATGTAACCATATACATTAACCAGTCTAAGCTATTTTATTTAGTCCACGAAAATTATTATTTTTCTAAACCATAATTAATAATCGCCTTTATAGGTTCCACATTTCGACCATTTCCCAATGACTGGTGCTACGTACATGGAAACTTTAATTTCTTATTGGAGAGAATTCTTATTCTCCCACGCACTGCTGCGTAGTTGCATGTCCATTCCTTTTGGAGGTATATGCTTGTTATAGGTTGTAAGACCTTCGGTTTTGCTTAACTACAATTCGTGAGACCCCTTTAATCTTTTTAATCGTATCTTTCTCGCCTACAATACAGTAGGACTTAACATTACTACCAACAAATTCTAATACTGGACCCCCATTAAATATGTCTTTAATGTTCCCTACAACTTTTTTTGTTGACAAGTGTTATATTGTATTTATTATTTGCGGGGTAGTCACTCTTTTAAGATAAATATATTTTGCTAGGTATCAACTAACATTAAATTTTTCTAGGGACCCTAAATCTGTAAATAAATTTTAAATAGGACTACCCCATACAAAGTTATGCGTTTTAAAGACCCAAATCACTAATTTTTGCTCATCTTTATTTAACTCCATCTTTAAAACCCTTTTTTTCGCTAACCAAGACATATGCTTTAACCAACCGTTTCCCTAGAAATCTAAAACCGCAGTGTCCCGCGAATACCACGTGGAGATAACACGTATACTCTGTCAACCAGGATAGAATCCGGAAGGATTTGGAAGGTGGGAGAAGAACTTAAAAATTATGTATTATGTATTATGTATTATGTATTATGTATTATGTATTATGTATTATGTATTATGTATTATGTATTATGTATTATGTATTATGTATTATGTATTATGTATTATGTATTATGTATTATGTATTATGTATTATGTATTATGTATTATGTATTATGTATTATGTATTATGTATTATGTATTATGTATTATGTATTATGTATTATGTATTATGTATTATGTATTATGTATTATGTATTATGTATTATGTATTATGTATTATGTATTATGTATTATGTATTATGTATTATGTATTATGTATTATGTATTATGTATTATGTATTATGTATTATGTATTATGTATTATGTATTATGTATTATGTATTATGTATTATGTATTATGTATTATGTATTATGTATTATGTATTATGTATTATGTATTATGTATTATGTATTATGATATTATGTATTATGTATTATGTATTATGTATTATGTATTATGTATTATGTATTATGTATTATGTATTATGTATTATGTATTATGTATTATGTATTATGTATTATGTATTATGTATATATATTAATAGGTTAGGTCAGCCGCGGCGCTGACCTAACCTATTAATTTTTCCTTTATCTAACCTAGGTCCACACTTGGTTTTAATGGAAAACTCATTAAAAAGCAATTAGTGCTAATGGGTTTTTAATGAGAAAACTCATTAAAAAGCAATTAGGTCATATGATCATGTGGTCATATGGTCATGTGGTCATGTGGTCATATGGTCATGTGGTCATGTGGTCATATGGTCATGTGGTCATGGGGCAATTTCACCTTATGGGGTAATTTCACCCTAACTTAACATCCTACATATATCCGGATATATGTCGATGCGCATCCCTGTCGGCTTAGGTCGGATAACAACATATTCGACTATCTTCGGCAATATACGCCCCCACTCTGTAGAATACATAAGAGAACAATTTTTTCGTATTCAATTTAGTATTCGATAGTAGCTAGAACGGTAAACATGAGCGTCTCAAAGGTGATTAACGTTTCTCAACTTCTTGGGAATAAAGTGAAACCGACAAATGAGCGATTTGGGTTATGGCTGTTGACAGAAAATATGTGCAACAATAATCTGGTAACAGATATTGGTAATATTTGTTATGCCGAAGGCGAGCAGATGCTGACTGGTGGACTACACACACCAATTACAGAACCATTTTGTGACAATATAATGTTGGTTAAAATTTGCGACTTTTCTGACGCCGAACAAACCTCTGCAAGCAAAAGGATGTTTATCCTAAAAAAAGAAATTTGTGGTGCATTTAACAGCTATCTACGAAGAAAGTTTGACCGATTTGTTTCCGCTAGGCATGGTGTTAAAGCTAAGCTTCCGTTTTCTCTGGAAAGCACTAACAAGATGGGCCAGAGAGTAAAAGAAATTACCGGAAAAAAGACCTCGAATGCATTAATAAAAATTCCAAAATCCTATATGTGTTCCATACAAAGTGGAACTAGCAGATGTTAAGTTGGAAACTTTATTGGAGGAACTACCAGATATATTAGACGAAGTCGAAAAGATTATTTCTATCTTTTGACATGGATGTAACCCAAGATTTTGCAGGTATATTTAGCAAGATGGAGATGTGTAATTATTTAACTACAAACCATAACTTTTGCTATAAGGGCGAATACGAAGAAAAGTGTAATATTATAGTTGACAACGATAAAACTGTAGGAATTGATTGTTTAACATGGCTAACAACCAATGCAAGGATTAAGATATACAACAAATTTGTGTGTCAGATAACAAGTCCTGGTGTTAATAAACAACTTGGCAATCATATACTAGATTTTTTACGTTGTCCAGATGTACGTTTAAGGGAAACATTTGCGTCTACTTTGGCCAAAGAACATGGTATTACGCGATTGGAAGCGACAATATACAACTGTGCAATTGGAAGCTATGTCAGTGCGGGACGGGTGTATAATCCCTTAAAAGACTGTTTAACGTTATTGGAAGATAGTAAGTTATACTTCCTAAAGGCGCCAATGTACTCGGTACCACTTGCCAAAATGTGGAGTAAGCTATCGGACAAGCTACAAAATAGTTGCTGTTTAGTGTATAATAACCTACTACAGTACGTGTATTGGGGGAATGGTAATACAAAGAAATTGACGGGCTTGCAAATTAAGTTGTCCGAAAAACCAAAAGAAAGGGAAACATTGATAAAGTATGTACTTTCGGCTTTTAGTTTTAACTATTTACCCGTAAATTATTTGGAGATAGTAGAGGAGGAAGACAGCCAAGATAAAATAAAAATCTTACACAAGTGCTACATTAAAGCAGGTAGTACATATTTTACACAATCTGCAACACCATATTCTACAATTCCAAGAGAAATAGTCATTTCGGAATTGGGATTGATAAATACACCTAACATTCACCCAGAGGTTGTACGACAACGCGCAAATATTGATAGTAAACTCTATCCGTTTACGCTAAAGGAAATTACCCCATTATGTATGCCATACGCTGTAAGTGGAAGGCAAAGACAACTGGAATTAGAGGAAATGGATGCAAAAAGGCGAAAATTGGACTACATGGAAAACACTGCGACAATACGCGAACAATACAAAGATGTGTTAGACAAAGAACATCTTATTAGAGAAAATGAGGAAGAATTAAAAGATTATTTTATGTGTCGATGGACTGACTTAGATACATCCGGGTTGTACAAGCTGTATGCATTTGCGGTTAGTAAGAAAGACTCTTTAGTTATGTAGGTGTTCTTGCAGAAAAGGATGGTACTAAATCCGTATACTTTTTAAAAGGTTATTCTAAAACGTATTTATCAAAATGGCAGATAACAAAGACGAACTAAGGAATGCGGGTTTCGTAACCTTGGCGTACACCACACGCAAAGGGGTTCCGCTAAACATTGTATATTTACCTAGTAAAGAACCTTTCGGATCATTTAAAACCGAGGGTCTTACAACCTATAACAACCATATATTCCCAAAAGTGGTGGATATGCAACTACACAACGGTGTGTGGGAGAAAAGGATTTCCTCAATACCGACAAGAAGAAGTCGATCAAGCTAACAAGATACGTATGCAGGATATAGTGGGAAAGCTGCGATTAAAAGATTGTCACACGCTGCAAGAATTACACGAAGGAATGGATCTGGTTGTCGGCGGAATCAAAGACTTTAAATATAGAGGCAAACTTCGGTACATTTTACAATTCGAAAACCTAGACGGTCTTTATGTATCAAACTAGTGGTTAGAAAAGGAGATAGAAGACTTGGGTGTCGATTTAAATTTTAAGCTGCGAATAAAATTAGATAAAATTAAAACCACTGCAAACAAACATAAAGAAAGGACTGTCTTCTGTGTATAACTTTGTATTAAAATTAAGTTTAAATGACTCCATGCTTGGCATTAAATATTTTTAAATTTGTTATGTATAATGTCGGAATAAACATTTTATAATAGTATATAACATTGTTCTTTATTTATAAAAGGCTGTAACGTTACCCCGAAATAGCAGTCGCTCTGAGAGGGGTGCTCATGGACAGCGAGCATGGACAGGGGTGCGTACGCGCATGGGTGCGCATGGGCAGGGGTGTGCATGCGCAGGGGTGCTCATGGGCTGGGATGTGTCTGGGCGTACACGAGGGAGGCGGATGTTAACAGTCACCAAGCATCCAATTCTTTATTTGGTGTGGAGTACTTGCCTGCGTATGTATCCGGAGTAAAAGAATACGATTTGCATACGCAACTTATTAATAAAATTAGTTTATCGAGGGAAGATGACAAAAGGTACATCATTCCTAATAGTACAACAATCTACGCATGGGGCGTAAAGATATAAGATAGTTGTTTATATTTGTATGGATTTGTAAATCTATTGTATATATTAGTTTTAAGACTCCATAATTTTAAGTTCTTCTCCCACCTTCCAAATCCTTCCGGATTCTATCCTGGTTGACAGAGTATACGTGTTATCTCCACGTGGTATTCGCGGGACACTGCGGTTTTAGATTTCTAGGAAACGGTTGGTTAAAGCATATGTCTTGGTTAGCGAAAAAGGGTTTTAAAGATGGAGTTAAATAAAGATGAGCAAAATTAGTGATTTGGGTCTTTAAAACGCATAACTTTGTATGGGGTAGTCCTATTTAAAATTTATTTACAGATTTAGGGTCCCTAGAAAAATTTAATGTTAGTTGATACCTAGCAAAATATATTTATCTTAAAAGAGTGACTACCCGCAAATAATAAATACAATATAACACTTGTCAACAAAAAAGTTGTAGGAACATTAAAGACATATTTAATGGGGGTCCAGTATTAGAATTTGTTGGTAGTAATGTTAAGTCCTACTGTATTGTAGGCGAGAAAGATACGATTAAAAGATTAAAGGGGTCTCACGAATTGTAGTTAAGCAAAACCGAAGGTCTTACAACCTATAACAAGCATATACCTCCAAAAGGAATGGACATGCAACTACGCAGCAGTGCGTGGGAGAATAAGAATTCTCCAATAAGAAATTAAAGTTTCCATGTACGTAGCACCAGTCATTGGGAAATGGTCGAAATGTGGAACCTATAAAGGCGATTATTAATTATGATTTAGAAAATAATAATTTTCGTGGACTAAATAAAATAGCTTAGACTGGTTAATGTATATGGTTACATACTCGTACACATCCACAAACATCTGTTTACGTCCACAATATCGATACCGGTAGTTTTGTTTAAGAAATAGTAGGAAAGATACGTCGGGTGTTAGTGCGTGGAAGCCCATAGGATTCAAAAAGAACGGTGCTGCGGAATGTATGGTGGTCTCCGTTAGAATAATCGAAAGTGGTTAATTGATCGTATTAGATGTTTAAATAAGCGAAAGCGTAAAGGCCTACATAAACAAAAATTTAATTATCCGACAAAAAAGTGCGCGATGTGCTACACTTATAAAGAAAGTATGGAATGGTGTTTTTTAGCAGCCCTAGCTTTAAAAAGGGCGACTGACTTTTTCAAGCAACTACAAGAATAGCAGTAGCGCAGAGAAGGAGTATGCATGTATTATACAGTTGCTGCAAAATATGTTAGTTTACGCATAGCTGGGATGTGTAATTGATCACGACTTAAAGATCCCTCGGAGGTTTAAAAATTCTCGGCCCATTGTCGTTTGAAAAATGTTTGTAAATTATTAGAACAGGAGCGGGTCGAAGGAATTGGAAGTTGACAGACATCGAGCATCTAATTCTCTATATGGGCGATATCGAGTACTTACCGGTTCTAGAAATCATTACGTGCGGCCGACTGTTATACGAAAGTGTAAAAGCCTACAGAAGCAAAATTTAATTATCAGACGAAAAAGTGCGCGATGTGCTATAGAAAGTATAAAAAAATGGTGCTTTGCATAGGTCCTAACAGTAAAAAGGAGAGTGACTTTTTCTAGCAAATACAAGAATAGCAGTAGCGCGGCGAAAGGGTATGCATGTATTATACAGCGCATTGTTGCCCTAAAATATGTTAGTTTACGGCAAGCTCGAATGTACACAAATTAAATTTTAATCTATAATTAACCACGGTCGTAAAAATGGGAAATTAATGGGTAATTTGAATACCGCTAAGCATATACTTTTGCTTGGTGATTCATTTGGAAAATATTTAAGCCTACCTAAAATATGACGTAGAAGTTATTTAAAATTAAATTGCTTTATTAGTAAGTATCCTGTAGACAACAAGTTGGTATTTCCTTAGTAATGGTTTAAAGTGTTTTTGGTTACAGTAGCACTGCATCTTCTACAGCACGACTTGCATACAATTTGTGTGCGTGTGCTACCACCCTTTGGATTTTTAATATGCACGCGATCCGTATAACATGGAAGACGTTTTCCGGTGTTTCTACTAACTGCACTCGCACCATCGACGAAGCGAACCAGGTGCATGCATTGGCGCTAAATGTATTGGACGAGCAGCGAGGATTACGACGTCATTTAGTTCCCCGCTGAATCCGAGACTTCGTTCGGGTGTCTTCGGAAACCTTCGGTTTGCATTCTATAGGGTACATAAAGCAGGTGCGCAAGAATAAACTCTTTAGTTATAAGTTAGTTCGCTTACAAGTTTAACCAAAGTGCTATAGTGCGGATTTTGTTTTGTACTAAAATGGTATCTGCAAACGTTTTTAAGTGCAACTCTTGCGGTGCTTCCTATACCTGGAAAAATGCTCTCAAACGGCACCAGAACAAATGTCGTGGTGCAACATCGTCCACGGTTAAGCTTATACATCCGCCCGCAGCAAAGTACTTAAACTGTGGGTCTTGCGGTTTCGCTTTTACGAGAATGGACAACTTACTGCGACACAAGGAAAAACAGCACGGTATGTCATTAAGCCTTAAACGTTCAGCTCCGCCAGCTGTTAAAGGGACTTGTACGAAACAACCACGAATTATGTGTAAAGTATGCGATTTCGAAATGGAAAAGACTACCTATGCTGCACACTTAAGGAGCAACAGACATAAAAATGCATCAGTTACCGCTACTAACGACGATGGTGTAGAAATGGTTAGTACAGCGTTTAACAACCGTATGGCTAGCTATCGCATAAAGAACGCCAGTGTCGACGATGGAGTGCCGAGTTTCTTTGGAAGCAGAAAGAGCGATTTATTCGATTAATAAATGAAAAAAGAATACAACATACAGCAATAAAAGTCTACTGCGAACTCTACGGCGTTTACACCAAAATGGGGGAAGAGACTACCGATGTGAAATCCTTTAACACAAAAAATGTGGTTATAACGTCTTCTAGTAATCTGGAAAATATGTACGAGGTCTTAAGCGAAACCATAAGAACAAAATCAGAGGAATTTGAAACATGCGGGTCCGGTTGGTCTTTGGAAAAGGTGCTCTATTTAGAAATAAATATTAATAAGTATAAGCCGATATGAGAAGTTCTAGGTTAAAAATCAAAAATTGTAAATATGTATTTAGAAATGTGGTTTTACAAAATTTAAACTGTATTAGTAAAAATTGTCTGTAATAAAAAAGTTTTAAGAATTGTTTTTAGATTTTCTTTTATGTATGAGCCGCAGGAAATTTATAATTTAAAGGGTGTGTGTAAAATGGTAAGGGGTCGTTCGATTTTAAATCTATTTAGAGATTCGGATTGTGCATAAAATTCTAGACTAACAAGATGTGCTACATGTATAAAAAATTTATAAGAACGCTCAAAAGTCGCTACAGGTAAGAAATCTTAAAATGGGGGTAGCTCTCTGGGGGATGGTGCTATGTGAAAAATTTAAAGAGATTTGGGTAGCTTAGAAAATTCTAATATTGATTGATACCAAACAAGGTAGGTTTATCTCGTGGGTGGAAATGTGGAGAAAGATTTATCTCGCGGGTGGAAAGAATGCGGGTGTGATGTAATCAAAATGGTTGGGGGTGTCCGAGCAAGGTGGAGAGCAGAGGAGAGCAAGGAGGAGATTCATCTAAATTTCATCTCCACATTTCCTCCTTATGGGAATTTACATGTAAATTTGGTCCAGATGCGTGTGGAAATGAGGATGCTGGTGGAAATGAGGCGGTGGAACGTCACTAAATGGTCTACTGATATGCTTAGATTTGCAGATGATATAGCGATATTAGCATCTAGCAAAGAAGAGTTAGAAGCTGCTCTTAATGAAATGGAAACAGTTCTAACAGAGAGATACGGTATGAAAATTAACGAAAATAAAACCAAAGTTCTAGTGTGCAAAGGAGGGAAAAATTATTACAATTTAATTGGTGATAGTTCTTACACTTAAAGAGTCGATAAAACAGTTTACGAACTACATCGATAAATGAGAACAAAAAAATATTAGGTAAATTGGAAAGGGAATGGAACGTGAAAAACTTAACTAGTATTTGGGTCAGCAGAAAATGGCTTAAGGTCTTTAATATGCCACCTGCCTTGGCGTTTTCCTTCAGCATCCTGAAGTTCGTAGACAAGGGGACTAATGACACGAGTGACCTTACAAAGGATAAATTTAGGGGCTAATTTTGAGGAAAATTTCTTAGATGCATCCGATACAGTGGCGTAACTACGATTTTTGGGCCCCCCCGCAAAAATTTTAAAGTGGGCTCTCTTTAAAATGTATTACTTTTACTGGCTTATATTTAGCCATATTTTTAAATTATAGTACATGTAGAGAAGGAAGCAGTATAGAATTAAATACATATACTATATTAATCAAGTGCTTTATTAATTATAAAACCAAATTACATAAATTCAAACTTATAAGTTAGTTAATATTAAATCTACATATTTATACGCCGCACAAAATTATTTACACCTAAAATTTGATACAGTAAAACCTATGAGCTAGCAGACATTCCAAATCAAATTCAAAATTTTGTTTTTCTTGCATGTTTTGCTGCAAACGCGTTTATTGTATCCTCTATATTCATATTTTGGCAGTGTCATGTTCTACTGCTAAGAGGGATAAATCGTCTAATCTATCTTGTGAAGTGCGGTTCCTAAGATAATTTTAATAATTTTTAATTTTGAGAAAGATCTCTCCGCACTTGCAACGCTAACGGGTAAAGTTAGGTATAACATTAAGGCTGTTATGGTGTTTGGAAAACTGCTAGAACCTGTAGATTTGGAAAGTACTAGATATTCTAAAAATTGTAAGATACCGTTAACATTTTTAATTCATCACAAATAAGTCTATTATTTTTGAGTGTAGTAAGTTCTATACCTATAGCATCATTTAAATCTTTGTAGTAAAATTTTTGCAATTGTTTTGCCTTAGATAAAATATCGTCTGCAGTTAAATTCAAAAATACATTAGGTTCTAAGAAATTAAACTTTTCGTTTACATGAAAAAGCGATTTAAAACGATTCGACAGCTGTGAAATTATAATATCCATTACGCGATAAAATACATTTATTTTAAATTTAAATTCTTCATCATTAAATCGATAATCATTGGATAATTCATCGTAATGCTTTTTATTTTTGGTTGCCTTTTTTATAAATTCCGGTTTAATATTCCATTGCCCTGCAACTTTCGCTGCTTCCTCCTTGATGTTGGAATAGTTATTTCTTGTTTCCTTGAAAAATTTTAAAGTTTTTGAAATAAGAGAGTTATCTGATTAATATTCGCCTTTTCACTCTGAGCAGTTTGTGAGAGCTTGTTAAGCTCTTCTAGAATTTGACTTAAAAACACTTAAAAATAAAATTAAAATTATCCATGCTAGTTAATATTTGCTTTGCGTCATTTCGTTCATCTGTTTTTTGATATCATAATAATTTTATTAAGAGACATTACTATATCTTTATACCGAATTCTTATGGCAGCTAAAGATTTTACTCGATCCGCCCAACGTGTCGGATTTAAGCGTTTCAATTGTGTGAAATTTTCTTTAAAACAGAAAGCCAATTCCATCTTACTATACTATTAGCAAAAATGTATATATGTTTTCTAAAAGTAGAAAAACGATTCTATTTCTTTTATACCTTTAACGGCATCATTTATGACTAGATTTAAGTTATGGGCACTACAGTGCATATATAAGGCTGCAGGCTCTATGTTTAAAATTCTCTTTGCACGCCAGAATACGTACCGCTCATAACGTTAGCTCCATCGTAGCCCTGCCCTCTACATTTATTTATATCTAATTGCATGTTGGTTAAATTGCTTAATATAGTATTACATAGTCCTTCAGCAGATTGGGACTCTACTTTTGTAAAACCCACAAAAGTTTCACAAATATCTATTTTGGTTACCTCTCCCAAGCTGTCTTTTTTAAAATCAATATATCTTACAATTTTACTTAATTGATCAATCTTAGTTATATCCTGTGTAGTGTCTATTATGATTGAGAAAAAGGAGCGGATCTAATTTTATTTAATAAAATATTTTTAAGTGTGCGCTTAAAGTATTAATAATATCGTTTTGAATTTTTGGGGAAAGATATTTAATTGAACCTTTGGGTCGTTCAAGCACTTTTTGTAATATAGGATCATAGTTACTAATTAAATGAACTAAACTTAAGAAATTACCGTTGTAACTGTCTTTTGAATCAGAAAAACTTTCTCTATGTCCTCGAAATGACAGCATGCGCTGGGATAGTGTTAAAGTAACATTGAAAAGTCTGTGTAAAACATTTTTCCAAAATTCAGTTTCTTGTTTTAATAGTAGAGTATCTTTCTTATCTATGGTATAATTTTTTTCCACATATCGTAAATAAAACAACAAGTTAAATGAGATTGAGCAAGCAAATGCTCTTTAATTTTTTGATAAACCCTGCCAATCATTAATTCCGGTCGTCCAACTTGACCTTACTGAAGCAAACAGCCAACATGGTTGACAATAAACACAATTTTTAATTTAGAATAACACAACCACCCATTTGAATTGTGTGGTAAGTTTAACGTATTGCTTTTATTTTCGCTTGCAGTTATTAAGTAATAATAGTGAACTGAAAAACTTCTATTTTTATTATCTTTAGGAAACGCACCATCTGGTCTACACAATCCGTAATTAATTATTTCTTTTCTTAAATTGTCATGTTGTAAAACATTGATTTTTAAAAATGTGCAAAATCGGTTGGATATTCTTTCGTCAGATCCATAGATAGTTCATTAAGTGAAAAGTACTACTCACATTTACCTCTGTAATTGTAGTGGTATCTAGTTCCAAATTTCTATCGCGGCCGTCATTATGTGATGTACTTGCGCCCTGGGTGAGAGTTTTTAAAATTGTTGACGACTGCTGTTCGTCTGTAGCGGAACTAGTAGATGCTACTGTCGAAAGCCCAATTTCTTTCATAGATTGTTTTGTTTTCGGACTCTTTAGAAGTAAAAAGGAACTTATTTTTGGAATCTTGCTCTTTGATTCTTCCAATAGTTTCCTTTTCGTTTTTTGCAGCGCCGCTTGTAGTGCTCATTGTATATTATTTCCTGCAATTTTGAATGAAATTAATTATAATGTAATTAGATAAGTAATAATTATTTAAAAGCCTTTTGAAATTACAAATAACACATACATACTTTGCTTTAAATGCTTTAATTAACAAAATATAAATGATTTTTATTGAATGCTTAAAGATTTATTTATATGTATTTCTCAGCGCGACTTCAACTATGATCAAATCAATAGTAGTTTAATAAAAATAGATATAAATACTTACGTTTAAATATGAAAGACCTCCTGTAATACGAACACAACACTATTGAGTAAAACGTACTGGAATGCTTTTTACTTCCTTTCCGTTATATATAATGCAGCTAATGCAAATACGTTGCAACCAGCTGACTAGAAACCACAAAATGAATTTCTTTCTAGTATTATATTTCTAGAAAGCGAAGGTTACTAAGCTACCTGCCATCCTGTGAATCTGTACTGTACAGACAATAGCCCTTTTATTCCTATTTAAAATCCCACAAACCAAACTAACCCTACTATACGTCGTTTAATAATGCTTTACCACTTTATACAACTTATCACTTAAGAATAATATAGACATCTTTGTTATTAAAGTTTACAGTCTCTTTCATCTGTTTATTAACCCTTACAAAATAGGACAGAACGGATAGAAAGAAGAAAGGATGCAGGCTGCAGGTGGTGTTCAGTATTTATCTTAATTATTATTTCTTGTATTTCAGCAGTTCCTAGTAGTAACATCAAGAAAACGTTCGTTAACCTGCGGTTTCTGAATTATCTGCAATATTTTCTTGACCGTTTCTTACCTGCCAAATACGTTGAAGATGAATAAGTTGAGTTTATTATCGTTTGGGCCTTCTTGCACTTGGGGCCCCGCATAGCGGGGGCTGGCAGGGGTGTAGTTACGCCACTGATCCGATAAGACATAATTCTTTTTCCAAACTTGTTCGCCCAAGGCGTAAGAAATATTTCGTTTACGTAAATTATAATGGTCCTTACTCTTTTCGTAAGCTTTTAACAAATTTCTTCTAACGTCGTTAAAGATAGAAGGTAATGACTGTTGGTCTTTGTCCCAACGTACTTTATCGTCAAATTCAATTACGTTAGTATCGTCAGGCACTAAACCATAGTAACTCCCATCGATTGGGGTATATCTTCCAAAAACAAGAAATGACGGAGTGAATTGGGTTGCTTCGTGTTTAGATGTACGCAAAGCTTGAGCAATTTTAAAGATATGTTCATCCCATGTAGTATGGTCTGAATCAATATAGGACGAAATAGCGGTAATTAAAACTCTATTTACTTTTTCGGTAAGGTTTACTTGGGGGTGATATTTTGCGTTAAACCAAATTTTTTGTACCTTGTAACTTTTAACGAAATTCTGAGAATCTTTAGAGATAAATTGTGCCCCATTGTCACAAAGGATAATCTGGGGAACACCAAAGATAAGAAATACATTTTGTTCTAGGAATTTAATTATAGCAGCGGAAGTAGCTTTACGTAAGGGTTGCACCAAAACAAATTTAGAAAACCAATCGATGACAACTAAAAGATATTGATTACCTCTTTTCGATCGAGGGAGAGGTCCTAATAAGTCAAGCGATATTAATTGAAAGGGATAAGATACACGTTTAAAATTACCCATTAAACCAGGGCGAGCATCTTGCGAACTCTTATGGGAACCACAAATTTTACAGTTCTTTATATAGCGACAAACAGATTGCTTAAGTGTGGGCCAGTAATATAATTCAGATATTTTAGCTAGAGTTTTTGTAACATTATAATTTGAATTAGGGCCGCTATACTTGCGGCCACGTCCCCAATGCTCCACCCGGAGGTACTACATTGGGTTTAAACGCGAAAAATAGTCGTGCTCCTAATTTATTCTTACTTCATAGTTGATTCACCCTAAATAAAAACTAAATAAAAATCTAACAAACCTAAAAATCTAACAAACCTAACAAACTCTAACAATCTAACAAACCTAAAATCTGACAAAAACTGGAACAAAAAAGCAACAAAAACTAAAAACAGGGTTGTAAATAATGGTATCCCTAGCGCTGACTTTCGAGTGTACCCGATCAACAAGCAAAATGAGAGGAGGGATCCGTAATACCGGATAGCAGACGCCGGTTCTGCTTACCAGTGCGACCTGAAGGGTCGTCTTAAAACTATCCAAATCTAGCTAACTAATTTAAATCCATCCCTAGCTTTCCTATCGTTCCCTAACTGATTTACATTATGATTACAATCTTCGCAATTCTGCTCGTCCTTCCCAAATATATACTGCAACCAAAATGGCGACAGAACGTCAAACAAAACAAATAAGCCACATAATACATGCTATATATAAATAAATATAAAGTGTAAATATAAAATATAAATAAATATAATTATGTAAATATATAAATAAATGTTTAATAAGCGTTAAGCATATAGCAGTGCACAAAATAGCGAAAGCATCACCCTATTTATCAGGTGCACTCGCACAAACATTATGTCGGCTAGCGCCATTATGCACTAAACGTGCTTGTTAAATTATTTCAAAAACTACTAATTAATGTAAATCAATGCTTGTGCGAGTACAGCCGCCACAATTTAAGTCTTACCTCGATAATAAAATTCTCCAGCATCCGAAGATCTGGTCGTCTGTAACTTACTTCTAAAGGTGGGACGGGGTGCACTGCTAAAGTCCTGGTGGGTATGCACTAAATGTTCTTGGGGGGATCACAATCACTATCACTATCACTTCACTTTCAAGTCCTGGGGGGATGCGCGGTTGCGCTCTGTTTTATTATCCTTGTTTACTTTATTGATTTAATTTAATGAGGGTTTATGATTTATTTGTTATTGTTTATTTGGTATTATTTATTCCCGATTTTCCGCACATAATTATGAAGATAGGCAGTGATTGTATTAATGGAGTGGGGGTTTCTCGTGCATATTGGACATTTTGGTATAATTATCTTTTTTTTTTTTTTTTTTATTTATTTAATATCAGGCTTTGGTTATGCTCGTATCCTTACTCACGCCAAGTCAATCTAAAATTTTTCAATCCTCCCACCAACCCCACCGAATTTTTACACGCGGTCGTCATTGATTGTCTAATCTCGCGACCCTTCCCGCGAATTCTTTTAAGGCTGTCCAGAACGCCTTCTGGTTAACCACTTCCCCGACTTCCTCTAGGCTCTTTGGCCATGCCAGATCTAGGATAGCTAGTTTGCTATCAGCCAACCCTCGATTTCCCGCCTCAAGCGGGCAGTCGAAGAGCACGTGCTCTGCGCTTTCCGCGCCCTCACCGCATTCCCAGCGGTCGCTGTTGGTTAGACCAAACCTTTGTAAATACGCCTTCAGGGCGCCGTGCCCTGTTATCAACAGAGAGAGAGTTTTTGTAACACCAAGGTGTGCAGCTATGGGATCGTTGTGACATAATTTAAGCACCTCACTGCGATTAGCAGTGGGCACGACAAGTTTCCATTCAGGGATATTCGATATTTTATGCGGGGACGAAGATACAAATTTATATAGTCTATTATTAGTTACACGAAAGGTAGGGAATTTATCGGGATTATCGGAAACTTTTTTAATCATATTGAGGTACCAGGTATCAAGAATTAAATTTGGAAGTTTAAGAGAAACAACATCACGAGATAAGGCATCATGTACAATATTTAATTTGCCAGGCCTATGCCTAACGTCAAAAGTGAATTGAGATATACGCAAGTTCCATCTTGCCAAACGACCTGCGGGCTGTTTCAAGTTATTAAGCCAAGTGAGGGCTGCACAATCAGTGATTACGGTAAAGTGTGTACCTTCGACATATCCTCTAAATTTCTCGATGCCAAAGATAACGCCCAATAATTCTCGTTCGGTAGCAGAGTATTTTTGTTCGGCAGAAATTAAGGCACGACTTGCATATGCGATAGGATGTTCTAAACCATTGCTTACCTGGAACAACATTGCACCTAAACCAGTAAGCGAGGCATCGGTTTGTATATAAAACTTTTCATCAAAATTGGGTGAAATTAAGATAGGTGCTGAAGTGATTAATGTTTTAATTTGTTCGAAAGCCTGTTGGGATTCTGAATTCCACTCGATAGTTTGAGATTTCTTTTTATTTTTAATTAAAGCGGTAATGGGTGCAGATATAGTTGAAAGGTTGGGTAGGAAGATGCGATAATAGCTAATCCTTCCAATTAAACGTTTGATTTCGGTAACGGTTTTAGGTGTTTTAAATTTAGTAATAGCGTCGACCTTAGCAGGATCTGCTCGTAGGCCAGTTCCATCGATAATAAAACCAAGGAATGTAAGAGATGAACAACAAAATTGAGACTTTTCCCAGTTTATCTTAAAACCTGCTGCGTTTAAACGTTCTGCAACCTTATTTAATGTGGCGATATGTTCATCGAAAGAACTTGAGATAACTAAGATATCATCCAAAAATACAAAGGCACGTTCCTGGTGTAAGATAGGACCTAACGTTTGATCCATAGTACGTTGTAGGGTTTGTGGTGCGTTACAGAGACCAAATGGCATGAAATTATATTCGAAAAGACCTCGGCCTGGAGCACAAAAAGCAGTTTTTTGACGAGAAGATAGGTCGAGAGGTATCTGATAAAAAGCTTGTCTAAGGTCGATAGATGAGATAAATTTTGCGTTTCGAAGCCGACTTAAAATAGAGTCCGTTCTTGGTAAAGGATAAGCGTCAGAAACAGTCACGGAATTCAACTATCTGCCATCGAAACAGACACGCCATTCGTCATTCTTCTTTCGAACTAGTAATACGGGAGACGTCCAGGGTGAATTTGAGGGAGAGATAACACCAAATTCTAACATTTTATCTATTTCAGCATGTAAATGCTTTTGTAATGCAGGCGATAAGGTATATTGACGTTGCTTAAAAGGGAGGGCATTACCTGTAGAGATAACGTGTGTTGCAGTTGTAACGCAACCAAGTTCAGAGGTATTAAGTTTACGAAATTTGTCGATTGTAGCGTTAAGAGTTATATTTTGGGAATCAGTAAGAGAGATTTTTAGATATTCCTGTAGATGCACAAGAATTTGTTTTAATAGAAGTTTGCCATGAAAAATCCTGGAAATAAAGTGACAGATTAAAAAGTTTACAGAAATCCACACCTAGTAGAAAAGGATAAGCTAATGCAGGCACAATCAAAAATACAACATCACGTTCAAGAGATTCTACTCGAATTTTTAACTTAAGGGAACCCGTTACATGTATTTGATTATCGTCAGCTAAATTTATGGAAGTTTTTTCGGGAATAATTTGAATTTTAATATTTTGTTTAGATAATTGATGTAAACCTTCGTTATTTATGAGGGAACATGAAGAACCTGTATCCAATAAAGCAATTACATTTAAGGAACCAATTGAGATAGATAAGTGTGGACGATTATCGAAGGGTTTTTTAACAAGTTGTGAGGCAGCAATTTTTTATGATAAAAGGAATTGACGGTTTGTAACCAGTTAGACCACTCGGCTGGAGTAGTATAGCATAATTCTTCTAATGAAGGTAAGGCATTTTGTACATTAACAGTAGCGGTATTATTGTTAGACAAATTTAATGACGGTACAGCGTTAGAAGTAGTTTTATGATTTGAATTTATTGACGTCTGGGTCCGTTGAATGATTGGTGTTGAGGACGATTTTGATTCCTTGAGATATTCACGCCCTGATTTGGAATATCTCGACGGGAGTTTCCCGATACGTTAGGATTACAGTTCGTGCAGTTAGATTTGTAGATATTTGAGCGACCACAACCATAACAAAAAATATTTCTGGGGTATGTGCAGACATTATAGTAATGTCCACTTCTCTTACAGTTCCAACAGGTAAGTGAGTTATTAGTTACGGTAGAAGGGACATTAAGAGTAGATACTTTATGGGAAGCTCGAACTTGACAAGCTAAATCGGGTTCTAAAAGACCAGATTGTTTCTCTGGGGGCGGGCGGTATTTATCAATTCTTAACTTCACTTCCTAGAGAGAACGACATAGATCTTTAAAGTGGGCTAACGAAGAGATGTGTTGTAATGCCAAACGTTCAGAGAAATACGGGTTTAAATTTCTAAGTAACTGATCGATAATTTCGGATTCTGAGGGTTTTTTGTCGAGTCTGCTATATAAAGCTTCTAATGAGGTAATGAAAGAGACAACATTTTCGTCAGGTCCTTGGGTTCGATTACGTATCTCGTTCCAAAGGTCGGTAATATAACCATGAGGTAGGAAGTCTCGTTTTAGGCACGCAACTAACTCCTCCCAGGTATAAATTTGGTCTCGGATGTTTCTGTACCATATCAACGCTGAGTCTGAAAACAAGTCACCTGCTGAGACAAATAAGTCCTGATCTGTACACTGCCGAGAAATTTTGAAGTCGTTAATCCGGTCAAGAAAAGACGATAAAAAGACCTGCGAGTCAAACCCTTGAAAGGTGAGACCCCATTTGTATACAGGTATAGATTTTTCTACAGGTTGAGGTGAAGCAAGTACGAGATTTGAAAATGGTAACGATATGTCTACGTCTGCATTTGGATTGAGTTTGTCAAGAACAATTCCTTTAAGTAATAATATTTCGGACAACAAATTTTGTTTAGCTTGGTTTGCTTGCTCATCGTCATATAAGGATAATAATTCGATACGCTGTTTGACATGCATTATTCTGGAACCTAAACGCCCTAACTCAGTATCACTGGTACGAGGATCTACTCTATTTATTATACCAGATATATCGTCCAAAGACAGTTTAATTTCCGATACATTGTGAGGCCAATCCGAAACGATCTTCTTTAAGATAGGACCGCCTTTCATTTCCTGGGCTAAAATTGCTCTAAGTTGAGATCTCCGATCATTTTGATTTGATGCAGAAATAATATTCCTACACTCAATCTCGTAAATTAACTCGAGAGTTTTTAGATGTGAAACATTCATTTTGAATTTATGTTTGAGACACGATATATATATAAGGTATACAATACTGACGTAAATCAGGAGGTAAAAACGATACAGCTACTTCAAGTCAGTACGATAAGATATTTGAGGGTGGAAACTTACTAAGAACGTCACTCGTAAAAAATAATATTCAGATTTTATCACGTTAAGTAATCAAAAAAAAAAAAACACGTTTAGACTGTATGCGGACAAGGTTAGTATTTAACAAAGGGATATATCATTGATAAACTACAAAAAGGCATTCGAAATTAGAAAAACACGTAGGTAATATGCCATGCAACAAAAGCAACAAGAAGCCATATTCAGACGTTTCATAAAAAGATATTAAAAAGGCCAATTTATTTCGTTAGTGCTTTTAAACACAAGGTTTTCTTGTAAAGGTATTTGAGATATTATTAATTGAATAGGTAAAACACTAATGCAGTTTTTAAAATGTAACATAGAAGACAGTGTATTCAAGTTTCAAAAAGATCTTCTAAAGTTAAGAAAACAAACAAAGATTATATTTTAATTTAATATATATATATATATAGATAATTTTGTAATAAACAGTGTTTAAAGACATAAAATAAGGTGAAAGCTTTATTTGTATACTTACATGCATAAAAGTAGGGTTATTTTAGTGAAAAAGCTGTTTAAATAACACTGATAACACATTGAATGTTTATAAAAAACAAAGGAAAATTCACCGGTTCCTAACCTCGCACGTTAATAAGGGCGCCATTTTATTACAATTTAATTGGTGATAGTTCTTACACTTAAAGAGTCGATAAAACAGTTTACGAACTACATCGATAAATACAGTTACAAAGTCGGTAATACAGTTTAAGAGTTCATAAATACATCGCGCAAGCGCAATGAGAAAAGCGGGCTACGCCTCTGGCGGATTTAAGCGCGAACCTTATTATAGATTCCGCGCTGCCAACTACCAATGACGTCACCAATGCAAACTGTATATTGCGCAATACTTCGGAAATTTACATATTTAAACAATGAAAGATAAAAGCGAATAATTTTAACAGAAAGAATACTCACATAAGATATCCGGCATTTGACGGAGTTGCGCTAAGGTAGGCCTCCTTTAAGTCCATCAGGCTACTCAAGCCCTTTGGCGGTGATTAAAGGTGGTGACTCGTCATCTCGGGTCGTGGGGTACGGCTCGCCGAAGGTTGCTGATTACCTACCTATGCAGGGATCGGATTAGGAATAAGGTATAAGGCAACAAACAAAGACAATTAGGCAAAGGAAATCTACATAGATAAGTTAAGGCACGATACGATACCTCAAAGCGTCCACTCCACTCGAAGAACAAAGGCAAACAGCCACGTTTTAGAGCGTCACGAAAAAACCTCTCACCACTTTTCCCCACTCTTTGTCTTTTTCACATCGGCGCGAACTTATTCGTCCAACCCTCCCGCGTCGCGCGATCTGCGCAAACTCACTATGACGTAACGGAAGTACACGCCTAGTCTTTTAAAAATTCCGCGCACCGCGTCTTTTGAAATTATGGCGCGAAACCTCCGTACATCAACTTAACCTAAACATGTTAAAGTGCCGATTGGCACGTAACAAAATAAACCAAAAACAAGAATACAAATAGGTAACAAGAACTTACAAGAGGTTAGGGATATCTGCTACCTAAGAAACCAAATAACGCACAATGAGAAAAGCACAACATATATAAAACAATGCTTAGCACAAGGTCGTGCTACATTTAACAAGAAAAAGCAACTACTGTGGTCAAAGACAACAAACGTAGAAACAAGAAAAAGATTGCTTAAAACATATGTGTAGAGCACAGCACTGTGCGGCTGTGAAACCTTGACAGTACGAGAAATGGACAAGAAAAAGGTAGACGCCTTTGAAATGTGGTGCTACAGACGTATGCTGAAGATATCATGGACAGACAAAATTAAGAACAAAGAGTTACTAGAAATGGTAGGGGAAGATAGGAATATGTGGAAAATAGTAAAAAATAAGAGAGATGGGATGATAGGTCACATGCTAAGACATGAGGGAATAGTGCGGAATATATTAGAAGCAGAGATAGGAAAAAAGATAAGTTGAGGTAGACCTAGGATAGACTAATGCACACAGATAGTGAAAGATGTAGAATGTGGAAATTTTAGGGAAATAGGTAGGCTAGCTCAGAATAGAAACCGATGGAGGTACGCATGCGACCAGTCCCAAGATAGAAAAACTAATGACGAAAAAAATTAATGTACTTAAGCATGATGATTATTATAAACAAGAATTTGAAAGAAAAATTATAAAAAAGAAAGTACTTAAAACCAATCTTCTAAAACACAAAAGAAAAAATATTCTTTCAGCAAAATCCCGAACTGTAGAAAGTTGTAACCTCCAAGGAATTAAATCTGATGCGACTGTCGGAAAAATTAAATAGAAAACATTGTCCACGTGGGATAGGGATTAAGATGACATCATTAACGCCCTTAAAATGCAAAATTAACATCCCAATCACATACAAGAAGTGTGTATGCCGTTCAACGTCAAAGTGTATAGCAAAGATCAAGTAGCAGTTTTAGGTAATATGCAACTCAAAATTCTTTACCGCTCGTATATTTTGATAATTCGGTCTATACGTACCAAAACTAAAGTACTTGTATACTCCGCTGTTATACTTATATGGTCTCAGCGCATATTTCCTGTTTTCGAAATGATCTCTACGTCCTATTTTTCGAAAACCATTTTCAAAATTTTTAATGATTTTCGAACATTTGTGAAGAACATAACAAATGGCCTATATTTAGCGATTTGTTACTGATTATTAGCTTTGATAATTTGCATTCTATTACGAAAGCATGCAGCAGGCTGTGACATTGAGTGAATATTTAGCAGACTTTTCAAATTGCGAATAATAACAAACCACTTCCAAAATCTTTCGTAACTATGCACTTATGTTCTGCACGCATGATGAAATTTTTTTGCAAAGACGCCGATTCCTCTTATAACAACAAAAATATTTAAAACTTTTATAAGGATGTTTTAACTCTGGCAATTAATTTAAAAACCTGAATAAAATTGATTTTTGGTTTGTTAACGTTTCCACTATAACTTATTGAACTAACTCTGAAAACTTATGTGTCCAGAATTATCGTATCTACTCGGAATGTAAGTTCACTCAAATGGTGTATTGATAAATAACTTGAAGTTGCACAAGTAAACACTGGCAACCGGAAACAATTGACAAATGAACTTAGGCTACTTTCAAAATAAATGGCTCATATTATTGATCCCAACAAAAAAACAAACATGTACTTAAAGCTCTACGCAATTTGAAAAGCTTGTGTAACTCGGCTGTTGTTGCTTTCGATATTTCAAAAGGTCTTAAATACAGATAGTGATGACTCACTGTGGTTTGTGCGTAGGCGGCTCCGTGGCGTGGTGGTATGTGTGTGACTACTACGCCCAAGGTCTCGGGTTCAAATCCCGACACGGTCCGCTTGAAAAATGTTAGGCGAGCATTTTTCACAAAAATACACTCTCGTTCGGATGAGAGGTAAAATGGAGGTCCCGTGTGTGAGCGTTGTCACGCACGTTAAAGATCCCTACCTTGATTGGAACAGCAACAGGTTCGGCGAAATTCAAAATTTTCCAGGTAAAAAAAAAACTCGCTTCCTGGCCAATGTAGTACCTTATAGGGTGGAGCATTGGAAAATCACATGTAATGTGGTTTGTACGAAGAAAGTACATTTTATCATCACTTCAAGAAACTTCCAATAATGAGCAGTTCTTTCAAAAGTAGCATCAAAAACGAATTTTATAATACAAAATTTTCCACTATTATACTAAAAAAGTACATGGGATTCTGTTCGTCAGTGTACCGGAAAAATTTTGACGCGTAAATATTCAACAAGTGACGCATGTGAACAATGCATTATCATCATTTTGTTTTCGACCTTACTTAAGGTTGGTTTGACGCAGCTCTAACTTCTTTTCTATTCCGTGCTAATCTAAAAAGTTCTACATACCCTTCACAACCTAAATTTCTAACAATTTGACTAACATAGCTTGGTCAAGGTCTTTCTATACTCTTTTATCTTTTTCTTGTCTACCTGGCCCTACATAGATATTAGCAACCTGATGGTGGTTAAAGAACTCCAACATGTTTACATGATTCCCATTTATAAGGAAATGAAATATTACCTGGTTATCCCCTTCAAAAAAAAAGTGTTAAATTATATGTTATGGTAAGGCTTAAGCAACAAATCGCTACCAACATGCCAGACCGCTAAATGGTTCCTCACCTACCCTTCTATAAACTTCCTCATTTGTTACTCTATCTGTCCAACTAATTTTTAACATTCTCCTGTAACAACAAATTTCAAAAACTTCTATCTTTTTCTTATCTACCTCTTTAATTGTCCAAGTCTTACTACCGTATAATAGAACGCTCCATACGTACGACTATAAAAATTTTTCTATTATCTAAACTAATTCTATTAGCTATAAGTAAGTTTCTCTTTTTTAAATACATTTTTTTAGCTTGAGCTATCCTAGCTACTATATTCCTTCTGCTACGTCCGTCCTTTGTAATTATACTACCTATATAGCAAAACTCATCTACCTCCTCTAACTAACCTATTTTTAATTTTGGTTTAGAACTAGGCTGTAACTTACTTGCCATTATCTTTATCTTTCCTGAGTTAATTCCCATACTATAGTTACTCTGTAGTATCTCATCTAACATATTTAAAAACTCTTCTAACTCTTTCCTAGACTCTGCTATAATGGCTATATCATCTGCAAAATGTAATATGTCTATTTTCTGTTCCTGTACACTAAAACATATCTCCTATCTCTCTCTCTCTCTCTCTCTCTCTCTCTAGCTAAGTTTAAAGCTTCCTCAATATAAACATTAAAAATCAAGGTCGATAGTATACAACTCTTTGTAACTCAATTTCTAATCTTAGCTTCATTTTCTATTTCATCAAATCTAATTACTACGCTTTGGTTTTTATATAGACTGTAAATTTTTCTATTCTTATGAGAGATTCCTATTTTTCGCAAAACCCTGAACATATCAATCCAATTAACCCTATCAAATGCTTTTTCTAAATCTACAAACGCGAAATGAGTCTTTTTATTTTTTTATAACCGTTTTTCGATAATTACCCTAATCATTAGTATTGGTTCTCTAGGTCGTCTGTGTTTACGAAAGTCATATTGGTCTTCGCCTAAATAATTCTCCGTCAAAGCTTCTACTCTATTTTTAATTAGTATTGTTAGTTTTTGGAAGCGTGGGAAGTTAAACTAATCGTTCTAAAATTGTCACACCTATCAGCTCCTGACTTTTTTGGAATTGGGATATCTTTTTTGAAATCTATTGGGACCTCACCTGTGTCATATATTATTTTTACTAGTTCATATAATCTGTCTACAGCTTTCTGACTTGCATATTTTATTAATTCTGCGGATATGTCGTCTATCCCCAGCGCTTTATTTAGTTTAAGATCTGTAACAGCTCTATCAAATTCCTCTCTTAATATTGAGAACCCTATTTCTACATCCTTTTCTTGGTTGTTCTCTAACTCGTCCATATCGTCTCTCTTATATAAATCTTCTAAATATTTTTCCATCTATTTGCTACCTCAACTTTATTTATTAGAAGCTCATTATTCTCATCTTTAAAACCATTATATTTTTTCCTATCTTACACGAAAAACTTTTTAACTGCCCTGTAAGCCCTGTCTGCACTACCTACTCTGAAATCATCTTGTATTCCCTTACAATTCTCCTCCACATCCATTTATTTCTAGCTTTTCTACACTCATGTACTATCTTGACTTAGATGCAATATTTTGCTGAAAGGTTTAAGTTTTCTTCTATTCTCTATTAAATTTAATATCTCCTTTATTACCCAAGGGTTTCTCGCTTCTACTTTTTCTTACTTATAGTCTGTGTTGCTATATCATGTACAGCCCTTTTTATTTCTTTCCATCTATTTTCTACGTTCCCTCCTATAGCTATCTCTTTGATCTTATTATCTAATACTTGTTTATATTCCTCTTTTACCTCACTATTATTAAACTTACCTAGATTCCATCCCTCTCTTTTAACCTTTCAATGCATATTTGAAAAATTATTTTGGCTATTTAAAAACCAATGTGCTTAAAAAAGACTACTTAAAGTGTTCAAGATGTTTACGATTAAATAGGGAATTTGTATTGGCTTTAAAAAAAGAATTCCCACTGAAAATACCTTAAAATACTCACTAAACAAAAACGTTTAAATATTGTTGATGAAGACTAAAATATTTCCCAGGAACTTGGAACAAAAAACAAAGGTAATAAAATCTCACTTTTCAGGGCACTATTTAAAAAAAATAAATCATCCAAATACTAATTTGAAATCTAAAAATTGTGTGACGGAGGAAAACTGTATTTATCGTGGTTGCTGCCTGCCGCTTAGATATTACAACAGATTATGTGCAATACAATGACTATGACAACGACCATGCCAAAAAAACCTACAGCAATACATTTCTCTGTAAATTTTGTAGTAGTAAAAATACACTCTTAACAATTCAAGCCGAAAATTTTTTGCAGTTGCTGAAAAACGTTAATAGAAAAAGCATAGAACAATTGACTAAAAGTTAACGGCAAAGTTCTAAATGGTAAGCAGAAAGAAGGATTCGACTTAGGGTTTCCAAGTTTGGTCGTATATTTAAGGCACTTTTGCAAAGAAAATGCAGTAAACGATTTGTTAGAAAATGCTTCTTTCTTCAATGCTGCAATTCAGCATGGCGTGATTAATGATGACGCAGCTATTAAACGATATTTAAAAACAGACCTTTTAAATCCCAAAAGTGCGGTTTAATTATTCATAATTATATACCGTTTAAATCTGGTTCGACGTATTTACGAATTTTCAAGCTTTCAAAATAGTAAACTTAAAATAATAATTTTTTTGGCTGATTAGGCTTGTGCCAGTAACTTTGTGATAAGAGATGTGGGTGCCCTTGAGCAATCTTTATGTACGAATTTTCAAAACTTTCAAAAGAGTAAACCTAAAATAATAATTTTTTTGACCAATTAGGCTTTTGCCAGTAACTTTGTGCTAAGCGATAGTTAGATATAGTATGTATAAACTGTAATCCGTTGATCAGAGTTGGGTGCCCTTGCGCAATTTTTATTTTATAATTTTCAAAGCTCTCAAAATAGTAAACTTAAAATAATAATTTTTTTAACCGATTAATCTTTTGCCAGTAACATTGTGCTAAGTGATAATTAGACATAGGGTGTATAAATGGTTATCCGTTGGTCGGAGGTGGGTAACCTTGCGCGATTTTTAATTACGAATTTTCAAAGCTTTCAAAATAGTAAACTTAAAATAATAATTTTTTTGGCCGATTAGGCTTTTGCCAGTAACTTTGTGCTAAGGGATAGTTAGACATAGGGTGTGTAAACAGTAATCCGTTGGTCGGGGGTGGGTGCCATTGCGCGATTTTGATTTACGAATTTTCAGTTTTCAAAATGGTATGCCTAAAATAATAATTTTTTTGGCCGATTAGGCTTTCGCCAGTAACTTTGTGCTAAGGGATAGCTAGACATAGGGTGTATAAATAATAATCCGGTAGTCGGAGGTGGGTGCTTTTGCGCAATTTTTATGTACAGATTTTCAAAGTTTTAAAAATAGTAAAACTAAAATAATTGTTTTAGCTAATAAGGTTTTTGCCAAAAACTTTGTGCTAAGAGATAATTAGACACATGGTGTATAAACGGTAATCCGTTAGACGGAGGTGAGTGTCCATGCACGATTTTTATTTATGAATTTTCAAGTTTTCAAAATAGTTAACTTAAAATAACAATTTTTTTGGTCGATTAGGTTTTTGCCAGTAACTTTGTGCTAAGGGATAGTTAGACAAAAGATGCGCAAACGGTAATTTGTTGGTCGGAGGTGGGTGCCCTTGTGCGATGTTTATTTACGAATTTTCAGTTTTCAAAATGGTATTCCTAAAATAATAATTTTTTTGGTCGATTAGGCTTTTGTCAGTAACCTTGTGCTAAAGGATTGTTAAACATAGCGAATCGCTGTCAACATGCCAGACCGCTAATTAATTGTGAGTTATGTCATGGTGACATTTAGTTAACTGATTTTTATTTATTTATTTTTTTTGTTTTGTTTCCGAACTTACTTAAGGTCGGTTTAACGCAGCCCTAAATTCTTTTCTATTCTGAGCTAGTCTAAAAAGGTCTACATACCCTCCGCAACCTAAATCTCTAATACTTTGACTAATATAGCTTTGTCTAGGTCGTCCTTTTATTTGGCAGTCTATAATCTAAGACCTTACTAAATAGTCTCTCATGTCTTAACTGATGCCCTATCATTCTATCTTTCCTGACCTTTAATTGTTTCCACATACAGAGTTCATTACCTATCCTTCTATAAACTTCCTCATTTGTTACTTTGAATGTGAATAACTGAATAGTTTGGGTTAGAAGAAACTATCAATTGTACACTGTTTCACTTTCAACATAACTAAAATCCCAAGAACTTTATTATGACTTTATGATTTGCATACTGTTGTATAGGATTAATCAAGAAACAATTTCGAATAAAAAAAACTACTTATAAAGTGAATGGTTTTTGTTAGTTATATACAAATTATAAATCATTGAATGAAATAAAAGTGTACTACTATTCAGCAAAAGATATAACGTTTATTTAATACATAATGGTGATTATTTTAATAACTTGATTGTAAATATTAATATTGCACTAAAACCGCACACGATGAATAATAATTTTAAGTGTAACAATGTTTTAAAAAATGAATGCAATTACATCTAGAAATAAAAAATTTCATATTTACAGTTAAGCCATCCTTTCATGCTTATTAGAAATTATAATTTAAAAACACAATTTTTGACAAATTTGAAGATGTTAATCGGGTTCTTCTCTCAGATATTACTTGCTCGGCCTTTGAAAATATTCTTTCGCAAGATACTGATGATTCCAAGATGCAGAGTCGCTTAGGTGCAATTTCGAAAAGTCGCGGATACACGTTTTTTCTATCGAACCACCATTTTATAGGGTCTTCCGTTCTGGGTAAAAACGACTCGTTTAAGTATTTATCCACTAATTTTGCTACCTCGTGGTTTTCTGTAGCAGTAAGTTTTTTAATTGCCATATCAAAATCTTGCCACAACAAAGAAGACACCGAATGGTATGTTTCTGTGACTACTGGTTGTTGGTGAATAGTAATATTCCCCGTTCCCAATTTACGTTTTAAATTTGCTACAACCACACCAAATTTTTTTTGATCTTCAAATCCGAGCTGTTTAAAACGAGGATCTAGAATGGTTGAATCAGTTCCCCCAGAAACCTCAGAAATTCCAGGAGGTGCGGAAACTAGTGATTGCCCTTGCAGATATTGGCCCAGGCTAGCGGCAACCCCTCTCATTTGGTATTTTCGTGATCCTTTAAGTTTTTACCTGTTGCAACCTGTGGATATGTAATAATAACTCGTAGATGGATTTATGTAGTTTAATGAATTGTAACCAATATCACAAAATAAAAAAAAAAAAAACACAGCTAAATAAAAAAAATGCAGCACGCACCGTAACTACCATGTGATCAACGGCGTTGCCATTAAAAAAAACAAACAAAGAAACAATACTACAACTATAACTTATCTGTAAAGTACAATCCAACTGATCCTCATTAGCATTAACTATCACTGCCACACTCTTACGGATAAATGTATAATTTATTTGCAACGCAAAGTTCACAAATTAACTGGGTTCTAGAACAACCGACACGCGTTTTGATAACGTGCCGCACTCTCTCACACGCTTAACCCCGACTGACTCTTACCTATCGGACCAACTTAAACATTACGGATCTTTCTACCTATTATTATAGGGGGCGGCCTAGTACATCACCCCCCTATAAGTTAAACTTAATTGCTAAACATATTTTTGTAATTAAATTGAACTTATACTTAATAATTACAGTGTTAAATTTTGATACGGTACAACATACGGTTTTAAATTCCTAACATTCTGTATACCCAACAAGAGACCCCTAGTGTCGTCCCGTACTTCATAAGAATTTGGCCCGCGCTTAGCCACAATCGTAGCAGGCCCGGAATAAAGCAAAAAGCATTTCTTAATCTTCTTGTCTTCCGCAGAAGACTGGGGATAAGTACGAACCAGTACTTTATCACCAATCTTAAAATCAATACAATTTTTATGGATCCTTTGATGACGTAATTTACGTTTTTCAGCCTTAGATTTTAATTTATTATAAGCTAGTGTTATAATTTTATCCCTACCAACATCCGGTATGTCACTTGTAGGAAAAATAAGATTGTTAATATTAGGGTTATCAATATGATCACCAAAATGTAGTTCACGAGGGTTATACCCAGTCGAGTCATGGACTGCCCTATTAATCCATTTCCTTACTCTATCTAGCACCAAAGCCCACCCCCCATGAGTCGAGTAACACAATGATCTCAAAATACGCACAATTTTTTTATTAACCCGTTCCGTCTGGTTTCCCTGCGGAAAGTACCCTGACGTGTGAGTTACCTTTACACCTAATAGATTCAACGACTCTTTCCAATCTTTGTTCGTAAACTGGCTACCATTATCGGAAAGAATGATCCCTAGTTTGCCAATCTCAATAAAATATTTCTTGACCAAACAACGAAGAATCGCAGCTGTATTAGCACGTTTAAGAGGGTGCAAAGTAACCAACTTACTGAAAGCGTCAATAATAACTAATAAGAAAGTCGCCCCCGCCCTTGATACTGGGAGCGGACCAATGATATCAACACATACGATTTCGTTGGGCGCTTTAGGTAAAACACTATGATATTCGCCATACATTCTAATCGAACTCTTCGCCTTCTGGCACAAATCGCAGCTTGAAATAATTTTTCGAATGAAATGTTTCATCCTCTGAAAATAATAATCACGACGCAGCATCTGGAAACACTTTTCCGTCCCAAAATGCCCATTATCTACATGTTCTTGCCAAACCAGTATACTTATTTGGGAAGCAGGCACACATACTTTAAACTTTGGCGAACCTTCGTAGCCTCGTCTAAATAAAACTCCCTGATACACCACAAACCAACCAGCGCACCTTTTCGGAACTTCCTCCTTCAATAATCTAGACATTATTTTACAACAGAACTCGTCTTTCCCTTGCTCCTCAACAATATTTTTTATACCTAACTGGACCCCTTTACATAGTTCCGACTTCTTTAATGCACAAATTTCTGTCGGCACCCTCTCAAATTTTTCAAGTTTTTCCTTTCCCTTGATTGGATAACGCGATAGAGCATCCGCAAGGGCATTCTCCTTCTCAGCACAATATTTAACATTAAAAGCGTATTCTTGAAAATACAACACCCACCTAGTCAAACGCGAATTTAATAGTCTGCAGGACATTAAAAACGATAGAGATTTATGATCGGTGATCACAGTTAATTCTCGACCTAGCACAAATACCCGTCACTGCTGCAAACAATGTAGTACGGCTAATGCCTCTTTTTCTGTAACACAATAACCAATTTCAGGACCACGCAGAGTCCGACTGGTGAATGCTACGATATCCTTTTCTGCAGTTTGCTCATTTATTTGAAATAAACAACCACCTAACCCCACATCAGATGCATCTGTTTGAATAAAAAACGCACGGTCAAAACACGGATGCTTCAACATCGAAATCGATACAAACCTAGACTTAATTTTCTCAAACGCTTCTTGTTGAGCTGAACCCCAACGCCATTGAACTCCTTTTTTCAAAAGCTGTAATAACGGCCCCATTAAATGAGCAAGCTGCTCACAAAACCGACGCTCATAATTAACGACCCCTAAAAAGCCACGTAAATGTTTAATATTCCTCGGTACCGGAAATGAATTGATAGCTTCCACGCGGGCAGGATCAACACACACCCCTTTAGTGGAGATAATATGCCCAAGGAACACAACTGTATTTCTGGCAAAATGTGATTTTTTTAATTTTATAGTAATGCCAGCAGCTTCAAACCTATCGAATATTTTGTTTAAGTGAATCAAATGCTCTTCAGCCCCTTCCGAATAAATAAGGAGATCATCTACGTACGCAATCACATATGATTCTACGTCTGGTCCTAAACTTATACCCAATGCTCTTATAAAGGATCCTACCGGCGTACTTAGACCGAACGGTAAAACCTTAAAAACGTAAGTATTCCCCTCGTACAAAAACCCAGTAAATTTTTGGTGTTCAGGCTTAATTTTAATCTGCCAGTAACTCGCCGTTAAATCTAGCGTACTCAGTCGTTGGCCACTAGAAAAATTATACCACAATTCTGTAGGATTCGGAGGCATAACTCGATCTTTCACCATTCGCTTATTTAAAAAACGAGCGTCCAAACAAACCCTTATAGCCCCATCCTTTTTTTTAACTACTACCAACGGACTGATATATTCAGTTTGCTTTGCCTCAATTGCGTCCCACGCCACCATCTCCTCTATCCGCCGCCTAACCTCGTCTTTATATGCATACGGAATTGGGTATGATCTGATAAAAAATGGAGACTCATCCCACAACTCAATTTCATGAAAGTAAACATTCGTTCGTCCTGGTTGGTTCGAAAATATCGACCTATGTGACAACAGCAGCTCGTACAATTTATTTTTTTCTTCTTGAGAAAAGTTTTCTGCGTGATCCACTACCTCTTTAATCTCAGACACCTTACACGGCACTATCTCCTTTTTTAATTGAATTTCCTCATCTTTCTCTTCCGACACTTGGCAAACAGTCAACCGACCATCAGGTTTTGGTTCCATACTAAACTCTACGCTTATCGCTTTTCCTTCAAAAATACCCAATAAACAATATTTTGAAAAATCGATTTTAATTTGATGATCAGCAAAAAAATCGCATCCGAAGATGACATTACGAATTAAATTCGGAACTACCAGACAAGGGTGAGCCAATTCGAAATCATTAAATTTAAAATTCAAATAAAATTGATCCTTAACAATAGAATTCTTGCCCGTCGCACTCACCAAAATAGTTGATGTAAACGGCAAACGTAAAATATCGCTATTAATTTGCGTTATCTTTAATAAAAAGTCTTTTGAAATGCAGGTAACTTGACTACCCGAATCTACTAATATTTTTACCAAAACTGTCTCAACTGCCGCTTCAATGGTCGGTGCCAACGCAACTGATTTTATATTCTTTTTGTCTTCTAGTAAAAGGTCATCCCCGTTTTTATTAAATAACGCGGCCACAGCCGATGGTCGATTTCCCCCTGGACTACTAACAGTTTGAGATTCGCGACGCCCTTCATCCCCATCACCATTATTGTAATTACTATTAGTATTATTTTCCCTATTTTCAGAGCGGGCACTATTACCGCCTCCAGAATTTGACGTATTTGATCTAAAATTGTAACGAGCGCTCCCGTTTTGTTCATTATTCGTGCCTCTACCACGCCAATTCGTGTAGGAACTGTGATTATTATTATTGGGGTTCCGATTATAAGTTTCATCAATTTCCCTTAAGTAAGCTTTTACTTCATCAAAAGTTCTGGGCATGTAATTTACAATACCTCGTTGAATTTCACTCGGAAAATGATTTTTTAATAAAGAAATAAGCACACCTTCCTCAAGAGGAGTAGTTAAGAAATTTGCTTCTCTCACCAACTTTAAAAAATAATCAGCCCTTGACCCCCCTTTCGTAACATCCAAATTTAATTTTTTGAAAAAGTTTCCTCTCTTCGTCAACCCCCCAATACCGACTTAAAAATAGCTCTTTAAATTCTTGGAAATCCCTTACTTTTTCTTCCTTTAATACACCCCAATCCTGAGCTGAATTACGTAAATTACTAACGGTCAAAGGAACTTTTCTACTTTCAGGAACTCCAGCTTCCAAAAATATTGTTTCCTGTTTTTTAATGAAAGTTACCGGATGCACAGATCCCTCCGGCACAAAGCACAAATTTGTACCCCCCAGATCCTTATATAAACTCATATAATTATGATACCCAAACGCCTCGGACGTGACGCCCCTGGTCTCTGGTTGGTGTACATGCACAATAACTTCATCCCTAACATATTCAACATCGCAGGCTTCTACCTGTTCTTTAACCGATTCCGAAACACGATTTACATCAAAACTTAATTTGCTAATATTTGCAGCAATATTCACGTTCATTTGTTCAATTGATTCCTTTAGGATGGCATTGTTACAATTCATACTATTAACAGCTGCAACTAGTTGTTTCAAAGCATCTGCGATATCAGGCTCGCCCATTTTATCAGCTTTTTCTAAATTACTTTGATCTTTACTACGCGTATTATACTTATGTGACATTACATTTCAACAACAATCAAAAACATATTTCACCTTGAGGTGCGATCATTAACTCTTAAGCTCTAAATTACTCTATTTATTTTTGTTCCAAACTAACACAATAAACCCAATGAATTTCTCTGAATTGTCCACTCAAACTTAATGCAACTTAGAATGTTATACCTCAATATCCAAACACCTAAGAATTAAACTTTTTCCAGTTCAGTCTCATTAACATTCCTAATACCAACTATTGTCCGTAAATACAATTAACATGGACCTGGTTGTTGAATAACCGTTAACACTTATTAGAAATTAAAATGTACTGTTCGTTTCAAAGGTGTCCTTCAATGTTATCTAAATACCAATAGCAGTAATTATTTACTAATGACCTTAGGTACCTGAACCTTTTCAAATTCTACGTAAACAACTCGAATCATTTACGTTCCAGGTATTTGTGTAACAAGAAAACGCGCCACGTTGGGCGCCAAAATGAACCAGTTCCCCCAGAAAGCTCAGAAATTCCAGGAGGTGCGGAAACGAGTGGTTGCCCTTGCAGATGTTGGCCCAGGCTAGCGGCAACCTCTCTCATGTGGTATTTTTGTGATCCTTTAAGTTTTTACCTGTTACAACCTGTGGATATGTAATAATAACTCGTAGATGGATTTATGTAGTTTAATGAATTGTAACCAATGTCACAAAATAAAAAAAAACAAACACAGCTAAATAAAAAAAATGCAGCACGCACCGTAACTACCATGTGATCAACGGCGTTGCCATTAAAAAAAACAAACAAAGAAACAATACTACAACTATAACTTATCTGTAAAGTACAATCCAACTGATCCTCATTAGCATCAACTATCACTGCCACACTCTTACGGATAAATGTATAATTTATTTGCAACGCAAAGTTCACAAATTAACTGGGTTCTAGAACAACCAACACGCGTTTTGATAACGTGCCGCACTCTCTCGCACGCTTAACCTCGACTGACACTTACCTATCGGACCAACTTAAACATTACGGATCCTTCTACCTATTATTATGGGGGGCGGCCTAGTACATCGTGCAGTGAACCATAAGCTCATTGTCTCTATATGCTTAAAACAGGTTAACATATCGTTCGTTATACATTGTACTACATCCTGTATCTCTTCTGGTAATTCGGTTGCAGAAAGTCGCGAAAAATATAACATGCGCGTTAATTGATTTAATGAAAACCATTATTTTAGACCAGTTGACTGTTTTTTCAGATGACACTTCTTCAGTTACCAACTTGAATATTAGGAGAACTTCTATTAATTTTTCAATAATTCCCCATTCTGATTGCATCACATTTGCAAGATTACCATCCAAAAAAGCATTGGTAGAAACTAATGCATTTTTTATTTTTAAACATCTGCACAGCATGTCTATAGTGGAGATCCAACTAGTACAGTCATCTTGCTTTAATTTTAATTCAGGAAGACCCATTTGTTTTTGAGTAGCATGCAACTTAGCAAGTGCATGTAGACTTTTTTCAAAATGTTCCACTATAGATTTAAGCTTCAGAATTATTTCTGCAACTGCCTTTTCCCATACAGCTTTCTGAACTGTTAAATTTATTGAATGAGCAAAACAAGCCAACTGACGCCACTGACATTTTTAAACTGCGGAGGCGATGTCAGCAGCATTACCATTAACACGTGCGGCAATTTTATTTTCCAAACCCCACTTGCCCACTACTTCTTTTAGTCTTTCGGATAACAGGATTGCTGTGTGTCGCTCTTCAAACTCGGCACATTCTAATAGTACCGAGACTAACTCAGCGTGGGAATTAACAAAATGGGCAGTTATCGCCATAGAATTTTGGTTCTTCCCTGAAGTCAAGCAATCTGTAGTAAGACAAACTGTTTTACGGTGTTCTAACTTTTCACGCACATTTCCTTTACTCTCGAGATAAAGATTGGGAATAAGATGGGCCGAGATTGTTTTTCTCGATGGAAGTTTAAAACCAGGATTCAGCATTGATACACATTTTTTAAATTCTGCATCTTCTGCTAGTGAAAACGGCTTGTATTCTTTCACAATCATTGTTATTAATTGATCGTCAATTTGTTTTTGCTTTAAGGCGCTTATTGGTTCTGAAGTGGACTTATAATCGACAACTTAGTTTGCGCTACTTGTTTTCTTTTAAAAGTTGACGTTGGTATTGGGTTTTCAAAATTCATATTTGATTGTTCATGATCACCACTAGCCACCGCCTGTGTTTGCTGAACAATAACTTCAGCTGTTACAGCATGGGTTTCTTCACTAGAAACTTCCCTCTCAGGAGGATTACATTGACGAGATGCAGACTCACAATTATTTATTGCAACAGTTGGATGTTTTGATTTAAGATGCCTGGATAAATTATTAAACGCGCCACTTGATAATCAGAAAAGCTGCAAGCAATAGAGGCAATTTAAACACAATTATTTATACAATTGAACTTCTTATTCTTAGCATTTCACTATTTACCTTTTTAAAATTGGTCGATATAAATAGAAAAGGAAATAAATCACCCGATGAATGGAATAGAAATAAGCTGCCCTTAGGCTACCACTTACTAACTCCCATTATACCCGACCCATATTTACAATTGTGGTGCATTCTTCCGAGAAATTATTAATTAGTACGTAGGTAACCAAACCGAATGGTCCTTGAGAATTTCACTCCATTTATTTACATTCTCAGTATATTTAATACCCCTACTATACGTCTCTTTCTAAATCTGACTTAAATTATCTAATTGAAATGCTCTTGGATTGCTTATCAAATTGATTTGTATACGAAGGTCATATACTAACAACAGATATAAGGGTTATAACTACAGTTTTATTGCCGACATTCTGAAAGTGAATAATATAGGTACTGTTTATTATACGCGGGCGTCTTATAATTTTGTAAATCGACTTACCTTCGCGTTTATTGTTCTATAAGTGTCGTTTCTATTCTTCAACAAAGTGAACTGTATGGCGAATTTATTGTACGTGTTACGGTTACACTTTCACTGTATTTTTAGAGATTTATCGTTAAAATCACATTGGCGAAACTAATGACTAACATTTCACCGAACGAACAACCGCTTCGCTCCGATGTCGATGAACAAGTGTCTGTCACTACCCCTTTTTTCAACTTAATTTACACAAGCACAAAGGAGGTTTTATGACAGGATATAACGGGGCAAGGGATGACAGCTTTACTATTTGATTTACAACTATGAATTTACGACTTAAAATTAACCACGAAAACGTGCGACCAAGAGACCGAACATCCCGCCCACCAAAACAAGTATGAACGAACTTATTTATTATTTAAAAATAATTAGATCTATAACTAAGAAACCTAAACCGACAAACTTAAGTGAATATATGTATATATATATATATATATATATATATATATATATATATATTGCTATGAACTCCTGTAACTATCATGCGCCGACGTTGGGCCGCATAATAAATATGCTATGTATTAACTGGAACTCTCGGCCGCCGACTTTGGGCTGTCCAATAAATACTTGATGTAAATAAAATTAAATAAAAACCCTTAACCACAAAAAATATTTAAATTACTAGATACGTATTTCGACCACTATGTGGTTTAATTTTATTTAATTTTATTTAAATCGTGCCACAGTGTTCCTATAGATTATTAAATACTTGATGTGATAACGCCGTACTCGGTATCAATAGCGTATTCAACTTATAACTCCACCTCTCTGTTTAAATTATCAAATTACACTCCCACAAATTTTATTATTCGGCCTCGACTAGCTTTTATTTTGAATTATAAAATGAAGTTAGTTAATTCCATATAATAAAAAGAAATATTATGTACAGGTTTTGAAAATTATTAAAATACACTTTTCAATCAATAAATATTGTAAATCTTATTTATCTCAAAAATCATGCTTTTTAATCAATCTAAAGTCACTAAAACTATTCTTTTTTTATAAAAGAAGCCTGGAACGTTCAAAACCCCTTTATTATATTACGTACTTTCTACGTATGCAAAGTTCGTTGTTGACTCCGTTACACTAGTTTATAATAATTAAGCAAATTCAATATTCAAATTCAAATAGAAAAAAAGTCTTAAAACTAAAAAGATCTAACCTGGTCTGTTTACTTCATGCTTCTTTATTTCTTCCTCGCAACTCAAAATTGTACCAACACTATCAACGCATCCATTATCAACTAACCAATTAGAATTTTCCATGCATTATCATTCACATCGTATTTGAAATTATTTTCCACCAATTCGAAATTATTATATACCCATTTAAAATATTATCTATCCACACGCTTGAATTATTACATTTGAATTATTGTCGTCACCCTCGGACTTAGATTTATTATCATCCAACTTGGACTTATCCTCGTCAAACTTAGAATCATGCACCCCAAACTTAGATTTATTTTCACCAGACTCGGAACATTTTCATCCGCCTCCAACTTAGAATTATTCTCACCAGAGTCAGATTTCGATTTATTATCATCCAACATGGAATTATTCTCATCAGACTCAGAGCCCTATTATTATTATATTTTAGTTTAAATAAATTCCACAAATTCTATTTACGTTAATCGGCAATAGAAATTCTCATGTTCATCGCACTATCTGTCACTAAACAATGTTCACTTTTAAATATTATTCTTACGCGTTACTCTTAGGTTCAGAGTGACGCACCTTGGCCTTTGTTGAGTTGAGAACTAAGCTCCGTTATCATTTCTCGCTGCTAATATATGAGTAGGTCCTCCTCTGTCTGTGGGCATGGCTTACTAATTTTAAACAATAAAGTGTCTCTATTTCCTACACTTAAAGTGGTTTTCTGATGTAACATTCTCGGCCTTTTGAGTAATTGTTGTTTGCTTACAGCTGCTTTGTTATCAGACATGCGGTGTTTTGAGTAAATTAATCGCTTTTCCATATTATACACAAATACCTGATGCAATTCGACTTTCAATTTTCATATATGCTTATTTATTTACGCATTTTTAATTACCTTTACTTATCAAAAAAAGCTAATTGTTTGTACGCACTTACACTGCACTTCTTTAAGTTTTATTTTTTATCTCCGTATTATCATTACTGATTGGAATTCTTTTAAATGCGTGTTTAATTACCTTTATTATGCTTACTTCTAAATACGCGCTTGTACTGAAAAATATCGTTATTTGCATTACCTAAATCTACTAAAACTCTATATACCGGGTCTTGAATATTTGTTATTTATTTAATGCATGAATTACTGCTACTAAAGAAGTTTTAGCTGAAGTGCTAACAAACTTTCCTTTTTCCCTTTCTTTCACGAAATTTCGAGATTTTAAGCATGTTCCTGAAGCAATGTCATTTATTTCCAACACTTTACATTGTTTTTCAATGTACGACCTTAAATCTTTGAACGAGGGAATCTCGTCACTATTTCCTAACTCGAAGCGCTTTAAAATGTTTGTATCTAATTTTTTCGATAACAGATTAAACAACATGAAATCTAATAAATCTATTTCCATCTGCTTTAACGCGAATATATTTTCATCAAAACAACTAATTAATTGCCGGAGTTCCGTGTGTGAGTCTGAGGAACTGACCTTAGGGCATTTTTTGAGAGCATTAAAATATGTTGAAAGTAATAACCTCTTGGACTGAAAACGATTACTAATGATTTTATATGCTTCCTCGTAAGCATAATCATTTAATGGCAAGTGTTTTAATAAGGCACGCGACTCATCTAGTGTATCAACGAGATGGCAAAATTTTTCAACGGGTGACAAACCGACATTATCGTGAATCAATCGCTTATAATTTGTATGATAACTCTCAAAATCCGAAATGCATCCCGAGAACCGTGGGACAGAAAGATGTATCAAGCGTACTCCACTATTTACGGACAAATAATTATTTATATTTTCCACCTTTGGCTTATTTTCTACCCGATCTAATTCGCATTGACCAGCGATAATGCGAATATCTAATATATAATCATCGATTTTCACCCTAAGAGCCAATAATTCATCCAATTGTTCACTTTCTTCATCAAAGAAAATATCCTTGCAAAAAGATTTGAAATGGGTTTCAATTTGCTCGACACTTTTAATCAATGCTCTAATTAAAGCAATCGATACGTTTTCCAGTTGGTTAATTTTACTGTATATATGATCCAACCTTTTAACTACAAATTTAGCTTCAAGAATAGCTTTATCGATTGATATAACCATATTTGATTAATGATTAATGAACGACAATAAAAATTAATGTAAAAACAATGCGCACTCAAATACGCTACAACTAATTAATCTACGAAATTAAATTATTAATAAACAAATGCAACTAATTACAGTGCTGGCCCGACAAAGCGTTTAACGTTTCAAATAAATTCCAACCCCTTTGTTATACAAGTTGCATGAACACAAATGGTTCCTCAAACTTGAGACGACAAATAAGGTAAAGATTTACAATACAATAATCCCTCATAAATTTAGTTTACCTAAAGTAAACTATTCGACCACTAATCTTTGCAACAAAGGATAAGGGATATATTGTAAAATCTACCGTTATAACCAGATGTTTCTACCATTAAATGTGTAAGCTGGATGTTATTCTCTCTGTAACACGTGTAAACATACTCAAACTACGACAATTATTAAATTTTAGTATAAATAAGGAGCTTAAAGATAGGAACTAATTAATAATTCGGTGATGAAGGCCCATTTGTTCAGCGCGGGGTCTTATAAATTTATATATCGACTTACCTCCGCGGGTTTGTTGTGCTAAGCTGCAGTTCCTTGCTCCTCAACTATGTGGACTGTATTGGAGATTATAGTACGTGTTACGTTGCACTTGCACTGTGTTTTTAAGGGTTTAACAAATAAATTCACATTCAGCAGCACTATGACTAACTCACGTACCGAACGAAAAACCGACTGTGCTGCTTCAATATCGATGAGAGAGTGTTTGTTCACTACCCCTTTTTCAACTTATTTACACATGCACAAGGAATTTTTTCGACAGGATGTAAGGAAACAAGGGATGACAGTTTTACTATTTGATTTACAACTACAAATTTAAAATAACTTAAAATTAACCACGCGAACGTGTGACAAAGAGACCGAACAACTACCATGAATCAATCGTTTATAAATTGCATGATAACTTTCAAAGTCCGAAATACGATCTGAAAACCGCGGGATTGAAAGGTGCTTCAAGCGGAGCCCACTATTTATCGACAAACGATTCTTCAAATTTTTCACCTGCGGCTTATTTTCTACGCGATCTAATTCACATTGTTCAACGATAATACGAATATCTAATAAATAATCATCGATTTTCACCCTAAAAGCCGGAAATTCGTCCAATTGTTCACTTTCTTCATCAAAGAAAATATCCTTGCAAAAAAACTTGAAATGAGTTTCAATTTGCTCTAATTAAAGCAAACGATACATTTTTCGGTTGATTAATCTTACGGTATATATGATACAACCTTTTAACTATAAATCTAGCTTCCAGAATAACTTTATCAATTGATATAACCATATTTGATTAATGATAAATGAACGACATTAAATTAACGTAAAAACAATGCGTAACTCAAATACGCTACGACAATTAATTAATTTACGAAATTTAATTATTAAGCGACAAATGTAACTAATTGCAGTGCTCGCTCCACAAAACGTTTAACGTTTCAAATAAATACGAACAAATAACCCCTTTGTTATGGATGACCCGAGTGGATAATCAAACTTGGCTACAAAAATAAGGTAAGAATTTAAAATACAACCCTTCATAAATCTAGTTTACATAAAGTAAACTGAACGACCACTAATCCTTCCGACAAAGGACAAGGGATGTATTGTAAAATCTACCGTTACGACCAAATGTTTCTATACTATTAAATGTGCAAACAAAATGTTAATCTCATTGTATCACGCTCGAACATATAAAAACTAGGACAATTATTAAATTAAAAGTATTAATAAGGAGCGATGGGAATAGGAACTAATTAATTAATCGAATAATCCGACTCGAAGGACCATGTTTATTATACGCGGGGCGTTTTATAATTTTTTAAATCGGCTTACCTCCGCGTTTATTGTTCTATAAGTGTCGTTCTTATTCTTCAACTAAGTGGACTGTATGGCAAATTTATTGTACGTGTTACGTTTGCACTTTCACTGTGTTTTTTAGGGGTTTATTGATAAAATCACATTCGGCAACACGAATGACTAACTCATTTTCGAACGAACAACCGTTTCGCTCCGATGTCGATGAGCAAGTGTCAATTACTACCCCTTTTTTCAACTTAATTTACACAAGCATAAAGAGGTTTTATGACAGGATATAACGGGACAAGGGATGACAGCTTTACTATTTGATTTACAACTATGAATTTACGATTTAAAATTAACCACAAAAACGTACGACAAACAGACCGAACAGGCACTATTTATTTAGTATTTAGATTTACAATTCCAATAATTCAGTTTAAAAACTCGTCAGGTTCCTGTACCGAATACCGAATGAATCCAAAGCATCATCACAAGACCAAAAGTATTTCTATTCCTTTCCGTCTATAGTTTATTTTGAACTATCACTTTGAACTATTCATTCGATTGAATAAATTCAGTACGATCTATTCACCTAAGTGAATAACAACGCCCATGACTAGTATAAACAGAATTGCAGTAGACACGAATCCGCATCAGCAGCCCTACGGAGTATTCATTCGGGCTTGACGCGGAACTACGTTTTCAGCAACTAAGGTTGTAACGTATTTTTTTTCCTAGTTACATTTAGTTCACTTTATTCCCAACGTCCGAGAGTGCAAGCCGCTTTTGCAGACGAGGTAAAGTCGAAATGGCCCTGTCGAAACACGTGGCTTCTAACAAAGTTAAAAAAAAATAGAGAATAATAAATTCTTACGGTCTGGAGGTCGAGCCTAACAGCGGTTGCGTGAGCACGATTTTTGATAAGCCTCGCTTCAAGTAGTTTAGTTGATCCCGACAGGCCTGAGAATATGGAACCCCTTTTGGACATCATTTGAGACAGTTGGTATATATCAATACAATAAATTATACTAATATTTTTCATCTTAGTGCAATATCTTAAGGACATATCTTCAACAACATTTTCGATAATAAACTAAAACAAATTTTCATGGCAGTAATTTAAAGCAAGGATTTATGGTTTCGTTCTATTCAATTTAATACGCAGTAAAGTAAACGTTCATTCTACATGGGATCTCGATATTTCAAATTTACCGATGACTAATAACACACTGATATTACGCTGGAAATGTTCAACAGCTGACGTCAAGGTCTTGCACCTGCAGCACATTTTTATGCACGTGAGTGTTTATAACTTTCGGTAGCTTTGAAATTATAGTAAATTATTATGAATTACCCAACGTTGATTATTTGAGTAACGAAAATATAAAGTAGTTTTTTTAGAAGTTAGTAACATTAACGAATAAGTATCTTGCTTGTCAGTTTGTTTGCACACGCATTCAAACAATGTATTTTAAGAAATTCAGAATGACAACTTATGTCAGACAAAAAATATTGTAGATTCTGTTTTCTAATCTAGACGCCATATGCTGTTTTGGTTAATTTTACATTATGTTTAAAGACTTTCAGGTCATGTAAAAGCACTTTCGTTGGTGTAGGAAATTCGCGTGTTTTTTGTAGATTACAATTAAATTAGAATATTTGCATTTTACAATGTCTGCTCTTTGATAATCAATTTTTGTTGTAATAATCAAGGAAGTACTTCAATGATTAAAATAAACTTATGTGTTATGAACAATTAATAAATTATATGTCTATCTAATTAAATCTTATAGAAATGATCTACACTTAGATCTTAATTTTGAATGTAAAACTTCATTAGCATTATTATGAAAAATTATGAGAAAGATACAAATTTAAATATTGCAGTCACATGTATATAATCAGAAATTTATCTTAATAGAATCCCTTTTGTTTTTGAAAGACGTTTTATTATTCAACATTTAAAAAAAAGTGCAAGTCCTCCCGAAATAGAAAGTGTGTGTAATGAAAATAAATTCCCTCAGTATATTTTAGATGCCTAAATTCTATTATTCTATTTTTGGCAAATGTTTTTGAGGACACAAATGGTGTCCATGTTGTGCTTTTGTTTGTTCACAGGTAAAGCTGAGACATCTGTATGACATCTGGTGGTTGAGGTCTTGGTAAGTGTGTCCGAAAGAGTGAAATTCAAGTTTTATGGCTATGTTAGTGGTGTTAAGATAAGGTTTCCGCATTCCCCTTATACAAGCACAGTTAAATTTTGTTGGTTATTGTATTAAAAAATACGGTGGCGCTCATTAAATATATTTTTGGTCTTTTATTCACCCATGACCCAAGCTCATGATCTACCCAGAGCTAACACTCGACTAGCCGTTTATATCTTAAGAGTTTTTCTTTGTCTCAAGCCATTTTACATCCGACATTACCTTGGGCTTAAAAGAAAAAGAAGAAATTCTCGACCCCGTGATATCAGATTAAGGTTTAGAAAATTGGGAGGTTTGATTTATAGCTGATAGTCACGAGGATAAAGAAATATAAAAGAACAAAAATTATTTTATAGTACAAGGTGTTAAGTAAACTTGGGTTTGAACTAATATTGTACAACTGAGAACGCATTCAATTACTTAAAAATTAACAAGTACAGGTTTTTAAATATTTTTGAAATACTGACAGGACCGCCAAACAGACAGAATTTTTAAAAATTGTGATAAATATAAAAACCCGGAGCTTGTAGAAATTATTAAATAATCCATATGCTAGTCAAAAATATTCAGGTATCGCAATTTCAAAGTAGCTTCTCTCATTTTATTATTAATTTTTGAAGCTATGTTTTGGGGCACGCCAATATTTTTAATTAAACCTGAACCTTCTCGTAACGTATACAATTTCGGACAAGTCGTTATTCTAGTTCTTAACAAACTTATTAACAGATCTTCTATCACGGATCGAAAATATAATCTCTGAAGGCATCATCGCTAAGTGGTTTTGTATGTTCCCATAAAAGCAAGGATTTTAACCAGGAGTTGACAAATAATATTCGTGTAATAACCTGTACCTGTACCTGGACACGGACCTGCAGGATCACCACGCGACCACAAAATATATACGTTATAAACGTCTGCGAATAGTTTTAAAAAACGCAATAAATATAAATCGTACAGAAATGACCATAATATACTGAAATCTAAAAGAATAACTCATTTTAGGTTTTAAAAATCTGGTATGCAAAGTGGTAAAGTACTCAGTACAGCCATGACTGAATGTATTTAAACGCAGGGTATATAAGACATATGAACACAATGAATACAAAATTTATGGTAATTGTATTCAACAATGCGGTTTGAATGGATGTTTGGGTTTATAAGCCCCCGCCAAAATGGGAGGAGTTTTAAGCAGTAGCAACTGGAGTCTTCCCACTTTACTTCAGTATGATTCGGTTGTTTGAAAGGGCTTTAACGACAAGTTAATGCTTATATTGTGTTGTTTACAAAAACAATTCAATGCGGCGTTAAATAACGTTTGTGCAATTTTGTGATTAAGAGTGAAGTGTTTTTAAGGTTAAAGTGTGGGATATTTTTGTCAGTAAAACGTAAGTAAGGTAGTTAGTTAATTATTAACATTTTTCAACTATTTTTATGTTTTGAAAGAATCATTAATTTAAAAAATGGTAACAGTAAGAGCTTAGCAAGTGTTTCAATTCTCATTTTTGTACCCTTATCTTTTGACACAAAATTGATCGAAGAATGTTTACATAACGACGTACCCAAAAACTTAATTATTATTTTATCAAAAGTTGAAACTGCAAACTAGAAATAAACAAGCAAATACTAACTTCTTTGATTTCTTTTCACACCTTTTACTTTAATGTTATCTCTGAAGCTGTGAGTGTATGCCTTTAAATGAAAGCACGACTCACTATTTCATCAAAACTCAGTGTGAAAAAGTCTCCTTTGATCTTTATCAAAATTGCTAAAAATATGTAATTCGACATACATCAAAATAATGTTAAATTTTCGTTTCGTTATCAAGATTAGAATCATTTTCTGATTTAGGTTCCATTCTTTTTTCAGAGTGTGACCTCTCGATGAAATTTTATCATCATGAGTAATAATCAAACAAATTTGTTGGTATTCTTTACGTTACGCACTCCCCAACAATTCAAGTTTTTTTATATATAAAAATATTCCTCTCGACGTTCTGTGCAAAAATCAATTAAAATTAGGCGTTGATCATGACACCCGCCGAAAAGACGAATGCCCGAAATTGCCATTTGTTTACCGGTGTGACTTGGTAGATAATTTCCAGCAGTTTTGCCGAATCAGCAGTAGCGTCGGCAAAGAAGAATACAAACAAAAACACTACTCGGCAGCGAATTTAAAAACGCATCAAACTATACCAATCGCGTATCAAACGCTGCAAATTTTAAATACCTAAACACGTTATAGTGCCACATTCAAATTATTAACTACTATATTAGCTATTATTTGAACAACTATTAGCGATTTCACAAAATCATCCAGCAGCAATTTCCCTCGCTTAAATCAATCTGTTATACTGTTGTTTATTTATAAAACAGAATTTAAATTGGTAAAATACAAAGAATCGTTTAAAGTAAATAATATGCAACATAAAAAGTTATGTAAAAACATCACATAAATTTTCAATGTTCTCATAGTTAGACCGCCAAATACTATAGCTGTACTATCTTCCGAAATTTTATTAATATCCAAACTGCTCGCATGTGCCTTGTTGCAAATAATTAAGGAAAGTCTTATCAATGCAAAAAATAGATAAACTTTTCTCTCAACTTTTTTTTTTTTTATTTATTTGTTCCAACGTTTCAGTAGTCTGCTACCTGAAATTTAAACAGACCTGGCTTCCCCACAGAAAGTAACCGTCATGTGTTATGTGTGTATGTGTGTCTGTGGGAGGGGTGAGCGGGGGAGATTGGATGGTTGTGTGTTGTGTGTGATGTTGGTCCGTGTTACGTTCCCCATCTAGGACCAGGACCATCGGCAGCCGGATATCCCAGTCGTCAAGGAAGAACGCACAACGGACATTGTCTTGTCAGTCCGAACCATCGGCAGGCGGAAATCCAGATGTTGAAAAGGCAATGGAAGCGTGTGTTTAGGTGTGCCCTTTAAGACCAGGACCATCGGAAGCCGGATATCCCAATCGTCAAAGAGGAACGCTCGAAGGATGTTGCCTTGTCAGTCTGGACCATCAGCAGCCGGAAATCCAGATGTTGAAAAGGCAATGTAAGTGTGTGAATGGTGTTTTGTGTTTGCACAGTGCATAAGAGGTATTTTGTGTGTTTGTGTTTGTGTTTGTGTGTGTGTGTGTGTGTGTGTGTGTGTGTGTGTGTGTGTGTGTGTGTGTGTGTGTGTGTGTGTGAAGTGTGTTTGAAATGTTAATTTGTGTTTATGTTTGCCCAGGTTACTAAAAGGTTGGATTGAATTATAATTTTGTACATGTTTAAACTTATACTATTACATAAATAAAAAATTAGGTTCTTTCAGAGGAAAGGATTTGTTGGCTATATTGTTTGCCTCAGGTATGTGTAAGTTCTTAAAATTTAGCGTTAGTTAAAAAGAAAGGAAATTCCCTATTCTACTACTTAAAATTAACTTAAAGTTGACTTATACTACTACTGTTGGTTATTATTTGTTAGAGACAGGGTTGCTAATATGTAGAAGCATGCAAATTCTACATATTAGGGGGTTGGATCGTTTCAATGTCGGGTTGATGGTTTGATCTTGTTGCTTCTGGTCGTTAAGAGCAGAGCTCTTGGAATTCCAGGAGATCGGTCTCCGGTCTCCGGGGCAGAGCCTCGGTTTGAGGAGAGGTGGTACTTTTATGTCTCTGTCCGGGTAGTTTTGTTTATGTCTTTTATCCGTCAAGATAACGTTGGCGAATGAGTGCCGTGGTTTTTTGTGTGAATGCATTTAAGTGTGGAAAAAGGTTTTCGTTCCAAATCATTTGGTGTAGGGTCTTGTTTAATAATGTTTGTCTATGTGCGTAGAGGTACGGTTGTAAGTTATTACACTCGAATACTACATGTTCCGGTATTCCTATTTCTCTGCACGTGCATATGTTGTTGTCAACTAAGTTCATGCGTTCTCTGTATGTTGGATAGGGTCCGTGGCCAGTTAGGTAATGAATAAATTCCCGACTGGGCACCAGGTATTTGGCTTTTAGGCGGTCTTTAATATTTGGGATCATTGCGTATACCCTTCTACCGGTTGTGCTTTGATCCCATCTTGTTGCCATTCTGCAAGTATGTAGTTTTTTATTTCCGTCTTTGTCGTGGGCAGTTGGTTTGTGTTTAAGATGCGTTGTAGTTGTTGGTTGTCATTGTGTGTAAGATTGTACATTGCAGCTCGCTGTTTCACTACTAGGTCCAAGGGTATAGTTCCCACCAGTACATGAAGTGCATCATGTGTGGTAGTCCCATAAGCCCCCGTCAGTCGCAGTAGAACACTTCGTTGTGTATTGTTAATTTTTTGTCTAGGTTTGATTGTGTTAAGGCGAGTTCCCCACGCGCTCGCGGCGGATGATACCATAACACCGAGCACACTGTTGAGATATAGCCTTGAGCAATTAAGTGGTATCTTATAAGTCCTTTGGGGCAGCGTTGCAATGTTCTGCATTGCAGAAGTTGCACTTGCACAGACGGTGTTTATATGTGCAGAGTAATTCTGTTTTTCGTCTAATGTTAAGCCCAGATATTTTGTGTTTTGTGTTCGACTTATATTTACGCCGTCTAGTTGATGGTGGGGTCCCTTGCTAGGGTTCCTTTCATCACAAGGTATGTAGTTTTTTGTGGTGTTATGGTCATTTTGTTGGTTTTGCACCAAGTTTGTGTATGGGTAAGAGCGATGTTAGCTTTACGTTCGATTTCCCTTCTGGAATTGCCTTCAACCACCAGCAAGATGTCATCGGCGTATGCAATCGTCGACAACACTTCGTCAACGGTGTCCAGCTTTTTCAGGAGTTCATCCATTACAATATTCCAAAATTGGGGCCTGCATATGGACCCCTGCGGGCAACCTTTATTTATATGTTTGGTAATGCTCTCCGTGCCCTGTAGGGTTACATACCTGTCCCTGCAGTAATTGCTGAAAGAGTTTTATAGTTGTGATGGACAGTTTATGGTCGTAAGTCTTGTAAAAAGTGAAGGCCACCAAAGGTTATTAAATGCGCCTTCTATGTCTACTAATATTAATAGGACGTATTTTTTGTGTGATTGCTTGATGGTTTGTATTGCTTGGTTTATGGCGTCCTCGGTCGACTTGTTTTCTGTAAAGCCGTATTGTCTTGGATGTACTCCTGTGATTTGTCTGTGATCCTGTATTCGTTTACATAATAGTTTTTCATACGTTTTTCCTAGCGTGTTCAAAAGGCATATGGGTCGGTAAGAGCCCAGTTGTTTGAGGTCTTTACTTTTCCCTTTAGGGATAATCACGACATTCGCCTGTTTCCAGATGTTTGGAAAAATAGCTTGTCGTATGCATTCATTGTACAGTGCTGTTAGCGTCGGTGTTAATTTATCTTGTAGCGCTATGCCAATCTCCGCAAGAATTCCGTCCGGTCCAGATGCTTTCCTGATCTTCGATAGGCATAGTGCGTATCTCACTTCGTCTTCTGTGAAAGGATCTAAATTGCCGTCTTGTCTGTTCCATGGTCGGTTACCTACGTGGTTTCTGTCGATTACTCCTTGTCGTCTGAGTCGTTGTTCGTTAGTGTCGTCTTGAACGTTGTCATCAGGCAAAAGTGTTTGTAATAATAGTGTCGCAGTTTCACCCCAGTCTTTTGTGTATGTACCGCCTTGTTTTATTAAAATTGAATAAGTCATAGGTGGTTTGATTTTACCCTGAGTGATTTTATAGGGTATTCCCCAGGCGTCAGTTTGTAAGTGTCTTTCCACGAATAATTCCCATAACCTCCTCTTCATGTCAGTCAGTTCTTTTTGGTATATGTCCTTTAATTGTCGGTAATTTGTTAGGTGGTATGCTCTCTCGGCCGGTGTTAGGGAGTTTTGGTAGTTTTTTCTCGCTCGCTGTGTTTCCTTTTTTAGGTTTTGTAAGCGTCTTGTCCATTGAATTGTCTTTGTGTGTCGTGTTTTCCGTTGTTTTAGAAGCACTTGCTCCATTGTGCGTATAATTGTGTTGGTGAAAAGTTTTGTATACTCGTGAACGTTTTCATCTGCTCTTATATCTTGTGGAGGTACAAATGTATCCCTCAGTGTGTTCCAATTTGCATTTCGTATTTTGTATCGTTGTACTTTGGTGAAGTTTTGTGGTGTGTCAAATGGCCTGGTTGTCATATCAATGTCGAACGTGATTAGGTTGTGGTCACTAACAGTTTGGTGTTCTAATACCTGCCAGTCTTGTATGTAGTTGTATGCCAACCCATTTGTCAGTGTAACATCTATGTTTGTTCCTGTTCCTGCATGGGTGTTGTATGTGGATGGGTTATTAGGAAGGTTGATTACTTCTAGTTGTAGTTCGTTAATCAAGTTTTCGACTTGTTCTCCGCGTTCGTCCGTGAGGAAAGTGTGCCACATCGGAGATTTTCCATTTACGTCTGCCATAATAACTATTGGTTTGTTATTGTAAGTGTGTAGTATGTTACTTATGTTGTTTATGTACGGCTGAGAAACCAGTCTGTACTCGAATTAGCTTGTTACCAAGATCCACTTTCCAATCCGACCGTTTGAGACCTCCAGACACGTACAATGTTCTCCGCTGTATCGTTGGATTGTCGTGATTGTCAATGTGGGATCAAAAATGACCACTGCCGTTTGTGGGTTTCTACCTGTATGTATTTGTCTTTCCCTCACTGGCATGCTCGGAATCTTCCCATGCACCAGATAAGGTTCCTGTATAAAAAGTGCATATAATCGTCAGGTTTCAGCTAGTTGTCTAAGCTCTTTCATTACAGTTGCACAGTGCATGGCATTTATTTGGCCAATTCTGATCTTTCCGTCGTCCATTAGGGGTAATAGGTGTTTATGCTGCGTTCTGGTTGTTGCTTGTGTTTGTGTGAGAGTGTTGTGTGTGAGTGTACGTTCGTATTCCATTTGTGGGTGGGTTGATATTTTGTCTGTGTGCATGTTCTCTTGTATTGTTTGTTGAAGATGTTGTCGATACGTGATTGCCCTTGCTTTGTCCCTTTGAATTTGTGAAAGTTGTTTGTGTTTAGTTTGGTTAGGTTTACTGTCCATAGTCTGTTTTTTGTATGAGTCTGTCCATTAACATTTTGGGGGTTGGGCAATCTTTAGGGTTAGAAGCGCACTTTTTGTTACGTTTTAAGCATGGTATGCAAACTGAAGGTTGTTCGTGCTTGGGGCAGTCTGCCCTTTTGTGCTTGGAGTCTTCTTCCCCACAGTGTTCACATGTATCGGTAGTGCGTGTGCAATGTTTCGTGACGTGTCCTAGATCGAGACATCGTAGGCATTTGAGTACTACTAAAAAGTCTTTCACTGTAACACGGCGATATTCGATATAGAGTTTCCCTAGATTTATTAATATATTCCTCACTTTGCCACTTACTGTCGCAACATGATGCAGAAACAATACAGGAAAATTCAAAATTCTCATAAAAAGCCGCCAGATAGTACAGGTGTACTATCTTCTCTAATTTTATTGATACCCAAATTACTGGCATACGCTTTGTTATAAAGTACAAGGTTATTATAAATAATGGACCCATTTTTAAAAATTCGTATTTATTAAAGTACAAATCCAAAATGAACAATCGTCATACCAATAAAAAGAACAAGTTTCAAAGTTTTTTAAATATATAATAAATGTTCAATGTGTCCACCACGACAAACATCTACGTGTTAAGTAAACTCATCTCATACACGAGAAAGCGCATCTGATGTTATTAAGTGTACAGCAAACGGCGTTTCAGAACTATCCATACAGTTGGTTGGGGTATTCCAAGTTCTCTAGTTCTATTGATAGACTTACGTGGACTGCGAACCAAACTTTCTTTAATCCGTCTGACATAATCCTCTGACACACGTGATCGGCCTAAGATTTTTCCAGTCTGTCGAAATTGCTTAAACCATCGGCTAATGCTTCCTCTAGTTGGTGGTTTAATACCGAAATTTCCACTGCACTACAATTTGCGACTCACTTTTTGCGAACTCAAGAACGCAGAAAACTTTGTGCTCCACAGTAACCATCTCACTCACAACTAACAATGAATCGGAATGACGCCCTATTGCCACGCGAAGTCCACTGGCCGATTCTGGAACTATAAACGCCCGCCTTCTTCTTTTCATTAATATGTGAAACCATATCACTGCTGCCGTGCACTCAGTAACAGCAGATACGCTTTCTCGTGTGTGAGATGAGTTTACCTACCGCGTAGATGTTTGCCGTGCAGCAAACGGTGGACACATTGAACATTTATAATGTATTAAAAAACTTTTAAACTTCCTCTTTTCATTGGTATAACGATTGTTCAATTTGAATTTGTTCTTTAATAAATACGAATTTTTAAAAATGGGTGCATCATTTAGAATAACCCTGTTTTAAGGAAGGTCCAAAAATAGATAAACTTTTTCGCAAGTCATACAGAAGCAATTCAGGAATTTTCAAAGTTCTTATAAAAAAGCCGCCAGATAGTATGGATGTACCATCTCTTCCAATTTGGTATGAGCTTTTTACAAACAATTTAGAAAGTTCTAATCAACCTAAAAATTAGATAAAATTTTCCCGCAAGTTATACAGAATCAATATAGGCAGTTTCAAAGTTCTCATAAAAAGTCCGCCAGATACAGTATCGGTATACTATCTCCTCCAATTTTATTAATATCCAAACTGCTGGCATACGCTTTGTTACAAAAAATTTAGGAAGGTTTTATCAATAAAAAAAATAGATAAAATTTTTGCAAGTCATGCAGAAGGAATACAGAAATTCTCAAAATTGTTATAAAAAGACCACCAGATAGTATAGGTGTACTATTTCCTCCATTATTATTATTATCCAAACTGCTGACATGCGCTTTGTTGCAAAAAATTAAGAAAGTGCTATCTATCCAAAAAATAGTTAAAATGTTTGCAAGTCATGCAGAAGGAATACAGAAATTCTCAAAGTTGTTATAAAAAGGCCTACGTGTGATTTTTCCAATGCGCCACCCGAGTTATAAAAAGGCCGCCAGATAGTATTAGTGTACTATTTTCTCCAATTTTATTAAAATTCAAACTACTGAAATGCGCTTGTTAGAAACTATTACGGAAGGACCGATCAATGCAAAATCTAGATAAAGTTTTTTCGTAAGTCAAGCAGAAGCAATACAGGAATTTTCAAAGTTCTCATAAAAGAGGCCGCCATATAGTAAAGGAGTACTATGTCTCTAATTTTATTAAAATCCAAACTGCTGGCATGCGTCTTGTTACAAACTATTAAGGGAAGTTTGATCAATGCAAAAAAGTTTTCATAAAAGAAGCCGCCAGATAGATAGGTGTACTATATCCTCTAATTTTATTAAAATCCAAACTGCTTGCATGCGCTTTGTTACAAACTATTAAACCATACAGGTATGATAATGATGGTTTGAGTGGTGTTGATGTGAAGTTAGAGATTGAATCAATTGTAGGTTACATTGGTTGTGTATGCCAGTGATAGTTGATACCATATTTATATAGTTATATAGAATGTAGTTTTATCTATTCCTTATTAGAATGACTGAAAGGTCAGCACTCATCGTGACTTTATTATTTCTAGAATTGATCGTGTTCTGTCTAGCCTTGACTTGACCTTTGGTTCTACTATCCATGGCTTCAACTTATCAACGGCTATAGTTCTCTCGTATTTGCATCTTCTTTTCCTGCTGGCATATCGGTCACAATATATGTCATTTGGTAGAAAGACCTTAACTATGAAGGCCCTTTGTAGGTGTTACCATACTTTGCTAGTGTTTCTCGGTGGTTTATGTTTCTCTACAAGCACCTCGTCAGGTATAAAGTACACATGACCTAGTACTTGTAGAGAAACATAAACTACCGAAAACACTAGCAATGCTATGGTAACACTTACAAAGGGCCTTCATAGTTAAGGCCGTTCTACCAAATGACAGATATATTGTGACCGATGTGCCAGCAGGGAAAAGAAGATGCAAATACGAGAAAACTATAGCCGTTGATAAGTTGAAGCCATGGATAGTAGAACCAAAGGTCAAGTCAAAAGGCTTAATAGAACACTAGTGACAGCACTCTTAACCACGGCTCCAGAAGAACACCGATGGGACGAAGTTGTTAAGAAAGTACAATTCTACATCAACAACGTGTCTAATAAAACCACGGGAAAAACACCAAGTGAACTGCTATATGGATACCAAACCTATTCTCACCTCTGGAATTGAAGAATTCTGGTCCAACTATTCAATACAAGTAGAACTGGTGGCAATCATGACAGATTTTAATTTGACATTTTATTTTTATCATTTCAAAGGTAACTATTTTATTATTAAAATTAGAAACTAAAATGGCTTCTTACATATTAGTGAATAAGTTGAAATAATAGCTTAGACTTTTATGCAAATCCTAAATAATCATTTCAAATCGTGCTAGTAATTGAAAGGTGTAAAATATAAGGACCAAAACAGATTCGAATCTGTATCTTCGGTTTGCGCTACCAATGCGCTAACCAATTGAGTCACCCGGAACAAACATAACAGTCTTGTATTTAAATAATCTAAGTTTTGATTAACGTCGACCAAGTAGTAAATATTATGAAGATCTAAGGTATTAAGCTCTTCCAAAAAACTAGTAATGTCAATGTTCTGAAGGCATCTATATTGGACATACTTTATACTACTAAGTGCTTGCAGAAACAGAAAACAGCTTATCTTTTCGTGATCTGACATGTGACTTGCATAGGAAATAATTACATCCTTCACCAATTCATAATCGAACACAAGCATGACATCTAACAAACCTTAACAGTATTCTGTGATTCTAGTGGTGCCATCGATAATTTGTACCTTATGGCCCTTTTTAAGACTGGCGGGAATTTTAAATCAAACACTGGGCACTTTTTATTAATTTGGAATATGAAACGCACCTAAATTTTTGAAAAAAAATGGCGTCTTTTGTAAAATACGGAATCGTAGTTTTAATCTTCAGGTATTTTGATGAACCCCGTTGTTCTCCACAAGGAAACTCCATTGACATAAATAAGTATTAATATATTAAATATATCCTACAACCTACACTTTCGTATACTATTCAGAATTTGAAAGACAACAGGAATTAAAACAATCACATTCTGTAGCTCGTACTTTAGATATGTTCTTTCAATGTTGTGCAATTAGCAAAATTGAAACTAGCATCAAGACCCAAGTGCATTAGGTATATAAGTTGCTAACGACTACTTACTCATTTCCTAAGAAATGTTCCATCTAACCGGTTTCTCTTAAATTCTTTAATAAATCACTTCAGACAAGCACTTAGGGCATCTGGAATATGCTTGTGTTTAATCTCTTGAAATGGATGGAACTAATTACGCACTTTTTGCTATATTTGTACGTGGAATTCTATCTAGGAAAGAGTTAGCTTTTGTTTTATTGTAAACCCCATCAAGTAATCCGTTGTTTACAAAAATAACTCGTAAATTAAATCTTTACTGTATTGAGTTATTAATATCAAAGTAAGTCCTAAACGTCAATGCAGTTTTCATAAAAGTTCAAACTAAGGCAGAATTTTTACCTGAATTAAATCTTGAACCGAACCTGCTTTGAAAATGAATTTGTTTCTTCACCTTATTTAACTAAATACGTGGTGATGTAAAAAGTAATGTAGATCGTGGATTAACCCTTAACCCGACACGTGATTTTTTTGTACATAATTCGACACTTGGGGTCTGAGAAACCTATGTGTTATTTTTTTAGTTTCAAACTTATTAAATTACAATGGCATTAAAACGATTATTATTATGTTATTAAAACTAAACTATATCAAAGAAAATTATTAACATTGAACAGTTTTTAAATATTCTACACACGCGTGAAGTTAACCCCCCAACTTTTGAAAAAAATAACTTTGTATAGCTCATTCGTTTGCACATTATTTGCACAAGTATTCGCATCCGGTATTTTTGTTTGCACACTTTTCGTTTAAAAATTATTCAAGAAACAATTTGAGGGAGCCAACTTCACACTGGCCCCCCGACTTTCAGGAAATTTATTTTAAACCGGCGGAATTAACACATCATCGTTTGCACATGTATGCACATCCATTATTTTTGTTTGTACACTTTTCGTTTAAAAGTTATTAAAGAAACCATTGTGGGGGTCAACTTCACACTAGCTCCCCGAGATTCAGCAAATTCATTTTAAACCGATGAAATTGATAGATTTTCGTTTGCATATGTATGCACATCTATTATTTTAGTTTGCACACTTCCAGTTTAAAAGTTATTTAACATTCAGCTTCATAGTCCTCGCTATACGATAGCTACTGTTGAAAATGTGAAAAAATTGTTACGATGAGCCCAATTGATACCTTTTCGTTTGCACAATACGAAACACATCAACATTTTGTTTGCACATCACTGTAAGTCAAAAAAATTTTTAATTTAATCAGGGAGGGTCTAACTTCACACATGTGAAATATCGCATTTTTGTGCAATACTAACATGTGATGACGGAAATCAAAGTATCTTCGTTTGTACATCATCAATCAAGTCGCTTTTTCGTTTGCACACCTTTAGTTCAAAAGAGAAAATGAAAACCTTGGGTAACAAAGGAGGTATTAGATTTAATAGAGAATAAAAGAAAGCTTAAACCTTTCAGAGAATTGGTAGTGAAAATAAGCAAAAATGTAATAAAGTTAGAAATAAGATAGTACATAAGTGTAGAAAAGCTAGAAATAAATGGATGGAATATAATTGTAAGGGAATACAAGATGATTTGAGAGTGGGTAAGACAAACAGGGCTTACAGGGCAGTTAAAAAGTTTTTCGGGGTAGATAGGAAAAATTATAATGGTATTAAAGATGAGAATAATGAGCTTCTAATAAATAAAGTTGAGGTAACAGATAGATGGAAAAGATATTTAGAAAATTTATATAAGGGAGACTATATGGACGAGTCCCGTGTATGAGTGTTGTAACAAAATTTTTGTTACATTTCATATCTATAAAGAAAAAACAGTTCTAACTGCTATTATTTTGCGAATCTGTCATTTAGCGTGTAATCATTAATTAATTTAATGAACTATAAAGAAGAACAACTTTTTCCGTTTATGTTATTTTTACCTATAAGGAGTATTTAACAGACTTCTATACTTTTAATATCGAGGATGCCTTGAGCGTGGTTTGTGTTGCATATATTGCGGGCGTTCTGGCGTCCACTAGAGCGTTGTTAAACATAACGCCTGCGCGAAAATGACGCGAAGGCTATGAGCATCGACAAACAAAGAATACGGCCATCTTGCAAGCAACCGTGGGTACGTAGACTTCACTTACAAGGATGGTGAATTCTGCTTGTAAGTGGAAGAGGAGGATAGCTCTAGAGGAATGTTAGGGCTGTTGGATTGTCGCGTGGAGGCTCCACGAAGAGCTCTCGTGAAGCCGCCCAGTCAATTCAAAGCAACAGCTGCAACACGTGGTGAGAAATCCTTAGTGGTAAGGACCGTGTAATTAATTAGCCGTGTTTAATAGTAATACTTGATTCAATCCCTTTAGCACAATTTGAGGAACACGCTAAGCGATGGTGTTGGATTTTGGTCGAGCATTGGGAAGTTGACTGTTTTGGAGCGTCCGAGGAGTTGCGGTTAGTGCAGGCCTGTTTTGTGTCTTTCAAAATATCAAACAGATGGGAAGTAAAGTGTCCGAGCTCATCGATTACATTCGTCAACATCGTTGCTGTAAAAACTAAATCTACCAGGTACTTATGAACCTTTTGCTGAAATCAATTTCGTGTGCTGTTTAAGGTTAAAGCTTTAAATTACTATTTATGAAATCATGAGAAACCTTCGTTAAATAACGTAAATTTCAAATTTGTTTGCTAAATGTATTTATGCTTATATACTACGTAAAAATTTAGTTGGAAACATAACCTAAAATTTAATTAGTCAAATATTTTTCATTCGGAACTAGATTGCTTTATAAGAGAATTTTTTAATCTTTAGATGCTCTAAAAGTTGTTATTCAAAGTGCTTTTATGATGCACTTGTCAAGTGATAAAAACATGTATAAAGTCCACCTTTGGATGAAAGGTGTTTTCTAGCAATTTGTTGTAATTAGTAGAAGAACTAAGCTGTTTTTGACATATGTTAATCTGAGTTTATTATTTTCATACTTAAACCATATGAACTGTTTATGTAACAAGTTCCTTAGATAAAAATCTTGTAAGCCAAAACAGATCTGTTTCATGGATGTTTAAGAAACTAAACTGTATTAACTAACTTATAAATGCTAATACCTCTCTATGTAGAGAAGTATATTCAGAAACTTCTGTAACTTATTTAATGTTGATTATTTTGATTATAGAGGAACACTCTAAGAAAAGTTTTAAAGTTTATATATTGATTAATGAAATTTATTTACAAGTAATTTTTGCAACAAAAGAGATATATATTTAGATTAAACATTGAATTGATACCTTTGTCTTTTTATTTCACTTATTGAAATTAACATTGATCAAATTAGACCAGAAAATTTTGAATGTGGAAAAAGTTGATACAATATCAGGTAATAGAAATGGAATAAGTAATTTCCAGTAGAGTATTTTCTCATACGTAAGGTGTTATTAAGATTTTGAATTCAGGCTAATCGATCTATAAAGATCGAGATATTTTGTTGCTGTAAGACACAAACGGTGTCTTATATTTTATTTTTTTTGTGTGACATCTTCTTGCAGGTCCGACATCGCGGAAGCTAAAGCAGAGATTTCCAGAGGTATTATATATTGAGGTTTGTAAGTTTTCTTGTAATCATTTATATCCTATAGGTTTCTGCGTCTTCCTGTAGGATACTTTAGTCTTGTTTATTGTCTGTATAGATGCAGTGGCGTCCATTTATTTTTTGTTCCCGTTAGTAGTCGAGCCCACCATATACCCACGCCCAAACTCATTGCTCACCCTTGGGGTAATTCCCAGACTAGACCGCGAATATAGTAAAGAAGAGAAAAACTTCATTTTCAAATAAAATGATATTTCATAGGCGCCGGCAACGTGAGGCGTATATAATTAAAGAACATTTCACTGGCGCACAACGTGTGAGGCCCGATGGTCGTTCGTTTAAAAAGGGTTTGCTCGATTAGTAACAAGTTGTTACAACATCGTTTAACTATTGGCTTGTGGTAAACTCAAAATAGTTTGGTTAAAATTTTTATAGTACTCATGTCGTGTCTGGAACCTCAAAGTTTGTTTGATAGTCGTCTAAATGTTGTAGCAGGTATAAATTCGTATTAAAGTAAATTTTTTCGTTATTTCAGAGTTGAACTGATTAAAAAAGGCAACAATGATGATTTGTGAGCAGAGGAATTATTTTAGTAAGAAAGATTGGTCAGATTGGTTAAGTGTAGTAAAATTTTTGTCATACTAATTCACAACCCAAGACTAATTCATTATTTATTGAAAAATCTGGTGATAATCGACCATGTGTGATAGTAAAGTTGTTCGATATAGATAGTATAGGTTTATTTTATTCTGGATGTACTATATCGATAGTAGGTTCATCTTCCATTCTTATTAGTTATAATAGTTGTTGTCTTAATTTCTTGATTTAAGAAATAATGATTTAAGTATTTGGTACATTGGAGTATACTGTTGAGGTATTGTTTGAAAATTTGCTCTTGTGCATCGGCACACTTTTGATTTGATTCGTTTTGGTAGCAATTTTTATTTATATCCGCATTGCAACGCAGGATGTTAAGAGGTTTGTAAGTCTAAGCGAAATTTATCGTAGTAGTTTGTCGGATAGCGGTATGTTAGTCTAGACGGGACTCGTGGAGAGTTGGCCGCTCAGCATTACATTAGTCTAAACGAGACTCGTGGTAAGTTTGTCGCTTTAGCAATTTGGTCATCATTATTGGAGGTTAGTTATGATGTAATTTTTTGTTAATTAGTCTAGGTGAGGCTCACAGAGGAGTTTGTCATGCTAGCAAGTTTATGCGTTGTGAAGCACTTTAGTTTTTCTTAACAGTTTAATTATGAGTAGTGTAAGAGTGTACCAAAGTATTTAGTTATTGTTATTCTCAATGGAAGGTTGAAAGCAATTTGATGTATAAATTTTATTAAGTCTAAAGTTATCATTGTTTGCGAAGTACATAGAAAGAGTAAAGTTAATGTTGATCCCGGTTGTCTTAGTCGTGCAATTCCAGAACATCATATCATAAATTTAATAGAGGTCTAGCTTGATAATTTAGAAAATTTGTATGTGTCGTTACGTGATAAGATTTTGATGTCACCTGAGAAATACCCTCAATGGAGAGTTGAGAATGAGTTTGTTTTTAAGTTTATTCCATCGAATTTGCCTTTAACATCTAACATCGTAGAGTGGAAATATTTAGTTCCGAAAGCCCAACGGGAAGAAGTTATCAGATCGTGTCATGATCCCTCAGTTGCAGGACATTCTGGATTTCGAAGACAAATGCTAGAGTTCAGGAACATTATTATTGGCCCAAAGATGAGTTTAGATGTGTTGAAATTTTGTCGTGCATGTTTAGTGTGTGGTGCACAAAAATCTTCTAATGCAGGTCCTTTAGGCTTAATGGGAAAGGAGAAAGAGGCCAAGTTTCCATTTCAAATTATCGCGTTAGATCTTATGGGTCCATTCCCTCGCTCAAAATTAGGATTTAAATGGTTGTTGGTAGTAGGAGATTGGTTCTCAAAATATACAATTCTACATCCTCTACGCAGTGCAAAGTCACATGTCCTAGAACAGTTTATAGAACAGAAAGTGTTTTTAATGTTTGGAGTGCCCCAATTTATTATTTGCGATAATGGTTCAAATTTAGCTGGTCGAATTTTTAAGTCATTATGTAATAGGTTTGAAATTCAAAAGATATGGTATAATGCTGTTTATGCGCCACAATGTAATTTTGTTGAGAGGATTAATAGGACGGTAGGGACAGCTATTCGATCCTATCTCGAAGAACATGATACCTGGGATGCTGAGTTAGCGCAGATTCAGTTTGCTATTAATTCTGCTAAGCATGAGTCGACGGGTTATACTCCGAATTTTTAGTTTTTGGCCGACACGTCCCCATGTCCGGTAAATTTTACGGTAGTGGATTTATTCCTGAAGCTGATGTTGAAATCGTTCCTGGTAGCCGCCCATTATATGCTTCAGACCACCAAGGTATATTTAAAGTATTTGAAGACGTTCGTGCGAAGTTGCATGTAGCTTATCGAAGGTCAAGCAATCGATATAATCTAAGGAGGAGAACATTTCTTTTGAGGTTGGCAATAAAGTGTGGAGGTCCAATAAGGTGTTGTCGAGCGCGGCTAATAAATTTACTGCTAAACTGGCTCCAAAATTTATTTTGAGTGTAGTCAAGAAAAGTGCTCGAATGTGGTGTACGATCTAATTAATCTAGATGGATCAAAAGCAGGCAGGTGGCATGTCAAGGATCTAAAACCCTATTCTGTCGTAGATCCAGAATATGTACCAGAGGACTGATTGGTTATCTTTAGTATTTGTGTCGTAAAGGATATAGTATAAATTTGGTTATGGGATAGAGTGGTGAAGACAAATTGAAGGCTTTTGCCAGTATATCGTTGCTGGTAGAGATTGAAAGTTTCTCGACTAGTGTTGTTTTAAATGTGCACTAATGGATTATTCAGTAAAAAAAAAAAAAAAAAAAAGGAGTTATTCTGCCCGTGTTGTTGTTATAGCCCGAAGTGGGAGTGAGGCAAATGTTTGTTGCTTCATGTTTGTGGACGTGTTTTGATCGCGTCATGTGTTGTTGTGTCTAGAGTAAGCGAGGAAGGTAGGTGCTGTTTGTTGTCGTAGGTCGGAGTAACCTAGTTGGTGAGACCATTGTAGTATTGAGTAGTTTTGGTTCGAGATGTTTGGTGTGGCCACAGTAGAGTTGAGGATTTTTTGAGACTGGAGTGTCCCAAAGAAAAGAGTAGCGATTGGGCTATGAATAGCTATAAGCTGAAGAAGCCAAGTATTCATTAGTAAGCTACAATGAGTAGTGGCTTGACGAGCAGTTTATTTTGGTAGAGGCAATAATCAAATTTTGCTGAATGTATTGAGCTGGAATTTTGAGACCAGCAAATACATAATCATTGTTGGAGCAGTATTGATATTTCTGTATATAGGTGTGAGTTTTGTTTTGCTATTAACATTAGTAAGGTTGTCATGTCAAGGGTAGTAGTAGGAAAGTAAATCTTTTGTTGTTATTTTGCGATAGTTCATGTCAGGCTTTTTGTTTGAATTTCAGTTTATATTTTAAGAAGTGGGTTGTTTTTTGGTCCCCGTTTGGTTGCAACTCGAGTGTTAGACTACAATATTTTGACTTTTACCGATTATGACTTTTTACCGATTACGACATACCTATATTGACTCCTGACGGATGTGTGGTACGCAGAGTTACCTACACACTCATTTGGTTGCACCCATTTTCCTCTTCTTAATCCAAGAGTTCATTCATGATTTTTTAGTTCAGAAATCAAAGTGCAAACTTACTTTGTTCATACTTCGATTTGTTGTAATGCTTTTTTGTATTTATCTTTTGGTTAAGGCGATAGTTTTCGTCCATATAAAAAAAACTTCTCGGTTATGTATATATTAAGATATAATTAACCTCAAAGTTTTTTCTTTTTGATCGGAGGCAGTGTAACAAAATTTTGTTACATTTCATATCTATAAAGAAAAACAGTTCTAACTGCTATTATTTTGCGAATCTGTCATTTAGCGTGTAATCATTAATTAATTTAATGAACTATAAAGAAGAACAACTTTTTCCGTTTATGTTATTTTTACCTATAAGGAGTATTTAACAGACTTCTATACTTTTAATATCGAGGATGCCTTGAGCGTGGTTTGTGTTGCATATATTGCGGGCGTTCTGGCGTCCACTAGAGCGTTGTTAAACATAACGCCTGCGCGAAAATGACGCGAAGGCTATGAGCATCGACAAACAAAGAATACGGCCATCTTGCAAGCAACCGTGGGTACGTAGACTTCACTTACAAGGATGGTGAATTCTGCTTGTAAGTGGAAGAGGAGGATAGCTCTAGAGGAATGTTAGGGCTGTTGGATTGTCGCGTGGAGGCTCCACGAAGAGCTCTCGTGGAAGCCGCCCAGTCAATTCAAAGCAACAGCTGCAACACGTGGTGAGAAATCCTTAGTGGTAAGGACCGTGTAATTAATTAGCCGTGTTTAATAGTAATACTTGATTCAATCCCTTTAGCACAATTTGAGGAACACGCTAAGCGATGGTGTTGGATTTTGGTCGAGCATTGGGAAGTTGACTGTTTTGGAGCGTCCGAGGAGTTGCGGTTAGTGCAGGCCTGTTTTGTGTCTTTCAAAATATCAAACAGATGGGAAGTAAAGTGTCCGAGCTCATCGATTACATTCGTCAACATCGTTGCTGTAAAAACTAAATCTACCAGGTACTTATGAACCTTTTGCTGAAAATCAATTTCGTGTGCTGTTTAAGGTTAAAGCTTTAAATTACTATTTATGAAATCATGAGAAACCTTCGTTAAATAACGTAAATTTCAAATTTGTTTGCTAAATGTATTTATGCTTATATACTACGTAAAAATTTAGTTGGAAACATAACCTAAAATTTAATTAGTCAAATATTTTTCATTCGGAACTAGATTGCTTTATAAGAGAATTTTTTAATCTTTAGATGCTCTAAAAGTTGTTATTCAAAGTGCTTTTATGATGCACTTGTCAAGTGATAAAAACATGTATAAAGTCCACCTTTGGATGAAAGGTGTTTTCTAGCAATTTGTTGTAATTAGTAGAAGAACTAAGCTGTTTTTGACATATGTTAATCTGAGTTTATTATTTTCATACTTAAACCATATGAACTGTTTATGTAACAAGTTCCTTAGATAAAAATCTTGTAAGCCAAAACAGATCTGTTTCATGGATGTTTAAGAAACTAAACTGTATTAACTAACTTATAAATGCTAATACCTCTCTATGTAGAGAAGTATATTCAGAAACTTCTGTAACTTATTTAATGTTGATTATTTTGATTATAGAGGAACACTCTAAGAAAAGTTTTAAAGTTTATATATTGATTAATGAAATTTATTTACAAGTAATTTTTGCAACAAAAGAGATATATATTTAGATTAAACATTGAATTGATACCTTTGTCTTTTATTTCACTTATTGAAATTAACATTGATCAAATTAGACCAGAAAATTTTGAATGTGGAAAAGTTGATACAATATCAGGTAATAGAAATGGAATAAGTAATTTCCAGTAGAGTATTTTCTCATACGTAAGGTGTTATTAAGATTTTGAATTCAGGCTAATCGATCTATAAAGATCGAGATATTTTGTTGCTGTAAGACACAAACGGTGTCTTATATTTTATTTTTTGTGTGACATCTTCTTGCAGGTCCGACATCGCGGAAGCTAAAGCAGAGATTTCCAGAGGTATTATATATTGAGGTTTGTAAGTTTTTCTTGTAATCATTTATATCCTATAGGTTTCTGCGTCTTCCTGTAGGATACTTTAGTCTTGTTTATTGTCTGTATAGATGCAGTGGCGTCCATTTATTTTTTTTGTTCCCGTTAGTAGTCGAGCCCACCATATACCCACGCCCAAACTCATTGCTCACCCTTGGGGTAATTCCCAGACTAGACCGCGAATATAGTAAAGAAGAGAAAACTTCATTTTCAAATAAAATGATATTTCATAGGCGCCGGCAACGTGAGGCGTATATAATTAAAGAACATTTCAGTGTTATCACGCACGGTTAAGATCCCTACCTTGCGTTGAACGGCAAGGGTTCGGCAAAATTCTAAATTTCTAGACAAAAAAAAAATTCGCCTCCTGGCCAATGTAGTACTTTCAGGTGCAGCATTGAAAATGTAAATGCACGGCCTTTTAATGAGAACTTTCACAATTCCTGTAGTGCTTTCGCCTGACTTGCAAGAAAATTTTATCTATTTTTGCTTCGATAGGAACCTCCTTAATAGTTTCTATCAAAACAGTTTGAATTTTATTAAAATTAGAGTAAATAGCACACCTATTCTAAATAGCGGCTTTTTTATAAGAACTTTGATATTCCTTCTGCATGATTGGCGATGATATTTTATTCATTTTCTTGGATTGACAAAATTTTTGTAGATTAAACTTGAACATGGTAAGCGTAATGATGATTTACGGTTGATTATTGAATAAAGTTGTGTCAATCTTGTATAGCCTAGATTAAGTTTTTGTTTGATGTAATATTTCCAGCTAAGTCGTGTATCCAAGTATAATCCTAAATATTTTACAGCTTTATCGGTGGCATTCCAGGCAATAGATTCTTCGTTGACAATTATTACATTTTTTGTAGTTAGGTTGTGTTTAAGGGAAAATACTTTAGCTTCGGTCTTATTGGGGTGTATAGTAATGCCCCACTTTTTAAACCACTCATTTATGTTATTAATAGCTGTTTGTAGTTTAGCCACTGACGTGTTGAAATCACTGTCTTGGGTCAATATAACTGTGTCGTCAGCGTACATTGCAATTTCAGCTGTTGGTAGTGTTGGGATGTCGGCAGTAAATATATTATATATAGGGCTGGGTCGGCGTATCGATATATCGATACGTATCGATACGACCCCCGTATCGACCCCCCCGATACAGCAAAAAATAAATATCGATATATCGATACTCGATATGTATCGATACGTATCGATATGTATCGATACGTATCGATACGCATCGATACGTATCGATACGTATCGATATTCGATATAGAATATGTATCGATATTCGATACGCAAAATCCCGTATCGCCCACCCCTATATACATACTTATGTCACAAATATTAAACTTGAAACTTTAATTATTTTGATAACAAACAATTTTAAGTGAAAGATCGAATTGTCAGTAAATACATTATTTTAAAACGATCTTGTGATTTTATTCCCAAAGAAAGAGTAGAAAAATTTATAGATGCGTATCGATTCGTACTGACAGGTATCGCTACGTCTCGATATGTATACTTAATCTACACATCTAAACGTTCCGATACGAATCGCTATATATATATATATATATATATATATATATACGTACCGCTACGTATCTATACGTATCGATATGCATCGATACGAATCGATACGTATCGATACGCATCGATACGCATCGATACATATCGATACGCATCGATACGTATCGATACGTATCGATACGTATCGATACGTATCGATATATATCGATATTCGATATATCGATACATATCGATATAGAATATGTATCGATATTCGATACGCAAAATCCCGTATCGCCCACCCCTAATTATATAGAGTCGGTCCAAGAATACTCCCTTGTGGAACGCCAGAGTTTATTGATCGTATGCTGGATGTTTTATTGTTAATTCTTACAGCAAAGGTTCTGTCATCAAGAAATGAGTGTAATATCGCAACTAAATATGGTGGTAATTCTTGTTTAAGAAGCTTGTATTTTAACCCATTTATCCACACTTTATCAAACGCCTTTACTATGTCTAAAAATAAAGCCGTTGTGTATTTTTTCTCTTCATATCCTTTTTCGATGATCTCTGTCATCCTTAGTAGTTGATGTGTGGTAGAGTGACCTTTCCTGAATCCACATTGTATGGGTGGGATAAGTAAAAGCTCCTCTCTCTTGAATGATTTTTTCTAAGATTTTACCTATACCCGAAAGTAGACTTATAGGCCTGTAGCTTTCCAATTTATTTTTTAGTTTCCCAGGCTTATGGAATACTATTATGTGTGCAGATTTCCACATTTTTGGGAAATATCCAGTACGCAAGCATGCATTCAAGAGACGTGTGAGAAATGCTATTGCTTTTTCTGTGAGATTTTTAATGATTTGATTTGTTATTAAATCGTGACCAGGAGCTTTATTGTTTGAAAGAGTTTTAATTACCTTAATTATATCCTTAGTTGTAACTGATTTGTGTCGTTCAGTAATTATTGGTTTATGTATTTCAACGTATGTATTTATGTCAGTAACAAACCCTCTAGTGTATTCACAGATTGTGGGGGTAAATGTATTTTCGAAATATTTAGCAAATATCTGCACTTTTTCTTCGTCTGTTTCGTATACGCTGTTATCTTCAGTAATGCTACTTAGGGTTTCAGGTTGTTGGAGTAATCGTTTTGTAGTCCTCCACAGTCCGGGGTCATTAGGTTGTAATTGTGCAATAATGTTGTTATAAGAATGAAAGTAGTAGTTATTCATTTCCCATTTTATTCTATGTGATAATCTATTTACTTCGACCTTTGTGTTTTTGTTGCAAGTGCGCTGCCATTCTCTTCGATATATGGATTTTTCTTTAATGAGGTCTAGTATATGTTTGGGGGGTATTTTGTAATTTAGTTTTCTGTGGTGGATTGTGGTCGTTGTGGTAGCAGATTCTATACTGTTTTTTGTAGTGTCATTGAAGTGCAAAATTGCCATATCGATGTCTGTTGGTTTTGTCATTTTCGTGTTGTTATTCAAATTTCCGTTATGGTAATCTTGGAATTTTTCCCAATTAACCTTTCCTTTTATCAGTTTAGATAGAGGTTGTTTAAATTCAGGAGTTGCATCGGAGGTTATTAATACTGGCAGGTGATCAGAGTCAAGTTCAGCTATTACCGTTTGTTTTATCTGTTGATAATAATTTTTAATTTTTTTTTTTTTTTGAAATATACAACGTACATTTATTTAAATTCTTATAGTTATATATAATATAATTATTTTTAGACAATCACTAACCTTTTAAATATAAATAATTAATGTTTATAATCGCTAGCGAGTTTCCAGTTCATAGAATAGCATATATGCTTTCTCACTCACTAGTGCTGTGGAAGGTATGCTGCTCACCATGTAGTCATTGTATTTATGCCATGCAAATGAATATGGGTGCCGACAGTGTGCTGTATAATGTCCTTATATGTCGTCCCATTATGATTCAGTATTGCAAATAAGTTGTAGATGCACTTCTTCGAAGTATTTTCAGCAGCGTAATCTTGCATATCCAAATTATTTAAAGGGAAATTTATAATTGTGGATAGTTTTCTTACATGTGAAAAACGTTTTAAATGTATTATTGATATTTTAGGGAACTTTTGTATGGTAACAGATATTATACATTTTCTTCTTTTCTTGCAATTGGAACATGTAGGTTTCTCATCACCATCCAAAGGTGTCTTTTTGATGAAATAGTCTAAACATTGTCGTAGCTTTTAATGGCCACTATGTTGAGGTATAGAAAGCGATAAATCCCAGAACGGGTCAAAAGTAACAGTATAATGTCCGCAATGTGTACAACGTAATATAGATTTCAACTGTCCTGCAAAATACTCATATTTAGACCAGGGTAGAAAATTAATTAACGACATCAAATAATTTTAATCACCGTGTATAAGGAAGCTTTGGGAAAAAGTACGCGTTATTAAAACCGTGAAGCATAAAAATTTATTCGTTTCATTAAAAATAAGGGATTTAAATTATTCACTAGACGCTTTCTATAAGAATAAGCAGAACTAAAATGCTCAACGTGTATTGAATTTAATCGTTCCAAGAAACAAATAGAAATTACGTGTGAAATTTATATTAATTCAATTTTTAAGTAATGGGTATTAAACAAAGTGTACAAATAATATTTAATATTTAATTAGTATTCGCTAAAAATTAAAGGGTAGAAGTCAATGCCATTCATTATTATTTTAATTGGAGTTAATTGAACCATTAGTAATACATAATATGCATAAAAGCTTTTAAAAAAACCCAATAATACTAAATATGAGACGCGTTGCTAGCATACAAATCTATCAAGAAAGTTAAAATACGTAGAAGTATTACGATTGAACACCTGCGTATTTTTAAATATCAAAGTTCTAATAAATTTGAATAGATAAACATAAAAATTTTGCGTATATTGGAAACGGTCGGATAAACCGTAGCTTATATTAACGAGACAGGCTAGTTGAGGGATTATTTAACTCAAGTAAGTCACGTCGCGGGTCCACGTGGATTCAATAACCGATAGTAAAGAGTATCGATTTGCACCACTAAGGCCAAGTTAGAAAAAGACAGATAAAATGCGCAAGGCAGAGACACAGATAATAAAAGGCGTGATTTGAGCAACGTCACGAGGAAACGATTGGTTGATATAAGATGCAGATATGAGAGGTGTAAACGTAACGATTTCTATACAAAATTAATTAGTTGTTTTCGGACGTGTTTGCGAGCCGTGTGAAAATTTCTTAGATTTAACTGGCACAAGTGCAAAAATTTAGTAGAATCGCGTGCCGGACTGTCGAGAAGGGAACAGAGAATGCGAAATTCTGAAAACTGGCCGTCGCGGGACAAAACCGACGTGCAGGCGAGCGATTATATAAACCCGTGTTTATAGGAGTTTCTCTCTCTTAGATTTTCGATTTTGATTCAATACTTTAAAACAGTTTGCTCTTTATTTTTTGCTGTTATACGATACTTCAAGCATATTATGTGCTACGATAAAAGTTATTCAGTGCATTTAGAGAAGATACAAGGTAATAAAGTCTAGTTATATTTGCGAGTATTACGATACCCATTATCGAAATTAGTAACGATAAATGAATAAACAAAAGTAGACAGTTTTGGGTATAGCGTGAAAGAATTATGAATTTCAGTGCTATTTTTCGGGGGTGTTAATAATTAAATGATTAGTAAACGTGATTGGATCCACAAAACAAGATTCAGATATACATAGATGAGTTCCTGAAAAGCCCTGAAACAATTTTAGACGAATGGTGGTGTAGAAAATTTTTTAAAGGCGACCAGTAATCCGAGGACCTAAACATAACCCAGTTGAAATGGTGTGATTAACAAAGGACGATGTACATTGGAGCCACGAGTGCATTAACATTCAGGTAACTTATGCTTTGTTGTTCGATTTTTGATGTTTTGGTGTGTGTTGAATAACTTTATAATTTGTTTGATAAAAAATGGACAGTAGTGAATTTGTACAAACAACAGATTTTTAATTTTAAGGTGAAATTTTCTTGTTTAAGTAGAAAGGAGTATTTAGCAGTTTATGTTCTTGATTATGATGAAAATTTGGGTCTGTCTTTGAGCTCAATTAGACTAACCTGTTTAATTAACGTAAAGGGGTGGGAGATGCTCCCTTTTATTCAGACTCAGGTCTGCAAATATTGTTAAATTAATTAGTAGGCATCCTACAAGGACTTTAATTCTGGATGCAAATCAAAATGATGACAAATTTAATCTTGAAATTTATGATACTGAAATTTATGCTACAATTTAATTTTGAAATTTTAATGTATTATGAATATTGACGTAAATAGAGTTAACGTTGATGTTTGTGGTAGGAATGTGTTTGTTTTTTTTATGAATGAGGATGAAAGTTTTAACTAGGTGAGCAGCCGAGGCGGAAAGAGTAAAGAGGCGATTATCAGAAGAGATTCAACAGGGCGAGAATCACAGCAAATCTTAGTGCCAAATTCGAGAGGCTCGAATATCTTTTTTTACTCTGGTGAGGCTTTTTGTAGGTTTCACAGCAATATATATCAACAATTTTGGAATTTTCTATTTTTAAATATTGTTTCCAGGATGCGGAAGCTTTATCACACTTCTTCAACTTTTCATCTATTTCTGAAAATATCGATGTAGATGTATTAGTAGCCTGTTTAATGTCCTTGTGTAAACCTTCTAGTAAATACCGTAAAAACTCTTGTGCATCTTGTTGAGATTGAGAGTTGCCTATAAAACTAGGTGCAAAACGTTCAATTTGTGATTTGAAATTAATCATATTAGATTTTCCATCACATGGATTTTGAGACCATAGCTCCCTTATCACTTTCGAGAAAGCTTTAATGAGGTCTCCTTTCATGTTAGAAATATTAGTATTAATGTCCTTTATAAAAATATCACTTCTAACTTAGGGATGGACTCGGGCCGGGCCGGGCTTTTAATAAGCCCGGCCCGGCCCGACTCAGAAAGGTAACCGGCCCGGCCCGATGCCCGGCCCGAAATGAAAATTGACGGCCCGGCCCGCCGGGCCGTGCCGGCCCGACTTTTATTCAGCGAATGAAAAGATATTTTTTTCTGTTGTGTTCAACAAGTAACTATCACTCTTGTTTAATTTAAGAGTATAATGATTTTGAATTACAATCAAGATGCTTGTGGAACATATCGTAGTATATCATTTGATTTTTGATTCTGTTACGTACCTAAACGTAGAAAAGTAAGTACCAGGCTAACTATTAAACGCGGAGAGTGGGGGGATTCGCCTACATACCAAAAAGAAACAAAAACCCCATCGCCCACGATGATCTATTAACAAATAAAAATAAATAACGGATTCTGTACAAACAAGCAAGAGCAATAAATTAAGCGTTACTATTTGAAACCAAACAGTTAGGTGATATGAACAATTTAGTACATTAGATACGAAGTGCGCATCTCGTATTTACACAAAATAAAATTAATCAGTAGTAAATAAACCTGTGAGAGCTTTTGTGAAGCATTTTTAAAGTTTCACCTAGTACTTTTTGTAAAATAACTAATTAGTAGGAAAGAATTAACGTGTGGGAGCTTTTGTCAGATATCTTTTAAATCGTACATAGTACCGTTTGTAAAATAAACTAATCAGTACAAAGGAATAAGCGTGTGTCTTTCCAATACTTTTAACACAGGTACATCACACATGTAGAGCGATAATATCGATTAGCAGCAACGAACAATAGTTCTACAATGTGACGTTTCTTTTCACATAGGTACATCAAATGTTGATACGGAATATCCCATTGACACACACAAAAGAAAACGAGTTGCATACCTGTAGGTGTCCGGATACTTAGCTTGAAAACCGTCGGGGTGGGAGTCAACACAGAAACGCCGCGGTATTCAGGATCCATTCAACCTTGCATCGTAACTACAGCAACGACCTACGCACAAAAGCAGTTGGTCTACAGAAAGGAAGAACCCATTTGGCCTCCAGTTAAAAAAAACAATCCACGCAAGACACCCCCTAGTTGTCAAACAGAAAATAAACAGACGTGCATTGCTTTTGAAATACGGTGACGAATAATGCAGAAAATATGTCGACGCACAAGCTGTAGAAGCAAATTTAACAATGGTTCAAATAACACGAATTCCAACTGCAAATCCTTGCTTATCGAAGCGCGATTAAAACTGGAAAACCCGGGTTTTATCAGATAGTGTGCAACCTTATTTCAACAAGTTTTTACATTGAAACAATAGAGAAAATCATTATAGGCGGTCGTAATGTATACCAAGATAACGGGTACCTGAAACAGGATATAACTATTTAGTTGTTGCATAAACTTGTCGTTTCAAAGCAACTAGATTTAAGTTGAGGAATTTATTCGAGAGCGTGTTTATTATTAATTATGTTGAAGGATTTAACAGTAAAAACAGAATTTATTCGAGCGGGTATTGAATTAATAAGGGAGAAAAATAGGGTAATTAATGTATGCTGATTATAAACGTAACAATTCTTTAAAAAATCCTAGAAATAGGTAACAAAGATACAAAATGTTTAGCAATTTTCAATGTTTATGAAATTGTACGCTTAACGTACCTTATAACCTTTATAATAAATTTGCGTCCGCTTTATTTTGTCGTTCCTACTTGAAAGAATTTTACTAAAATTACCTACTTGAAATTAGAGAGTTGTTGCAAACTCATTCCAAGCAGACTTTATTAAAAGAATCTTCAAATAAAGTATCCTTTTTTAAAAGTTTGCATCCAATCTAAAGGAGTGTTAGTGCAAGTGTTTTTTCCCTTACTCTTTATTCTGAACTATATGTTTAGTATTCTATATCTATAAGTTATGTTTTAAAAATGAATAAAGAATTAATCTCTTTTGTGATAAGGTGACCTATAATACATGTTTAACTATATTGGAAAAAATCAAAGAAATTGTATTCACACAAAGATGAACCTTTTTTTATTATTTGAGTCTTTTATTTCCCACTGATTCGATAACATTTGTATGTGTTGTCAAAGTATTTTCACGGAATACTTTTTGAGTTTACTTCAAGACACTGTTTTTACTCCTTTCCAAGCATATAGCATATCTGTTTTGAAAAGGATTTTTACAGTTTACTTCTAGGAGAAGCATTACAAAACAGCATCCTCGTATTTAGAGCGTTGACGTTTTATATCTTTTTCGTGTTATAAACTTGGACATTATATTTCTAAATTTAATTACGGAAACAACACTACAAAAAACCATTTATTTTGCTATATTTATACACAAAGCAGACAATTAAATGTAAGTTTGTACGTTAAGCATTTGGCATATGTCAAAATTAAGGCGTAAAAGCATTTTCTGCCTGTATTTAAATTAAATAAAGGTGTCCTGTATTTTAATAAAGTATAAACATTAAAGGTGTAATTGCGCATGTATAAATGTCAAATAAGGGAAAACTTTATTAAAAAATTGGTAAAATGAACTTTGCAATAACTCTCTAGTGTTTTAGGTGGTAGACATAAATTATACATGCGATTGATAATATCGACGTTCGCCGCATGATTGAAATTTGAAGTATATACATAAACATAATATAAATCGTGCAAACTTTTGAATTATGAATAAATCACCTAGTTTGTTGTTCTTGGGCATCTTTAACTTGCCTAAAGTACAACATGAGGAACATTAAATAGGACTAGAAAAAATATTCGGTATAAGAAATGAGTTATAATATCACGTCTCCTTTACACTAAACAAGACGAAAAACTGATTATTAATGGGTTCATGTAAACACTACGTGAAAATATAATTAAGAACGTTTACTTACTCAATGTGAAATAGAAGTGAAGGGACGATGGAGTATCTTCTCGTGCGTTTTTCGGCCCGAGAAGTTCGGGCCGGCCCGAGTCGTTTGGCCCGGCCCGACCCGAAAAAAGATGGGCCCGGCCCGGGCCCGGCCCGAATAAAGTAGTCAACGGCCCGGCCCGGATTCGAGCCCGAAATCGGGCCGGGCTCGGGCCGGGCCGGCCCGAAAGCCCGAGCCCGACTCCATCCCTACTTCTAACATATTCCAAAAGTAACTTGGTGTTTGAGAGACACTGAATTACAGAGTTCATGAAACAAGTATTGCCGATATTATATATAAGGTTATCATAAAGTAAGGGATATATTTTAAATTATGATAACTTTTTAACAAATTAAGTTAATAACAAGAAATAAATGAAATCTAATTGCTTATGAAATGGGATTTAGTATGCCCAAAACAGGTTACGGCAATTGCTCAATATGACCTCCATTTTGTTGTTGTAAAATCACCATCCTTACCTCCAAATTGTACACAGCATTTCGTAACATTTCTGGTTGAATTGTACCAATTTGCTCCGTAATACTGTCTTTTAATTCTTGTAGCGTAGTTGGTCGTCTTCTAAACACTAAACTTTTAAATAACCCCACAGCCAGTAATCCGCTGGGTTTAGATCAGGTGATCTTGGTGGCCATGAATTTACGAAATGTCTGCTTAACACGCGATCTTGAAAAACGTTGGTTAACAATTCTTTGACTGGTCGAAAATGTGCGGGGTGCTCCATCCTGCATAAAATGATGTTTTCAATTCCGTAGTGCTCGTTTTGCAGCTGTGGAATAACATAATTTTGTAACATTTGCAAGTATCGTTCACCATTTACAGTTACAGATACGGCTTGTCCATTCTGCATTTCCTCGTAGAAATACGGACCAATAATAAAATCAGCTGTAAAACCGCACCAAACGGTGACTTTCTTGTCATGAAGACCTTTTTGAACGATTTGTTGCGGATTTTCTGTAGACCAGATTCTACAGTTTTGAGTATTGACTCCACCATTCAGAGTAAAATGTGCCTCATCTGTCCATAAAATACGGGATAACCATTCGGGTTTAATTTCCATCTGAGCCATTACTCGCAAAGAAAAATCGTACCTAGTAGCCAAATCTGCGTCCTTTAATTCAAACAGAATTTTCAGTTTATATGGATACATGTTTAGAATTTTGCGTAAAATTTTCCAAACCGTGGTATACGGCATTTCCAATCGCTTGGATATCGCATTTGCACTGCTGATTGCGAGTGAATTGCTTCTGGCTATGTCTTGATTTTCATGAAGAACCTCTGCAACTTGGACATCACTAATTATTGGTCTTCCTGATCTTGGTAAGTCAGTTACAGACCCTGTTCTTTCAAATTTTTGTATCAAATTGCGGTACGCTTTCATTTGACAGGGTCCCGCTCTCAAACCCATTCTCGTGCGAAATCTTCTTAATCCAGCGGTGTAATTTCTGCCGGATTCATAATAGCACTGAACTAAACCAATTCTTGTTTGTAAATCCATGTTATTACAGTTGAGTCGTTTGAACTCAACGTTTACTTGAGTTTTAATTTCAAAATAAAACTTCAAATTGAATAATTTCGTTTTGACACTAGTGTCAACAATTGTTATGACAACGCTTTTGTTTCTCATAGATACGGTAAAATCCCATTCATTAAGCAACTAGATTTCGTTTATTTTATGTTACTAACTTAATTTATTAAAAAGTTGTAATGATTTAAAATATATCCCTTACTTTATGATAACCTAGTAATCCATTCAGGCCTAAACTCTGAACAATATTGGAAGTGCAAAGTGATTTCTCATAAAAAGCATTGGTTTTTAAAGAATTATTTAAAACCCCGAGATCATTAGAATTGTGTGTAGAAGTATCAGGAATGTGATTAAAATGTGTCGTTGTTACAATGTCATTTAATTTGGAAGCTTTGAAAATAAATGTCTTTTCAGGAGTAGTAATTTTATTTATTAAAGTATTGTTGAACTTTTTGTTGTTTTTGTTTGAGTTATGAGTAATATTTTTAGAACAAAGAGGCATTAAAAAGATTTCGTCCAAAGATTTAGAAGGTGGGATAGTACCTAGAATAGAGGCGGCGTTGCCTTGTTGAATTGCAATACTGATTCTTTGCAAAAGGAAAGCGGTTGCTCTTGGATCAAATGAACATTCGGTGATTCTTTTTCCCACATCTTTTAGAAAATTGATTGCAATAGATCCAAGCACACCGAACGTTTCGATAGCAATAGGATAAAATAAATAAAGTTGTGATAAGTGTGAGTATTTCTTAATTTTAATATTTTCACCATAAGAAGCTGTGGCACCTGGGTTTTTTGCACATGCAGTAGAATGTGATTCTGCTAAGGTATCGTTGCAAGTAAAATCCCAAATTGCCGACTTCCCGCATTTCCAAGGAATTAGGGTGATACCATCAGGTCGCTTGCCATCATTTCTAAATATGTTTATCGGTTCCAATATAGCAGGGATTTGTGCGGAAACTAAAGCACGTCTAATTATGTCATTGATGACTTTGTGACGATAGTTGCGTTCTTTACTTAAACGACAGCTCAATCCATGTATACCTGATTTATCTACAAAACTACCGCAAATGCATGTGTGCGGAATGCATAAGGTTGCTCCAAGTCTGAGCCCAACAGCAATCCTGAATGATTGATCGTCTAAAAGTGTGCCTAACGTAGGGACAGGTAGAGCATTTAGCCAAGCACTAGCATGCTTTGAAGAAACTGCTTGAATTCTAGCTTTGTCTGTGTTTGTAATAGCTGATTCAAGCAAATTTCCTGATATTATGTCTAAAAGAGGCTTGTCCCATTCTTTTTGCAGTGATTTGTTGATAATTACTTCATTTTTTTTTTGTTCTATAAAGCCAAAGTTTTTCACTTTCTAAATAATTGTCGTCGACTAATTCGCTTGAAGATTTTGCTAAAACAAGACTAATTGAAGGAAGGGATGTATTAAATGATGATAAAAAGCAGGATAGTGATAAAGAAGATGAAAGACGTATTCCTAGTCCTCCTCTGTCTATTGGAAGAGTTGATTGTATCCACTCCTTATCTTCTAATTTAACATTTGTAATATTTTCCAAAATATTCCGAAGAGTTTTGTCAAACGAGTCAAGAATAGTTTGACGTGTTCATGTTGGAGAGCATCTTAAAATATATAAAAGTTTCGGGATAGCTAAGCAATTTTTTAAGAGTAAATAGGAGATATAAGATGGTAGTCCAATAGAATCTAAACGAGATGAGAAAAAAGATAATATTTCTATTTTGTTGTTTAAGAATTTCTTTAAAGCTTCGGAAGATAATGGAGCGCCAAGTAAAGTCCAATTTGAACGTGGACATGTTATTATTCCTGGGGCAATTAAGTTAAATTTTGAAAAAACATTACTTTTCTCAGGTGACATAATAAATAACTCACATTTGTTGAAATTTAGCTCTAAACCTAAAGATTTTGATGTATTTATTATTTGCTTAAGGTCGTTAAAAACTGATGTAATGTTTCCACCTATGCAGCCATCGTCGAGGTACCAGCAATTAAAACCTGATTTAATTAATTTTGTAAGTGAATTTATAGTTAAACTAAAAAGTGGCCGTCCTAGAGGAACTCCCTGTTGAACCCCCCTTTCTGATGAAATAGTGTTTGATCCAAAATTTAGGTAGGAGGGGGACCCATAACACTGCTTGATGAAGGGAAGTAACATTGGAATATGTCTTGAAACTAAGTCTAAAATTATGTCTCAGTGAATTGTGTTGAACGCATTTTTGAAATCGATTTTTAATAGTACTTTTTCTTTATCTTTTGAAATAGAGTCAATAAACAAACGTGCAGATTGGGCAACTATTTCACATCCAGCGGGTGTGCCAAAACCGAATTGGATTGACCAAAAAAGGGAAGTTAATTCCTTTTTAATTTTTGAACATGCTAATTTTGCAACAAGACGTCGAAAGAAAAGGCCAATCGCTATTGGGCGTAAACCACCATCCTTTTTTTTAAAAGCACACAATGAAGATCCATAGAGTAATGGACATATTTCCTCTTTAACCAAACCCGATAGCATTAAATTGCACAATGATGTTAAAGATATAAGGAGATTATTCTCTTCATTGTTAGAAGCAAAGCCTAATAGATCTTGAAAATGTGACGGCCGAATGTAGTCAAGTCCCCCTGCTGAACTGGTGCGAAATGATTTGATTGCTATCAAGACGTCTTCCTTTGTGATTTGTAATGCTGAAATTGATTGATCATAAGAATTATTTTTATTTACAGAACGTGCTTTTGGATGTTTTTCTTTCAATGCAGTGAAAGTTTGCTTATTAAAACTTGCTACGGTATCGGTCGAACAGATTATTTTAATCGCACCGGAAATATCGCCGTCATAAATTTTACTGAGGATATTTGTTTTTAAATAATTCCCTTTTTTTATTTTTCGGAAGTTCGTTTTTGTTTCAATTTCAATGTTATGGTTTTTAAGTTCTCTTAAATTTTTTAAAATTTGTGAAGATATAGATACGCATTTTTTTGATTGTGGTGTTATGCAAAAATTATTATAAGCAAAAAGTAAAAGGTTACTCCAAGATTCTATAGAATTCTCTTTTACACAAGAATCGATTGCATTGCTTAAAGCATTCGCTGTTTGGCATCTGACCGATTTAGGTAGTCTCTTAACAATTAATTTGGACTGTTTGTATTTAGATAAAAGTATTTTTAAGTTTGTTACTTCTTGATTGCATTTAGACTCCTTATCGTCTTTGTCTGTTTTCGACGTTTGCCTCTTTCTACAAATATTACTACCTTTATGTTTTGCTATTCCTGATTTTGTCAAATTTGTTCTTCCGCATAAGCTACAATCAAAAAGGTTTTTTAGTTCTTTCTGTCTGGAGTTTTCCTTCCTTGTGTCATTTCCATTGTTCACTTCCATTATTTCATATATAATATTGGTTTAAAAAGCTTATACATTTTCTCCAATTTTAATACAGTTATCCATACAGTTGTCAATATATACATTTTCCTCTAATGATTATAAATATGTAAGTTCCTTTAAGTTTTTGGTGACGTTTTCTGTTTTATATAGAATTTAACAAATATTCATATTTAAAAGTATTTCTTCCAGAAATTTTTACACTAATTGGTAGTTTTTCAATTGTGCACTAGCCAGTGTAATTTCTAATAATTTAGGAGCACTAGAAACCACTAAAAAATTCACTTCAGTTAAAATAAGGTTTGTAATGATGTCACTTGTCAACTATGTCTAAGATATCTGATTTGTGATTTAAGCGATAAGGATGATGTGTGTGTTCTTCTGGTGCTACTACTTGGTATAGGTTTGTAGTAGAATAGTTATTAAGTTTAATCCCACTAGCGTTGCTGGTTCTGCATCCCCATATTATATGTTTGCAGTTGAAGTCTCCAATAGCCATATGCATTATATTTTTATCAAAAAGTTTTGCTATATCTTCTTCCAATAATGTTTTGTTTGACTGCCTATATACGCAATTAATGTGTACGAATTGATTGTCTTTAATATTCAGTTTGATTCCTATGACTTCTAGGTTGATATATATTTGTTCGACCTTATAGCATGTGAGGGCGCGTTTAACAATTATTGCAACTCCACCAGATGCGACAATTACATTTCTGTCATTGCGGTAAATGTGGTAACCTGGGATTTTAAAACGTTCGTTATTTGCAAGATGGGTTTCTGTGATGTAGGCGATGTATATTTTGTACCTTGCTAAAAATGCAATGAACAGAGATCTACTTCTTTTTATTCCATTAGCATTCCAGTTAAGGATTGTTAAATTATTTATGTGTGTTGGTTTAAGGTTTATTAAATATATTAGGAATAATATTATTGATGAAAAAAGTTTTAATCTGTGGTAAGAATTGCGTTATTAAATCTTTAAAAATTTTGGTTACATTTTCTATAAAGGCATTTACTGTAGGATTGTTGTTGTTTTCAATGGGCCTGTTATCTTGTGTGTTTTTGGTGATATTAGCATACGATATTTGTGGGTTAACGATCGTTGATTTTAAATTCCTGTTCTGATAGCTGCGGCTTGGACTATTGTTGTGTTGCAGATATGTATGATGTTGGCACCCTCTGTAATTCGCTGGATGTTGTTCATCGCAGTTAGCGCAAATTGGTTTTTCATCTCTTTGCTTATTGCAGCTTGTGTACAGATGATTACCTGCACATTTAACACAGCGTGGGCTCAAATTACAATAATTTTTGGTGTGGCCATACCTTTGGCATCTATAGCATTGAGGTATATTTTTGGATTTTCTTCTTGCTTCACCACTTACGATGGTATTGGCGTTTTTTAATTTTAGCTTTTCCAATTGATAAATTTTTTTAGCGCCATCATTATTGATCAGGCTCACAGCACATAGTGGTATAGGTTGCTTTTCTCTGTTATATAAACGACCTATGTTTATAATTGGCAAGTTGTCTTCTGGTGATAACGATATTGGAACATTTCGAATTATTACTTGTAAAGGTCTATCTTTGGGATTTTGGTATGTGTGAAATTCGATATTATTATCTACATATTTTGTAAGGCTTCGATAATCGTCTACATTATTTAAATTGATTCGTAAATATTTGTAGTTTGTTATCGTGCTGTAATTAACATCTGTAACGATTTTATTAATATCAACGATGACTTCTTTGTAGTTTTTTGAATTATGTAAGTATATGGGTGGCACTTTATTGCATATTGGTTTAGATGTTTGTGTCGATGTTTGAGCTTCTGTTTGGGTATCGTGGTTATCGCTATCACCATTAATATCATCAACAATGTGGTCTGGTACGTAGTATCTATTGTTTTGTAAATATTTATCAAAGTTCCATTGATAGCGTTTTAGAGTTTCTCCGATTGTGTTGTCTGTAGGAGATAAAGCAGATGCTTTGCGTTTGTTTTGGTTCGTTTTCACAGCAACAGCGGTGAAATTCATGTCCATAATTAATATCTGGGTAATATTCCAACAAGGACCGCGGATGGCCTTGTTGGAACAAACACTTTAGCACGGCAGTAGATATTATTAGTAGAGCACTATTAACAACCTCTCGCGATAGCTGCGCGCACTCGACTCGGGAATAAAAATGAATGTATACAGATTTCAGAAGCGGTGGTCACAAAAGAAGTATCAAAATCAAGTGCGCGTTCTGCTCAACCATATTCAATAAAGTTACCACCGTGAGAATCTGAATACGGAAATAATATAAAAATACTACAGGCTAAAGGGTGATACTGAAACTTTAAACCAACATATCCACACGCAGGAGTGTTAAGCAAATACTGAAATTTACAAGGGAAGGGACTGAATGAATATTGATGAAGCGGGGGCGCATTTGCTTGCACGTTTTTTTATGCAAGAATGTTTACTGGACCCAAAAAGTTGCCGAATCTGTTTTCGATTTTCCAAGAATATTGTATTAGTCTCGAAAAATATTGCTTTTCGACCCAGTCACGGAAATTATTATTACGAACACTTTAAACTAAAAGCCAAAGAAAAAACAAGTAGCCGTTATAGATTCATGAAGTTTCGTGTCAACAACCACATAAACCTTGAATAATAATTTGCTCAATGCATAAATTTAACAAAGTAATCAATACTACTTTTACTATGCACACAATTTTTACAAAAAAAAAAATATATCGTTCACGATTAAACGAAACATTTTAATCTTTATTGTGGATTTAACTTTGTTAAATTCATACAAATTATTTATCATGATAGTATCTTTTCGTATGGGATTCTAATGCATTTTTAGTGAAATGTCAGTTGGTCAATCTTGGATTACCTATTAGGTTTACCTGATTTATCTGTAGTACAAGAGATTGAAGTCTAAACACGTGTCGAACGCTGGAGACAGATTTAAAGGGATGTCCAGTTGTTTACGATACACAAAATTCAAATAAGCAAACGCCTTTTGAATCGGTATGCAAAATGTATACTTATTGAATGCTTTTCTTGTTGAAATGGAATTCACTTTTTATATCAGGTCAAGTGTGCGTGGGTCTAAAATCTAATACGCATAGTAGATTAGTTGCTACAAGGTGAATTTATTGCTTTAGTAGGTCGTGTGACGGTAAAAAAACGACGACCATAAATTATCCTTGTGGGTGTAAATATTAGTTTTTGTATATGTATTTTTTAGAAACTTTAAATTTCTATAAGTGAATAACAAAATACATTGAATTTAATGACGATGAAATACATCTAGCAAAAAGAAATCTAAAAACATGTATCGCATAAAAAAATTAAATGTGAGGGAAGTAATAGCTATCTTTTCAATACAAGCTTGTAATATTCCTTTATGTAGGGAAAAATATTGAAATGCTAGTTCATAATTAATGTATTTTATAAAGGCAGCAAAGTGAATTATTAAAAAATATGGTATGTCAGACTTTTCGGCCGGAAGAGGGTTGCTGATCTGGATGGCTTCCTGGTGGGTGGTCATCGCATCTATATAAAAAAAAATGGTATGAGCGTACAATGCCCAAACATATTGCACGTTAAGCTAAAATATATATAAATGAACAGTTACTTGAATTAGGTCAGTGTTGAACAGAAATAATACTCAGACACTTTATAGACAAAGGGATACAACACGCATTGTCTAAACAAATAACAGATCTTTAAGGGTAGCGAGTCGTGCAATGGCTCAAAAGGATACAACACGCAGTGAACCTACCCCAACTACCGCCCGAACGCAAAGGGATACTACTCGCAATACGTTCCAACAAATTAATAGTGAGAAGTGCAATGAACTCAAAGGGATAGATTAACACGCAATGGGTTCATCTCCATCTATTAATTTAGGTATATACCATTCATTTACATTTTACTGGGATCACCTGGTTACAAGGGGATACAACACGCAATGAAACCTCCCAAGAACTGTTAAATGGCCTTCATTATAATTAAAGAATCATCTTACTAATTTCAACACTTAATAAGTTCTCATGCAAATTACTTTTACTTTAATATCAATATAGCTTTAAATTCATGCAAATACATGCAGACAAATCGCTCAGTGATAACTCACCGATTTGGAATTTAATCCGTTAAGAGCACACACACACACACCCTTAGAACGACCTGTTTACACAACCACTGAAAGAAGTCAACTTCTTACATTTAAACGTGATTCTTACATTATCGTCGACGCGGTATATGCGACGCAACGGCAATTGGTAACGCTAATCCATAAAATGGAAATTAACGCGCCCATCTGTCAATGACGTCACACTATATGCAAACTATTACACATAAATGACGAAATATGTAAAATGCATAAAAGGTATTATAAAAAATGGAGTACTTACATAAATAGGTACAGCTTCCTACAGAATCACTTCCGTCAGGGTTGCTCGTGTCCCCTTTCCAAATTATTTAAAGATGGTGGCTGCGACCTCCATCAGGATTGCTCCGGCTAGCTACTGCAGGGTTTCCTGGACTCGTTCATTCTAGGGTCGTGGACTGCTGCCAGGTTGTATCCATATTATCTTCTTTTGCCTATGTAGCGGAACGATAAGGAACAGGTTTATAGGGTCGACAATCAAAGATAAGCAAGAAGGGAATCTACATAATTAAAATAAAGATACGATACCAGACCCCGACCACTCTTCTCGATGTTCAGCAGCAAAAGTTCCACGTTTTCTAAGCGTCTTCCGGAAACTTGCCCACTTTTTCAACTCCCCACACGCGTCGGCGCGAGGTTCGTCCAATGCACTTCTGACGTGACGGAAATACACGCGCCAAGTCTTTCAAATTTATGGCGCGAAACTCCCGCATATCAAAACTAAACTAACAAAAAAGTCTAGTGCCAAATTTTGGCACGTAACAAACTAACCACTTGTCCTCGTTTCTAAAGGCATTTTCCTATGGACCCGACTAACAGGAATGTAACTACCACCCATTGGTTTAACCCCACAAAATAACATGCACCTGCAGTCTTGAAAGGCGACTACTATAGCACTTTCCTTGAATTTTATTTCACGTTACCTGCAATTTTTCTAAGGTACCTTACATACGGCCATTCTGGTTTTCGACTCGTCCCGAGATGTCAAACTCCTTTGCATTGCTCCCATCAGAATCTAAGGTAACACCATCTTCACCACTTTCGCTGTCGGTGGCGTCTGAAACTCCTCCTGGTACTATCCATGGTTTAATTTTATCCACAGCAACAATGTTTTCATATTTTCTGGTTTTTGATGTTCGATGAGAGTGTGGCATGTCGGTGACTATATATCGGTCATGCGGAAGTATTGCTTTGATGATCATAGGACGGGCATAAGGGAGTACCAGTTTGCGACTCGTATTGTAGGAGCTGCCTTGTTTCTCTATTAGTACAAGGTCTCCGATTTTATATACTTTGGCCTTCTTTCACTTTTTGTCATAATGAAATTTTTGTTTGCTCTGTTTTGCAACTATTTTAACTGCAACATCTCTCCGGAGTGTTTCGAGGTCTTCGATCATTTTTGACAGTTGGCTTATTTCATCCATCAAAGGTAAATCATCCCCACTTCTTAATTTGAATCCATATAACAATTCAGTTGGGGCTTTTCCGGTGGTTTTGGAAGTTGTGGAGTTAATAGCTACTTGAACATCTTTTGCATGTTCATCCCAGCGATCTTTGTCAGACGTCACAGCTAGGAGGCATCCTTTCATCATGCGGTTTAATCTTTCTACCTGGCCACTTGCTCTCGGAGTAGCAACTGCATTCTTCACGTGTTTTATGTTGTTGGAGTTACAATACTTTTGAAATTTTGAAGAAGTAAAGGTGCTCCCTTGGTCTGTTACAATAGTATTGGGGTGTCCATAATAGCTGTAGATTTCCTGTAGATAATCAACTACGAGTTTGGTTTTCGTTGATTTGATAGGTTTGAGAAAGATAAATTTTCTAAAAGCGTCAATGACGACTAACAAATGGATGTTGCCTTTACGACTTTCAGGAAATGGTCCCGCATGGTCTACGTGCAGTGTATGAAAGGGAGTTGGAATTTTCTCGATGGAATGCATAAAACCTTCCCTTTTTCCACTGGGGCGTTTACTGTACAAGCAGGCAATGCAGCACCCTATGTATTTTTCGACGTATTCTTTCATACGGGGAAACCAATAGTGTTCGCAAAGTCGTTTGAGTGTTTTTTCGGCACCAAAATGGCCTTTGTCGTCATGAGCCATTCTGACTATCTGATGTCTCATTCCACATGGCACTATCCAAAGTAAGCCCCTAACAGTAATGCGATATAATCGTCCCTGGCGCAGTGCGTAATTTTTATATATTTTGTTTTCATAGTCGGTTTCGGGTGTTTTCGCTAAGATCTGTCGGATCAATTTTAATTTCTCATCTGTTAGTTGGCTGGCTAGAACCCAATCAGCTTGCTCTATCCTTAGCACTTCCTCGGGCGGTGTTTCACTAGTCGCCGGATTTCTACTTAGGGCATCCACGTGCTTTAACCTATTTCCAGGCCTATAAATCACTTGAAAATCAAAGTCTTGTAGTTGTAACCACCATCGTGCAATTCTAGGTACAATATCTTTTTGTGCTAGAGGCTTTTAGTGCATTGCAATCTGTTACGACAGTGAAATGAATCCTTAAAAGTATATTTTAAATTTTTTAACTTTCAACTACTGCCAAGGTCTCTAATTCAAAGGAATGGTATTTGCTTTCAGCTTTGGTATTCTGCCTGCTGTAAAATGCAACAGGATGTATTCGTTCGTCTATTTGCTTTTGGAGCATCATTCCAGCGATTCTATGTGCACTAGCATCTGTGTGCACTTCGGTGGTAGCAGCTGGATTGTATATGGCTAAAATTGGTTTTTGAATGAGTCTCTTGCGTAAGGTGTCAAAAGAGCTTTGTTCATTCGCTTCCCACTTAAACTTTTCATTTTTCTTTAATAAATTGGTTAATGGTATTGCAATAGCAGCATAACCTTCAACACAGTGTCTAAAATAACCTGTGAACCCTAAAAACTGACGAAGGTGGTGAACTGATTTTGGAATCGGGAATTCCTCTATTGCTCTAATCTTGTCGGAACCCGGCTGTACTTGTCCATTGGATATTTCAAAAGCCAAGTAAGAAATAGATGTCTGCAGGAAATAGCACTTCTCCAGATTTAATTTCAGACCTTCTTCACGTAAAAGCTGAAGAATAGTTTCCAGATTTCGCATGGCTTCTTCAATGGTATGAGCATGAATCAGTACATCGTCTAAATAAGCAGATGCAAAATCTTTTGTAAAAGCTAGGAGTCTGTTCATGAATCTTTGGAAAACTCTGGGAGCATTAGTAAGGCCAAAAGGATTCGATTAAACTCTTACTGCCCATCGGGTGTCACAAATGCAGTGAATTTCTTTGAGCTTTCTTTTACAGGAATTTGATGGTAGCCAGAACGCAAGTCTAGACCTATAAAGTATTTACTACCATGCAGTCTATCAATTTGATCGGAAATTCGAGGCAAAGGATGTTGTTCCTTTACTGTTTGAGAATTTAGTTTCCTATAATCAATACACATTCGTTCCTCGCATTTTTCTTTTTAACTAGTAGAACGGGCGAAGAATATGGTGAACTAGATTCGCATATAACTCCATTTTCTAGTAATTCCTTAATCATCTTCTTAAGTGTCTCTTGTTGGGTTATTGCCATGCGATAAGGTCGGTACGTGAATGGAGTATCGTTACTTAATGATATTTCTAACTCGGCCGATTTTGCGCAACCTACATCCGCGGTATTTCGAGAAAGACAATCTCCATAATTTTCAAGTAATTTAATAAGGGCTTCTCGCTGTTGGTCAGTTACGGGACCTATGTTAATATGTTCTTTTGAGAGTGGCATTAAATCGGTGGATTTGATTCCTAAAATTTGATTATCAGTATGGACGGGTTGTTCACCCGCAGGAATACAAGACCACGCTCTAACAAAAAGTTTATCTGATCCAATTTCAAAGTCATCGTCTGACAAATTTACTATAGGTATAACTGCTTCATTATTAGGGCCCAAGGCAATTATCGTTCGCGGAATGCAATATTCGTTTCCCTCTTTCAATCGCAAGCTAGCTTTAACAAATAAATCTTTAAAATAATTGTTATCTTTAGACTTAACAATAATATTAACTAGATTATCTCTAGGAACCAAAGTGGAGCTTTTTGTGTACAAAGCAACTTTCTGGGATTTCTGAAAAACATCTCCTATCTTAACTATCTCCCCGTCGGTGATAACTAACTGTTTACAATCCTTAATCAAGATCACTCCGGGTAACTCGGTAAATGGATGTCCTATTAACACGGGTACATCTTGTTTTGAATTTGGAACTACATGTGCGGTAACCTGTGCCTTAACACTGTCTACTTCTAATGAAAAGGTTGTCTTCCCCAACGACAAACTTTTTTACGTCACCATACCCCTTAATAGCGATGCTTAATCCTAATTTCTCTACTTTACTAATTTTTATTGCTATTATTGTACTACCTAAGTCTAAATAAGCCCTGGACAAATGCACATTAATAAAAACGTCCTTAAAATACTTTTCGTTGGGTTTTACATCATTTTCCACGCCTAGTCATTTCACGGTCTTTGTATTATCGGGTACGTTCTTAAAATAGCAGTCTTTCCCTTCATGACCTGCATTGCGACAAAAGTCACATCTCTTCATTTGGCAGTAACGCATCTGATAACCAATTTTTCCACACTTGTAACACCTTGACGAGTTTTCCTTTCGCTTTATAATTATTGGTTTCTGTGTTTTATTACTGGGATATGGAGTAACAAATGGTTTAGGTGATGGACCTGCTTGTAGATAGTGCAAAGTGCTTAGATACTGGAATAGCTCTTCCGGAGTAGAATAATGACCGGCTTTAGCAGACGTTTTAACCACAAAGTCGTCGATTCCACCAAGAATACATGACATCGCGTCACTTCCCGTAATCTTACATTGATTTAGGAGAGTTAATTTTTCGTAGTAATATTTTTGGTAACTTTCATTAGGGAGTTTCCGCCGGTGCATCATACTAGAGAGGACCTCGTAATAATCCCGGTTAGGGGAAAAAGCCATTATAATTTTTTGCTTCCATTCTTCTCATGTAAATTTCATAGTCTGTAAACCTTTATACCAGACTTCTGCCAAACCTGTTAATTTGGACAATGCCGCGAGAATAGTAGCTTCTTCGGACCATTTGAAAATTTCTTTTAGTTCATCTACCATTATAAGAAAATTTCAGAAGTCTGTTCCCTGTCTTCCGGGTTAAATTCTGCTACTATGGACATTCCCTTAGCCGGGCCCGTGTTTGAATCTTTATTCACATTTTGTATCAAATTCATCATAATTTCCGCTAGTCGCTCGACTGAATCACCACCACTAGTACTGCTACTACTACTAGCAGTTCCATGTAAGAGTGCCTGAGAAGGCTCCGGTTCAGATTGTTTTCGCTTCAGACCCTTACGACTCATTTTGTCGGAAAGTACTCGATTATCACCTTTAACAATAATTATCAAATAAAAAGTATCCCCTTTATGTTGAATCAAATATTTAAAACTTTTTGCAGGGCCACTCAGATCAGCATCCTCTAAAGCACGTGAAAGAAAAGATCCCACGGCTGAAAAACTGTAGGGAAAAATATTGAAATGCTAGTTCATAATCAATGTATTTTATAAAGGCAGCAAAGTGAATTATTAAAAAATATGGTATGTCAGACTTTTCGGCCGGAAGAGGGTTGCTGATCTGGATGGCTTCCTGGTGAGTGGTCATCGCATCTATATAAAAAAAAAAAATGGTATGAGCGTACAATGCCCAAACATATTGCACGTTAAGCTAAAATATATACAAATGAACAGTTACTTGAATTAGGTCAGTGTTGAACAGAATTAATACTCAGACACTTTATAGACAAAGGGATACAACACGCATTGTCTAAACAAATAACAGATCTTTAAGGGTAGCGAGTCGTGCAATGGCTCAAAGGGATACAAGACGCAGTGAACCGACCCCAACTACCGCCCGAACGCAAAGGGATACAACTTGCAATGCGTTCCAACAAATTAATAGTGAGAAGTGCAATGAACTCAAAGGGATAGATTAACACGCAATGGGTTCATCTCCATCTATTAATTTAGGTATATACCATTCATTTACATTTTACTGAGATCACCTGGTTACAAGGGGATACAACACGCAATGAAACCTCCCAAGAACTGTTAAATGGCCTTCATTATAATTAAAGAATCATCTTACTAATTTCAACACTTAATAAGTTCTCATGCAAATTACTTTTACTTCAATATTAATATAGCTTTAAATTCATGCAAATACATGCAGACAAATCGCTCAGTGTTAACTCACCGATTTGGAATTTAATCCGTTAAGAGCACACACACACCCTTAAAACGACCTGTTTACACAGCCACTGAAAGAAGTCAACTAACCCCTTGTCCTCGTTTTTAAGGGCATTTTCCTATGGACCCGATTAACAGGAATGTAACTACCACCCATTGGTTTAACCCCACAAAATAACATGCACCTGCAGTCTTGAAAGGCGACTACTATAGCACATTCCTTGAATTTTATTTCATGTTACCTGCAATTTTTCTAACGTACCTTACATTTAGAAATTTGAAGAATCAAAATTTAATTTCGATTAATAACTATGTATTGGAGAATTAGTAAGTATTAGTTTGTTGTTACTTCTGTAACTGTTTGATCTCTTCGTCGCACGTTTTCGTGTTTAATTTTAAGTCGTTGTAAATAAAATAGTAAACCTGTCAACCATTGTCCCATTATATCCTGTTGTAAACCTCCTTTGCGCATGTGGAAGTTAAGTTGGACTAAAGGGGTAGTGATCGACACTTGCTCATAGACATCGAAACGAAACGTTTGTTGGTTCGGTAAAGTAAGTTAAGTCATTAGTGTCTCCGAATGTAATTTTATGGACAAACCATAAAATAAAACACAGCTATAATGCGTACTTAACACGTCCAACAAGTAGCTATACAGTCCACTTCGTTGAAGAGTAGAAACAACACTTATAAAACAATAGAATACGGCTGAAGTAAGTCGATATATAAAATTATAAGACGCTTCGCGCGTTAAACAAAATGGCCTTCGTAAGCCGAATTATTTGATTAATTAATTAGTTCCTATTGCTGTCGTTCCTTATTAATACTTTTAATTTAATAATTGTCGTAGTTTTGATATGTTTGGGCGTGTTGCAAAGAGGCTAGCATCTTGTTTACACATTTAACAATAGAAACATTTGGGTATAACGGTTGATTTATTATACATCCCTTTTTCTTTGTCGCAAGGATTAATGGTCGGTCGGTTTAGTTTATGTAAACTTTATATAAATTTCGGATACTATATTTATGAGGGTTGTATTTAAAAATCGTACCTTATTTTTCGTCGGCCAAAGTTTGAAGCACTACTCGGATCATCCAACTTATTAGATAGTATAACAAAGAAGTTATTATTATTATTATTATTATTATTATTATTATTATAAACATAGATCTAATTTCGGTGTCATCCATTCGTTTATAATTTGACTTATTTGCAGATTTTATATTATTTCTAACAAGCTCCAATTTTTTGTTTGTTCTCAATGTAATTTTTTTGGCATATTTTCGTCTACTAATAAATTCCAAATAGTTGCTTTTGAATGTTAATTACCTAACGTTTTTGCATGATCAGTCACTACCGGAAGGCTACGAATAATATTATGTGCAAGTGTTCAGACGTCTCCCATTTGAAATTGTTTTTACCGTAACAATATAAAAAGGCTGATCATTATTCGCACCTAGGTCTGGACTTTCTTTGTTTTGCGAAAATAGTCGGATATCAGATTCATCATCTAGTTCTGGATTTTCTTCTTCGTCTGACTGGTTACTCCCTAAATCCGAATCAAAAAGCTTAGGTTGCGTGCTTCTTCTACGACGTAATCAGGATCATCTTCTGAATCTTGTACATCTGATTCATCGTCATTTCTCGATTCGTTGTTAGATAAATAGATATCCTTTCCTTCTGCAAGGAGCATTTCGCGTATTTTTAGCTCAAAATTAGAATCCGCAATATTTACACCTTTACTAGGCCCTGGTCGAAACATCCTAGAAATTATTGAAACCAAATATACGTATAGTGATTTTAATTGTTCAAAACTGTACTATAATACAAAATATAGCAGTATTATAAGCATAAACGATGATAGAAAACACACCTTTCTAGATTTAAATATTACACAATACGATACAGAAGATATCACAGACCTACTGAAAACTATATAATTCGAACCACGAGGTATTTGAGACCGGTAGATTATTATAAACTTATGTTTTTACGCACACCCTCTTGTGCGTCTGAAGCAATACTATCGTAACTCTACCAGTAACAGTCCAAGTGAAAGGTACTGAAAAGCTTGCTGTTGGCGTGCGTCTACTTTCGGAGGGGAGAGTTGGTAAAAATTTACGTGCGGTCTCACAAACCTATGTGTCGGGTTAAGGGTTGTAACATTGTAACAAAATTATATTCTTTATAAGGAAAATAATATGTCTGCTCTACCATACAGGCGGCAGAGCCTGGATAGATTACGAGTGCTTCCTGTTTGATAGTCAAGCCCAGGGTAGAAAGAATGTTGAATGGCTTTGAGAAAAAAGGGTCCCTCTAAAAAGTTCTTCCAGCCAGCCAAGTTTCTTCAACTTAGGGCAGAGCTATGAGCTAGGGTCGTAGGATGGTATACGATAAAACAAAAGAAATTTTATTGGACGCCACCGTATCTTAATGAGTGTTTTATAAGAAATTATTCGAAGATCAGATACGGGAATCTTCGAAAGAAAAAAAATTTACGACGAGCAACATAAACAAAAATACTTACTGTGGTCTCTGTAACCTGGAATAGGAACGACGATCTCGTGCTATCTGAAAATTTAATCACACCTAAACATTTTCAAACTAGGGCTTCATTAAAACCTAGTCACTTTATCACAAAAATAATTATATGTAAATCACTAATCAAAATTATACTTTCAAGAAAAACTTTTAACTCTAACACCAATGATACCTTTCTTCAGGACTAATGTTTCTTAATTATAAACAGTTTGCTTCTGTAGGATAATTACTGTTGACTTCAAAGAAAGAAAATTTTGAGACAACATAATATTTTTTCTATTAACCTTTTTTTTTTAAAAAAAAAACATTTATATATACATTGTTTATACAACTTATTTATACGGAGACTATCGAAACAGTTTCGTTTTCACTATTCAATATTAATCTCTAAGCATTCTTGGAATATTGTTTTATTAATTGCATAAATTATCTCAGTTTTCGTTAAAAAATATGTTACTTTTACTTTATGTTACAGTGACTTCATGTTACTTGAATAGGATCCTTTTCAGTTCACAAACAAATTACATATTCAAAAATAATTTCTTAGGTTATGGTTTTACATTTATAATAGCAATTTTTGATAAAATCAAAGGTCAAAGAAAAGTACTTATTGTCGACATTGAATTATACTTCAGGTGTATTATCACCATGTGTTATACATTATAATTCGGCAAACAATTCTTATCATATCACATGTTCAATAAAGCAAACCCTTCAATACAACTTTGTAACTTCAAACATAATCTTATACAAAGATCTTAAAATGTTAAGGTCAATTATGCCTTATTCAAATATTAAATTTTTAAATTAAATTTTTTAATGAACCAAATTAATTGAACTATAAACTTTAGCAAAAATTTTGAGAATTAATTTTAAACAAACTTATATATAGCTTATTCGAAAATTTATCTGAGCTTTTTAATTGAAAGTTTCTTGAAAAGATATAAGTATAAAAATGGAGGATGACTCACCGCTGGCCATCTGCTTCTAGCCTGTTTTTTATTATATAAGTTATTTTTTAAATATCTGCGTCTTTACTCCTATAGTTGAGCGTGACTGACGCAGAGGTCTGGATTTAACATTCATACAAACCAATAACGTGTGCGGATTTCTATATTCCTGACTAGTAACAATTAAAACTGCTTCTCACTTTAGTGTATGCTTTATGTTTAACAATTGTATTCTTTACAATACTTAAATTTCCCTAACTTCTTTACTTGTAACTTGACTTTAATATTTTAAAATTCGGAATTATAATTATCTCCATATTTAATGATAGGTAGTTTAATCCTTAAAACTCTAAACAAAAAAAAAGGAATAAAAACTTGAAGAATTAGAAGAACTTGAAGAACTTGCGGAACTTGCGCTGAAATGAAACGAAAGAATAAAAATTTGGAGTAAGCTTGTGAAATACTTTCTTACCGTAAAAAATATTTTTACAACCATTTTAGGTCGATGCTATTACCAAAACTAACTTATGGTACATGTTGACTCCACTTAAATAATTGTTCGGGCGGCATGCTTAATTAAAAACTTGCAAGCCTAGAATTATACCTGTCTACGGACTACATATGATATTAAAAATGGCTTATTCCACGAGGCAATCTTGATTCTATTAGCATGCGCCGGGACGGAGGATATTGAAACAAGATACAAACAACTAGAAGTTCACTTGAAGTGTACTTTTGCTATTCTAATGTAGAGGGCGTACTATGTATGAATTTTATAATAAAAGGTTTCGATAGAAATTTAACATTAATTGGTTAGGTGTATTGAACAAAAATTGTGTATTTGAATAACAGAAAATCGAAATTGTTACAACATGTCAATTTGCCGTTGCCTTGCCATGTTACATTGTGGTCCCATTTCCTTCAATATAAAAGTATTCTTTACTTTATTTTTATATTAATACCGTTTACAATCACAAGTTAGTTTTGATTTGTGTAACAATTCCTTTTAGTATTAGAAAATAATACGTTAAATACGGTGATCTTTAGTTTTAATTTAATATTCCTTCTTTTGTATAAATAATATAAATAATTATGTAATGTAATTTTCTAATTGGTAAACCTCTGAATTAGGTCCCTAAATACACAACTGGTGTATACATGAATCTGTCATTTAGGATGGTTTTCTTGTTTGTCCCTCTCTCTAAATGTGTGGTTATCTTCAAACCAGAATAAATTTTCGTGCTCTTGATATCTGACTACCTTTTTGTGCACAAGCCGTTTCCCGATAAAGAGGTCTTTCAAGGGCCAAGCTGTCGTACCTGGTATGTAAAATGTGTTTTTTCTTTTATTCTTGTTGAAATATAAAAATATCATTTTAGAATACTAGTAAAATGTGTACGGAGAAAGTCTACCTGAATTACCCGTTCAAAATGTTTATGAATGGTAAGTTGTTAACAGATAAACTTTCAGATTGTTCCTCGTGGCGTGTTACAATACTTAGTTTTTGTAACACGTTTATTTTCTAGGGTTCTCTGGTGGAGTATTCTCTGGTGGAGTGTCTAATTATATATGCTAGGCTATCTAAACCTATGCATATAAACTATCTACAAAATATTACCTATTATCGTACAAGAATTTTATTCTGCCGTTTAGTTTACCTTCTAAAAATAAATTAAATATCCGTTAACAACAAAACATATGGTTGTAGAACAAAAGGTTTGACTCTTACAATATGGATGGTGTTCGTCTTAACAAAACCGTAAGAAGAAACTGAAACTTTTATAATTCTGAACAAGCCGAAGCTCGATACTTAAGTATACGTTTTCTTCATATTATATGAATACAGGTATGAGTTTTATCTTACTTCCTTTTGTGACGGAACAATGTGCATATGTTTCAGTTTTAATCTCTAATATGTTGAAAAATAATGCATTTAAAATTTAAAGTCGTACTTTTACTTACCTATTATCTTAACTAATTTAATGTTATATTTACTTTCTTGGTATAACCTTACAAGTATAGACATAAAAGCTTTTATGAAACTTTTTGTGGATTATGAGGTTATGTTCAATTTAAATGATTAACACAAATTCTCTTAACTATGTTAAATAAAACAAAGCGTATCTATGATTTCTTTTTACTTAGAAAGTTAATTTAAGATTGTGTCTAAGTACAATAATAATTTGAGATTTTCTAATATCTTATCTGGTAGAATTTGAGACAATTTTAAAATTATGAGAGAGTAGATATCTATACTACACTTAGTGATTTTTTTCACATGAAAACTTGGTTGTAAGAAAATAATGGTATATATTTTGTTTTTCTAATTTTATTAACTAAACATCAATATACAAGTTGTATTAAGGTATTTTCTTTTGTCAACCCTATAACTAGTCTGGGTAAAATTTAACTTTGTTCTTAAAACATCTAAGAATAAAAACCCCTGAGATAAAGTCTTTTGCAATCTACCGCAGTCACAAAAGGTCGACGCTAGCCCCGCCAGAGTTTTGTTTAGACTCTGTTGTACACCCATTCCTACCTGTAAAAAGGAAGGGTGCAGGGATAAATGTACTACTCGAACTATTTTCAAATACTCCGGTAAAATTCAAATTTGTTTTGAAATTCAAAATATGTACATATTACTTTCACCAAAGGTTAACCATGTCTAATATTTTCTTTAGTTACGAAGTACTTAAAATTAATTATTCTAAAATGTTCTGATACAGTAAATAAAAACAACAAAGTGTTGCAATTGCTACAAGCGCCACAATGGAAGAAACGGATAACGTTACACAGCTAAGGAACATAACCCCCTTCCTCTCATTCCATTAGCGCCAAGGACATGTTTACTCAGAAAAAAAAACACTTTTCTGTTATATTTATTGCTGTCATATTATACAATATTCACAATAAATAAATCAAACGTCAGCATAAATACATTAGTGTAAATTCATTTGGAATAAGTCTGAAAAAGGACGTGATAATGGAAAAAAATTAAGTTGGATTGGAGCACTGGTTAATTTCACAAGAAAAAGAATCTACAATTAATATAAGGAGAATCAACAGTATTAAAACTTAACATCCTGAATTGATGGAGAAGAACATTGAAAAGAGTAGCCCCTTCAACACGTACACCTCATGCCGATCAAATAGTGTGGACAAATCTAGCCGGTTTATTTAATCCAAAAAGAAAGTTACTACACATTTCTACTTTTCTTCCGAACGGGAACAGTAAACGAACACGCTTTTCGAGAGAAGAATAGGAAGAGGCGGCTGAAGTGGAAGAAATGAACTTGTCGCTGCAGAAAATCAGATTCCTCAGAAATGTGAATCCTTTGTGACCCATTCCACTTATGGCTCCACTCTGGTTACGCAGGTCTCAATGATGATAAGGTAAGAGTACTAGGACTTAAAGACATAGGCTGGTACTGCCAAGATTGTAAACGTTTAAAAACACAGAATAGTCACAGATCACATAAGTCAGGAAGCAAAACAATGTCCACATTGTGATCTCTCATTCTCAGAAAACGGGTTTTCTATCCAGATCGGGAAGAACCATCCCAAACTAATAAGTCAAGTATTATTAAATCAACTGAAAGATTTTGCTGACGATTTTCCAAAACCCATTTCAAAAATAAAAATAGAAGTTAAAGGTCGCACACGCCCGCTTTACAGCAGCAATGAAACTTTTCTTAATCCTGTACTACTACAGTAAAGATAATAATATCACATCTTGGACAAATCTTTTCACTTTCAGTTTTACGTGTCTATGTGTCCCAAAACGTATAAACAAGAAATCGCTAGCCACATTGGTGAAGGCAAACGTCAACAGTCTAACTCCAACAATTTTACATCTTTTTTGCCAAAGAACATATTTCTATCCAGTCGTGTTTGTTCTAAATTTGGTGAAGGAGATATAAAAGAAGCAGTCCGAATTTTGTCTTCAAATGACTCTTTTAGCCCTCATGACCGATCCACATATGAAGACTTATTATCGAAACATCCCTTCGATGCCCATAAATTTTCCAGGGGCTCCAATGGAAAACTATTTCATACCATTCACGGAGAAAGAGGTCAAAGTAGCAATTTACAGATTTGCAAATGGTTCCAGCTTAGGATTAGATGGATGTAAGCCACGGCACTTAAAAGACCTTATGGCCACTGGAAATAGAGAGGCGTCCAGCCGACTTCTCAAACCTTTAACAACTTTTTGTAATATGATTATATCCGGGAAAATCAACAATCAGATGCTATCAATTTTTTACGGAACTACTCTATGTGCTTTGAAAAAAAAAAGGATGGTAGTTTAAGAGCCATTGCTGTAGGAAACACACTTTGGCGTTTAATGTCCAAGCTTGCCTGCTATTTAGTTTGAGAGTCTTTAGGAAATTACCTTAGATCTGCTCAGTTAGGATTAGCAACAAAAGGAGGATGTGAAGCTGCTGTACACCCTGCAAAGCCTTACTTGGAGATGAATAAATCTTCCGACAAGGTTTTGCTCAAGACTGATTTCCTGAATGCCTTCAACACAATTAACCGGGATGCAGTACTTAAAGCAGTAAAATCAAGGACTTCAGAACTTTTTGCTTTTTTGAATCAGGCATATCGTGACTCTTCACATCTTTCCGTGGAGACGTACCATACCTTCAGTAACTGGCTGTCAGCAAGGAGATCTCACCGGACCTATGCTATTTTGTTTAACTATTCATCCCGTAATTGAAAAACTGACTTCGGAACCATTATGTTTCTATATGGATGACGGTTTTTTAGCCGAGACAGTTATCCACGATTTTGAAACAATAATTGAGAAATGCAAACAATTGGGATTGAATATAAATCCATCCAAATGCGAATTACATTTTTGTAAAAACGTCTCCGTAGAAGTGAATCGTTTTCCAAGTATCTCTCCAGGAATTAAGGTTGTTTCTGTAGTAACTCTACCAGGTGTGCTGGTGTCTGAAAGCTGCATAAAATCTAAATAAATGAAAAAAATTGCGCTTTTAGTAAAAAGACTTTTGGAAAATTGATCATATTTTTTTACCTGCTTTTGTTTCGTCTGTTTGTGGAGTTTCAAAGCTTGTCACTACAATGTTAAATCTGGAAGATTCCGACAAGCGGAGAATTTTACAATATGAGTAAGCTTTAGAGGAATGGAATAAATTAACTAAAGATTTGGGTGTTCCAGCAGGCGCTGGTCAACAAAGGAACTGAGATAATATTCTACTCAAAAATATACTAGAGAAACAGAACCCATCTTCTGAAACGGAGAAGCCAATTAATTTCACACTGTAAAAGCCTGAATTCAACGCCTGGATAGAAACTTTCCCATCTCATACAATAGCCATCTGCTTCCACATTGGCACTGGTATACGTCTGGGATGTAAATTGTGCAACCCCCACACCTGTCTGTGCGGGGAGGAAGTGGATGATTTTGGATACCACGGTCTTAGCTGTTCCAAGAGTCAAAGTCGGTTATCCCGCCATCAAGACTTGAACGTTGTAATAAGCCGTGCGTTGTCTTCAGTGAAGATTCCCAATAGGTTGTAGCCATCAGTATGTAGAGATGACTAGAAGAAGGTAGATGGTGTCACCCTGTTTCTAAGGGAGAAAGGAAAGTGCCTTATTTGAGATACAACATGTGCTGATATTCTTGGTCCATCACATTTTCCTCAATCTATCAGATTCCACTGCTAAAAATGCCGCTATACCAAAAATACGCAAATATTCAACAGTTGTAGACCCAGCGTATTCCCTTCTACCATTTGCAGTTGAAACATTGGGACCTTGGTGTGACGCGCTAGATTTCATAAGCAAACTAGGCAGACCAATAGCTTTGCAGACAGGAAAACGCCGCTCTCACTCTTTTCTTCTACAAAAAATAGGAATAGCTATCCAACGTGAAAACTCCATATCGGTGATGGTAACTTTTTCTACCTCGAACTCATCGAATATTTTTTGTATTTTAAGTTCTCGTAAAATTACTTAGCGACGGTTTCTGTTTGTTTCGTTTAATCGTTAAAGTGAAATGTTCGATAAAATATAAAAATTCTCAGACACCATCGGCATATATGGTGTGTTCCTTATTTACACATTTATACACAATTATCATTAAATGTCAAATCATGATTTCCAAAATTCCAAAAATTTTGTATACAATACCAAAAATATAGTACTTTACAATCTTAAAATTGTTACACGAAATAAACAAAACTTATAAATCAAAATGTACACCTTTCCCATACTCTTAATAAATATCCTACTACACGCTAATATCAAATACAAATCTTTCAAAGTCCCTCTTTCTTAAACCCCGTTTATTATATAAATAATAAATTACCCAAATAAAACGTGCATGTAGATCATATAATTTGTGATTTTTAATCAATCTTCTGTAAATTCAGCTCTCTAAATTTAATTTACCCTTTTTTCAGGCCCATACCTGACTTGTAAATACTCCCTGTATGTTTGTTGTGGTTTGTTTAGCATTCTTCTTAATCTTTTTTGGGAAGTAAACCACTCATAGTTTTTAAAATAATCTTTATTTAAGTTTCGATCCGTGACCTAGGATATGTCAAACTTGAAGTTTTTATTATTTTGACAACGATCCTAGGTCATGGATAGAAACGTAAATAAAGATAAATTAAAAACTATGAGTGGTTTACTTCCCAAGGAAGATTAAGAAAAAAAAAATTAATTTACCCTTGTCACAACAATTATTAATATCTTGTCTTCCTTAAGAATGCTTCCAAAAATAAATAAATTGTTTCATCTAGTAATAATTTAAAACATCAAGGTCTCCCTACCAAATTACTCAGAAATTCTTTCAAACATAAATTTCTTATTACATCAAATACCAATTAGACTATCAGTTTGCATCGTCAAAATCCTTTGAAATGTTCTTCAAAAATTAATAAATTGTCCTAAATTTAATACATTTGGAGGTCAGCGATTAACCGTCTTGTATGACCTTATTGTTTATTGTTGTTTGTTGTACATATAGCAGAGCAATAAGGTAACTTCGCTTCACCAAGTAAGTATCAAAACGCTTTTTACCGGCACAACTACTCAAACATTAACAGCCCCCGTGTGGATAAGTGTTAACACCCGACCAAATTGCGTCAATTGGTGACAAGGCACAAACTACGCGAGACTCCAAGAGTGAATGCAATTGTAAGTTAAGTAGACAATTAATGACGGCTTGATCTGTATTAACATTTGTCGCGCGATTACGAGCAATTGTATATTTTCACACACACACACGCACGCACGCACGCACGTACGCATGCACGCACGCACTCAGGTACACATACACACACACGCACACACACACACACTCCCCAATTGTTGTCCATTGCCAAGTTATCACGCTTTTGGGAAACGCTATGGAGCTGTTTTTGTTTACCGACCAAAAAAGTGGTTCTCGAGTAGGAGGTGCCACTAAAAAAGTGGTACTTTTGAACCGTATGTGGGAACTTTGTGTCAAAATTAGAATAAATGTAATTCACTATCAGTATCATTAAAAATTAAATCCATTCAATTCATTTTCCATATAATTTCAATATCAACAATGTATTTCTTCAAGTGGGCTTGCTTAGCAAAATAATAGCGTGTTGTTTTTGCTCATTTATGATACTTCAACAAACGAGTTTGCTATAATTGTACTATTAAAATTCAATAGATTGCATTTAACAATTTAAACTTCAAATATAATCAATCCAAATCAAGTTCTTTGTATCCGATATTACAGGTGTTCAAAGGCTTATTTTAAATCATTTACATAATATTGTAGCTCATTGATAACTTGAATATGATTATTACTCGGCTGTAGATAATAAAATAAGCCAAAAGACATTTATAAATTTATTTGTTTAGATTTCGTTTGTTTGTAAACATTATATACCTAGTGCATTTTATTTCATTATCAGTTGCGAAATCGGTTTCATTAGTTTAAATTCGTACACAACTGCTTTATTGATTCATAAATGCTTGCCTTTCACTATCTTTGCTAGATGCTAATACCGCTATATCATCTGCAAATCTAACCATATCAATCTTTTGTCCCTGTATAGTAAGAAAAATTAATTCCTGACTGTGTACACGAAATTTTCAATAAAATGCAAAAGATAGTATTCTCGTTTAAAATAATATAATATTTTAAAAATTTTTATAAAAAATTACAGCAGAGCGTTTTGGGCGTTAGGCATCTTCAGTGCCATGTCAACTTAAAAATAAATAATCCATCAAACTATTATATTAAATATAGGGCATTTTACGTATAAAACTAATATCACAACAATAAAGACTGATGAAGTCGCAAAGCTTTTCGACTTCATCAACGACCGAGACAAGATGTAATCCATATTTATTGGAACAATCAATTATTTAACTAGTCATTATTGATGTGATATTAGTTTTATTTGTAAAATGCCCTATATTTAATGTAATAGTTTCATGGATTATTTATTTTTAAGTTGACATGACACCGAGGATGGCTAACGCCGAAAGCGCTCTGCTGTAATTTTTATAAAAAAAATTTAAATATTATATTACTTTACACGAGAACACTCTCTTTTGGATGTTACCCTTATAGTAATTCCAAATGTCTTCCTGCATTTAACAGTAGTCATTTTCTCTACAATGTACAAGTTAAAAACTAATGGGGATAAGCCACATCCATGTCCCACCCATTTCCTAATATTTACTTCTCTACTTTCCTGCTCTAATTCTATTACTGCTGTTTGCTCTTTGTATAAGCGATGTACTATCCGTCTATCCCAAATCTCATTCCAATTTTTTTGAGTATTTCGAACATTTTTTGACATTTTACATTGTCGAATGCTTTTTCTGGATCTACAAACCCTATATACACGCTTTCCCTTTTTTCTATATTGCTTTTTCCATTATCACCCTCAGAGCTAAAATAGCCTCCCGTGTTCCCCTGTTTCGCCTAAACCCAAATTAATCTTCTCCTAGTATTTCTTCAGCTCGTTTTTCCATTCGTCTTTGTACAATTCTAGTTAATATTTTTGACACGTGTACTGTCAAACTTAGTGTTCGAAAATTTTCACATCTATCTGCGCCTCTTTCTTTTTGGTATGGTTACTATGATGTTACGTTTGAAATCTTTGAGTATCTCGCCTGTCTCATACATGTAATTTACAAGTTGGAAGAGACGTTCTGTTACTGCTTGTCCAGCGGCTTTTAGAGTTTCTGCTTGAATCATATCTGTATCCGACCCCTTACCATTTTTCTAGCCTTTTTATGATAATTCAAACTCATCTCGCAGTATAAGATATCCCAAGTCATCATTTTCAATGTTTGATTCCTGTTCTAATTATGTTAGTTCCTCTCCTGCATATAACTTACCTATATATTCGTGCCATCTAATCACTTTCTCTACATTTTCTACAATGACGTTTCCTCCCGCGTCCCTTATATGTTTGTTAAATGGCTTTATATCCCTAAAATTCATTCTAATTAATTTGTATGCTTCGTTTGTCTTTTCTATTTCCATCTTAATTTGTACCTCTTTGCACTTTTCATTAATCTATTGTTTTTTAGCTTTGCAAATAATTTTTCATTTTATGGCTTTGCATCTCTGTTTTTCTATTTCGCCTGATCTGTTTTTGTATTTTCGTCTTTCTTCTATTAAATTCAGGATATCCTTTGTTATCCATGGTTTCTTATTTGCTTTTTGTGTATACCCCAAAATATCTCTGGCCGCCTTGTCCGTTTCTACTTCCGTAGTATCAGAAATTTTCCCGATATCCTTCAGCAATTCATTTGACTTTTTTTCAAATCTTTCGTAGACATCTTTATCTTTTAGCTTCTTAAAGTCAAAGCGCCTTTTTCCGTTTTTTTTCAAGCGGTCTTCATAATTAAGATATTGTGGTCAGTGTCTATATCTGCTTCTGGGTAGCTTCAACAGTCCTTTACTTGATTGCTAAACCGTTGTCTGACAATAATATAATCTATTTGATATCTTCCTATATCTGCTGGCATCTTCCACGTGTATCGTTTTCTAGCATGATGTTGAAATAATGTATTTGTGATGGATAAATGGTTCATGTTGCAACATTCTACCAAGCTATTTCCCTTGTTATTTCTCGTGCCTAAACCAAATAAACCTACTACAGCTTATTCCCTCCCCTCATCTACCACTGCATTAGAATCCCCCGTAATTATTAAATTTTCATGTTCTTTTACGTATCTTAGTATGTCTTCGATATCTTTGTAGATCGCCTCTACTTCGTCCTCACTGTAGCTAGAGATCGACATGTATGCTTGTATTGTTACTGTAGTTACCTGTTTAGATTCTAATCTAACCATGAGTACTCTTTTGTTCTTTTGTAAGTTGTCTTCTACACGTCGTTCTATCTTCTTCCGTATAACTATCCCCACACTCAAATTTCCTTCCTCTGTTCCTTCTTACATTTAAACGTTCATAATTACAATCCCGCAAGCGCGGAAATAAATGACGCACCGGCAGGTGGTCGCTCTAAACTTTATACAGGTTTCAGCGCGCCCATCTGTCAATGACGTCACCAATATACAAATTTAAATGCGCAATTGACGGAATATATAATAAACATTACAAATGCAGTATAGACAATAAGGTACTCACATAAATAGGTCCAGCTTCCCACGAAGTACGCCAAGGATGGCGTCCCACAGGATAGCGTCCTTCAGGATTGCTGGAGCCCCCTTTAAGACAATTAACGGAGGGTACGCCTAGCGTCCTTCCAAATGGCTCCGACCAGCTACGGCGGTCATGGACTCCGGTTCGCCCTAGGCTGCTTCAAATTATCTCTTACCTATGTAGGGAACGAATGAGGAACAGGTATAAGGACGACAAACAAAGATAAGCGAAGGCAAGGATCTACATAAATAAAAGCTAAAGATACGTTACCGAAAACCCAACCACTCTTCTCAAAGTTCAAAGGCAAAAAAGCCACGTTACAGCGTCTCCTCGGAAAAACTTCCCCACTTTTTCTCCGCCACTTGCGTCGGCGCGAAATTCGTCCAACCCACTTCTGACGTGACGGAAATACGCGCACCGAGTCTTTTGAATTTATGGCGCGAACTCACGCACAGCAAAATTAAGCTAAGGAATGTTTAGTGCCAATTTGGCACGTAACATCCTGTATGAATTACCCTGCAGTCTCCACTCCAAACATCCCCCGCTTCTGACCAGCGGACTTCGCTGATCCCTACTATATCTAGTGCTAACCTATCCATTTCGATTTTCAGGTTTTCTAGCCTACCTACTTGCTTCATACTTCTGATATCCCACGCTCCGACTCGCAGAATGTTAACGGATTTTTTATTATACTTTCGGCTCATATCCCCCAAAGTAGTCCCCTCCCGGAGATCCGACTGGGGGACTATTTTACCTCCGGAATTTTTTACCTCAGAGGATGCCATCATCTTTACTAACAATTCCTTGACGCAGTGCACTTTGAAGGTAATGTGGTGGTTTCCCGTTGCCTTCCACATCGCAGTAGTGTGTCTTAGAATGCCATACCGACCCCTATGGTCTCTGCCACTCTGAGTACCAAAAAAACTGCTGCCTTCTTTCGGGGACTTGTCTTAGTCACTAATGACCCCACTAATTTGGTTAAACCTATAGTTCGGCTCTTTAGCTCATTGAAACACGCAAGCCATTCTACCCGTTCTAGCATTTTAGAACTTCGTCAAGTTGCAGGTCCATTCAGAATGGTTACAATGAATGTAGTTTGTATTTTCAAAATTGCAATTGACTAATGCTTAATCGCTATCGCACTTAGTGCCATCTAATGTGACTTTTGCACAAATTCTCTCCATGAGCGTAGGGAAGACAACTTTGGCATTGCACCTCTTTTTGTATAAAAGGTTTTACATCTAAAGCACATCCATATAAGCCAACATGAGAAGGAAGCTTTTGACCTCTAAAGGTTAGTAGAACATATGTTGTAGGTACAAAATTTACCGATATATCTTCATTAACTACCCGTCTGTTCAACTTTCGAACCTGTATGGTTTTAAAAACTTCCCCTTTAATAGGACATAGGGAAGATTTTATTTCATGTTCAGTAATATCAATATTAACTGATCTAATTATATCAAGCCGATGTAAGAGAAATGTAGGTATATAGCCTTGTAGGTAATTTTCCTTTAAAAATTTAGCAGATGCAAGCTCATAAGCACTTTTAAACGTTTGAATTTTAATGGAAAGTCGCTTGATGCCGGTCTTTTTAATATTAATTACGTTATTAGAAATGTTAGGGTCACTTCTAAATACGAATTTGCCTATAGAGATCTGTGAAAGAATTTTAATATTATCATCTTTAGAGTCCATATAAACAATGTATAGTCTGCTGTCTGCAAGGTCATACTTTAATGTTAAACTAGTATTATCTTTACTGTGGGTACTTGTATTCGTCACACATTGCTCTGTATCATGAACAGGATGGAAATTTGCATTGCCGTATGAACTAACATTGGATCGATTATAATTACACCAAATTTACTTGTTCCAATTTTTCCTTACAATATCTTTATTAACAAGAACCACTATAGTTTTACCTTTTGTTTCTTGTAAAGAACTCATCCCCCCGTTTGGGGGGATGGTTGAAGGACAGAAACCTACGCCTCGATATCCAAAAAGCTTTTTAAAAACACTTCCACTTAATTACAATTTTACCCAAAAAGGGTTTGGATCGCGAATCGCTAACAACACGTTCATTTACGTCTGTACTCAACAACCGTTGATCGGGTTATCGATCCCTTGTTTCTATCCCCTGCCGTACCGTTTGTTCTTGTATGTTGTAGGTAAATAAACAACCAACTTCACTGCTAATTTAATCCTGAGAGGTCACCGAATTCCCACGCCCTGTAGAACCAATTAAAAAGCAACAGAATTGGTATTTCAGCGAGGCAAACTCGATAATCAAGGATTCTTTAATTGGCTTTGGTTTGATTCTTTAATTCCATTATACATATAGAACTAAAAGTAAGATTAACTCTAGTATACTTAATTTGCTTACTCATTTTATAAATCATTTAAATAAGTTTAAATTTAAATTTATGTGAAACCGATTACGCCCTCTGTACGGCACACGATGAATTATTAGTATCTTTTACCTATCTAATTGATAAGTAGCAATTTAGCACTAATTGTGTGTTTATTAAAAATAAATAAATTTATATTTTGGTGGAATGGTACGTGGGATGTTTGAGCCCATCATTTTCATCTGTAAATCCTTTTTATGTTTCCTCCACTATAAATATATCCTAACCTCACTCTTAACCTATACAACAATGCTACAAGTAGTATATCATCAAACAACGTTGATGGTCTTGCTCAAAGACCTTTTGGCACGGTTATGCAGTGCAAAGGCAAACTAACAACAAACAATTTGTAGTGAATCGCAAGAACCTTCGTTAAGTTCTCATACAGTTCACAAATCACCAGCGATCTAATCAATTCCAAAAGAGAAGTCCAGGGTAATCTGTTAGCTTTTACATATACATATATTACCCATTTTTCCCTGCCAGTGTGGGAGACTAATCACAATTTTATAATCAAGAAATTTCTTAAAAACCTGCCTTTGCCGAGTTTAGTGTATTTGTAAAATATATGGCTACTATAAGATTTTTTAAAGCATACTTTGTATGTGCTTACAAAGTTAAACCAATAAAATCTGACTCATAAAATGTAAATTTATTTTCAACAAACCTTTATATAAAAATTGTTCTAGTTAGGTAGCTGCAGCGCAGCGCGTCCATTACCCCGTAACGAGCGCGAGAGGTACATAAATTCTGGTGGTCTATTAAAACTCACTAAAGCTAATAGATCTTAGAAAAAAATACACAACATCACAATTCAATTAATATGTAAAGGAAACAACAACCGTGCCGCCAACAAATGACGATACGGTATTTAAAGCTGTACAGAATTTGAATATTAACGTACGTCAAGCCAGAGAACGACAGCATTAGAATCTCCAAACAACTTCCAATTTTTTTATAAATTATACAACATTTGATTCGAATCGTTAGTTTACTATGGTGCTCTTAAAAGATGAATGGAAGGAGTATAATTGGTTCTGCTTGTCTTTATTCGGTCGTCTGTCGTGTCCTTAAGTGGCCTCTTGTGTTTCTTGGTCGTTGCTGGTGCCGACGAAATCGCCCAAATCTACAAAGACAATTAAATTGTGTCTCAACTCAATTAATTCGTTAGTGAGTAAAAGCTAAAATTATCTCAATGTTCAGCTGGCAACTAATCCTAATTCGATTGTTTTATCTAGTTTTAAGTTCTTATTTATTCTTTCATCTGATAAGTAAGATCGGCACAAACAGTCTCTAAACTCGCAGGAAGTCCATTATTGAAACATCTAATTTACATATTTATTTATTGAACCCATAACAATCAAGTGTCTTAATACCAAAATAAATCATTTAAAAAATGTATAAAATGTAAGAACAAAATAAAATACGAAATAATTGAAGTTGATTTAGTTCTGTAATTTGAAAGCTGCAAAACATATTATTGAAGTAAGTAAACTGTATACGAAGCTAGAGTGACAAAGTCCTCTCATAAATAATCTACCCTCCTAAAAATATCTTGTCATCTTTTCTATATAGGCTTAATATCCCGGTACATACTGGCAGATGTCTCTTCTACCTACCAAAATTTCGAACCGAATTGCGAAAAATTCTGCTCTTATAAAAATGTTAATTGTATGCAATAGCATTTCAACTAATAAAAGTCTTCCCATATTTTCTACATCACTTCTTAATTTTAAAAGAATAATTATGGTCGCATGAAATTGACAAAATACACAAACACACACACCGCGCGCGCGCTCGCGCACTCATACGCTTATACATACGCTTATGCACACCAATCCACACACGCGCACGCACACACACGCATGCACGCGCGTACACGTACACAGACACATATGCAGATAGTGATACAAACATACACATGTTATTTAAAGAGCTTTGTAATTTTTGTAATATTAATATAGAATTTTCTATTACTTTCATTTTATTTTCTTTTATTTTTGTCTTTATTTTTATTTTAATTATTATTTACATTTATTGGATTAAACTTTAGTTCTAGGTGTATTTGTAGTTTTAGTTTTAGTGGAAATATGTAATTAGGGATACCCCTGTTTATTTCCTTAAATAAATAAATATGAAACTAGACAAGCAAAATACATTCAAGACTAGCTCTACTGCTTTTACCGTTGTGTACAAAAGAATTATTTGCGAACTTGCGTTTACATACTACAATACCTGTTGAGCGCGGGGGGTCTTATAATTTTATATATCGACTTACCTCCGCAGGTTTTTTATTGTTCTAAGCTGCAGTTCCTTGCTCCTCAACTAAGTGGACTGTATTGGAGATTATAGTACGTGTTACTTGGCACTTGCATTGTGTTTTGTAGGGGTTTATCAAATTAATTCGGCGGCACTATTAACAAACTCACTTTTACCGAACGAAGAACCGACTGTTCTGCTTCGATATCGATGAGAGAGTGTTTTTCGTCACTACCCTCAGCCCCACTTATTTACACATGCACAAGGAATTTTTACGACAGGATATAAGGGAACAAGGGATGGCAGTTTTACTATTAGATTTACAACTACAAATTTACAACTTAAAATTAAACACGACAACGTGCGACAAAGAGACCGAACATACCACCCACCAAAATAAGTATGAACTAACTTATTTTATATTTAAAAATAATTAGAGCTATTAACTAAGAAACCTAAACCGACAAACTTATATAAGTGAATATATGTATACATACCATTAAATATTAACTATTTGGCAGTAAACATAGTTTCACTAGAGGACGTTTAACTAGCCCTTGGGCTGTCTTGATTGTAGGTATCCGAACGAAACCGTCCTTACCAGGATGTAAATGTCTTTCACGACAATCTAATATAATAATTTCAGTCAACCGATGCGACCGAGGAAGCAAAATTGGAAATCCGATAACTCTGAGTTACGTAGGCGACCGCCCACCCTCATCAAATCACGACTATCTAGAAACGGACTAAGGCTACGAAGTTGTTTACTAACAAGTTTTCCAGTTTTAATATTTGCGATGTCTTGGGCAAAAACATTTGTATGAACTCTTTTAATCAATAAATGTATAGCCTCGTGATGCTGAGCTAGAGACAAACTATCAGAATATTTTGAACGCAAATCTGCCGGACATTGAACATTACGAATGAAATGACGAATACATGTAATAATCCTACAAATTTTCTGCAGTTTTGAAAATTTATCCAACAACAAATCTAAAAAATTCTCAGACATAACGACTGTTAACGACAGAGTACGATATTCGACGCCCATCTGAAATGAGTTGATAAGGTTTGGCAGCGACGTTACTGGCCATTCTTCGCTACGACGCACTAACCAGGAAGGTCTTGTCCACCATAATGGATGATGCACCAACTCTGAAGCCAAAAGTCTACGTGAGGCACAATCTGCAGGGTTATCCTGGGACTTAACATGAAACCATGAAGATGGAGGAATACGTTCTTGAATATGCGAAATGCGATTGCTAACGAATGTCTTCCACTTATGCGAGGAAGACCGAATCCAAGACAAAACAACGGTAGAATCTGACCACGCGAAAATATTACTAAAGAATAAAATATCTGTATAAGTATTTTTGACAAAATCTACTAAATCTTCCAAGAGTACGGCAGTACATAATTCGAGACGGGGTAATGAAACGCGATTAATAGGAGCAACCTTCAATTTTGCGCATACTGAGGACATTGTAATATTACCTTCTAAATCGAACGAACGAAAATAGATGACAGCTGCATATCCCGCTCCAGAAGCATCACAGAACCCATGCAACTCCACCTTTTAAAATTATGACATACAATGCGACACGAAATTTCAATATTCGAAACCGCTGGCAATTCACCCAAAAAATGTTTCCATTTTTCTACGACTTCCAATGGCGGCTCTTGGTCCCACCCGAGACCTATAAGCCAAGGATCTTGAACTAAACGTTTAGCGAAAAGCACTAAAGGCGCTATCAAACCGAGAGGATCAACAATTTTTGCAATAGCCGACAAAATATTACACTTAGTGCAAGTGCACTCTTCAACGTCTAAGTTGTATAAAAATGCATCTGTAAGGGCGCGCCACGAAAGGCCCAAAATTTTTATTGAACCACTATCTTTATCTTGAAATGTAATTGCGTTCGAACTGGACAGGGACTCCCTCAAGTTGGACATCACTTCCGAGCAATTACTACTCCATTTTCTTAACTGAAAACCACCACTAGTGCAAATACTATTCAATTCACCAATTAATTGATTAGCAGCTTCAATCGAATTGCATCCAGTGACTAAGTCATCAACATAGGTATCGCTCCCCAATACCGATGACGCGAAGGGAAAATTAATCGATTCTATCCTTGCAAATTCTTGAACAGTACGCAAGGCCAAAAAAGGCGACTACGAATCTCCATAAGTCACAGTATATAATTTAAAGTCCATAATATGATTCGACGGAGAAAATCTCCAAACGATACGTTGATAATCACGATGAGTATCTTTAACCAAAATCCGCCGATATATTTGTTTAATGTCAGCTGTAATTACGATAGGATGTACACGAAAGTGCAACAACAAAACTGCAATGTCCTTTTGCAGAGCAAAGCCAATAGCCAAGCTATCATTTAATGAATTTCCAGATTGATCCGGACACGAAGCATCGAAAACCACCGCAATTTGGTGGTAGTGCTATCACGCTTATGGTGGGGAATGTAATACATTTTCTCATGAACCGACGAATTTTCAGGCGATTTCACTTGAACCATGTGACCGCTTGTCAAATAATCCTCCATAAATTTTTTATAATCTGAATACAATTCAGGATTTTTTAGCAAACGACGTTCTAACGACAAAAATCTTTTAATACAAATTGATCTCATACCCACGAATGAGGGTTCAGAAATTTTAAAGGGCAAGGACACTACAAAACGACCGTCCTTGTTACGTCTATAATTTTCCACAAATTGATTTTCACAGTTTTCTTCTTCAGGAGAAATGTGTTTCTTGAAGGGAATATTTTCTAATTCCCAAAATCGACGAATGTCGCTGTCTTGGGGCTCAACAAAAGCACACAACGACGTAATAGAACTATTCGGGGAAACTACCTTTCCCGTTAAAACCCAACCAATGGTTGTTTTAATAGCAACTGGCTCGTTAGCGACTCCTCAACGAGACTCGTTCAACAAAACCTGAACAAAGATTTCCGCTCCGAGTAGCATGTCAATTTTACCAGGAATATTAAAATTAGGATCAGCTAAGGCCAAACCTCGAATATGCGACCATTCCTTGACCCCTATCGACGACGAAGGTAATTGATTACAAATGTTAGGTAAAATATAACACTCAAGTTCATATGCTGGAGTCCGTGTTCCCGAGGGACTGCCTACATACGATAGTGCACCAGACACCAACGACGAATTCAATCCAAGTCCTTGAACAGTGACATTGGCTCTCCGTTTTCTTAAACCTAATTTCTGACGGCACCTTTCAGTCATAAAACTTTCCATGGATCCGTTATCTAAAATTACACGAACAGGTTGCAATTTTCCTGTATAATCTAGCACCAACACTATTGCCATAGCTAACAGAGTGGTTGTGTGTTCTAATGACGTCGAAATCAACGAGCTAGTAGCAGGTTGTTCATGCACAACCGACGACGACAGATTGTCTTCACTGGGTCTACTAGTAGCAGTAAGTCTAGGCGCCGCTCTCCGAGGAGACGCTGACCTTTGACGATGAGTTTGTCTGCGTGGAGACATCGATTTTTCTCGTTTATCGAAGTGGAGTAACGAATTGTGTGACATGACATTTTTTAGACGACCAATCTAACTTACAATTCTTCATTAAATATTTACTACAAAGATCTTTAACCTTTACCACCTCAAATCTTTTTTGAGGGGTTTTATTGAGAAACTGCTTACATCTATAAATAGGATGCACAGCTTGACATAAGCTACAATTTTTACCATCATTGGTGCTGCTGACTTTATCGATAAACCCCTAAAAAACACAGTGCAAGTGCAACGGAACACGTACTATAGTCTCCAATACAGTCGACTTAGTTGAGGAGCAAGGAACTGCAGCTTAGAACAATAAAAAACCGCGGAAGTAAGTCGATACAGAAAATTATAAGACCCCCCGCGCTGAACAAATGGCCTTCATCACCGGATTATTTAATTAATTAATTAGTTCCTATCCGTTAAGCTCCTCATTTATACTAAATTTAATAATTGTCGTAGTTTTGAGTATGTTTAAACGTGTTACAAAGAGAATAACATTCTGCTTACACATTTAATGGTAGAAACATCTGGTTATAACGGTAGATTTTACAATATATCCCTTATCCTTTGTTGCAAAGATTATAGTGGTCGAACAGTTTACTTTAGGTAAACTAAATTTATGAGGGGTTATTGTATTGTAAATCTTTAGCTTATTTGTCGTTTCAAGTTGGAGAAACCATTCGGGTTCATGCAACTTGTATAACAAAGGGGTTGGAATTCATTTGAAAGGTTAAATATTTTTGTTGGACGAGCACTGTAATTAGTTGCATTTGTCCATTAATAATTTAATTTCGTAGATTAATTCGTTGCAGCGTATTTGAGATGCATTGTTTTTACATTAATTTTTATTGTCGTTTATTAATCAATAATAAATATGGTTATATCAATTGATAAAGCTATTCTTAAAGCTAGATTTGTAGTTAAAAGGTTGGATCATATATACAGTAAAATTAATCAACCGGAAAATGTATCGATTGCTTTAATTAGAGCATCGATTAAAAGTGTCGAGCAAATTGAAACCCATTTCAAATCTTTTTGCAAGGATTTTTCTTTGATGAAGAAAGTGAACAATTGGATGAATTCTCGGCCCTTAGGGTGAAAATTGATGATTATCTATTAGATATTCGAATTATCGCTGAACAATGCGAATTAAATCGCGTAGAAAATAAGCCAAAAGTGGAAAATATAAATAATACGTTGTCGCTAAATAGTGGGTTTAACTTGAAACATCTTTCTGTCCCACGGTTCTCAGGACGCATTTCGGATTTTGAGAGTTATAATGCAATTTATAAGCGGTTAATTCACGATAATGTCGGTTTGTCACCCGTTGAAAAATTTTGCCATCTGGTTGATACACTAGATGAGTCGTCGCGTGCCTTAATAAAATACTTGCCATTAAATGATTATGCATACGAGGAAGCATATAAAATCATTACTAATCGTTTTCAGTCCAAGAGGTTATTACTTTCAACATATTTGAATGCTCTCAAAAAATGCCCTAAGGTCAGTTCCTCAGACTCATACACGGAACTCCGGCAATTAATTAGTTGTTTTGATGAAATTATTTTCGCGTTAAAGCAGATGGAAATAGATTTATTAGATTTCATGTTGTTTAATCTGTTATCAAAAAATTAGATACAAACATTTTAAAGCGTTTCGAATTAGGAAATAATGACGAGATTCCCTCGTTCAAAGATTTAAGGTCGTACATTGAAAAAAAATGTAAAGTGTTGAAAATAAATGACATTGCTTCAGAAACATGCTTAAAATCTCGAGATTCCGTGAAAGAAAGAGAAAAAGGAAGGTCCGTTAGCACTTCAGCTAAAACTTCTTTAGTTGGTACCACCAATGATGGTAAAAATTGTAGTTTATGTCAAGCTGTGCATCCTATTTATAGATGTAAGCAGTTTCTCAATAAAACCCCTCAAGAAAGATTTTTGGTGGTAAAGCTTAAAAATCTTTGTATTAAATGTTTAAATACTTCATATGCGATGAAAAATTGTACGTTAGATTGGTCGCGTAGAAAATGTCATCAGTCGCACAATTCGTTACTTCACTTCGATAAACGAGAAAAATCAATGTCTCCCCGCAGACAAACTCATCGTCAAAGGTCAGCGTCTCCTCGGAGAGCGGCGCCTAGACTTACTGCTACTAGTAGACCCAGTGAAGACAATCCGTCGTCGTCGGTTGTGCATGAACAACCTGCCACTAGCTCGTTGATTTCGACGTCATTAGAACACACAACCACGCTGTTAGCTACGGCAATGGTGTCGGTGCTAGATTATACAGGAAAATTGCAACCTGTTCGTGTAATTTTAGATAACGGATCCATGGAAAGTTTTATGACTGAAAGGTGCCGTCAGAAAATAGGTTTAAGAAAACGGAGAGCCAATGTCACTGTTCAAGGACTTGGCTTGAATTCGTCGTTGGTGTCTGGTGCACTATCGTGTGTAGTCAGCCCTTCGGGAGCACGGACTGCATCATATGAACTTGAGTGTTATATTTTACCTAACATTTGTAATCAATTAGCTTCGTCGTCGATAGGGGTCAAGGAATGGTCGCATACTCGAGGTTTGGCCTTAGCTGATCCTAATTTTAATATTCCTGGTAAAATTGACATGCTACTCGGAGCGGAAATCTTTGTTCAGGTTTTGTTGAACGAGTCTCGTTGGGGTGTCGCTAACGAGCCAGTTGCTATTAAAACAACCTTTGGTTGGGTTTTAACGGGAAAGGTCGTTTCCCCGAATAGTTCTATTACGTCGTTGTGTGCTTTTGTTGAGCCCCTAGACAGCAACATTCGTCGATTTTGGGAATTAGAAAATATTCCCTTCAAGAAACACATTTCTCCTGAAGAATAAATCTATGAAAATCAATTTGTGGAAAATTATAGACGTAACAAGGACGGTTGTTTTGTAGTATCCTTGCCCTTTAAAATTTCTGAACCCTCATTCGTGGGTATGAGATCAATTTGTATTAAAAGATTTTTGTCGTTAGAACGTCGTTTGCTAAAAAATCCTGAATTGTATTCAGATTATAAAAAATTTATGGAGGATTATTTGACAAGCGGTCACATGGTTCAAGTGAAATCGCCTGAAAATTCGTCGGTTCATGAGAAAATGTATTACATTCCCCATCATACTGTACATAAGCGTGATATCACTACCACCAAATTGCGTGTGGTTTTCGATGCTTCGTGTCCGGATCAATCTGGAAATTCGTTAAATGATAGCTTGGCTATTGGATTTGCTCTGCAAAAAGACATTGCAGTTTTGTTATTGCACTTTCGTATACATCCTATCGTAATTACAGCTGACATCAAACAAATGTATATGCAGATTTTGGTTAAAGATACTCATCGTGATTATCAACGTATCGTCTGGAGATTTTCTCCGTCGGATCCAATTATGGACTTTAAATTAAATACTGTGACTTATGGAGTTTCGTCGTCGCCTTTTTTGGCCTTGCGTACTGTTCAAGACTTGGCAAGGTTAGAATCGATTAATTTTCCTTTCGCGTCATCGGTATTGGCGTGCGATACTTATGTGGATGACTTAGTCACTGGATGCAATTCAATTGAAGCTGCTAATTAATTAATTGGTGAATTGAATAGTATTTGCACTAGTGGTGGTTTTCGGTTAAGAAAATGGAGTAGTAATTGCTCGGAAGTGATGTCCAACTTGAGGGAGTCCCTGTCCAGTTCGGACGCAATTACATTTCAAGATAAAAATAGCGGTTCAATAAAAATTTTGGGCCTTTCTTGGCGTGCTCTTACAGATGCATTTTTATACAACTTAGACGTTGAAGAGCGCACTTGCACTGAGCGTAATATTTGGCGGCTATCGCAAAAATTTTTGATCCTCTCGGTTTGATAGCGCCTTTAGTACTTTTCGCTAGACGTTTAGTTCAAGATCTTTGGCTTTTAGGTCTCGGTTGGAACCAAGAGCCGCCATTGGAAGTCGTACAAAAATGGAAACATTTTTTGGGTGAATTGCCAGCGGTTTCAAATTTTGAGATTTCGCGTCGCATCGTATGTCATAATTTTAAAAAGGTGGAGTTGCATGGGTTCTCCGATGCTTCTGAAGACGCGTATGCAGTTGTCATCTATTTTTGTTCGTTCGATTTAGAAGGTAATATTACCATGTCCTTAGTAGGCGCAAAATCGAAGGTTGCTCCTACTAATCGCGTTTCATTGCCCCGTCTCGAATTGTGTGATGCCGTACTCTTGGCAGATTTAGTAGATTTCGTCAAAAATACTTATACAGATATTTTATCCTTTAGTTATATTTTCGCGTGGTCAGACTCTACTATTGTTTTGTCTTGGATTCGGTCTTCCGCGCATAAGTGGAAGACATTCGTTAGCAATCGCATTTCGCAGATTCAAGAACGTATTCTTCCATCTTCGTGGTTTCATGTCCCAGGATAACCCTGCGGATTGTGCTTCACGTGGACTTTTGGCTTCAGAGTTGGTTCATCATCCATTATGGTGGACAGGACCTTCCTGGTTAGTCTGTCGTAGCCAAGAATGGCCAGTAACGTCGCTGCCAAACCTTATCGACTCATTTCAGATGGACGTCGAATATCGTACTCTGTCGTTAACAGTCGTTATGTCTGAGAATTTTTTAGATTTGTTGTTGGATAAATTTTCATAACTGCAGAAAATTTGTAGGATTATTACATGTATTCGTCATTTCATTCGTAATGTTTAATGTCCGGCAGATTTGCGTTTAAAATATTCTGATGGTTTGTCTCTAGCTCATCAGCAAGAGGCTATATATTTGTTGATTAAAAGAGTTCAAACAAATGTTTTTGCCCAAGACATCGCAAATATTAAAACTGGAAAACTTGTTAGTAAACAACTTCGTAGCCTTAGTCCGTTTCTAGATAGTCGTGATTTGTTGAAGGTGGGCAGTCGGCTAGGTAATTCTGAGTTGTCGCATGATGCAAAATTTCCAATTTTCCTTCCTCGGTCGCATCGGTTGACTGAAATTATTATATTAGATTGTCATGAAAGACATTTACATCCTGGAAATCGAACAACTCAATTTTTACTAACTCAAAATTATTGGATCTTGTCCGTAAAGAGGGCTATTCGACAATGTTTGAAATCCTGCGTTCGTTGTTTTCGTGTAAACCCCGTGGCTTTATGCCCCCCTATGGGGGATTTACCAGCTTCTAGGCTAACTCCAGGTAAGGCGTTTTTACATACGGAAGTCGACTTTGGTGGACCTTTCTCTGTCACGATGAATCGATGTCGTGGCACAAAATTATTGAAGGCGTATATTTGCTTATTTATTTGTTTCAGCACTAAATCCATCCATTTGGAACTAGTGTTTAACTTGTCGACAGACGCTTTCTTGGGTGCTTTACGTCGATTTATTGTTCGAAGAGGCAAATGCATTCAAATTCATTGTGATAATGGCATTAATTTCGTTGAGACCTCTCGTGAAATCTCTCAATTGATGCGCCATTCGACAGTCGTTGAGGGAATCGAATTTGTGTTTAATCCTCCTGCTGCTCCTCATTTTGGTGGGTTATGGGAGGCCGGAATTAAATCAGTAAACTCCCATTTGAAAAGAATTATTGGTGAACAAATTTTGTCGTTTGAAGAATTCTCGACTGTATTGATTCAAATCGAAGCGATTTTCAACTCACGTTCACTATTCGCACTGAGTTGTAAACCGCATGACTTTTCGTATTTGACCCCGGGTCATTTTTCTTAATGTTGAACCAATCTCGGTGTTACCAGATCCAGATTTGTTGTCCATAAACCCCTCTTTGAATCGCTGTTGCAGCAAAAGCAACAAGGGTTTTGGTAGAAATGGAGTGCTGAATACCTGCACACGTTGCAGCAGAAAGGTAAGTGGTTGAGGAATTCCGCTACCCTACCTATTGATTCGCTTGTCCTCTTAACAGAAGAAAATACCCCCCTCTACAGTGGCGTTTATGAAGAGTAGTAGATGTTTATCCTGGTAGGGACGGTATCGTTCGGGTAGCTACCGTCAAGACAGCTCAAGTGTTAGTTAAACGCCCCCTAGTGAAACTATGTTTACTGCCAGTTACTTAATATTTAATGGCATGTACACATATATTCACTTATATAAGTTTGTCGGTTAGGTTTCTTAGTTAATAGCTCTAATTATTTTTAAATATAAAATGGGCGGGATGTTCAGTCTCTTTGTCGCACGTTGTGTTTAATTTTAAGTCGTAAATTGGTAGTTGTAAATCTAATAGTAAAACTGTCATCCCTTGTTCCCTTATACCCTGTCGTAAAAATTCCTTGTGCATGTGCAAATAAGTGGGACTAAGGGTAGTGACGAAAAACACTCTCTCATCGATATCGAAGCAGAACAGTCGGTTTTTCGTTCGGTAACGTGAGTTAGTCAAGTGCCGCCGACTTTATCGATAAACCCTTAAAAAACACAGTGCAAGTGCAACGGAACACGTACTATAATCTCCAATACAGTCCACTTAGTTGAGGAGCCAGGAACTGCAGCTTAGAACAATAAAAAGTGCGCGGAGGTAAGTCCATATATAAAATTATAAGACCCCCCGCGCTGAACAATTATCTTGGAAAATTAATTGTTTTTTTCGAAAAAATTACAGCTTATTTGAGACATAGGCGAGTCTTGTAAATTTCAAGAAAAAAAAAAGTTTTGCGCGAGAAAAAAATTAAAAACCAAAAACACGACTCTTTCAATTTTTCTCAGAATCTTTGAAGTTATGTGAAAAGTGATATATACAAAAGGTTTATATCTTTTTAATACTTACAATATTGTCATACAAAATTTTTCGATTGGAGGTCAACTTTTGCCGGAAATGACGAAACACCACGTTTGACCCCTAAAACGCACCCCCCTGCAACTCTGCTGCATTTTATGTGGATAGATTTTTGGTTCCTGTATTCCTGACCGCAGTTTCTTCCCTTCTTCATCATTCGTTTTCTGTTATTAATTTTGTCCACGAACAAAGTCATCTGCACTGGTCTACCAGAAGAAGCAGGAAAATGGAGTTGTAAAGCAATAAAATGGGAAATTATTTGCAAATGCAAGAAAGCTAAAGAATAAAGGATTGCTAAAAAGTGCAAAGAACTACAAACTAAGATGGAAATAGAAAAACAGACGCGCATACAAACCAATTAGAATCAATTTTAGGGACATAAAACCGTATAGCAAAAATATAAGCGGGAGGAAACGTCTTTATAGGAAATGTAGAGAACGCGGTTAGATGATAAGATTATATAGGGAATTTATATGTACGTCGGAAACTAGAAGACCTCTTTTTGCAGACTACCTAGCTAACCTATACATCGATACGGCTTCTATATGAAAAATAAATCTAGTACCAACTAACAACATGAAAACAAATGCTAAGTGGCAGTTTCTATTTAACGTCTGTCCACTACAATGTAAAACTTGTAAAGGTGTTTACGAGTTGTTCGGAGACGTTGAAATCGGCAAGTTTGAACCGTTCACAATTAGCTTAAAATAAAAGTTAATTAGTTAATTTGAAATGACTCTTGTCGAAAGCATTGAATTATGAAAACATCCCTCATTTAACCTTTGCTCTGTTGTCTAATAACAAGATACCAATGACTAGAATCGAAATATTGTCATCGTGTATAAATAATAGTCTTCCGATTGTTCTTCAATTGTTTTGCTATTAGATACCTTGTAGATAGGACGTGTGAGTCTACTGGTAAGTAACTTTGCATCATCTCATGTCGTGATGATGCCTTTAAAAAATAGTCAGTTTCGGCTTCACTTTTATTAATACGGCAGAGTAAATCCGCAATATAAATTATTGGATTATTACAGATAAGAAGGTTGTCACAGTTCAAATTAGAAATCTAATCGGAACCAAACTAATAGTCTCCTTTGGGGAAAACTGATGGCAAATAAATAAGCCACGGCTTGGATAATATAAGGTCGGGATTCGTACAACGTTAGGAAGAACAAAAGCTCTGCAAAGGAGAAAGAAAACCCAGAGCACAAAAAGGGCGACAAGGTCCAGGAGAACAATAAAATAAAGACACTGATAAGTCCGGGGACCTAACGGACTCCTATAGTTTTCCCAGCGCAAAATGCAAGAGCTGTCACTTCTAATAGAACAAGAATTATAACGGTATTTATTGTAGATTAACCTGAACAAAAAAAAACGAGCAATACAATAAGAATGAATATAAACGTTTATGTTTGTAGCGAGAGCTTGGTGTGAAACCACACAATAATTAACACCAAAAAAAAGATTAAAGACAAACACACCAAGACCTCGTACAAATAGTTATGGTTTAAAATTTAATAAGGATACGCACGCGCGAAGGCGTCAAATAATTAATTCTGAAACTCACCAAGGCGAGATACGCAAAACAATTCAATGAAAGGAATAATTCGGTACCTAACACGCGACGTGGATCCACCTCGGCGCATAAGCAATTTTTATCGAGTGATAATAAATCGAAAACTCAATGACGCGATCGGCGGACGTTAACAAACCTGTTATAAATGGTAGATTAATAATACTAATAATATTATTTGAGTTAAATACGGCGATAACAATTTTAAGCAGTGTTAATGTACTCTAAAATATAACCAATGACTACTTAACTAATTACAATTATTTATAAACAAAACATAGATATCACTCTTAATATTCACATATATTTTGAATCGGATTCCAGACTAGATAAACTTAGAAAACTTTTTTTTTTTGAAATGGTAGAGCAAAACGGGATTTAGCTTAGCATACCAGTAACATCATTGCCAATCGTAAACGTATACAAGAAGACAAGTAAACAAAACCCCTGTAATAAATTACATATTAATTGAGTAGAAAAACTAGACCATAAAACGTACCGCAGGTAGTGAAATACGATTCCTACAGGTTGACATACAGAGAAATTAATCTACTAATCACAACAAGTAGACAATCAAAATTGAGCACTAAAATAATATAGAAATTATGGACGGGCAAAGTGCAAACAAACATGACTTACCTGTAGTATTGGCAAGGTTATAAATCCGCACAGCGCGAAATCTTTACTAATGGGAATCAACAAATCTCACCAACATACCACACTATCCCAATAGTAATTTAAGATAAGAGTCGACGTGCTAAATCCGCAAACGCGTAACAAAAAGCAGCAACGACTTTACCTTGCCAGTAGTTGATACCAAAAAGAAAGGAAATTGTATATATGAAATTAACTGTTAAGATTTATCAAGAATAACAAACGTGTTCTCCAGTTCAATGTTAACGCTTATCAATGAACTTTAACTATGACGACAATACATAACAAGAGATTCCCATTATTATTTATTATCCAAATTATACTGCTACTTTATTATTAGCTAAAATATGTTTGATTAAATTAATTTGTTCGGTTCTAACATTATTAAAGTTGCAGGATGATTAGAACTACTTGTTTAATATAAATAATTTGCAACCAAAGAAAACCACGTTGCAACTCTCCTCTCCTTCGACAGGCGGGAAAATTACTAAACTAAAATTTTACCGACGAAAAGTAAATTAGGAAGCCTATTTCATGAAAAGAGAAGATTTATAACAAAATTAATCCAAATCGTCCACATTAGCTGGTTTCAGATCCTGTACGTGCCAAGTTCCAAGTGATTTGCCATCGTTGTCTTCCAGTTCGTACGTGGTTGCACCAAACTTTTTTTAAATTTTGTATGGACCAGTAAATTTCCGAGCAAGTTTAGTTGTAAAAAATTTTGTAGCATCACTCAAAACTTTGTTTTTCTTCCAAACCATTTGTCCGGGTTCGTAAGTAACAGCACGACGTCCCAGGTTAAAAATGCGTCGATTGCGCTCTTGAGCAGATTTTAATTTTTCAGTCACTTCAGCAAACAGTTTTCTACAACCTTCTTCTCTAGTGTCTGTAGAATTTTGGAATTCTTCGTTAAAATTGATATCAAAGTGTTTTCCATTAGAGACATAATCGCGACCAAAGTTTATATAAAACGGCGTGTGTTGGGTAACTTCATGTCTTGCCGTCCTAATTGCACATGCAACTGAAGCTAAGGAAATATCTCAGTGTTTGTGTGTTTATCCGGACATACGAAGCAAGCAATGTTTTTATGACTTTATTTGTTCGTTCGGTTGGATTCACTCGTGGATAGTATAGAGCTGTATATATAATATTAACACCATAGTTATTACACAATTCTTGAAATACTTTAGACTTCATCTGGACTCCATTATCGCAGATAATGTGTTGTGGTGCACCATACACCAAAAATATACCATCTTCTATATTTTTACACAAGGCTTTGGAGTTTGCAGTTCGAATAGGAAATAGAACTACGTACTTAGAAAAGTAATCAGTTACTACTAGAATATGAGCGTACACTTGCGTAGATCTAACTAATGGACCAATAAAATCTAAACTAATTAATTGCCATGACTTAGTTACTTCTGGGCGTTTACCCATTAAACCAGCTGGCGGTTTTTGTTCAATTTTGTGTTCTTGGCATACTAAACAACGATTGACGTAACGAACTACATCGGTTTTCATTTGGGGCCAATAATAACGTAACTTAATTTTCCAAAATGTTTTATAAATTCCCACATGACCAGCTGCAGGAATGTCATGGTGGTCATGTATTATTCTATGACGTTGGTCTTTAGGTACGACAAACTTCCAACAATTAGCATCAGACGACAATTCTGGTATTTCGGGTCGAGTATATTTAAATATAACTTCGTTTTCTACCCTCCACTGAGCAAACTTTTGAGGGTCATTTTTGATTTTTGTGCGGAGTTTTATATATCAGCTATCTTGTGTAGTCGAAAAATCGGAATCGGAATTCTTAGATTCAATAGCATCAGATGATATTGGAACAATACGCGATAATAAGTCTGGAACGACGTTATCTTTCCCTTTGCGATGAACTAGTTCAAAATCATACGGTTGTAAGCGCAATGCCCATTTGGCTAAACGACCTTGCGGATCGCGCAACCGATGCAGCCATGATAAAGAATGATGATCTGTGATCACTGTAAATCGGACACCATCCAGATATTGTCTAAGTTTTTCTACTGCCCAAATTACTGATAAACATTCCCGTTTTGTCGTAGAATATTTACGTTTTTGGGTGGTTAATGAGCGAGAAACATAGCAGATAATATGTTCACCGTCGTCTGAATTTTGCAATAGTACGGCACCAATACCATAAGCTGAAGCGTCTGTCTGCAGTATAAATTTCTTTTTAAAATCGGGACAACATAAAGTAGATGCTGTGACTAAATGCTCTTTCAAAATTTTAAAAGCTTTTCGTTAGACCAACCCCATTTTATGTTTTTCTTAGTGAGATTGGTAAGCGGGGCTACAATTGTCGAAAAGTGTGGCACGAATCTACGATACCAAGATGCTGTACGTAAGAATCGTCTAAGCTTTGCAATATTTTTTGGTGGTAAGATATCAAGGATTGCTCGAACTTTATCACCATCTGGTCGTACATCATGTTGGTCCACTATATACCCTAAGTAGCGTAATTCTGGAAGACAAAATTTGCATTTTTCTAGACTAACCGCTAACCCTGCTTCATGTAAACGATGAAAAACTTTATCGAGTGTTTTTAGATGCGTATCAAAGTCTTGTGATACTATGATGACGTCATCAAGGCAAACTAGGACTGAAGGTTGTAAATCGGCACACAGCGTGTTGTCGATCAATCTTTGCCAAGTACTAGGGGCGTTGGTCAGTCCGAAGGGCATACGGCGAAATTTAAACAGACCTCTGCCCGGGACTGTAAATGCGGTAAAATCGCGTGACGATTCATTTAAGTGGACTTGCCAAAAGGCAAATTTAATATCAATAGTACTAAGATATTTAGCATCTTGTAGTTGATCTAAGATCGCCGACATATACGGAATCGGATACGCGTCTTTGACTGTTACGGCATTCAATTGCCTATAATCTACGCAGAATCGAAAGGATTTGTCCCGCTTTTGAACGAGACATATAGGTGAAGACCACGCGCTTTTGCAAGGTTCTACGATGCCGTCGTCTAACATACGTTTTAATTCAGCGTCAATAATTTCCTGTTTCTTAGGAGAAACCGGATAATACCTTTGTTTTATCGGTTTAGTTCCTGGCAAGACTTCAATAATGTGCTCTGTAATTGTACAACAGCCTAAATTAGTACTCATAAGTGCAAGTTTTTCCGATACTAATTTATTTAATTGCGAATGTTGTTCTGATGTTAAAGTATTTTCACATTGTATAGTTGAAATTTTTACATCCGGCGGGCAATTTGTAAAATGCCATACATCGTCTTTTAAGTTGGGTACGATGCCCATGATTTTCCAAAAATCTATCCCGAGGATTAATTTGTGGTGGAGTTCAAGAACAACCAAAATATTCAACAAATGAGTTTTGCCCTTTAAACTAATAGGCGTCGGTACGTAACCTACACTTTTACATTTATCACCATTGGCTACGGTGCAAGTAATGTTTTCCGGAATTAAAGATAATTGTAACTCTTGAAATAATTTCCAACCAGGAAGTCCTACAACGGATTGTGTCGCTCCACTGTCTAAAAGGGCTAATACTGACACGCCTAAAAATTCTACTCGCAAATACGGTCGTTGGTCACCTTCGGCGTGAGCCAACACGAACTCAAGAATAGCTTTATGTGAAAAATATGATTCGCTTTTAGTATTTTGAATATTTTTATTATCAGATTGGTTTACGTTCGAATTATCATTGGTCGAACAAAGGCGAAAATCGGAGAATCCATGACGACCTACTGGTTTCTCCGACTGAAGTTTAAATGTTTTGAACAGTCTGGACAAGTTCTAGAAGTGAAATTGTGTTTGCCACAACGATAACAAAATATTTGTCTAGGTAGTGGGCAATCTCGATTATTGTAACCTAATTTCTGACAATTCCAACAAGGAGAATTATTACTAGATCCGGGTGTGTAATGGTTTTGATTGAGATAATTTAATTTGAAATTTGTGTCAACCTCTGCTGCACAAGCAGATGCTGATTGCACAAATGCAAAGTCAGGTTCGACACACTGATGTCTTTTACGAGATGGTGGTACATAAGTTTCGGCTCTATATTTTTTTACCTGTAGTTTAAGACACTCGTCTTCTAATTCTTGTAGTGAACGAACAACTGGTAATTGAGTAGAATAACAAGGGGCCAAATTTTGACTAATGATATTTAATTGTACCTCTTCGGACATATTTTCGTATCTACGAAACATGGATGACATGCAAGTTAAATAATCGATAATTGATTCGGAAGGAGCTATCTTCAAGATCGTCTAAAAGTGATAAGATGCCAGTAAATAAATCCGTGCGAATTTTATATAATTCCGGCGATAAATTAGTAACCGGTACAAGATCGATACGCCGTACTAAATGTGCTGTGCGAGCATGTAATGTTTGAACAGACAAATCTTGTTTTTCTTTTGATGCCAACAATTCTTTTAATTTTTGATTTATAATTTTTAATTCGTCTTCGACATTAACCTTATAAACAGATTTTAAAGTACAGTAACCGGACGTTTCTAACTTAATTGCGCGACGAAATAACGATCTCATTTTTTCTAAGGTTTCAGTTGGAGTTACTACTACACCTCTAACTAACAATTCAAAGTTCACCTCATCTTTCTATAAACGCTCTATATCAATTTTGTAGGTTGCCATATTTAGAAAAATAAATATATAAATAAATATTATACAAAAGTTTATGTTAACTACTAATTAGAGCAGCTAATAAAAAAAATTTCAACAGTAGTTATTGTTTACTTCTTAATTTTGTTTTGTAAAAGCGGAAAAAAAGAATTAAAAGATTATAATTCAAATACTCACAAATACAACACTTATATACCTAAACGATTCCTAAAACGAATAGAAAAACAGCTCAAAAAACTATTGGGCGCCAAATAATTATTTGTCACAGTTCAAATTAGAAATCTAATCGGAACCAAACTAATAGTCTCCTTTGGGGAAAACTGATGGCAAATAAATAAGCCACCACTTGGATAATATAAGGTCGGGATTCGTGCAACGTTGCGAAGAACAAGGGCTCTGCAAAGGAGAAAGAAAACCCATAGCACAAAAAGGGCGCCAAGGTCCAGGAGAACAATAAAATAAAGACACTGATGAGTCCAGGGACCTAACGGACTCCTATAGTTTTCCCAGCGCAAAATGCAAGAGCTATGACTTCTAATAGAACACGAATTATAACATTGTATTTATTGTAGATTAACCTAAACAAAAAAAAAACGAGCAATACAATAAGAATGAATATAAACGTTTATGTTTTATAACCTTCCGGTCGACACTTCTGTGTCAGCATTCTATTTATATAATATTTCTAAATTCAATTGTCTATTGATAGCATTGTCGTTCATAATTGGCATGAATTAAAATAGATTAAATTTTATTATTTTAATTTTTGTAGGTGCATATGTTTGTTATGAAATCTCAATATTGTAACGTCCTGTTATCTCTAAATCAGCTAGTGCACATGTAATTCACCCACTTACGTGGTAATTAATATCCCAATTTTTGGTTTGCAACTTGATTTCTAATATTAAATTTTAGGGTTCTTTTTTCTCCCTACGCCTTCTCATTGTGTTTGTTATGCGTATGCTCTACATTCTGTTTGTGCTCCTGCCTCCTTTATCTCAAGAACATTGTTGCACTACCAACTCTATTACTTCTCATTTATTGGCGTTGCCGATCAGCTGTCGTTACTCTGGGTTACCATTCCAGCAGCCTACGACTTCGACGATCTTTGATGTGAGATAACTACGTACTACGTACAGAAGCTAATCCTTGAGTAAGATTATTCCATGTATTTATTGTTTGTTGTTAGTGTTTGTGCTTATTTTGTGTCATTGTGGTATTATTATTTTCTCTTACGAGTACTTAATATTAATAATTTGAGCTATTGCTGTTCTTAGGAAGTACATCTACTTCATTCAAAATTTAGTAATACTGATGTACAAAATTTAATATTTAAAACAAATTTTTAGTATATTTCTAGGCACCCTCTTTACTGCCTAAGGGGATTTATTAAGATTATTAGGAAATATTTCAACAGTATGTTAAGGTATCTAATATTTACACTATTGTTAGAGATTGCTCCCACGAGGTGTATATTTGAAATTGAGATTAGAACACCAAGCACTTCATTTATGGTGCATTTTACGTACTACTACATGCATTCTTGGCCAAGGGTATATGGGTACGTGAGTAATAAGTAACTTTAAAGTGAGTGGGAAATTAAAAGTTTTTTTTCCCTGATATGCACTCGTGCGGGGTTCCTTACGGTAATATTTACAAATTTTGTATTTTCAATGCTTGTGTTAATCATAATTGAGGTAATATTGAAATTCAACTAGTATTTAGAATTTTTGTCATTAATTGTTTTTGTGTTCCGATACGATATTTAGTTTTTTTGGGAAGTTGCGTGTTTTATATTTATGATCTGGAAGGAGGTTTCTTCGAAGTCTGTTGGAACTAGGACTTTAGGTTTCATACGCTCCTTTATTTTTATCAGTTCCTGGCGCCTTGGCATTCCCTGTCCAGGCTCTGATTCAATACTAACCTTTATTAATATAATCTGTGCAGTACATTTTCTGATCTACCCTGAATTAGAGTCTCACCCTGACTAAGCCGGAGCAAAAGTTGTCACCACCCCCAACCCAAAAGCCGCTAACTAAGCACTTTTCTAGTGGCCGTTAACTTGACTAGAATTTTCCGTGACAGTTTGTAGCGAGAGCTTGGTGTGAAACCACACAAAAAAAATAAGATTAAAGACAAACACAACAAGACCTCGTACAAATAATTATTGATTAAAATTTAATAAGGATACGCACGCGCGAAGGCGTCAAATAATTAATTTTGAAAATCACCAAGGCGAGATACGCAAAACAATTCATTGAAAGGACTAATTTGGTACCTATCACGCGACGTGGATCCACCTCGGCGCATAAGCAATTTTTATCGAGTGATAATAAATTCAAAATTCAATGACGCGATCGGCGGACGTTAACAAACCTGTTATAAATGGTAGGTTAATAATACTAATAATATTATTTAAGTTAAATACGGCGATAACAATTTTAAGCACTATTAATGTACTCTAAAATATAACCAATGACCACTTAATTAATTACAATTATTTATAAACAAAAAAAAATACATAGATAAAACTCTTAATATTCACATATATTTTGAATCGGATTCCAGACTAGATAAACTTAGAAAACTTTTTTTTAAATAGTAGTGTAAAACGGGATTCAGCTTAGCATACCAGTAACATCATTGCCAATCGAAAACGTAAACAAGAAGATAAGAAAACAAAACCCTGTAATAAATTACATATTAATTGAGTGGAAAAACTAGATCATAAAACGTACCGCAGGTAGCGAAATACGATTCCTACGGGTTGATATACAGAGAAATTAATCTACTAATCACAACAAGTAGACAATCAAAATTGAGCACTAAAATAATATAGAAATTATGGACGGGCAAAGTGCAAAACATGACTTACCTGTAGTATTGGCAAGGTTATAAATCCGCACAGCGCGAAATCTTTACTAATGGGAATCAACAAATCTCACCAACATACCACACTACCCCAATAGTAATTTAAGATAATAGTCGACGTGCTAAATCCGCAAACGCGTAACAAATGCAGCAACGACTTTACCTTGCCAGTAGTTGATACCAAAAAGAAAGAAAATTGTATATATGAAATTAACTGTTAAGATTTATCAAGAATAACAAACGTGTTCTCCAGTTCAATGTTAACGCTTATCAATGAACTTTAACTAAGACGACAATACATAACAAAAGATTCTTATTATTATTTATTATCCAAATTATACTGCTACTTTATTATTAGCTAAAATATGTTTGATTAAATTAATTTGTTCGGTTCTAACATTATTAAAGTTGCAGGATGATTAGAACTACTTGTTTAATAGAAATAATTTGCAACCAAAGAAAACGACGTTGCAAGGTATTTTTTCTGCTCCATGAGACTTTAGTATAAAACCTGTAGCAACTAATTAAAGAGCAGAACAAAGTACAGCATTTAACATTAAATCCTAAATACCACATTATAATTGAAGATGCTACTTAAGATCTATGATTTTTGCGTTTATATAATTGATTATTCGCTTCTTAGATTAAAAATACTTCAATTTGCGATTGTACTTGTTAATTTATAACTTTTTATTTAAACATTATCGACTTAGATTTGTTAAACTATTGTTTTAGTATTTTAGATCAAAAGGAATATGGCACGGTATTGTTTAAAAAATTAAAGTATAATTTAAAACGGCACCTGGTATTCCGAAATTCTACATCCTCACTAGACTATTTAAAAATCATCCCAAATCAGGTAAGAGTTAATTGTCGTCCAACTAAAACTTCGAATTATATTAAAATGCCTTGTCTTTTCAAGGGGTTTTAACGAAACCCTCAAATTGGTTTTCAGAATACAAAACATTTTGACTTTCCCACTATCTTAGAAAAATAAACTCTACTTTGTGGTTTGATTTTTCTAAACAGCTTACAAACGTCAATTTATTGTGCTCGTGCTGGTTTCCTTTATGTACGGCTAATAGGCACACTCTTCAGTTCAACCCTCAGAAACTACAAAGAAATTAATATTTGGGGTGGTTCATCAACGTCAAGTTGTTCTTTTATTTGGATGTCATAACGTCAACAGGATCTATTGTAATCTGTGTTGAAGATCGTCAAGCAAAAACAGCAATCTGTCAGTACATGGCGCCTCATTCACCCCGTAAAACTGTCTAGGAATTGTCTATTGAATGCTCGTCGCATACCTTCCCATTGAAAAGTATCTCAGGTAATTTAAGAGAGCATTATAACGGACCTTTTGCTCTTGTCACAGGAAATTGGTTTATTGTTGTGCTAAAACGACTGTCTGGGGTTTAAAACTAAAGCTGTACAATTTACCTAGAAATATTGCAATTGTATTAAATTATGGAACTATTAATAAAAAAGCTTCTGATCTGTCTTTAAATAAAGGTTATTTTTACCATTGCTGAACATCAAGATACTTTAATTAAAAGTAATGTTGAGTTTTAACACATAGTTTAAAATAAATAAGGAATGATCCAAAATACATACAAGATATAATTTTATAGAAAACAAGGGTTTTTAATTAATAATTATAGGTTTCTTATTCATTCATAAAGTATGCAGTATAAGGTTCTGTATGGAAGAGTATATCGGGTAAATGGCTTTCCGCGGCTTTGCTGACACACGCACTTTTTTATCGAAATCTTTTGTCACCGTTTTGCATAAAATGTGACCGAATACAAAGCTCAGTTTTGTCCTTCAAGGTGCGGGTGTTTGTGGGCTTGTTGGTATAAACCTTATACTTTAAAAAACCCTAAAGAAAAAGTCCAACGCTGTTGTCACTTTCCTAAACATTATTTTAATTCCGAAAAATAGGTATCCACTTGTTGCTGTTCCATAATCAATTCAGCGAACTCTTTTGGTTGTGTGTGGTCAGTAAGCTTCAGCTTTTGAGTAGTTGAATTTTGTAAGCATAAAGACGTAAATTTTTTTTGAGAATACTCCATAGCTTCTCGAAATGCCCAATTCTTGATTATGGCGCCGAATTAGTGTTCCTGAAACGTTAGCAACTCTCTCAGGAATTGCTGGAATGTTTTGAGTTGGACGACTTGCTGAAGAACGGTCAGAATGTATAAGATCACTAATTAATCCAGTCTTCTCGAGTTTTTTAAGTAATATCTGGATTGTTAATGTTGTTAAATCACTACTCCGACTACATTTTGTACGAAAATTGTGAACTGTAGCTGCCAAGCCTTCATTATTTTTAAAATAATACAATAATACAACAATGAAAACGTGATGTTCTTTCGTGTAGCGCTCTATTTTTAATAGATATAAAATATCAGCTAACCCGCTGCCCTTTTTTACTCTTTGGCAACGCTTTACAGCACAAAATCTTGCGTGAATTCTATGACACTTTATATATGTGTACCTGTTAAATATTACATCTTTGCTACTCCTGTCCTGATGAGCCCCAATAAGGGCGAAACGCGTCGACAGAATGCCCTTGTGGCTAATATTGAGTCACTCACCATTAAATTTCGTTCTATGATATATATATATATATATATATATATATATATATATATATATATATATATACATTCAGTGGTGTTCCTCTTCTGCTATGCAAACTATTTCTATATTTGAAATTAATTTCTAGATATAAAATTCGCCAAAAATTTACAAGAGACGTTTTCCGATGGAAGCTTTAATTTTGCGTCATCATTATCATCATTAAGTCTTCAGTCCCGGAACTAGTTAGACGCATACCTCCATTGTTTACTATTTTGAGTTAACCTATACATGTCCCTGAAATTCCCACAGTCTGCATCTCTCCCTAACTGCTTGCAATAGTCTGATTTCTGTCTACATTTACCTCTCTTTTTTCCTAAATGTGCTTGTAATATAGCCCGCACTATTTCTCAAAAATAACTTAGAGCGTATCCTATCTTTCTATGTCTCGTATTATTTTTTGTTTTTCACAGATATCTTTATTCCCATACAATTTCAATAACGTATTTGTTATTAACTTTATCAGTTCATGCTGTGTTGCGTGCCGAAAATTTCGACACTAGACATTTTTAAATAAGTGTTATTATGCGGGAATTTCGCGCCATAAATTTAAAAGACTCGTTGCGCGTATTTCCGTCACTTCAGAAGTGCATTGCGCGAATTTCCGCGCCAACGCGTGTGGACGAAGGAGTAGTGGGAAAATTTCAGGAAAGACGCGTGAGGACTGGCCTTTGAAACGTGAAGAAGAGTGGTTGGTCTGGTATTTTATCGTATCTTTTTATTATGTAGATTCCCTTTTGCCTTTTTTGATTATCGTTTCCCAAACCCGTTCCTTATCATACCTCTACATAGGAAGAAGACGACCGAATTTGGAAGCAACTTGGCTTAGGAGATCCACAACCTAAGAACCCTCATGAAGTGATCCGGATGCAAGCCGCCGCCATCATGAAATAATCCTGAAGGAAGCCACGAGCCGCCATCAGGAAGTATTTCTGAAAGAAGCTTTACATGTTCACGTAAGTACCCCTTAGGGGTCATGTAAAATTTGCGTATATTAAGAATTTATTGTAATAATTTGCATATTGTGTGATGTCATTGACAATTGGCGCGTTAATCTCCACATTAGGTAATATTGTTACCAACTGTCATTTGTTTCACATGTGCCGCGTTTACGGGAATGTAATAGCTGTCATCATCATACATCTGAGCATAACATTCCAAAAGGCTTCTTCCTTTTCCTATCTGCTTCTCCCACTGTCCCTATTTCGTAGACTTACTGTACAGTGCTCCACACATATGCTTCTAACATTTTTGGTCCTTGTTTCTGTTTGTTGTCTTGAAACGTAGCCGGTGTTTTTCCTTGTTAGATTCAATTCGGTTCCCCTTCTATTGTTTTGTAAATATAAACCCTATTTCACCCATATTCAGTGGTATGTGAAGGAGGTTAAGCAGCCTGTGGCTGCCAAGATCCCACAACACTTGAACATTTGCCGAATTAATAGTTTTCTATTAAATCCCTCCGCACAATCAAGATTAGTTGAAAATATTGCAAAACCAACACCTGTAGTTGTTTATAATAATTATCAAGTTTAAATGCAATAATTTTTTCGTCATTAGGTTTTCCGTCTTGGAACTGGTTAGTAGTGTACTTTCACTGATTTCCATTCTGAACTAACCTACATGGTTCCCTGCCATTCCTACAGTCTAGATACAGCTTGCTTACCCTTCTATAGTTTTCTAAATACATGCCCTATTTCAGCGATATTCTGTGGTATGTGAAGGGGGTTAGGCAGTCTGCGGCTACCAAGATTCCCCAACACAGACATTTGCCGAATTAATTGTTTTCCAGTAAATTCTCTCACACAATTAACAAAAGTTGAGAATATAGTAAAACCAATATCATCAGGTTTAAATACAATTATTTTGTTTTTTCGTCAAAAGGTTTCCGTCTTGGCACTAGTTGAACGCGTAGTTCCATTAATTTCTATCTTGAGCTAGCCTACACATTTCCCTAATGTTATCACAACCTTCGTCTTTGACTATTTGTGTGCGATAGACTAACCTAGGTCTCCATTTACCTCTCTTTTTTCCTATCTCTGCTTATAATATATTCCGCACTATTCCCTCATACCTTAGTATGTGACTTATCATTCTATCTTTCCTATTTTTACTGTTTTTCACATATTTCTTTCTACCATCTCTAGAACTTCTTTGTTTTTATATGTCTGTCCATGATATCTCCATCATACTTCTGTAGCACCACAGTTCAAAGGTTTCTGTCTTTTTCCTATCCGCTTCTCCTACTGTCCAAGTTTCACATCCGAACAGTGCTGTGCTCTACACATTTGCTTTTACCAATTTTTACCTTGGTTCTGTGTGTGTTGTCTTTGACCATAGTAATTGCTTTTTCTTGTTAAATGTAGCACGACCTTGTGTTTAATCTTTGTTTCATATGTTTGTGCTTTTTTTATCTTGCGTTATTTGTCTTCCTAGATAGCAAAAATCCTAAACCACTGGTGACTTCTCGTTTCCTATTTGAATTCTAGTTTTCGATTTATTTTCCCCTCCTTTACATACTAGTACTTTAGTTTTATTTTTGTTAATTTTCATACCGTATCTCTGTGTTAGAACTGTTTTCATTTCATTATAAGCTGCTTCTAATCCTTCCTAGCTATATGCTAATATCGCTATATCATCTGCAAATCTAAACATATCAATCTTTTGTCCCTGCATTTAACAGTATTCATGGCTTCTTCGATGTACAAGTTAAAAATTAATGGATATAGGGCCCATCCTTCTCTCACTCCTTTCCTAATATCTACTTCTCTACGTTCCTGCTCTAATTCAATTACAGCTATTTGCTCTCTATATAAGCTACGTACTATCCGTCTATCATGAAAACTCATTTCAATCTTTTTTTAGTACTTCGAACATTTTTTTCTATTTTACATTGTCGAATGATGTTTCCAGATCTACGACCCCTATATACACACTTTCTCATTTTTCTATTATCTTCTCCATTATCACTCTCGGAACTAAAATAGCCCCTCCCGTGTTCCCGTTTCGCCTATACCCAAATTGATCTTCTCCTAGGACTTCTTAGGCTCGTTTTTTCATTCGTTTTTTTACAATTCTAGTTAATATTTTTGACACGTGAGCTGTCAAAATTGTTGTTCGAAAATTTTCACATCTATCCAAGCCTCTCCTTTTTAGTATAGTGACTATAATGTTTCGTTTGAAATCTTTGGATGTTTCGTCTACCTCATACATATAGCTTACAAGTTGGAAGAGACAGTTTTATATCCCGAAAATTCATTCTAATTAGTTTGTATGCTTCGTCTGTCTTTCCTATTTCCATCTTAGTTAGTAGCTTTTTGCACTTTTCATCTATCCATTGCTCTATAGCTTTCCTGCATTTACAAATAATTTCCCATTTTATGGCTTTATATCTCTGTTTTCCAGCTTCGTCTGGTTGGTTTTTGTATTTTTGTTTTTCTTCTTTTAAATTCAGGATATCCTTTGTTATCCATGGTTTTCTTTTTTTTGTGTACATCTCAGAATGTGTTTGGCCGCCATGTGAATGCGGATTAATTAACGAGCTTATTGAGCGTTGCTAATGGATGTTTGATTGTAAAGGACCACCAAATATGACTTTGGATGCAATTAATTATTCAAATGTTTATGTAAGTGATTGAGCACTTACTGAGCGTTGGTTCTATGACGAACTTACTGCGAAAACTTGTTGCTAGTCGAAAATGCACATGTTCACTCGACGGCCGCTGGACGAACAGCCCCTTGTATGATAAAATGATGCGCGCCAAACGAGTTTCTATTACACGCACACACTATGGTTCCTTATTGTTGAAGGATAACTTAGGTAAAAGGGTTTAGGGACGAAACACCATGTCTAAGCTGGATTTAATGTTACTCCATTTTGTATCTATCTCCTTAGTACCAGAAATTTTCACGATATCTTTCATCAATTCATTTGATTTTTTTTCAAATCTTTTGTAGATATCTTTATCTTGTAATTTCTCAAAGTTCAAGTTTTTTTTGGTCCCTTTTTCTTAAATTTTTGAATTTGAAAGCGGTCTTCGTAAATACAATGCTGTGGTCAGTGTCTATATCTGCTTCTGGGTAGTTTCTACAATCTTATACTTGATTCCTAAACCGTTGTCTAACCAGAATGTAATCTATTTGATATCTTCCTCTATCTCCTGGCATCTTCCACGTGTATCGTCTTCTAGCATGATGCTGAAATAATGTGTTTGTGATTGTTAAATTGTTTTTGTCGCAAAATTCTGCCAGCTTATCTCCTCTGTCTTTTCTTGTGCCTAAATCAAATATACCTACTACCGCTCCTTTCCTAGCCTCACCTACCACTGCGTTAAAATCTCCCGTAATTATTAAATTTGCATGCCCTTTTACGTATCTTACTATGTCTTCGATATTGTTCTAGATCGCCTCTATCTCTTCATTACTGGTTTAGATTCTAATATAACCATGAGTTCTCTTTTGTTCTTTTGTAGGAACTTTTCTACACAGTGTCCCATCTTTTTTTTATAACTATCCTTACACCCGAATTTCCTTCTTCTAATCCTGTGTGAATTACCCTAAAGTCTTCGCTCCAAAAATTCTCTTCCTGGCCACCGAACTTCACTGATCCCTACTATGTTTAATGCTAACATATGTATTTCAATTTTCAAGTTCTCTAGCTTACCTACTTGCTTCATATTTTTGACATTCCACACTCCCGCTCCCAGAATGTTCGCGACTCTTTTTTATACTTTCCGATCACATCCCCGATGTAGTCCCCTCCCGGAGATCTAAATGACGGACTATTTTAACTCCGAATTTTTTACCCCAGAGTTTAATAACGGTTTAAGTACGCTGTGTGCTGGAGAGGGGGGAGGTATGTGGTGGTTTCCCGTTGCCTTTCACATCGCAGTAGTGTGTCTTAGAATAACATTCCAACTCCTATGGTCTCTGTCACTCTAAGTACCGAGAGAACTGCTGCCCTCTTTCGAGGACCTGTGTTAGTTTAATTCATCACTAGAGACCCTATCTATTTGGTTAAACCTGTAGTTCGGCTTTTTAGATCACTGAAACGCTCAAGCCGTTCTACCTGTTCTAGTATTCTAGAACTTCTTCATATGTATCTTACCATAAATAATTTTCTGATTTCAAGGTTTGAATTCATTGTTTTAATTATACTATAGAGTTAAAATGGTCTTCCGTGTTCTCATGTTTTGCCTAAACCAAAAATGGTATTGTACTAGAATTTCTTCAGCTCATTCCTCCATCTATCCTTGTACAATTCTAGACAATATTTTTGATTCATGTCCTGTCAAACTGATCCTCGAAAATTTTCACATCTATCCGCGTCTCTCTTTTTTGGTACAATGAATATGCTGTTGCAATTGAAATCTTTGGGTGTCCCACCTGTCTGATACATATAGCTTACAAATTGGAGAGACGTTCGGCTACTGCTTGTCCAGCGGTTTTTCCAGTTTCTGCTTCTATCTTATCTATGCTCAGAGCCTTATTATTTTTCAGGCTTTAATGCTATTTAACCTGTTTTTCTGTTGCCGTCTTAGTTTGTACCTTTTTGCAGTCTTCTTTAGCTTTCCTGCATTATGAATAGTTCCCATTTTATGACTTTGTGTTTTCCTTTCCGTGCTTCGTCTGGTCCTTTTTTGAATTTTCGCTTTTCTTATATTAAATTTATAATATCCTTTTTCAGTCTTTTTGTTAACATCCTAGAATATTTCTTGCCGCAAGGTTTAAATTGGATTTAATCTTATATCATTCTATTTATACTTTCTTAGTATCAGAAAATTTCCCGACGTCTTTTTTTTCAAATCTTTTGTGGGTATCTTTATCTTTGAGTTTCTCAAGATCATAATGCATTTTTCGTTTCTTTTTTTCAATATTTTTAAATTAAGGTGTGGCTTTCATAATTCTTATGTTGCTGTCCGTGTCTATATCTGCTACTGAGTAGCTTCTAGTCTTTTACTTGATTCCTGAACCGTTGTGTAACAAAAATGTAATCTATTTGATTATCTCTATGTCTTCTGGCATTTTCCACATGACAATAATGTATAGAATTTAAAAAGTATTTCATTGCTTTTCAAAATATCCCTTTTTACAATCTATACATTTTTAATTCGAATAAAACAAGTATTCAAACATTTTTCCGTTCGAAAAAGTACTATGAATTCCATTTTAGACTATTCTTACATTTTCGGCTCAATATTATTTTCAATTTTTTTTTAATAATGAAATAAATTGTACTGAGAAAATAATTGCAATACGATTTTAAACTTTAAATATAGAAATTTAAAATTATAATAATATTGAGCAAACCTTTGTATACGTTCTCTTCGATATTTATCGCTTTCCTGACGTTGAACTTACCATATCAAATTGGTGGCTAATAGTTAGTCATCTGAAGAAAAATTATTTTGAGAATGTTGTTTTCATATTTTTGTTTTATATTATACTTATTTTCGCAACTCCAGTGGGTCGCGTAAAATTATTAAGTGGGTCATTCGGCGACATTTACATTTGATTTTCTAGTGCTCCACGCGAAGGTATTACATTGACTACGAAGCGTATTCTTTCCAGGTAACTTTTTATTTTGCGGAACTCTTGCTGTTCTAAGCAAGACAGGCATCTTTAGCGTGTGTAACAACGCTCGCATACGGGGTCTACATTTTACCTCTCATCCGAACAAGGGCGTATTTCTGTGAAAAATTTTTGCCTGACATTTTTCAAGCGGACCGTACAGAAATTCGAGCCCCCGACTTTGGGATCAGAAGTTCTACGCAAACCAGTCTTATCTACGGAGCCACCCATTCGGTGACTCGCAGGTCATAGGTCGCCGACGCCTGATTTGAACCTTCTAAGATCCAAATAAGTACGGTTCTGAAAATTGGAGAAAATGCAACATGTATCAAATTGAAAATACACTAATACAAAAATAATGCAGGAAAAGTGTGTATTTCTCAATACGTATAATATTACAGGTAACGAGAAATTACAGATCTAAATAAGATACCATACGTAAATTATTAAATACGTTATTAACAAAGACAAGTTTCTCATGGTAGTGCAAATTAATTTGTATTCAACATATTATGCAAATATTCCTTGACATGCAATTGATTTAATACCAACATTATTTAACTATAAACTTGATAAGGTTAACGACACCTGTTAATTATACCAGTTCGATTACGAATTCCTTCTGAAAGAAATTTTGCATAAATTTTTATAGATTTTGCATATTGTTTAGTATACAAAGTATTCGAAGATAAAATGCCGAAAAATCTGAAGCCCATGCAATATTTATTTAGATGTTAGATTTCGCCCGACAATATAATATATCTAAAATAATGATCCAAAGTGGTTTCTACGGAACCCAGGAGTCTTTGCGACCGCTAAGGGGTGTGTGGCAAATGAAAATTAATTGTGGGTGCGTGGATAAGGTCGGCTTCTGTAAAAGGTTTAATAAATAAAGTATATTAATTCTAGCTCATTTTTATTGTTAGGAAATTAGAATAAATAGCAGTATTGTTTTTTATACTGGTACAATAGCGACCACTACAAGTATTTTTAAATACAAACGATACTTTCTTGCTTATTAAATTTATTTAAGCACAGTTATATCACCAACATTAAGTCTTCGGTCCTATAAGCAACTGGTTGGACGCGTACGTCCATTGTCTCCTATTCTAACTAAACTCCATATTTCCCTGAAATTCCCACATCCTGCATCTTTCATTATGTGTGCAATAGTCTAACCTAGGTCTGCCACTACTTCTGTTTTTCTTTTCTCTGCTTCTAATATATCCCGCACTATTTCCTCATGCCTTAGTATGTGTCCTATTATTCTATCCCCTATTTTTTTAATGTTTTCCACATATTTTTTTCTTCTACTATTTCTAGAACCTCTTTGTTCTAACTTTGTCTGTTCATGATATATTCATCATACGTCTGTAGCATCATATTTCAAAGGCTTGTTTTCCTATCCGTTTCTCGTACTGTACACGTTTCACAGTCGTATACTTCTGTGCTTCGCACGTATGCCTTCATCAACCTTTCCTTGTTTCGGTTTGTCATCTTTGAACGTAGTAGTTGTTTTTTTTGTTAATTGCAGCACGGCCTTGTGCTAGTCTTCATGTCTGAGTTAGCCCATACATTTCCCTGAAATGACCTAGGTCTACCTTTACCTCTTTTTTTTCCTATCTCAGGTTCTAATATATTCTGCACTATTCCCTGATGCCTTAGTATTTTTACTGTTTTCCACATATTTCTTTCTTCTCCTGCCATTTCTAGAACCTCTTTGATTTAAACTTTGTCTGCCCATAATATCTTCATCATACGCCTGTAGCATCACATTTCAAAGGCTTCTATTGTTTTTCCACTCGCTTCTCCTATTGTCCAAGTTTCACAGCCGTATACAGTGCTGTGATCCACACATATGCTTTCGGCAATGTTTTCCTTGTTTCTATGTTTGTTTTTTTACCATTTCGTTATTTCGCTTCCTAGGTAGCAGAAATCCGTAATCTCTTGTAAATTCTGGTTTTTGACTTATTTACCCCTCCTTTACATATTAGTACCCTACTTTTATTTTTGTTAATTTTCATACCGTACCTTTCTGTTAGAAGTTTCCATTTCTTTAAGAGCTGCTTCCAACTCTTCCTTGCTAGATGCTAATAGCGCTATATCATCTTTTGTCCATGCGTAATAATTCCAAATGTCTTCCTGCATTTGACAATGTTCGTTGCTTCTTCGATGTACAAGTTAAAAATTAACAGAGATAGGACATATCCCTGTCTTACCCCTTTCCTAATATTTACTCCTCTATGTTCCTGCTCTAATTCTATTACCGCTGTTTGCTCTTTGTATAAGCTATGTTCTATCCGTATATCCCTAAAACTCATTCCAATCTTTTTGAGTATTTCAAACATTTTCTTCTTCAGCCACAATAGGAACCGTCCTTAACAATAGTAGATAACGAAACAGGATCAGGTAAAACTTTGACGAGAACAGCAATGGGCATCATAGTTACGAGTTTACTAACTTCCACAGAACCTTCTGTATCCGTATTAGAAATTATCTTCACTTCAGCTACGGCTGTTATTGCAGACACGACAGAAATTTCTTGAGTCGAAGCATTTAACAAAGCGGGAACAAACTCTTGAGAAGCCAGTTGCAAGTCACTAATTCGAAGCATGGGTTGCGATGGTGGTCGAGACACAATTGGCGGTGAGAGTGAATACGTAGGATCCCTTTGATCATAGTTGACACACGTTATCGGGTTAGCAGAAATATATGACAAAGTAGGAGTAACAAGAAAAGAAAGGTTAGGTCGATTGACTAGTGTAGAACCGCTAGATATAGGATTAGGCTCGCGGAATGGGACCTAAAGAGCTGCCGTAGCACCTGATTTATAAGCAAGGTCTGGTTTCAACAAATGAGAAGTAGTGCTGGAAGGTGGTGGTCGAAAAGTGTCTCCAAAATACTTGTTAAGTTCTAATCTTTTCCCTAAGGATAGTAGTTGGGAAATAGAAGTAAGGTCTATTAGTGCTAATGCAGACGGGGCTAGGTTGCGTCGCATAATTTCCAATTGTTGAATTTCCGATAAGGGAGTGGGTAGGCGTAAGAGTAAGCTTTGCATTGTTGCCACGTATAAGCCAATGGTTTCGGTAGGACCCATAGCTCGAGAATTTATTTCGTTTAATAGGCGTTTATTATAATCCACGGGTAGGAATTCGGCTTTTAATAAAGTAACGTTTTCCCAACATTTGAAGGAGCGCTATTATGCTCGTTAAAGAATTAAAGCCTTTCCGGTAAGTAATTCCGGATTAAAAGGAAAAAGTTGCTGAGCAGAAACATTACGCGAAACGCAGAGTTTCTTAATACGAATCAAGAATTCCGGTAGCGATCCATCACCTGAGAAAGAGACATTCAGTTTAGCGAGCGGGTATTCTTTAGTAGGGGTCATAGTAAGGGCAATAGTAGAGGTGTTCAATTCTTCCTCGGAATCAGACGACAGATAAGGAACTTCCCCGTTAACGGTGGCAGCTTCAGTAAGAGTTTGTGGGCTGGACAAAGGTTGTTGAGTAAAATAAGCAAAAGTTACACGTTTGAACTTTCTAACCGTCGCCTCAACATCCGAACGAATGACCCGTAAAGCAAATAATAATTTATTTTTTGTAAGTGCTTCCTCAGAGCTAACCCCTATCAACTTACAACGTCGCTGAATGTTGTAGCAGTATAAAATCATGCTAGTATCACTATAGGTAGGCAACCCTAATTACGTGCGTATACATCTATGGTAGTATAAATTTCTTTTGCAAATAAAACCAGATAGAACGGAGTAGGGATTCGAGGTCCGACGGCGATACTCGGGGCCATCGTGGTTTTTCTGGTTCTTGTTGAGTTAAACTCGCAAGCAAGATGATGTGTCGAAAAATCGTTTTGATAATGATAATTCTTGCGAAGAAGCGAGTTCGTCTGAAAATGTTTATTTAAGAAACTTACAGCAGGCTAGTGGTAAGAGAGCTTTCTTTTAAATAAAATTTGGCTAATGAGGTATTACAAATTTTAGCTGTTAAGTACGATCGAAATAAATATAATTAAAGACTGATGCAGCAAATTGGACTTGAGTAATGGAATCTATTATGAAGAAGAAATATTCGAATTTAATTTAACACGCGTGACGAAATTACAAGTGCAAGATGGAGAGCAAGGGTTGATGCTACACTTTCATTGTTCATAGCAAGGGTCAAATCGAGTCAAGGACGCAGCTGTCGGTTAGGTTGGCTGTTGGCAGTCAGATGACATTGTTTTCCTACAAGTTGTAACTGGGTAATTATACTTTCTTATCGGATCGGGTTTGGAACAAAACTTTTAGTTTAAACAAAGAGTAAATACTATAAATTTTATTTGTAAAACATTCCTGGACGTTTTAAAGTTAATTTTTTTAAATTGTTAGAAAGTCAATTGATGCCTGCGAAGTCCGCAGTCACTCGACATTAAATTTGATCTATAATTGACCTTTACCTCAATCTAATTTCACTTGTATAATATAGCACCTTTGCAGAATGTGCTTAGTACACATTTGGTGTATTAATAAAACAGTGTAACACTGATAAGGTTATGAGCTCAAACACTTATCGGCGCATTTGATTTATTTGTAAAAGATTTAACGTAATTTAATTCTTTATTAATTGATATAAAAGTTGGGACTTATGAAAGTTTAAGTCGCCTTGTATATAATTTTGTTAATTGAATTGTTTTATTAATTGATATAAATTTGGACTTATGAAAGTTTAAGTCGCCTTGTATATAGTTTTGTTACTTGAATTGTTTTATTAAGGAACTAAGTCGAATCATGCTTTTTTTTTATGGTACATATTTTTTTGTACCTATATTACCTAAAAGAAACATTAGAACTACTTTGCTTTACAATTGTTTTATTTATTGAACTGGTGTGCATTAAATGGTACACTACTGTGTTAAGCTATACCGGTCAGCCCACCCCTGAGGAAGTTATTAGATGTTTCATGCTCTTAAATGATTATAGCTTAGGCTATGTGTTTGTGGTAAGCAAAATTTAGTGTTTTGTTTAGATTCTGCCATACTTGAGGAGACGGAGTTTGCAGCCAGTGCATCAGTCCCGAGGTAATTGGTATAATTCTACTCCCTTACAGATAGGTGCAACAAGGAGCAGGGTTAGTAGGTTAGTAGGGTCATAGTAAGGGCAATAGTAGAGGTGTTCAATTCTTCCTCGGAATCAGACGACAGATAAGGAACTTCCCCGTTAACGGTGGCAGCTTCAGTAAGAGTTTGTGGGCTGGACAAAGGTTGTTGAGTAAAATAAGCAAAAGTAACACGTTTGAACTTTCTAACCGTCGCCTCAACATCCGAACGAATGACCTGTAAAGCAAATAATAATTTATTTTTTGTAAGTGCTTCCTCCTCAGAGCTAACCCCTATCAACTTACAACGTCGCTGAATGTGTACCCACAAGGAGCGTAAACGGGTAAACTTATTATCAGTAACATCCCCAGTAAGGTCGTCAGAAGACGGTCCAAGTTCAGTAAGCACGCGTTTAACAGCCTTATGTTCCTCTGCAAACGTAGCAGTATAAAGGCTAGGAGTTTCCACTTAAATCGCGTTGCGGATGGTTTTACGCAACCCTTCCACTTTAATGTCAAAGTCAAATTCTCGAAAAGATAATTCATAGTGAAGTTCCAGTTTTAACAGCCTATTTACATCTAAACCTCACGTAACCATTGTGACAAAAGAAATACACACTGTATATGAGTAACGCAAAATCACCAATCTCACCCTAATCAACTAGAAAATATCAGACGTGAATCAAAGCAGAACGATTTTCTTCAATACGAAGGTAACTTAAGGAATTCAATTTGAGAAGGAGTACTAATTGTAAAAGAATAAAGTCAATAAAATCAGAAATTGGGCGCCAGAGTTTTCAAGGGGTCTAGAATCACCAGTAAAAACAAAAGTCTGGTAATCCGAAAAAAAATAGAGGCAATGGTAGAGGGTTTCGGTATAACCAAGGAACAAACAACTAAATCAGAATACTAGGGCGTACTTACAAATTAATAGAGAAGGTTATGTAGTGCCGAGGAAACCTAGGTTTAAAATAAACGGACAGGCGAAACATAAACAAAAATCCAAACGGGTATAGTGGACAGGGCGAATAGTTGCGTCTACAAATAACATTAAGGAAATCAACGCCGAAAAAGAATAGAATCTAAGCTAACAAAAAAAGGGGCAAAAGTTTCCTAAAACAAAATCGGGGCCAAAGTTACTCAAAACAAAATCGAAGCCCCTTGCCAGGGCGTCGAAATTTATGCTACGTACCTAGACATAGTCGAAAGAAACGTAGAAATACCAGCCTAACTACCAAACGCGGAGAGGCGGGGATTCACATAAATACCAAAAAGCACATCGTCCACGATTTTCTATTAACAACAAGAATAAATAAAGGATTCTAAACAAACAAGCAAAAGAAATAAATTAAGAGTTACTATTTTAAAAAAAACAAACAATTATGTTATACGGACAATATAGTAATTTAGATACGAAATGCGCATCTCGTAGTTTACGTAAAAAACTAATCAGTAAAGAAAATAAACGTGTGAGAGCTTTTGTCAAACGTTTTTAAAATTGTGCATAATACCTGTTGAAAAATAAACTAATCAGTAAAGAAAATAAACATGTGCGTTCTTTTGACAAGCATGTTTAAAAATGGTACATCGCACCTGAAGAGCGATTTTAATATAAGGTGACCAGACGTTCCGGTTTTGGCGGGACAGTCCCGCGACGTTTTTCAAAAGTCCCGACTTTTAGAATTAAGTGTGGACATCAGAATAATCAAAATTAAGTGTTGATACTTTGAAAGTCATTTTATGTGCCAAATATAATTTGACAAATTCTTGTGAAGATTTTTACAATATTTTAAAAAATGACAACAATCTACTGAAACAAATTCACTCAAATAAAAAATATGTTAAGGAATAAAATATTATACATTTTTTTATATTTATAAATTGTACTTATGTTAAAAATAAAAAATATTACGATATTATTTTTATTCTGTATGAAAATTTTTGTTGATACCCCCCCCCCTTCAGAGTTGTCACGCTTTGCCCATCTAAAAATCTGGTCACCTTATTTTAATATCGATTCGTAGCACCAACCAATAGTCCTATAGTTTCACGTTTCTTGTCATGTAACTACACCAAACGCTGATAAGGAATACTCCCTTGATATAAGCAAAAAGAAAACAAGTTATATACTTGCACGTGTGGGGATACTTAGCTTGTACGCTATCCTGAGTGAATCAGCACAGTATCACTACGGTAGTCGGGATCCATTTACCCTGTTACCTAACAGCTCCAGCGATCTACAAGTAAAGGCATTTGGTCTGTGGCAAAGAACAGTCGGGCCTACATAAAAAAACCAATTTGGTCCACAGTTAAGAGCGAAGCTCCCAAGATACCCGTCGAACAAAAAAGTGCTTTGCTCTTGAAGTACTAGGACGAGTAATGTAGAAAAATATCTCAACACCCAAGCTGGAGAATCAAATTGAAATATTCGTTTTATAACAAGAATTCGAACTTCAATCCTCGCGTTATCAAAGGTGATTAGAACTTGAAACACGGGTTATCCAATAGTCCGATACCTCATTTCGACAAGTACCTAGGTCGTTGTAATCAGGAAGTATACGTATATGCTATCAGAATAGTAAGCCCGCGCACAGCTAAAATAAGGTACTGACTATCGAATTTAATATTGGGTTTTTTTATTTGGTAACGTAAATAGATTGAAATGCAAATTATTAGGAAGTGTACTATTGTAACGCGATAAAAGATGCACGAGGATGTTTTAAAGATTTAAGCGGACTCTATTCGAATGAATGACTCATTGCTAGAAAAGGATGTATTATTTTTTTTGATCAACCGAGAAAAAAGGAACACATTCCACGTTCCGACTCGCAAAATGTTCCAAGTTCTTCTTTTAAACTTGCTGATAACATCTCCCGAAGTAGCCCCCTCCCGGATATCCGAATGAGGACCTATTTTAACTCCGAAATCTTTTACCCTAGAGTATGCCAACATTTTAAAAGCAATTTGCGTACGCTGTGTACATGGGTGGTAATGTGGTGGTTCTCGTTGACTTCCACATCGCAGAGTATCTTAGAATGCAATTCGGACTCTAATGATGACTGCCACTTTAAGTACCGAAAGAGCTGCTGCCCTCTTTCGGGGACCTGCGTTTGTCTGGTTCCTCACTAAAGACCCCATTAATTTCGTTGAACCTATACTTCGGCATTCTACTTGTTGTAGTATTTCTAGCACTTCTTCTAGGTGCAAGTCCGTCCACAATTTTGTTAAAATTAATTTATAAAATAATTTTATGATATGTATAATATTTATCAATATTATGTTTTGTTATTTATTAGGATATTGATTGTGATTGAATTACTTAATTTTCTCGAATAAAAATAATTAAAATAGTAAAAAATTAGTATCTTATACTGTATGTCGCATTTGCTTAAAGTTTTCTTCCTATATCATTATAAATACTAAGCTATCGTTAAGTTAGGAACTTCAACTCAATGTATTTCTTTAACTAATTAAAATAACAATAAAAAGTAAATGAAAAATAGCTTAAATAATAGGGTTGGTGTATGAATACCGGTTGGTCTCGAACGATCCTCAATAATTTACAAGGTTATTGGGGGTTGGCCGTGACGGATACGGCTTTTTGCTAAAATCTTTAAAAATTGCGTTGGAGAAAGATATAGGAATCTACCACAATATTTCCCAGGTATGCGTGGCCTAAAACGCGAAATAAGTATTATGGAGAGCTCACCGGTAAAATTCTTGCCCAGAGGTAAAATAACCCCTTATTCTGATCTCCAGGAGGGTGTACTTGAGGCTCGTCATCGTAAAAATTTAAAACAACGGTTCGACTTAGTGATAGGGACTTGGAATGTAAGGTCATTACTTAGAGTAGATAAGTTAACGAATTTATTAGTCGAAATAAGAAAAGAAAGGCTGGACATTTTAGGTATTAGTGATGTGAGACGGCCAGATAGTAATGACTTTTGGAAAGATAGTTATAGAATAATTACAACTTCTTCAACTAATGGACAGGCAGTGGTAGGAATAGTGTTTGGTAAAAGATCAGGACGTAAAGTTAAAGAGTACTTACAGTTACAATTTAGTGATAGAATAATTATGGTTAGATTGAGTACGAAACCCACAGACACTGTTTTAGTACAGGTTTATATGCCAACAACTCGGTATGAGGGTGAGGAAGTAGAAAAAGTATACGAGAATATAAATAGTGTAGTGAGAAAAGTAAAGGGAGATGAGAATTTAATAGTTATGGGCGATTTTAATGTGTCAATGGGAGGAGATAGTGAGGGAAAAATGGTAGGAAACTTTGGGTATGGCGGACGAAATGATAAAGGAGAACGATTAGTTGAGTTTTGCCAGGAACATAGATTAGTAACGGTAAACACCCTGTTCGAACAACATGTTAGGAGAAGATATACCTGGAAAGCACCAGGTGATAGGGCTAGATACTACATAGACTATATTTTAGTTAAACAAAGATTTAAAAACCAAGTTAAAAACTGTCGTAGTTATCTAGGGGCTGACATAGATAGCGATCATAACTTAGTTAAAATGAAGTGTAATCTAAAAATCAATGTTTGGGAAAAGCTAAAAGAGATAGATGCGATCTAGGCAAGTTTAATGATAGTGAGGTAAAAGAGGAATATAAACAAGTATTAGATAATAAGATCAAAAAGATAGCTATAAGAGGGAACGTAGAAGATAGAAAGAAAGAAATAAAAAAGGCTGTACATGAAACAGCAATACAGACTATGGGTAAGAAAAAAATAGAAGCAAGAAAAACCTGGGTAACAAAAGAGATATTAGATTTAATAGAGAATAAAAGAAAGCTTAAACCTTTCAAAGAATTGGATAGTGAAAGTAAGCAAAAATATAATAAAGTTAGAAATTAGATAGTACATGAGTGCAGAAAAGCTAGAAATAAATGGATGGAGGAGAATTGTTAGGGAATACAAGATGATTTGAGAGTAGGTAAAACAGGCTGTTAAAAAGTTTTTCGGGAAAGATAAAAAAAAATATAATGGTATTAAAGATGAGAATAATGCGCTTCTAACAAATAAAGTTAAGGTAGCAGATAGATTGAAAAGATATTTAGAAGATTTATATAAGGGAGACGATATGGATGAGTTAGAGAACGACCAAGAAGAGGATGTAGAAATAGGGTTCTCAATATTAAGAGAGGAATTTGATTGAGCTGTTAGGGATCTTAAACTAAAGAAAGCGCCAGGGATAGACAATATACCCGCAGAATTAATAAAATATGCAAGTCAGAAAACTTTAGACAAATTATATGAACTAGTAAAAGTAGTATATGACAGGTGAGGTCCAAATAGATTTCGAAAAAAATATTATTATCCCAATCCCAAAAAAGTCAGGAGCTGATACGTATGAAAATTTTAGAACGATTAGTTTAACTTCCCACGCTTCCAAAATACTAACAATAATAATTAAAAATAGAGTAGAAGCTTTGACTGAGAATTATTTAGGCGAAGACCAATATGGTTTTCGTAAAGACAGAGGGACTAGAGGACCGATACTAATGATTAGGGTAATTATCAAAAAAATATTACGAAAAATAACAAGACTCATTTCGCGTTTGTAGATTTAGAAAAAGCATTTGATAGGGTTAATTGGATTGTTATGTTCAGGGTTTTGCGAAAAATAGGAATCTCTCATATGGATAGAAAAATTATTTACAGTCTATATAAAAACTCAAGCGTAGTAATTAGATTTGATGAAATAGAAAAGAAAGCTAAGATTAGAACTGGTGTTAGACAGGGCTGTATATTATCTCCTTGATTTTTAATGTTTATATTGAGGAAGCTTTAAACTTAGCTAGAGAGAGAATAGAGATAGGTATTAGTGTACAGTAACAGAAAATTGACATGTTACGTTTTGCAGATGATATAGCCATTATAGCAGAGTCTAGAAAAGAGTTAAGAGAGTTTTTAAATATTTTAGTTGAGATACTACAGAGTAACTATTGTTTGAGAATTAACTCAGGAAAGACAAAGATAATGACAAGTGAGTTACAGCCTAGTTCTAAACCAAAATTAAAAATAGGTAATACCGAGTTGGAGGAGGTAGATGAATTTTGCTATTTAAGTAGAATAATTACAAAGGACGGACGTAGCAAAAGAGATATAGTAGCTAGAATAGCTCAAGCTAGAAAAATGTTTTTATAAAAGAAAGACTTACTAATAGCTAATAGTATTAGTTTAGATAATAGAAAAAGTTTCTTAAAGTTGTACTTGGACAATTAAACAGATAGATAAGAAAAAGATAGAAGCTTTCGAAACTTGGTGTTATAGGAGAATGTTAAAGATTAGTTGGACAGATAGAGTAACAAATGAGGAAGTTTATAGAAGGATAGGTGAGGAACCCTGCATATGGAAACAATTAAAGGCCAGGAGAGATAGAATAATAGGGCACCGTTAAGACATGAGGGACTATTTAGTAAGGTCTTAGATTATAGACTACCAAATAAAATAGAGTAGGAAGGCCTAGACAAAGCTATATTAGTCAAATTGTTTGAGATTTAAATTGTGAAGAGTATGTAGACCTTTTTAGACCAGCTCAGAATAGAAAAGAATATAAAGCTGCATCAAACCGACCCTAAGTAAGTTCGGAAACAAAACAAACAAAAAAAAAAAAATAAATAAAAATCAGTTAACTAACCGACACCATGACATAACTCACAATTAGTTAGCGGTCTGGCATGTTGGTAGCGATTCGTTGCTTAAGCCTTACCATAACATATAATTTAACACTTTTCTTTTTTTGGAGGGGATAACCAGGTAATAGGAATCATGCAAACATGTTGGAGTTCTTTAACAACCATCAGGTTTCTAATATCTATGTAGGGCCAAGTAGATAGGGAAAAAAGATGGAAGAGTATAGGAAGACCTAGACCAAGCTATATTAGTTAAATTATTAGAAAATCAGGTTGATAAGGATATGTAGAACTTTTTAGATTAGCACAAAACGGAAAAGAATTTAGAGCTGCGTCAAACCGACCTTAAGTAAGTCGAAAACAAAACGATGATGATGATTACCGTAAATGCTCAATATGACGTCCGTTTGATGTTGTAGAATCATCAACCGCTTTCTCAAAAAGAATTAGCATTTCTGTTTGAATTGCATTAATTTGTTTACTAATTGCCTTTCTACAGTATTCTTGGTCGGGTTCTAAATACTGTAAAAACTCTTTTGCCGAACAACAGTTCTTTATTATCAGCTGACTACATAGGCATTTTCAACAACTCGTAACTACAGTGAAATTCTTAAAGCGATCACGACAATTTATTTTCAGCTAATCGCTAACTCCGAATACCAAGACGGCATAAGGACAAAAAATTAAAACCAGCTTAATCAAAGAAAATTTATTATTTAATTATACATATAGCCGTGGAACTTGGGAACACTCGAGCCCCTCTTACTGGACCAACATAAAATTTTCAAAAAGAAAATTTTTTAAATTCTTCTTACCTTTTATTTTTGGACGCCTTCGAAGTTCTCTGCTCACCCTGGCTAGCACAGCAATCGGCCTCTTCTTGAATACTTATTTTTTACGTACATACCTCTCTCACACTCACACGCCATCAAATGAAATTACCAAAATAATACAACAACCATACAACCCTTTATTTACACATATTAACAGATAAAATATTTACACATGAGTACAAACGGTTTGGTACAATTGTTATCAGCTCAATTATCAAATGCTTGAAAGTCCTTGATTTTTAAATTATTTTAAACAAATTCGAGTAGATATGAGTAGATGGGCCCCACATGTAACCCTAATTTGACTTCATCCTGGTCTATTGTGAGCTCATTATAACCCAGTTTTTGTAAATGCTATTTATACCTTGCATTATTGAAAACAAATTTACCGACCAGTTTACTCCTTACAACCACAATTTATAGCCTGAATAAATCTTTATATATCATCAATAAACCCTTTTTCAATACTAAAAATTATTAAATTGTCCTGCACATGTACCTTTTTAAAAAAGTTTTAAAAACAATAAATACGCCACCAATAAGTCTAACACACACAAACACAAAAATATTCATAAATGTTTATATAAAAACAGAAATTTCAAGTTTATTACTTGGAGACACTTTCACTCCTTGTCACCGCTGGAGATGGTTACCAGAAACCCACGTCGATGTGTCCATCTACTACGCTGATACCAGGATCCACAGATCCCCACCATCCAATATCTCCGCTACCACTCCTGTTCTTTGCTCAAAGTATTAGCTTCGTCTCAACAGTAACATTTCATACCAGATATTTCACGCATACAAATTGCTTTCAGTTCTGCTTTCCCCAAATATCATCCATCCATTTAATAACTTTGTAATAATAACGGCACCTTTTATTTAAATAAGCACCAACTCGTGCAATCACTTTTATAACTAGCGATCCGCTACTACAACTTTTATAAATTCTAATAGGATGTTTAACGCAACTGTACTAAACGCACAAAAATTTGTAACCGAAAGCTTTTACTATTATGGTGTAGATCTAAACCCGTATTCAGATCTCGATGGAAGGAAAGAGAGCTTTAATATCTTCTCCCGTGTATTTATATTATTCTCTAACCACCCCCTAGTGGAACCCGTTTCATGTGAAAAGCTTGTTTTTGAAGCGGCTTCTTAAAATTTTGAACGTAACCGACTATAATTTCTGAAAATTTTCTTCCGTCTGTCGTTCTGTTTACATAGAATTTCGTTTCCTATCTTACCGCATGCGCACTTCTCGAAAACTGCTCGCTATCGACCAATGATATAATTTCCTGTTGTCACACCTCTCTACCTATTAGCTATCCATCTTTGTTCTACGCATATCTGTTGTTTCCTTTCAAACCCCTCTTAAGTTACAGAAAATCGATATTGTAGTCGTCCTTCACAAATACACGTGTATATCTTACGTGACTTCAATCCAACGCTTTATTTATACTTTTCTCTGTCTGTTTTATATTATCGATCGTTTATACCACTCACTCCTCAAGATATTTGTTATTGTAGCTGCTCATCCAAATCGACCGTTGAAAACAATTTCTATGGAATTCTGTCTTAACGTTCGTTTAATATTCTCTGAACCTAACATTTAACCAACAGGTGTCTCTTGAAATTATCGACCGTTTGAAAATAACAATTTCTAGATTCTCCCCTTCGTAGTATTTGTATAACGAACGTTGGCTTTTAAAACGAACAACCTTTGCGTTTGAATTTATTGATTTTTTATGCAAGCACGCTCCCTTCTTGCTTCCATGCGTTTGATTAAGAGTTGTTATAATTACTTATGCGTATTCTTGAGTTGTTTATGTACTCTAAAACTTTTCTTCCCTTATGTAATTTTAACATTCCAATTTAAGTATAAAAATACCTTAATCTCGTCCATTTTCACTATATAAATTAATTAATTTGGCGCATAAATAATTTGCCCTTATTTCTATATACACGGTCGCTAAAATTTTATTGTCTACACCTATTTACCCTTTAAATCCACAACAATATATATTTGTAACATTCTGCTAGGATAGGCCTTTAGACTAAGTATAGCACACAATAAAGCTTATTTCGAATTGAGTTGAGTTGAAATACTAAATCTCTTAAATAACTCCACAAGTATTCTGACGGATTAATATCTGGCTATCTTGCTGGCAGGTAATTTCAGAACAGTTGTTGCACTTTAGGGTAGATTTCGGTGGCCCGTTTTCCATTATTATAGAGAAAGTTTGAGGAACAAAGTAATTATAGATTTATATCTGTCCTTTTGTTTATTTTAGTACCATTTGGAATTAGTTTTTAACAGTCGGCTCTGCTTTATGACTGTCTTTCCACGGTTGCTTGCTGCCGTACAGACATTCTCAGCTACTATGACACAATCTTTATTGCCACATTATCAACTTTAACAACAATGAGCAGAAACTGAAAATATTTAGCATTTTAATCCATTTTTCGCTCCCGATTTTAATGAGCTGTTAAAATTAGGGTTAATTCCCCAAAAAACATTTATTACATATCGCTAGAGAATAAATTCGCACTGTGAGAAGTTCAGCTACGCATTAATTCTAATTGAAGCCGTCCTAAATTCAAGACCGCTAGGTGTCCTCAACCGATCCTGAGAGCTTATTTGTCAGACTTCCAATTATTTTCTGATTTTTGAATCTTGGACAATGATTTCTGACGCTGATGTGTTGCAAATACTCGTTAATCGATGCAGACATTGGCGGTTAGTTCAACAACTGCAACAACATTTTTGGAAGTGGTGGCAGGAGTATCATCATACACTACAATAGAAATTTAAATAGTGCTACAAATTATATTTCACTGAATTCTTTAGTTTTGATGAAGAAACGCTTACCGACGTCTTTTATTGGAAGCACGATCGAACCGCTAAAATCCACTCGGGCAAGATAGGGTAGTTCGCGTGACTACCATAACAACTTTGAAAGATTATTTAAACAACCCCTAGTAAAAATTTCCCTGTTGCCCTTAAAATTTTAGTTTTTGATTAAATTTTTGTTGCAGTTCAGTTCAATTATTTTGTATACTTATTGATTTACTTTTAGCTGCGTATCTATTTTTGGTGTGAAGAAATCTCAATTTATTTTTGGTGTGCGGGTATGTAGGACATACAGCAGTATTTTCTTTCATCCATGCCACTACTTTCATTAAATGTTCATAATACCCACGGAGTTGATTGAGACCCCTAACGCCAATTTTTTGTTACAAAAAGGACAGTACGACAGTAGAAATTGCAAGAACGAGTCGCGTTAACATTTTCTTCTCTTTTCTCTTAACTGCATATAGAATTATATAATTCGTATGCTGTTATGGATATGTATAAAAAAATTAGTTCTTCAGCAATAAGTTTCAGTCCTAGAACTAGTTGACCTACACATTTTCTTGAAATTTTCCCAACCTATCACTTTCACCATGTGTATGCAATGGTGTAATCTAGGTCTACATCAACCTGAGTGGGGTATAATTGACAATCCTAGAACCTTATTTTCACGAGCATCCTCATTTCCACACACACACTCTGGACCAAATAGCTTTCTTCGACTAGCCATCTCATCTTTTAAGATAAATCTATCTTGCTTAGTATCAATTAATATTAGATTTTTCCCAGCAACCTGAATTTCTAGGAATTTTTAGATAGCATCATCCCCCAGGGAGCTACCCTCATTTTAAGATTTTTTACCGGCAGCGATTTCAGCCCGTTCTTATAAATTTTTTTAGTCATGCAACACATCAAGTTAGTCTACAACTTTATGCGGAATCCAAATCTGCAATTAGATTTAAAATCCGACCACTCCTTACCGTTTTACACATACACCCCTCCTAGCGAACATATAAAAGATTATTTTTGTTTCTTTCGAGAAAAATGTACCTTATTCTTAAGCACTATAAAGAAATTCAAAACTTGTTCTTTAATAAAACATTCTAAACCCAACACACTTTATCAAAAACATGAGAGACTTTTAAACAGAGCAAAAATTTTATCAATTTCCTAGCTTTACATTTTAATTTCTAAACGCATGTAATAACATAATTATGTAGTTAAGTCAATGCTAAATAGGTACTTGGAAAATACAATTCCTATCTAAACTAATTTATTGCCGATTATTAATCACACAAGGCACTCGCGAAATCGGTATATAATTTCTTTCTAGTAGCCATCCTCGACTACGTATTTAGGGAAATATCAAATTCCATAATTATAAAGCACTAGCAATCTAATGACACAATTTCTATAAATTTCAGACTTTCATTTAGTAATACAAGATCAATTAACGGATAATTATGTCTAACATGTATATAACCCGAAATCTAATTCTTCAAAAATCTATCATTGTTAATCAGGCATCCCGACGGTATATAATTACTTTGTAGTAAAGTCCTACGACTGACGTATTTAGGACAATACAAATTCCATAAATAAAGCACTAGCAAGTGAATGACACTTTCGTATAAATTAGACTTTTTAGTAATACAGATCAATTAACGGATAAGTCTGTCAATCTTTGTATATAACCCAATCTAATTTTGCAAACATCTAATTGTATCGCATCCCGTAGCTATTTACTATGTGTAAAGTTACTGATTGTAATTTTAAAACAATCGTTTCGTGATTTGCAGTGATTTTCGTTAAATATTCTTTGAAGATTGGGTGCAAGTCTGCATCTTTGTTTATTAAATACAGAACTGAATTTATATACAGCACACTGCAAATTTATTCGTGTATTTTCACTATTGTTTCTGATTGTATTTTAATTTAACTAGGATTCGCTATTAGAAATATTCTAAATTGGGTGCAAGTTCTACTGTATTTAACATATATATTATATCAGCACCTTTTCAAATTTTAGATAGCCTTTTAGCTAAATTTTGCATTGATTAAATTTATTTGTCGCTATTAATGATTTTCAAAGTAATGCACTGTTTTACATTATATTATATCACACTTTTCAAATTTTAGAAGGGCTGCAACAGTATAACATTCTCCTTTGAGCAACTTAAATTATTCACACGATGGTTTAAACAGTGGTTGCACCTATCGCCAAATCTTTCTACTTCTTTGAATCTAGGGACTGAGAATATACTTTCCATGTTTAAAATATTGCTTGATAAATATTTCGATAGTAGCTGCTTCTTTTGTTCTCCTTTAACATAAACAGTGGTCATAGGAGGTATGACTTCTTTCAGCAAATCATCCACATTTGTATAACCACTCGTAGACTTCTCGTCCCAGCAGAGCCCATGGATTTTTTCCTTTAACCACTCAACTTGCTTTTTGAAATCATCACATAGGAAGTTATATTCCACTGTCATGTTCAGTATCTCATGCCATATTACATTATTCACTATATCCAAAATGGCGATCTCCTTGCAATAGAAGTCACACTAGTTTTGTATTGATATCTTTTTAAATCGATTATGAAACACATGCTACCTGTATGTTTGTTGTGGTTTGTTTAGCATTCCTCTTACGCTTCTTTGGGAATTAAACCTCTCATAGTTTTTAAAATGATCTTTATTTACGTTTCGATTCATGACCTAGGATCGTTGTCAAAATAATTTATTGAAACATAAATAAAGATCATTTTAAAAACTATGAGTGGTTTAATTCGCAAAGAAGCTTAAGAAAAACATGCTTCCTGTTTCAAATCATAAATGGAAATGGGCTTCATAGCAAATCTCTCCTATCTATCCAGCTAGGGGTTTTTACCCAAACAAGAGTTTATTTTTTCGCTTCTTTAGGATTTTTTTCAACTAGGTATTTATCTGGAACTTTAGTCGGTTGATACTAAAGCAAGTCTGTTTTCTTAATTCAACTTTACCATCCCCCAATCACGACACTAATAGTTCACGTCCGTGCTTCCGTTTCCGTAAAACTTTTTCTACTAAGTACGTGTCGGGTGCCGCTGTGAGCTGAATCTCATCGTCGTAAAAAGCACCTTGGATTAGCTGACCTTCCAAATCTTGTAGCAGATAGGTTATCGGTCTCGTTTGTTGTACTTTAACAATTTTGAATAGTTCTGTACTCCAGTTTGGATGAAATTCTCGGTCAAATACTGCTTTATATTTTGATATACGTACAAGAGACTGAGAATACACCTTCCATGTTTAAAATGTTGTTTGACAAATATTTCGTAGTAATTTTACTCTATAAGGCAACATCACTCTATAAGGGAATTTCACCCTATAAAGCAATTTCACCCTATAATGCAATTTCACCCTATTATGATGGAGATAAATTTAAGAAACTTTGCCATTAAAGCACCCACAACCAGACCTAGATCCGATTATGCAAATAAAGGAATAGTTTAATATTATTGCAGTATCACAAAAGTTATACGCAACAACCAATTTTAAATAAATTGTCTTTGAAACTTTAAATGGATGTTATGACTAAGTTTTATCATTAGTGCTATATCTGGTTGAATCGAGAAACAGTGCAATTAAGTTGGCGACGAGGACAAAATCGATGTGAATTGGTGTAGCTCTGACTCCGAACAGGTGGGGTTGGGCATGTCTGACCGCAGAGTCGTCGTACTAAGCCACCAACTAGTTATCCGACTTCGTAGAAAGTAACCCAACTAGGTCGGCTCATCGAGACCTTGGTATAAAAATTACAATTTTATGTCCGAACTACTAAAAATTTTATCAAGTCCCAAAATATTCAGAATGGGCATATGTCGGACGTATGTTGGATATTGTTTGGATGTATGTCGTTCGGATGCGGGAGGAGAGAAAAGGATAAAGTAAGGTGGAGGGAAGTATTTAGGTTAGTTTACGTTGTTTGGAGTTAGGGTAGTTGGTGTTGTCTAAAGTTAGGTTAGGTTAGTTGGACTTGTCTGAAGTTAGGTTAGGTTAATTGGACTTGTGCGGACTTAGGCTAGATAGCAGGAAAAATTGATAGATTAGGTTAGCGCCGCAGCGCTGACCTAACCTATCAATTTTTCCTGCTATTCAATCACAAGTCAACAACAACTACTCAGACTACTATAACCTAACTCCTGATAAGTCAACTAGTAACCTAACTTCAGACAACACCGACTAACCTAACGCTAAACAACGTAAAGGTTAGTTTACGTTGTTTGGAGTTAGGTTTGTCGGTGTTGTCTGAAGTTAGGTTAGATTAGGTTAGTTGCACTTGTCAGGAGTTAGGTTAGATAGTGTTGCCTGGAGTTAGGTTAGGTTAGTTGGACTTGTGTGGACTTCGGTCAGATAGAAGGAAGAATTGATAGGTTAGGTCAGCGCTGCCGGTGCTGACCTAACCTATCAATTTTTCCTTCTGTCGGCAATGAATTAGTTCAGATAGTAATTGTATTTTCCAAGTACCTATTTAGCATTGACTTAACTACATAATTACGTTATGACATGCGTTTAAAAATTAAAATGTAATGCTAGGAAATTGATAAAATTTTTACCCTGTATAAAAGTCTCTCATGTTTTTATAAAGTGCGTTGGGTCTAGAATGTTTTGTTAAAGAACAAGCTTCAAATTTCTCTATAATGCTTAAGAATAAGGTATATTTATCTTAAAAGAACCAAAAATAATTTTTGATATGTTCGCTACGGGGAGTATGTGTGTAAAATGGTAAGGGGTGGTCGGATTTTAAATCTGTTTGCAGATTCAGATTCTGCGTAAAATTCTAGACTAAATTAATTTGTCGTATGGCTAAAAAATTTATAAGAACGGGCTGAAATCGCTGCCGGTAAAAATCTTAAAATGAGGGTAGCTCCTTGGGTGATGATGATATTTAAAAAATTCCTAGAAATTCAGGTAGCTAGGAAAGATCTGATATTAATTGACATCAAACAAGATATGGCCAGTCGAAGAAAACTATTTGGTTCAGAATGTGTGAGGAAATGAGGATGCTGGTGGAAATGAGGTTCACGGATTGTCAATTATACCCTACTAACCTGTCTTGTTTTGCTTTTTCTGCATCTAACATATCCCGCACTATTTCCTCATGCCACAGGACGTATCCTATTATTCTATCCCTTCTATTTTTTACTGTTTGCCACATATTTCTTTCTTCCCCTTCCATTTTTAGTACCTTCTTGCTTTTAATTTTATCTGACTATGATATCTTTATCATGCATCTGTAGCCACACATTTCAAGGGTTTCCTACCTCTTCAACTGTCTATGTTTCATAGTCGTACGTGCGTTCAACAATCTTTTCCTAGTTTTCATGTTTGTTGCTTGGGAACATAGTAGTTGCTTTTTCTTGTTTTATTTATTTTGCACTATCTTCATCTCGCATTATTGGACTTCCTAAGTAGGAGAAATTCTTAACCTCTTGTAAGTTCTCGTTTCCTATTGGCATTCTGGTTTTTGACTTATTTTCTCCTTATTTACATACTGGTACTTTATTTTTATTTTTGTTAACAGTAGGGTAAAATCAAGAAATACAGCACCACATTTCCTCCAGAATCCCACATTTCCTCACACATCTGGACCAAAAAGTTTTCTTCGACTAACCAGTTTTCTCTTCGCTTTCATAGCGTTTGTCACAAACCAACGAGATAAACCTATTTTTAAGATTTTTTTTTTTTTTTAGCGCTAACATTCTGGACCAAATACTTTTCTTCGTCTAGCCAATGCATCTTTCGAGATAAACCTATCTTGTTTGGTATCAATTAATATTAGAATTTTCTCAGCTACCCGAATTTCTAGGAATTTTTTAGATTGCACCATCTCCAAGGGAGCTACCCTAATTTTAAGATTTCTTACCTGTAGCGACTTTTGAGCGTTCTTATAAATTTTTTTAGTCATGCGATACATCTTGTTAGTCTAGAATTTTACGCACATCCCGAATTTGTAAACAGATTTAAAATCGGGCCACGCCTTGCGAAGTTACAACTTTAAAGCTCTCAAACCTCTACATTTTGCTCTTTGCTTTATAAGCAAAACTAACAAATAGTTTTATTCGCCTAACCAATGCATCTTTTGAGATAAACCCATCTTGTTTGGTATCAATCAATATTAGAATTTTCTCAGCTACCCGAATCTTTAGGAATTTTTCAGATATCATCACCCCCAAGGGAGCTACCCCAATTTTAAGATTTCTTACCTGTAGCGACTTTTGAGCGTTCCTATAAATTTTTTTATACATGCGATACATTAAATTAGCTTAGAATTTTACGCAGAATTTGAATCTGCAAACAGATTTGAAATCGGACCACGCCTTGCGAAGTTACACTTTAAGCTCTCAAACCTCTAAATTTCGCCTTTGCTTTATAAGCAAAACTAACAAATAGTTTTATTCGTATAACCAATGCATCTTTTGAGATAAACCTATCTTGTTTGGTATCAATTAATATTAGAATTTTCTCAGCTACCCGAATCTTTTTATTTCTAATTTTCAGATCTCCGCGGCTCGCTCTTTTTCAATGTCTTAAAACCGGTTGTAGAAATTGTTTTGTGAACCTTAGAATTTTGGTGTTGAAAATAAAAAACTAAACATATTAAATAAAATTTATTGATAAAATAGCCGCCACTGAACACCTTATCCATCTAACGTATTGATTTTTTAAATAATATTAACAAAGCCGCTAGTTCGCATGATCTGAAATTTGCGTAAACAAGGATGAACTCCATTCAACGGTACATCAACTACTTATTTTCTATTTAGGAATATATGCCAGAAACTTGCATGCTTTTAATTAATTAAAAGCAGAAAGTGTTGTCCGGAAACGCTACTGTAAAATATATACAGCAAATAAATTATTCCCTGAATGTGTTTTCAATTGTAATAACTGACTATACAATCACTTATGAATTTTAAATTACACTTTATTTAACTAAGTTACTTTAAACAAGAAATTACAGCAACCAAAAATTCCAATGCATGCTTAACAATAATGTAGAAATGGCAAGGTTAATTGATGCCGTTTGGTGTATAATTAATAATCTACATTAGAGGGAAAGTGAATGACTTACTGCATTCTTTCTTGGTATCCTATTTATTTCGCTAATCGAAACCTTGCATGGAGTCATAGAAGCATTATAATTCAATATTTTCGAAACCTCCAACGTAGCATTAATTCATTTGTAATTATTTGTAATCCGGCAAATATTCTAGATTCTTAACGATCATGTGAAAAGCTGTTTATAATTTCTTCTCCAAACAAATGCGGTTATTACAATAGGAAAGTACGCTAAATGCAAGTCAATTAACGGCAATTAAATACTGCTTACTGACCTACCTTAATTAGGTTGCTGTGCTATTAGGACCAGGGTATGCAGACTTTAACACCTCCATCTCGCACGCTTTACACGGATGTTGGTTGTTTCGTACAAGACCCTTTAACAACTGGTGGAGCTGAACGTTTACTGTAATGACATACCGTGCTGTTTTCCTTGTGTTGCGCGTAAACTAACATATTTTGCAGCAACTGTATAATACATGCATACCCCTTCTCTGCGCTACTGCTATTCTTGTAATTGCTAGAAAAAGTCAGTCGCCCTTTTTACGGGTAGGGCCGCTAAAAAGCACCATTCCATACTTTCTTTATAAGTGTAGCACATCGCGCACTTTTGTCGGATAATTAAATTTTTGTTTATGTAGCCTTTACACTTTCGCTTATTTAAACATCTAATACAATTGATTAACCACTTTCGATTATTCTAACGGAGACCACCATCCATCCCGCCGCACCGTTCTTTTTGAATCCAACGATCCTATGGGCTTCCACGCACTAACACCTGACGTATCTTTCCTACTATTTGTTAAACAAAACTACCGGCATCGCCATGTTCGTATACGAACGTAAGCAGATGTTTGTGGATATGTACGAGAGTATGTTATACATTAACCAGTCTAAGCTATTTTATTTAGTCCACGAAAACTACTATTTTTCTAAACCATAATTAATAATCGTCTTTATAGGTTCCACATTTCTACCGTTACCCAATGACTGGTGCTACGCACATGGAAACTTTAATTTCTTATTGGAGAAATTCTTATTCTCCGCGCACTGCTGCGTAGTTGCATGCCTACCCCTTTTGAGGTATATGCTCGTTATAGGTTGTAAGACCCTCGGTTTTACTTAACTACAATTCGTGAGACCCTTTAATCTTTTTAATCGTATCTTTCTCGCCTACAATACAGTAGGACTTAACATTACTACCAACAAATTCTAGTACTGGACCCCTACGTCTTTAATTTTCCTACAACTTTTTGTTGACAAGTGTTATATTGTATTTATTATACGCAGGGTAGTCACTCTTTTAAGATAAATATATTTTGCTAGGTATCAACTAATATTAAATTTTCTAGGGACCCCAAATCTGTAAATAGATTTTAAATAGGACCACCCATACAAAGTTATGCGTTTTAAAGACCCAAATCACTAATTTTTGCTCATCTTTATTTAACACCATTTTAAAACCTTTTCGCTACCCAAGACATATGCCTTAGCCAACCATCTACCAGAAATCTAAAACCGCCGTGTCCCGAATACCACGTGGAGATAACACGTATACTCTGTCAACCAGGATAGAAGCCGGAAGGATTTGGAAGGTGGGAGAAGAACTTAAAAATTATGGAATCTTAAAACTAATATATACAATAGATTTACAAAATCCATACAAATATAAACAACTATCTTATATCTTTACACCCCCATGCGTAGATTGTTGTACTATTAGGAATGATGTACCTTTTGTCATCTTCCCTCGATAAACTAATTTTATTAATAAACTGCGTATGCAAATCGTATTCTTTTACTCCGGGTACATACGCAGGCAAGTACTCGATACCATCCAAATAAAGAATTGGATGCTTGGTGACTGTTAACATCCGCTTCCCTCGTGTACGCCTAGACATCCCAGCCCATGAGCACCCCTGCGCATGCACACCCCTGCCCAAGCACACCTGCGCGTACGCACCCCTGTCCATGCTCGCTGCCCATGCGCACCCCTCTCTGTGCGACTGCTATTTCGGGGTAACGTCACAGCCTTTTATAAATAAAGAACAATGTTATATACTATTATAAAATGTTTATTCTGACATTATACATAACAAATTTAAAAAACAACTAATGCCAAGCATGGACCCATTTAAACTTAATTTTAATACAAAGTTATACACAGAAGACAGTCCTTTCTTTATGTTTGTTTGCAGTGGTTTTAATTTTATCTAATTTTATTCACAGCTTAAAATTTAAATCGATACCCAAGTCTTCTATCTCCTTTTCTAGCCAATCCAGCTATTTTGTAGCTTGTCCGATAGCTTACTCCACATTTTGGCAAGTGGTACCGAGTACATTGGCGCCTTTAGGAAGTATAATTTACTATCTTCCAATAACGTTAAACAGTCTTTTAAGGGATTATACACCCGTTCCGCACTGACATAGCTTCCAATTGCACAATTGTATATTGTCGCTTCCAATCGCGTAATACCATGTTCTTTAGCCAAAGTAGATGCAAATGTTTCCCTTAAACGTACATCTGGACAACGTAAAAAATCTAGTATATGATTGCCAAGTTGTTTATTAACATCAGGACTTGTTATCTGACACACAAATTTGTTGTATATCTTAATTCTTGCATTGGTTGTTAGCCATGTTAAACAATCAATTCCTACAGTTTTATCGTTGTCAACTATAATATTACACTTTTCTTCGTATTCGCCCTTATAGCAAAAGTTATGGTTTGTAGTTAAATAATTACACATCTCCATCTTGCTAAATATGCCTGCAAAATCTTGGGTTACATCCATGTCAAAAAGATAGAAATAATCTTTTTCGACTTCGTCTAATATATCTGGTAGTTCCTCCAATAAAATTTCCAACTTAACATCTGCTAGTTCCACTTTGTATGGAACACATATAGGATTTTGGAATTTTTATTAATGCATTCGAGGTCTTCTTTTCCGATAATTTCTTTTACTCTCTGACCCATCTTGTTAGTGCTTTCCAGAAAACAGGAGCTTAGCTTTAACACCATGCCTAGCGAAACAAATCGGTCAAACTTTCTTCGTAGATAGCTGTTAAATGCACCACAAATTTCTTTTTTTAGGATAAACATCCTTTTGCTTGCAGATGTTTGCTCGGCGTCAGAAAAGTCGCAAATTTTAACCAACATTATATTGTCAAAAAATGGTTCTGTAATTGGTGTGTGTAGTCCACCAGTCAGCATCTGTTCGCCTTCGACATAACAAATATTACCAATATCTGTTACCAGATTATTGTTGCACATATTTTCTGTCAACAGCCATAATCCAAATCGCTCGTTTGTCGGTTTCACTTTATTCCCAAGAAGTTGAGAAACGTTAATCACCTTGGAGACGCTCATGTTTACCGTTCTAGCTACTATCGAATAATAAATTGAATACGAAAAAATTGCTCTCTTATGTATTCTACAGAGTGGGGACGTATATTGCCGAAGATAGTCGAATATGTTGTTATCCAACCTAAGCCGACAGGGATGCGCATCGACATATATCCGGATATATGTAGGATGTTAAGTTAGAGTGAAATTGCCCCTATGGGGCAATTTCACCCCCACATGACCATATGACCACATGACCACATGACCATATGACCACATGACCACATAACCATATTAGGTCAGCGCCGCGGCGCTGACCTAACCTATTAATTTTTCCTTTTATCTAACTTAGGTCCACACTTGGTTTTTAATGGAAAAACTCATTAAAAAGCAATTACTGCTAATGGGTGTTTAATGAGAAAACTCATTAAAAAGCAATTAGGTCATATGGTTATGTGGTCATGTGGTCATATGGTCATGTGGTCATATGGTCATGTGGTCATGTGGTCATATGGTCATGTGGGGGTGAAATTGCCCCATAGGGGCAATTTCACTCTAACTTAACATCCTACATATATCCGGATATATGTCGATGCGCATCCCTGTCGGCTTAGGTTGGATAACAACATATTCGACTATCTTCGGCAATATACGTCCCCACTCTGTAGAATACATAAGAGAACAATTTTTTCGTACTCAATTTAGTATTCGATAGTAGCTAGAACGGTAAACATGAGCGTCTCCAAGGTGATTAACGTTGCTCAACTTCTTGGGAATTAAGTGAAACCGACAAACGAGCGATTTGGATTATGGCTGTTGGCAGAAAATATGTGCAACAATAATCTGGTAACAGATATTGGTAATATTTGTTATGTCGAAGGCGAACAGATGCTGACTGGTGGACTACACACACCAATTACAGAACCATTTTGTGACAATATAATGTTGGTTAAAATTTGCGACTTTTCTGACGCCGAGCAAACATCTGCAAGCAAAAGGATGTTTATCCTAAAAAAAGAAATTTGTGGTGCATTTAACAGCTATCTACAAAGAAAGTTTGACCGATTTGTTTCCGCTAGGCATGGTGTTAAAGCTAAGCTCCCGTTTTCTGGAAAGCACTAACAAGATGGGTCAGAGAGTAAAAGAAATTATCGGAAAAGAAGACCTCGAATGCATTAATAAAAATTCCAAAATCCTATATGTGTTCCATACAAAGTGGAACTAGCAGATGTTAAGTTGGAAACTTTATTGAGGAACTACCAGATATATTAGACGAACTCGAAAAGATTATTTCTATCTTTTGACATGGATGTAACCCAAGATTTTGCGGGTATATTTAGCAAGATGGAGATGTGTAATTATTTAACTACAAACCATAACTTTTGCTATAAGGGCGAATACGAAGAAAAGTGTAATATTATAGTTGACAACGATAAAACTGTAGGAATTGATTGTTTAACATGGCTAACAACCAATGCAAGAATTAAGATATACAACAAATTTGTGTGTCAGATAACAAGTCCTGGTGTTAATAAACAACTTGGCAATCATATACTAGATTTTTACGTTGTCCAGATGTACGTTTAAGGAAACATTTGCATCTACTTTGGCTAAAGAACATGGTATTACGCGATTGGAAGCGACAATATACAATGTGCAATTGGAAGCTATGTCGTGGAACGGTGTATAATCCCTTAAAAGACTGTTTAACGTTATTGGAAGTAGTAAGTTATACTTCCTAAAGGCGCCAATGTACTCGGTACCATTCCAAAATGTGGAGTAAGCTATCGGACAAGCTACAAAATAGCTGGATTGGCTAGAAAGGAGATGAAGACTTGGGTATCGATTTAAATTTTAAGCTGCGAATAAAATTAGATAAAATTAAAACCACTGCAAACAAACATAAAGAAAGGACTGTCTTCTGTGTATAACTTTGTATTAAAATTAAGTTTAAATGACTCCATGCTTGGCATTAAATATTTTAAATTTGTTATGTATAATGTCAGAATAAACATTTTATAATAGTATATAACATTGTTCTTTATTTATAAAAGGCTGTGACGTTACCCGAAATAGCAGTCGCACAGAGAGGGTGCATGGGCAGCGAGCATGGACAGGGTGCGTACGCGCAGGGTGTGCATGGGCAGGGTGTGCATGCGCAGGGGTGCTCATGGGCTGGGATGTCTGGGCGTACACGAGGGAAGCGGATGTTAACAGTCACCAAGCATCCAATTATTTATTTGGATGGTATCAAGTACTTGCCTGCGTATGTACCCGGAGTAAAGAATACGATTTGCATACGCAGTTTATTAATAAAATTAGTTTATCGAGGAAGATGACAAAGGTACATCATTCTAATAGTACAACAATCTACGCATGGGGTGTAAAGATATAAGATAGTTGTTTATATTTGTATGGATTTTGTAAATCTATTGTATATATTAGTTTTAAGATTCCATAATTTTAAGTTCTTCTCCACCTTCCAAATCCTTCCGGCTTCTATCCTGGTTGACAGAGTATACGTGTTATCTCCACGTGGTATTCGCGGGACACGGCGGTTTTAGATTTCTCGGGAGATGGTTGGCTAAGGCATATGTCTTGGGTAGCGAAAAAGGTTTTAAAAATGGTGTTAAATAAAGATGAGCAAAAATTAGTGATTTGGGTCTTTAAAACGCATAACTTTGTATGGGGTGGTCCTATTTAAAATCTATTTACAGATTTGGGGTCCCTAGAAAAATTTAATATTAGTTGATACCTAGCAAAATATATTTATCTTAAAAGAGTGACTACCCTGCGTATAATAAATACAATATAACACTTGTCAACAAAAAAAGTTGTAGGGAAAATTAAAGACGTAGGGGGTCCAGTACTAGAATTTGTTGGTAGTAATGTTAAGTCCTACTGTATTGTAGGCGAGAAAGATACGATTAAAAAGATTAAAGGGGTCTCACGAATTGTAGTTAAGTAAAACCGAGGGTCTTACAACCTATAACGAGCATATACCTCCAAAAGGGTAGGCATGCAACTACGCAGCAGTGCGCGGAGAATAAGAATTCTCCAATAAGAAATTAAAGTTTCCATGTGCGTAGCACCAGTCATTGGGTAACGGTAGAAATGTGGAACCTATAAAGACGATTATTAATTATGGTTTAGAAAAATAGTAGTTTTCGTGGACTAAATAAAATAGCTTAGACTGGTTAATGTATAACATACTCTCGTACATATCCACAAACATCTGCTTACGTTCGTATACGAACATGGCGATGCCGGTAGTTTTGTTTAACAAATAGTAGGAAAGATACGTCAGGTGTTAGTGCGTGGAAGCCCATAGGATCGTTGGATTCAAAAAGAACGGTGCGGCGGGATGGATGGTGGTCTCCGTTAGAATAATCGAAAGTGGTTAATCAATTGTATTAGATGTTTAAATAAGCGAAAGTGTAAAGGCTTACATAAACAAAAATTTAATTATCCGACAAAAAGTGCGCGATGTGCTACACTTATAAAGAAAGTATGGAATGGTGCTTTTTAGCGGCCCTACCCGTAAAAAGGGCGACTGACTTTTTCTAGCAATTACAAGAATAGCAGTAGCGCAGAGAAGGGGTATGCATGTATTATACAGTTGCTGCAAAATATGTTAGTTTACGCGCAACACAAGGAAAAACAGCACGGTATGTCATTAAGCAGTAAACGTTCAGCTCCACCAGTTGTTAAAGGGTCTTGTACGAAACAACCAACATCCGTGTAAAGCGTGCGAGATGGAGGTGTTAAAGTCTGCATACCCTGGTCCTAATAGCACAGCAACCTAATTAAGGTAGGTCAGTAAGCAATATTTAATTGCCGTTAATTGACTTGCATTTAGCGTACTTTCCTATTGTAATAACCGCATTTGTTTGGAGAAGAAATTATAAACAGCTTTTCACATGATCGTTAAGAATCTAGAATATTTGCCGGATTACAAATAATTACAAATGAATTAATGCTACGTTGGAGGTTTCGAAAATATTGAATTATAATGCTTCTATGACTCCATGCAAGGTTTCCCGATTAGCGAAATAGATAGGATACCAAGAAAGAATGCAGTAAGTCATTCACTTTCCCTCTAATGTAGATTATTAATTATACACCAAACGGCATCAATTAACCTTGCCATTTCTACATTATTGTTAAGCATGCATTGGAATTTTTGGTTGCTGTAATTTCTTGTTTAAAGTAACTTAGTTAAATAAAGTGTAATTTAAAATTCATAAGTGATTGTATAGTCAGTTATTACAATTGAAAACACATTCAGGGAATAATTTATTTGCTGTATATATTTTACAGTAGCGTTTCCGGACAACACTTTCTGCTTTTAATTAATTAAAAGCATGCAAGTTTCTGGCATATATTCCTAAATAGAAAATAAGTAGTTGATGTACCGTTGAATGGAGTTCATCCTTGTTTACACAAATTTCAGATCATGCGAATAGCGGCTTTGTTAATATTATTTAAAAAATCAATACGTTAGATGGATAAGGTGTTCAGTGGCGGCTATTTTATCAATAAATTTTATTTAATATGTTTAGTTTTTTATTTTCAACACCGAAATTCTAAGGTTCACAAAACAATTTCTACAACCGGTTTTAAGACATTGAAAAAGAGCGAGCCGCGGAGATCTGAAAATTAGAAATAAAAAGATTCGGGTAGCTGAGAAAATTCTAATATTAATTGATACCAAATAAGATAGGTTTATCTCAAAAGATGCATTGGTTATACGAATAAAACTATTTGTTAGTTTTGCTTATAAAGCAAAGGCGAAATTTAGAGGTTTGAGAGCTTAAAGTGTAACTTCGCAAGGCGTGGTCCGATTTCAAATCTGTTTGCAGATTCAAATTCTGCGTAAAATTCTAAGCTAATTTAATGTATCGCATGTATAAAAAAATTTATAAGAACGCTCAAAAGTCGCTACAGGTAAGAAATCTTAAAATTGGGGTAGCTCCCTTGGGGGTGATGATATCTGAAAAATTCCTAAAGATTCGGGTAGCTGAGAAAATTCTAATATTGATTGATACCAAACAAGATAGGTTTATCTCAAAAGATGCATTGGTTAGACGAATAAAACTATTTGTTAGTTTTGCTTATAAAGCAAAGAGCAAAATGTAGAGGTTTGAGAGCTTTAAAGTTGTAACTTCGCAAGGCGTGGCCCGATTTTAAATCTGTTTACAAATTCGGGATGTGCGTAAAATTCTAGACTAACAAGATGTATCGCATGACTAAAAAAATTTATAAGAACGCTCAAAAGTCGCTACAGGTAAGAAATCTTAAAATTAGGGTAGCTCCCTTGGAGATGGTGCAATCTAAAAAATTCCTAGAAATTCGGGTAGCTGAGAAAATTCTAATATTAATTGATACCAAACAAGATAGGTTTATCTCGAAAGATGCAATGGATAGACAAAGAAAACTATTTGTTAGTTTTGCTTATAGAGCAAAAAGCAAAATTTAGAGGTTCTGGACTTTAAAGTGTAACTTTGCAGGGCGTGGCCCGATTTTAAATCTGTTTGCAGATTCGGGTTGTGCGTAAAATTCTAAGCTAACAAGATGTATCGCATGACTAAAAAAATTTATAAGAACGCTCAAAAGTCGCTACAGGTAAGAAATCTTAAAATTGGGGTAGCTCCCTGGGGGGTGATGCAATCTAAAAAATTCCTAGAAATTCGGGTAGCTGAGAAAATTCTAATATTAATTGATACCAGACAAGATAGGTTTATCTCGAAAGATGCATTGGCTAGACGAAGAAAAGTATTTGGTCCAGAATGTTAGCGCTAAAAAAAAAAAAAAAAATCTTAAAAATAGGTTTATCTCGTTGGTTTGTGACAAACGCTATGAAAGCGAAGAGAAAAATGGTTAGTCGAAGAAAACTTTTTGGTCCAGATGTGTGAGGAAATGTGGGATTCTGGAGGAAATGTGGTGCTGGATTTCTTGATTTTACCTCTCTGTTAGAACTGTTTCCATTTTATTAAGAGATGTTTTTAACTCTCCTTTGCTAGATGCCAATATGGCAATTTCACCTACAAATTAGAAATATTAAGAAATTAGGGAGCAAATCATTGTTGTTTATTTAATGCTATTATTATTAGAATAAGAATATTAGTGTAGGTTTTGTGGGATATCTTTATATTGATGGATAACTGAGTGAAGTGGTTTCGAAATTATATATAGACTTGAAAATTATCTATCAGCTGTGGTGTTTGATTACTTACTGGTGTTGGTTTGTTGATTGCGCAAAGACACTATTGTAAATATTTAATTCGTTTCTTAGGTTTAGTAGATTCTATTGAGGGGCGAATTAATCATAGTCAGCGTAGTAACTAAGTAGGTCATGCTAGTCGGGCCTGACCCTCTCCGGATCAACTTACTATTACATCCTTAGTTGTCAGATTCTTGCTGTTTTGTCGGTATCGTTTCATGAAATTTGTTCTTCTACGTGTAGAAGTGGATTGTAGTTGAGGATTTTGAAGCGTCCACTATGCTTCTTGGTCTTCCTATTTTTCGTTCGAGGCTTCCGTCCAACGGGGCTATTGCTCAGATGGGTTGGTGTTCTGATGTGGATATTCTATTGTAGATTTTGGTGGCTAACGTCTGGCAGTGTTCTTGGATTGTGGTTGTTTGCATATTCTGCAGAATGATGTCGTTTCTAACAAACCATGGTGCACCGGTGATGAGTCGAAGCACTACGTATTGAAAGGCTTCCATTTTTTGTAGATTTGTTCTGCTAGGATATGCCATCCATGCGGCTGAGGCGTAGGTGGTGACTGGTCTTAAGTATGTTGTGTATATTCGCATCCTGGTTTCCGTTGGGAGTCTATTGTTGTAGGTAATTATGGGATGTAGGTAGCCTTTTAATCTCTTGCCTTTTTGAGTATGGATGTAATATGATTTTTGAATGTCAGTCGTCGGTCTATGTTATCTCCCAGGTAGGTGATGTTATTAGTCCATTTTAATCGTTGGTGTTGTAGCTTGGATGCTTGTAGAAGGTGTGTCTTGTGCTTGAAGAACAGGATGTTTTGTGCTTTCTCGATATTGATGCGTATTTTCCATGTGTCATACCATTCTGGGAGTATGTCGAGTTGTCGCTGTATGTTGGCTATGGCTTGTTGTGGATTGCGGCCGCTTGCGATAAAAATGGTATCGTCTGCGTAGAGTCTGCATTCTACGTTGCGTGTTGATGGATCGTCATAAATGTAGCCGTTTTATAGTGGTGGTGATAAACAGCCGCCCTATGGCACTCCTGCTGCCATCCGTACTGGTGTGGAAAGCTTGTCTCCGACCCTTACTTGTAGCTGTCGGTCTTTTAAATAACTGTTGAGCAGTTGTATGTATGGCGTTGGTACTTTATGAAATTCGTGAAGTTTGTAAGACAGTCCGTTGTGTCATACCTTGTCGAAGGCGTTTTTGATGTCAAATGATTCTGCGATGGTGACTCTATTGTAGTTGTAGTTCTCAGCTACCTGATCGACGATTCTGATTATATGTAGTGTAGTGAAAGTGTTCTTATTTGAAGGCGAATTGTTCTGGCCGGTCTTGGAAGTGTTTTTTAAGCGTTCCAGTAATAATTTCTCAAAGATTTTTGAAATGCAGCAGAGTAGTGAAATTGGTCTGTAGTTGTTCGGGTCGGATCTGAGCTTTCCTGGTTTTGGGATCATTATCATGATTGCTGTTTTCCAAACGTTAGGATAGTATCGTTGTGTGAGGATACCGTTGAAAATGCGTGTAATGTACGCCAGAGCACATTTGGTAATGTTCTTCAGCGTTTTGTAGCTTCTCTTTTCCGGGTGCCTTCCGATCGCCTGTTTGTAGTATGGTGTTTTTTTGTTTGTAGTGGTGTGATGAATAGAATTTGATGTCGTGGTGCAGATGTTAACAGTTGCGTGATGCGTTGGTTGGCTGTAGTTTCAAGGTCTTCATCTGTGACGGGTTTGGTGTAAATATGTCTTGAAGAGTGGATGTGAAAAGTTGTGCTTTCTCTTGGTCATCGTATAGTTTTTCTGCTGGCCCGTCTAGCGGTGTGGGTGCCGTGCGTCGTCTCATCTTGAGCCGCCTGTTTAGATTGAAGAAGTTTCCTTCGTCTTTTAGTGTGTTGTTCACATATGTTGACCATGTTTCTAATGTGTGTTTATCGCGAAATATTTTTAAAGCCGCCTCTTCGGCGTTAAGTCGGGTTTTGAATGCAGGATTGCGTGTTGTTTGCCAAAGTCTAGCCAGTCTTTGTTTGTCGTTGATTGCGTTTTTGATGTATTGTGGAAGTTGTGGTCTTCAGGGGTTGCGTTAAAGGGTGGTTGTTTTGTTGTAATGCCTCTTGAATGGCTTTGGTAATGTGCTCTGTGGCGGTGACTATATTTTCTGGGCTGTTTATGTTGAGATTTCCGTTTGTGATTTTCCTCTGAAGTGTTTCATTGAATTTTTTTCCAGTTTATGGTGTTCGTTGTTTTTGCTGCTGTTGTAGTAGTGGATTGATATGCAGGGTAATAATAATCGGTAGGTGGTCGGAACTCAGATTCTCGATGAAGTTTGTAGTGATGTTGTATGGGATGTGCTTGGTGATCGTAATGTCCAGAATGTCTGGTTGGTGGTTGGCGTTTGGCGGGATTCTGGTAGGCGATTCCGGTCACGTGATGTCATAGTCTTTTCCAAGTGCGTGTGCTTGTAGGATTTGTCCGTCTCTATTGTTGGTGTTGGATTCCCAGAATATGTGTTTGGCGTTGAGGTCTCCGGCAATGATAGTGTCAATGTCTGCCAGTAATAGGTTGTCTATGTTTTCTGTTTGCAGGTGTGTGTTGCCTGGGTTGCGGTATGCTGAGATGATCTTGAGTGGTTTCTCGTTTATTTCTGTGTGTATGGCTATTGCATCCATGAAGGTATGTGGTAGCTCTACAGTATGGTGCATCATTCGCCTGTGGACAAGAATGGCGACGCCTCCAGCTGCTGGATGTTATAGTGATGTTGGTCTGTCGTGCTTGTAGACGGAATGGTTTGCCGGTGGGATATTGGGTTGAAGTTTTGTTTCGCCAAAAAGTACTACGTCTATGTTGAATTCCTTTAAGAAGTATCGAAGTTCTGTGGTCTTGTTGCGAATGCTGTTGGCGTTCCATGAGAAGATTCTGAGATCGGTGTGGCTTGAGTTATCCATTGATTGATGTGAGGTCTCCAACCGCAACCCATATTAGTGGTTCTACAGGACTGCCTGACGAAAATGCTGTGATAATTTTTTGAATCCAGTGTAGAATTTTTGTGAGTATCGACGATGTTTTGATAGCGAAGTGACTTTTTGTTTTGCTAGATCCGGTGCTGTTTGTTGGGAGATTTTGCTAGAGCTGTGACTATCTGTGGAACAATGGCTGATTGTGCAGAGACGGCTGGTTTTACAGTTACAAATGGGATTGCAGCGGGTTCTTCATGCGGGTTGTTGGCGACAGTTTTTGCTCTTTTCCTCCATCTTCTGCGTTGAGTGACGGCTGTGCTTTCTTCATTTTCTTCTGAAGAGTTCTGCATGTCCATCTGTTGGTGTACTTGGACTTTTGTGCTGTTGGCTGGTGTACGTTTTGGGTCTGTTGTGGGTGACGTTTCTTGAATGACAGTGTGCTTGTTTCTGCGTCCGTCTCAAGATCGTGCTTTTGAAGCAACAGAGCTGACGGTTGCCTGCAGCGTGTCCTTTGCTACATTTTACACACCGGGGTTTGAACCCGCGGCAGAGGCTACAAAAACTTTCTAGTTACCGCTTGAAGCGAGCGGACGTGTTTAACAGAGCTCCGCTTTAGCAACTAAGAAGTAAGTTTTTATCTAGGGTTTTTATTATTTATTTTTAATTTATTTTGTTTGAAGCTTTGTTTTTTTATTGTGTTTTATTTTTATAATTGTGTGCCATCAAATTTGAAATACGGTGCCGTAAAATAAAAATTTTAAAACAGAATTTAAACTAAATAAAAACTAAATAAATCGCGTTGTCCTTGTAATTTAAACTAAATACGCGTTTTAAAATAAACTAAATAAATTTCGGGTTAATAAAACAAAAATATACTAAACTAATACTCAAAAATAATTTCGAAATAACTTAAAGAGGCATTTTTAATAATAAATTTAAAATAAAAACCGCGTAAATCGAGTAAAAAACCGGGTAAAACAACCAAAAAGTTTGTGTAATTTTTATAGTGCGCGTATAATCAAATAATAACAAAAAAACAAAAATCTAACCCCTTTTTAAATCAAATAAATAATTCAAAAACTGTAAATTTTAAAACAATTTTAATATAAATTTAAGTACACGCGTACTTATAAGTGCTTTTAAAATCGATTTTGGTGTAATTAAGCGGTGTATCAGTTACGGGTTGTGCTAGTTACCGAGCGATAAAGTGAAAGGTCATTTCCGGTAACCGCATTCCGATTGCGCTCGACCTTATTTTGTTAATTACACATTTAAAAATAAAGTGTTCTTATTTATAAATTAGATATTTTAATATTTTGAAGTAATTAGTTTATTTAAATTTGATTTGGCGGTTTAAAAATTTAAAATAAATAAATAGCGTTCTTTACAGTACATTTTAAATCGAGATATTTTTATTGCGATAGGGAATTTATTTGATTCTAGTTGTTATTTTGACGCTTAGTGCTTGTTGTATTTTTGTTAAAATTTGATATTTAATTGGGCGGTTGAAGTTTTAATAAATACAAGGTTGTTTACGGTTCACCTTTAAACAAAACATTTTTATTGGACCAACGTTTTGCGTTCTTCTAGCGTCGTTCTTTTAGCGTCGTAACGGTTAGGACGTTTTTGAGCTGCGTTTTAGGTGTCATTTTATTGCTAGTTTTGTCAGCATGGTGGTTCACCGCGATGAGGAGCCGCTGCCCAGGAGGAAGAGGGCGATCGGTCGGAGTCTGCTAGGTCGGCGGCGGAGGGCGCTGTTGGGGAAACAGCTTAAGGTAGTGCTAAAGATTTCTTGTTAGAAACTCAGGAGGAGGTACAGGAGGTAGGAAGGAGCCTGCGTCTGCGGCGGTCGTGTCTGGGGTGTCAGGGCCTCCCGTGGTGGTTGCGGCGCCAGAATTGCCCTCTACTTCGAGAGCCCAGCGCACGATGTCGACTAGCAGCAACGGTAGCGTTAATGCTAGCGACCTCGATGAGCTGGAACTCTTAAAGTTTAGAGTGAGGAAGGCGCACGCTGCCGTCTATGGGAAGGTGCCGACGACCTCCGCCACTATCGTCGTGGAGGATAGGAAGATGGTTCGGCACGCCGTAGATGATATCCGCGACGTGACGAACCAACTGATTGGTATAGTTAGGGCGCTGCGTCTTTGTTTAGATGGTTCAGGGAGAGCAAGTGTTGTTGGGGGAAGTCCGGCGGTGAATTCTGTCGTTTCAGGAAGCCAGAGTCAGTGTGCGTCGGTGCAGCGCAAGGTCTCCTACGCCGCTGCAGCTTCAGCATCTGCCCCTACGTTTGCTGTAAGGGTCGACGCCAGGCCAGGCCAGAAGGACGACGTGATGACGACCCTGAAGCAGAAGGTCGATCCCGCTCGAGATGGGTTTGTTGTTGTCGGAGCTCGTAGGACGCGCCGGGGCGGTGTCGTTGTGGAGTGCGCAGGTCGCGACGATGCCAAGAAACTGCAGTTGAAGGTCGGCGGGAACTGCAAGGAACTCGTGGCGAAGACCATCGAGAAGAAACGTCCACGGGTCGTTCTTCCGGGGTCGAAGCGGGGATGAAGGCTGAAGAGCTCGTGCGGTTGATTGCGAGCCAGAATCCCCGTTTCGGCGATTTGAAGCTAGAAGACCACCTGAGAGAAGTTCAGGTTTGGCGGAAAGGGCTCTAGAGATCCCTTCGCCAACGTAGTCTTCAAGTGACCCCACACTTCGAAGACGTATATTAGCTGATGCTATTAACCTCAGGTGGCGAAGAGTATGGGCCCGGGACCACTTCTCGATGACCCAGTGTTACCGGTGCTACAAGTACGGCCATCGATCAATGGAGTGCAGGGAGAAGGTACAATGGTGCGGTAACTGTGCCGAGGTCGGGCATGAATTCAAGAATTGCCGGAAGGCAGTCCCTGCTGTGTGGTTTGCGCTAGGGCAAACGACAGAACTGGCGGTGGCGCGAAGGTCGATACGCGCCACGACGCCAAGTCGAGTAGATGCCCCACGATGCAACGTCTGAAGCACGCAATCACACGAAACATCGATTATGGACTGTGAAGATAAAACAAAGTCCATAAGAAGCAAGAAGATTAAATTCGCGCAACTAAATCTCGGGAAAGGTAGAGGGCAACAAATAACTTCATAAAGTTATTCATCGAAAATAATATCGACATCGGGTTTATACAGGAACCGCACCTGTATGGCCACAAAATAACAGGTTTTGGGAGAGGGTTACCGTCTTAAACGCGAATAGTGAACGACCGCGTAGCGGATAATAATAAATAATGGAACGTGCGCCGGAATTATATTAAATAATTTATCGAACGAATTTGTAACGACGGCCGAAATCAAATCAGAGGAAAATGCGTTCTATGTAATAAGCGTGTACCTCCCGCCGGTCGATTCCCGGCGGGAAAATCTAAACCGAAGACTTGATAAATGAAGTAGATAATATTATTCGTAAAATCGGCAGAAATAAAAATCTAGTCATCGGGGAGATTTTAATGCCAAGTCGCCAATATGGGGCAGCCCTATCGAAGACGATAGAGGCTCGCAGGTTGCTGATCTTTTACGGAATGGGATCTTAGTGTGATAAACACTAATGATTTACCTACGTTTGAGACGCATAGAGGCAGCAGTTTTATAGATATTACTGCAGTCTCGCACGAAATGTTAGAAACGATTTGTAATTGGAAATTAAGGTCGGACGAGGAAACGCTCTCTGATCATAAATTAATAACATGGGACGTTGAAACCAAAACAAGTGCAAACGAGCAGCTAACTGTATTTCCGCGGTTCTGTAATAAAAAGCAAATTGGGAGCGATTTAAACAAAAATTTGGCGAAAGTATCCTGTGCTCGAAAATGAGCTGTTTAACTGCCGAGAGGCAGACGAAGTACAAACACTCGCGAAAAATTAAACGACGCGGTGGTAGACGCGTCGTCGTATTCCATGCCGAAAAGAAAACATTTAAAGACAGCGTACCCTGGTGGACCCGGGAACTAACCACCAAGCGGGCAGAAACGCGTAGCCTAAGGCGCCGCTATCAACGCGCCTCGGGAGATATAAGAGAACAACGGAGAATAGAATATAATCAAAGTTACCGCGAATATAAAATATTAATAGAAGAAACGCGAACGAATAAATTTAAAGAATTCTGCACGCGAAACTCAGAGAAAGAACCCTGGGGAACCGCATACCGCGTAATTAGAGGAAAACAACAAAAAATTGCGCTCAGTAATATAAAGAAAACAAATGGCGAATACACGGAAGGTTTTAAAACCACGGCGGAATATTTACTAGAGAAATTTTTCCCATCGGATAATCCCTAGGGGGATGAAGGGTCGCACGATTTAGTACGTCGGGTAGCTGCAGAAGCGCAAGGAACAGGTGCCGATAAGGCAATCCTAGTTCACGAGGTCGTCAGGGCTCTTAGGAGGATGAACCCTAAGAAAGCACCGGGGCATGATGGAATCACTTCAGACGCAGCTCTGGAGGCGTGCCTGTTAGCCCCGTGTGTCTTTGTCGGGTTGTTTAATCTTTGTTTAGAAAGGGGCGTTTTTCCGCGTTGCTGGAAAATCCAGAACGTGAAATTTATATCCAAACCTAAAAAAGCGGATGCGTCAGATCCGGGCAGCTATCGTCTAATTAGCTTGCTACCGGTGCTGGGGAAAGTTTTAGATCGCGTTATGACTACGCGTGTTGAGCACTTAGTGCGAAACAGCGGCGGTTTTAATAACCGACAGTTCGGTTTCGTAGAGGGCAAGTCGACTATCGACGCGATAGAGTACGTTGTCGGGGAAATTAAGCAGGCGAGATGCTAAAGAGTACTGTGTCGTTGTTGCTTTGGACATTTCAGGAGCATTTGATGCTGCCTGGTGGCCATTAATCGTTTGCGAGTTAGATCGTAGGGGTTGTCCGCGAAACTTGATGTCTTTGGTCAAGAGTTATTTCTCGGGGCGATTGGCACAGGTTGAAATTCCGGGTGAGGTTCTGTCGCGTGAGGTGGAAAGGGGATGCCCGCAGGGGTCATGTTCTGGTCCCACATTTTGGAAGTTGTTGTATGAGAGCATCTTTAGGGTCAAGTTGCCCGCAGGATGCTCAATCGTTAGGTTTGCGGATGACACGCTTTTAATTGTAAGATCGAGATTGTTAATGGATATGCGCACAAAACCGAACGAGGCGCTTAACAAATTACACGAATGGTCGCAGGCGGTAAAACTAAAATTTAACACGGCGAAGTCAGAGGCGCTTTATTTCGGCACGAAACCAGGACAGAGACCTCCTAGGCTAGAGCTAGGAGGGGAGAAAATTCCGTTTAAAGATTGTATTACCTACCTCGGCGTCAAGATCGACGATAAAATAAATTGGAAAGCACACGTACAATACGTAAAAAGTAAGGGCCGCGAAATATCAAATAAAATGATGGCGGCGGCTAAAATAAAATGGGGTTTCAGGGGCGAATCGCTGAGGACGGTTTATGCCGGAGCAATTGAGCCGGCAATACTGTACGCAGCTTCTGTATGGTCAGAAGGTTGTAAAGTCCGGGAGATGCGTCAATTGACGAGCGTACAACGCATAACCGCGGTAAAAGCGGCGAGGGCGTACAGGACCACCTCCACGGAGGCTGTCCTGGTGATCAGTAGGACTCTCCCTATCGAATATGTCGTTAGGAGATTAGAGATAGGCGATTAATAAATATAGGAAAAGGGCGCGAAATTATCGAAGATCTTAATCTTGGTAATAGGAAATTGCAAAAGGATCGTTGTATCTGAGTTGGGGCACCGGCTGATATTAGGGGAATCGAGTTTGTCGAAGGTGATGAGGACGCGATGGGTATTAAAATTTATACGGACGGTTCACGTATGGACGATGGACAAGCAGGCGCGGCGTTTGTCGTGTTTAAGCAGGAAAGGAGGTGTTTCGGTTTCAAACCAAACTTGCGAACTGGTGCACTATCTTCCAGTGCGAATTGGTAGCCATACGAGAGGCTATCGATTACGTAATAAATCACACGGGCAGAGACGAGTATTATATAATCAGCGACAGTAAATCAGCGCTGACGGCATTAACTAACATGAACACCTCGACAGACCTCCAATCGGACGTCTGGAGGATAGCGCGTACGGCGCTCGGGTTTCGACGTTTAAAGTTCTGTTGGGTCAGGTCGCACAATGGCAACGTAGGAAACGATAGGGCTGACGAATTAGCTAAAGAGGCCGCGACGGGAAACTTTCGGATATCACATTCGTCGATACCGAGGTCTTTAATTAAAAGAAAGCTGCGTGAAAAATCAATTCGACAATGGGAAGAGGTGGAACAACGCTGCCACGGGCAGGTTGACCCACAAATTCATACCGAGCTTAGAAGCTAGAGGTAGAATTGAGGTTAAGCTCGATCATAAAATAGTTCAGTTGATAACAGGACACGGCGCCTTGAAGGCGTATTTGCAAAGGTTCGGTCTAACCAACAGCGACCGCTGTGAATGCGGTGAGGGCGCGGAAAGCGCAGAGCACGTACTCTTCGACTGCCCGCTTGAAGCGGCAAATCGAGGGTTGGCTGATAGCAAATTAGCTATCCTAGGTCTGGCATGGCCAAAGAGCCTAGAGGAAGTCGAAGTGGTCAACCAGAAGGCGTTCTGGACAGCCTTAAAAGAATTTGCGGGAAGGGTCGCGAGATTAGACAATCAATGATAACCGCGTGTAAAATTCGGTGGGGTTGGTGGGAGGATTAAAAAATTTTTAGATTGACTTGGCGTGAGTAAGGATACGAGCGTAGATATAACCAAAACCTGATTTAAAAAAAAAAAAAAAAAAATAACTTGATAATTATACCCAAATGTCCAATATGCACGAGAAACCCCCACACCATTAATACAATCACTGCCTATCTTCATAATTATGCGCGTAAAATCGGGAAATCGGGAATAAATAACTACAAATAAATCAGAAACCCTCATTAAATTAAATCAATAAAATAAACAAATATAATAAAATAGAGTGAAACCGCGCATCCCCCCCAGGACTTAAAAGTGATGTGATAGTGATTGTGATTGTGATCCCCCCAAGAACATTTAGTGCATATCCACCAGGACTTTAGCAGTGCACCCCATCTTCCCCTTAGAAGTAAGTTACAGTTAGATGTAAGCAGACGACCAGATCTTCGGATGCTGGAGAATTTTATTATCGAGGTAAGGCGTAAATTGTGGCGGCTGCACTCGCACAAGCATTGATTTACATTAATTAGTAGTTTTTGAAACAATTTAACAAGCACGTTTGGTGTGTAAAGACGCTAGCCGACATAATGCTTGTGCGAGTGCACCTGATAAATGGGGTGATGCTTTTGCTATTTTGTGCACTGCTATATGCTTAACGCTAATTAAACATTTATTTACATATTTATATAATTATATTTATTTATATTTTATATACACTTTATATTTATTTATTAGCAGGTATTGCAGTATTATGTGGCTTATTTGTTTTGTTTGACGTTCTGTCGCCATTTTGGTAGCTGTATATATTCGGGAAGGAAGAGTATAATTGCGAAGATTGTAATCATAATATAAATCAGTTAGGGAATGATAGGGAAAGCTAGGGATGGATTTAAGTTAGTTAGCTAGATTTGGATAGTTTTAAGACGACCCTTCAGGTCGCACTGGTAAGCAGAGCCGGCGTCTGCTATCCGGTATTACGGATCCCTTCCCCTCTCATTTTTGCTTGTGTCTTGTTGATCGGGTACACTCGAAAGTCAGCGCTAGGGATACCATTATTTACAACCCTGTTTTTAGGTTTTGTTTTTAGTTTTTGTTTCAGTTTGTCAGACTTTTAGATTTGTTAGATTGTCAGAGTTTGTTAGGTTTGTTAGATTTTTAGATTTGTTAGATTTCTATTTAGTTTTTATTTAGGGTGGATCAATTATGAAGTCGGAATAAATTAGAAGCACGATAATTTTTCGCGTTTAAACCCAATGTAGTACCTCCGGGTGGAGCATTGGGGACGTGGCCGCAAGTATAGCGGCCCTTATTCAAATTATAAAGGTAGAGGCTACAATGCTTATATCGCTGGGAGGGAAAACATTGAGAAATCTCTACACGAGATTCAAATGCGGCGACTTTCACTCCGTGGCAGTATAACAACTCCCATAGGTTGTAAACAGTTTTGGAGAATTCGACATTCTGCATGATTACCAGAAAGATGTTGCTGTATTACTTGTCGCGACCACGTAATTTGTTTGTGTGCGTGACGGCGTAGCCTCTGAATGATAGTTCTGCTTGGACGTCTTCTGCTGAGATGCAGGCAGCTAGTCCTTTGATGACAACCTTTAGTTCTCGGTCCTGTTTAAGCCCATATGTATGGAACTCAATGGCTTCTCGCTTCTGGTAATCATGGATAAACCTGAATACCGTGGCGTCGATTACGTGTATGCGGGCCTCTGGGCCTGATGCTCGTATATCTATGTCTTTTTTAAGAGTTGAGTCAGGTTCTTTGCGTGTGTAACCAAGTTTGGTAGCTTGTCGATGTAGATAGGTGGTATTCGTGTTTTTGTGTTGGATACTGAAGGTGTTGTTGGTTTGGAAGTTTTCGATAAGGTGGAGGATGCCACCTCAGCATAGTTCGGCGGTGATGGTGTCGTAGAGTTCGTGTTGTTTACGGCGTTGTCGTCAGTTTGCATCTCATTGGTTGGAGGCGGCTTTTGTTGGTTGGGGGTTCTTATTCGTTTTGTGTCCGTTTCGGAAGTTGATGATAAGTCTTCTATTTGTCTACGGTTTTTACTGGATTGGAAATCCATATCGCTGTCGGAGAAGTTTACGAAAGCCCTCCGTGTCGAATTTGTCTTGGTAGACGGCATGCTCGGTAAGAGCGCGGTGAAGCTTATTAATGCTCTAAAAAGAGCAGATTATAAAGATGTAGAGCAATCCAAATTGTTGCTTATTGTCCTCCTTTGTAGAAAACCGGGGATTTACTAGAGCCCAAGGTGACGATAAAGCAATTACAAACTAAATTAATTTTAAATTACTTCCGCTGCCACTCTGGAACCGGTGTAGTACACATCTAATCAGTACTGATGCTAAATTGGAAGAATTCCGCAGTTGAAACGTAAAACTGAGCGCGATGCGGTCACATCCGATGCTCGGGTTGTACTACTACACTAAGTAGGTAAGATTTTTGTCCTATTTATATTTATATGTGACCCCTTTTTATTGTTGTGCATTAAGGGGTTCAAATCTCGACACGGCCGACTGCTTGAAAAATAGCAGGTGAGCATTTTTCACAAAAATTACGCCCTCGTTCGGATGAGAGGTTAAATGGAGGTCCCGTGTGTGAATGTTGTCACGCACGTTAAAGATCCCTACCTTGCCTGGAACGGCAAGGGTTCGGCAAAATTCTAAATTTCCAGGCAACAAAAAACTCGCCTCCTGGCCAATGTAGTACCTTCGGGTGGAGCATTGGAAATGTAAATGGACGGTATAAATATGATGGCGTCGCCGTGAATCAATGTACTAAGCGTAAGACTACGGATGCCAAGGTCCTGGGTTCGAATCTCGACACGGCCGACTGCTTGAAGAATGACAGGTGAGCATTTTTCACAAAAAGTACGCCCTCATTCGGATGAGAGGTTAAATGGAGGTCCCTTGTGTGAGTGGTGTTACACACGTTAAAGATCCCTCCTTGTCTGGAACGGCAAGGGTTCGGCAAGATACTAAATTTTCAGGCAACAAAAAACTCGTCTCCAGGTCAATGTAGTACCTTCGGGTGGAGCATTGGAAATGTAAATGCACGGTATAAATATGAATGAATATGTTGTAGTAAACCCCGTAATTATTCTGTTTATCTTTCTGTATTGTTAAATGAGTGTCGTGCCTGTATTGAACAGACTAGTGTTTTTTCTGCATGTATATGTTGTGTATCTACTAAACTAATCATGTTTTTCAAGGCCGATTGGGTTGTGTGTTTTTTGTTTAGTTCTTTAGCGCCCCCATTCCGCCCGCCTCAATCTCCAATTGTGTTAGCAAGGCATTCGTCTCCTTCTTTCCCTTCCTTTGTTACATGTAATTCGGGCGAGCATTCCGTTACTGATGTCGTTCTTTTCTTCCTGACCCGTTCATCTTACGTGTAACAATTTTCTTTCAGGTATTATTTCACAGTAATCTCGTATTTTCTCGACATTTGCTGTTTCGTTAACAATGGTTACCAGCAACTATATTTCTTTGTACCTGAGTGTTCTGTACTCTTTCTCGTGGTCTTGCACTCTTCCTTTTTACAGGTAGGAATGGGTGTACAACAAAGTCTATACAGAACTCTGGCAGGACTAGCGTCGACCGTTTGTGGCTGCGGTAGGTTGCAAAAGACTATATCTCAGGGGTTTAGAGAACAAAGTTAAATTTTACCTAGACAAGTTATAGGGATGCAATTTAGAACATGACGAAAGAAAATACCTTAATACAACTTATATATTGACGTTTAGTTAATAACATCAATAAAAAAACGAAATATATATCCTTATTTTCTTATAACCAAATTTGCATACGATAAAATCACTAAGTGTAGTTTATATATCTACACTTTAATAACTTTAAAATTTGTTTCAAACTCTACCAGATAAGATATTAGAAAATCAAAATTATTATTGAACTTAGACACAATTGCAAATTAACGTTCTAAGTAAAAAGACATCATAAATACGCTTTGTTGTATTTAACATTAGTTGAGAAAATTTGAATTAAACATTTAAATTGGGCATAACCTCAATATGCACAAAAACAGGTTTCATAAAAGCTTTTATGTTTACACTTATAAGGTTATACCAGGAAAGCAAAAGTAATATTAAATTAGTTAAGGTAATAGGTAAGTAAACGAATGATTATATTTTACATGCATTATTTTTCTAATATTTGAGATTTAAAATGTAACACATGCACATTGTTCCATGACAAAAGTAAATAAGATAAACTCATACCTGTATTCAAGATATATGAAGAAACGTATACTTAAGCTTTGAGCTCCGGCTTGTACAGAACTATAGAGGTTTCTTCTTACTGCTCGTTAAAACGAACACCATCCATATTTAGTTTGGTGTTAACCTCAAACTTCAAATTTGTAAGAGCTAAACCTTTTTTGTTTCACAGTCCTATGACAATAATAGATATTTGTAATGTAGTAAAATTAATGTTTTAGGCTTAGATAGCCTAGCATGCATAAGTAAATACTCCATTAAAGAATATTTTACCAGAGAATAACCCAGCAGAGAATATATCACCAGAGGATGTCACCAGAGGATATGCCATTAGAGGATATGTTGCTGGAGGACGTCACCAGAGGATATGCCACCAGAGGACCCTAGAAAATAAACGTGTTACAAAAACGAAATATTGTAATACGTCACGAGAAACTAACTTAAAATTTATCTGTTATCAGCTTATTATTCATGCTCATTTTGAACGGGTAATTCAGGTAGACTTTCCCCATACGTATTTTGCTAGTTTTCTAAAACGATATTTATGTATGTTAAGAAGAATAAAAGATAAAGACACCTTTTACATACCAGGTACGACATCATGGCCTTAGAAAGGACATTTCTATCGGGAAACGGCATGTGCACGAAAGGAAGTCAAATTTCAAGAGAACGAAAATTTATTCTGGTTTTGAAGATAACCACACATTTTGAGAGAGGGACAAACAAGAAAACCATCCTAAATAACAGATTCATGTATGCACCAGTTGTGTATTTATGGACATTATTCAGAGGTTTGCCGATTACAAAATTACATCTGATCATAATTATTTATATTATTTAAACTAAATGAAACATTGAATTATAACAAACGATAAACGTATTTAGTGTATTATTTTATAATACTAAAGAGAAATGTTACACAAATCATGTTACGTTTTGCAGATGATATAGCCATTATAGCAGAGTCTAGAAAAGAGTTAGGAGAGTTTTTAAATATTTTAGATGAAATACTACGGAGTAACTATAGTATGAGAATTAACTCGGTAAAGACAAAGATAATGACAAGTGAGTTACAGCCTAGTTATAAACCAAAATTAAAAATAGGTAATACCGAGTTAGAGGAGGTAGATGAATTTTGCTATTTAGGTAGTATAATTACAAAGGATGGACGTAGCAGAAGGGATATAGTAGCTAGAATAGCTCAAGCTAGAAAAATGTTTTTAAAAAAGAAAAACTTACTAATAGCTAATAGTATTAGTTTAGATAATAGAAAAGTTTTTAAAGTCGTACGTATGGAGCGTTCTACTATACGGTAGTGAGACTTGGACAATTAAAGAAGTAGATAAGAAAAGGATAGAAGCTTTTGAAACTTGGTGCTATAGGAGAATGTTAAAGATTAGCTGGACAGATAGAGTAACAAACGAGGAAGTTTATAGAAGGATAGGTGAGGAACCCTGTATGTGGAAACAATTGAAGGTCAGGAGAGATAGAATGATAGGGCACCAGTTAAGACATGAGGGACTATTTAGTAAAGTCTTAGATTATAGACTACCAAATAAAAATAGAGTAGGAAGGCCTAGACAAAGCTATATTAGTCAAATAATTAGAGATTTAGGTTGTGAAGGGTATGTGGACCTTTTAGATTAGCTCAGAATAGAAAAGAATTTAGAGCTGCGTCAAACCGACTTTAAGTAAGTTCGAAAACAAAACAAAAAAAATAAAAATCAGTTAACTAAATGTCACCAGGACATAACTCACAATTAGTTAGAGGTCTGGCATGTTGGTAGCGTTTCGTTGCTTAAGCCTTACCATAACATATAATTTAATAAACGTCACCATGATATAGCTCACAATTAGGTAGCGGTCTGGCATGTTGGTAGCGATTTGTTGCTTAAGCCTTACCATAACATATAATTTAATAAACGTCACCTTGACATAACTCACAATTAGGTAGCGGTCTGGCATGTTGGTAGCGTTTCGTTGCTTAAGCCTTATCATAACAGATAATTTAATAAACGTCATCATGACATAACTCACAATTAGGTATCGGTCTGGCATGTTGGTAGCGTTTCGTTGCTTAAGCCTTACCATAACAGATAATTTAATAAACGTCATCATGACATAACTCACAATTAGGTAGCGGTCTGGCATGTTGGTAGCGATTTGTTGCTTAAGCCTTACCATAACATATAATTTAATAAACGTCACCTTGACATAACTCACAATTAGGTAGCGGTCTGGCATGTTGGTAGCGTTTCGTTGCTTAAGCCTTATCATAACAGATAATTTAATAAACGTCATCATGACATAACTCACAATTAGGTATCGGTCTGGCATGTTGGTAGAGTTTAGTTGCTTAAGCCTTACCATAACATATAATTTAATAAACGTCACCATAACATAACTCACAATTAGGTAGCGGTCTGGCATGTTGGTAGCGATTTGTTGCTTAAGCCTTACCATAACATATAATTTAATAAACGTCACCTTGACATAACTCACAATTAGGTAGCGGTCTGGCATGTTGGTAGCGATTTGTTGCTTAAGCCTTACCATAACATATAATTTAATAAACGTCACCTTGACATAACTCACAATTAGGTAGCGGTCTGGCATGTTGGTAGCGTTTCGTTGCTTAAGCCTTATCATAACAGATAATTTAATAAACGTCATCATGACATAACTCACAATTAGGTATCGGTCTGGCATGTTGGTAGCGTTTCGTTGCTTAAACCTTACCATAACAGATAATTTAATAAACGTCATCATGACATAACTCACAATTAGGTAGCGGTCTGGCATGTTGGTAGCGATTTGTTGCTTAAGCCTTACCATAACATATAATTTAATAAACGTCACCTTGACATAACTCACAATTAGGTAGCGGTCTGGCATGTTGGTAGCGTTTCGTTGCTTAAGCCTTACCATAACAGATAATTTAATAAACGTCACCATAACATAACTCACAATTAGGTAGCGGTCTGGCATGTTGGTAGCGATTCGTTGCTTAAGCCGTACCATAACATATAATTTATTAAACGTCACCATAACATAACTCACAATTAGGTAGCGGTCTGGCATGTTGGTAGCGTTTCGTTGCTTAAGCCTTACCATAACATATAATTTAATAAACGTCACCTTGACATAACTCACAATTAGGTAGCGGTCTGGCATGTTGGTAGCGTTTCGTTGCTTAAGCCTTACCATAACATATAATTTAATAAACGTCACCATAACATAACTCACAATTAGGTAGCGGTCTGGCATGTTGACAGCGATTCGTTGCTTAAGCCTTATCATAACAGATAATTTAATAAACGTCACCTTGACATAACTCACAATTAGGTAGCGGTCTGGCATGTTGGTAGCGTTTCGTTGCTTAAGCCTTACCATAACATATAATTTAATAAACGTCACCATAACATAACTCACAATTAGGTAGCGGTCTGGCATGTTGACAGCGATTCGTTGCTTAAGCCTTACCATAACATATAATTTAATAAACGTCACCATAACATAACTCACAATTAGGTAGCGGTCTGGCATGTTGGTAGCGATTTGTTGCTTAAGCCTTACCATAACATATAATTTAATAAACGTCACCATAACATAACTCACAATTAGGTAGCGGTCTGGCATGTTGGTAGCGATTTGTTGCTTAAGCCTTATCATAACAGATAATTTAATAAACGTCATCATGACATAACTCACAATTAGGTATCGGTCTGGCATGTTGGTAGCGTTTCGTTGCTTAAGCCTTACCATAACAGATAATTTAATAAACGTCATCATGACATAACTCACAATTAGGTATCGGTCTGGCATGTTGGTAGCGTTTCGTTGCTTAAGCCTTACCATAACAGATAATTTAATAAACGTCATCATGACATAACTCACAATTAGGTAGCGGTCTGGCATGTTGGTAGCGATTTGTTGCTTAAGCCTTACCATAACATATAATTTAATAAACGTCACCTTGACATAACTCACAATTAGGTAGCGGTCTGGCATGTTGGTAGCGTTTCGTTGCTTAAGCCTTACCATAACAGATAATTTAATAAACGTCACCATAACATAACTCACAATTAGGTAGCGGTCTGGCATGTTGACAGCGATTCGTTGCTTAAGCCTTACCATAACATATAATTTAATAAACGTCACCATAACATAACTCACAATTAGGTAGCGGTCTGGCATGTTGACAGCGATTCGTTGCTTAAGCCTTACCATAACATATAATTTAATAAACGTCACCTTGACATAACTCACAATTAGGTAGCGGTCTGGCATGTTGGTAGCGTTTCGTTGCTTAAGCCTTACCATAACAATAATTTAATAAACGTCACCATAACATAACTCACAATTAGGTACGGTCTGGCATGTTGAAGCGATTGTTTTAAGCCTTACCATAACATATAATTTAATAAACGTCACCTAACATAACTCACAATTAGGTAGCGGTCTGGCATGTTGACAGCGATTCGTTGCTTAAGCCTTACCATAACATATAATTTAATAAACGTCACCATAACATAACTCACAATTAGGTAGCGGTCTGGCATGTTGGTAGCGATTTGTTGCTTAAGCCTTACCATAACATATAATTTAATAAACGTCACCTTACATAACTCACAATTAGGTAGCGGTCTGGCATGTTGGTAGCGATTTGTTGCTTAAGCCTTACCATAACAATAATTTAATAAACGTCACCTGACATAACTCACAATTAGGTACGGTCTGGCATGTTGGTAGCGTTTCGTTGCTTAAGCCTTACCATAACAGATAATTTAATAAACGTCATCATGACATAACTCACAATTAGGTATCGGTCTGGCATGTTGGTAGCGTTTCGTTGCTTAAGCCTTACCATAACAGATAATTTAATAAACGTCATCATGACATAACTCACAATTAGGTAGCGGTCTGGCATGTTGGTAGCGATTTGTTGCTTAAGCCTTACCATAACATATAATTTAATAAACGTCACCTTGACATAACTCACAATTAGGTAGCGGTCTGGCATGTTGGTAGCGTTTCGTTGCTTAAGCCTTACCATAACATATAATTTAATAAACGTCACCATAACATAACTCACAATTAGGTAGCGGTCTGGCATGTTGACAGCGATTCGTTGCTTAAGCCTTACCATAACATATAATTTAATAAACGTCACCATAACATAACTCACAATTAGGTAGCGGTCTGGCATGTTGACAGCGATTCGTTGCTTAAGCCTTACCATAACATATAATTTAATAAACGTCACCATAACATAACTCACAATTAGGTAGCGGTCTGGCATGTTGGTAGCGATTTGTTGCTTAAGCCTTACCATAACATATAATTTAATAAACGTCACCTTGACATAACTCACAATTAGGTAGCGGTCTGGCATGTTGGTAGCGATTTGTTGCTTAAGCCTTACCATAACATATAATTTAATAAACGTCACCTTGACATAACTCACAATTAGGTAGCGGTCTGGCATGTTGGTAGCGTTTCGTTGCTTAAGCCTTATCATAACAGATAATTTAATAAACGTCATCATGACATAACTCACAATTAGGTATCGGTCTGGCATGTTGGTAGCGTTTCGTTGCTTAAGCCTTACCATAACAGATAATTTAATAAACGTCACCATGACATAACTCACAATTAGGTAGCGGTCTGGCATGTTGGTAGCGATTTGTTGCTTAAGCCTTACCATAACATATAATTTAATAAACGTCACCTTGACATATCTCACAATTAGGTAGCGGTCTGGCATGTTGGTAGCGTTTCGTTGCTTAAGCCTTACCATAACATATAATTTAATAAACGGCACCATCACATAACTCACAATTAGTTAGCGGTCTGGCATGTTGACAGCGATTCGTTGCTTAAGCCTTACCATAACATATAATTTAATAAACGTCACCATAACATAACTCACAATTAGGTAGCGGTCTGGCATGTTGACAGCGTTTGTTGCTTAAGCCTTACCATAACATATAATTTAATAAACGTCACCTAACATAACTCACAATTAGGTAGCGGTCTGGCATGTTGGAGCGTTCGTTGCTTAAGCCTTACCATAACATATAATTTAATAAACGTCACCATAACATAACTCACAATTAGGTAGCGGTCTGGCATGTTGGAGCGATTGTTGCTTAAGCCTTACCATAACATATAATTTAATAAACGTCACCTAACATAACTCACAATTAGGTAGCGGTCTGGCATGTTGGTAGCGTTTGTTGCTTAAGCCTTACCATAACATATAATTTAATAAACGTCACCTGACATAACTCACAATTAGGTAGCGGTCTGGCATGTTGGTAGCGATTTGTTGCTTAAGCCTTACCATAACATATAATTTAATAAACGTCACCTTGACATAACTCACAATTAGGTAGCGGTCTGGCATGTTGGTAGCGTTTCGTTGCTTAAGCCTTATCATAACAGATAATTTAATAAACGTCATCATGACATAACTCACAATTAGGTATCGGTCTGGCATGTTGGTAGCGTTTCGTTGCTTAAGCCTTACCATAACAGATAATTTAATAAACGTCATCATGACATAACTCACAATTAGGTAGCGGTCTGGCATGTTGGTAGCGATTTGTTGCTTAAGCCTTACCATAACATATAATTTAATAAACGTCACCTTGACATAACTCACAATTAGGTAGCGGTCTGGCATGTTGGTAGCGTTTCGTTGCTTAAGCCTTATCATAACAGATAATTTAATAAACGTCATCATGACATAACTCACAATTAGGTATCGGTCTGGCATGTTGGTAGCGATTTGTTGCTTAAGCCTTACCATAACATATAATTTAATAAACGTCACCTTGACATAACTCACAATTAGGTAGCGGTCTGGCATGTTGGTAGCGTTTCGTTGCTTAAGCCTTACCATAACAGATAATTTAATAAACGTCATCATGACATAACTCACAATTAGGTAGCGGTCTGGCATGTTGGTAGCGATTTGTTGCTTAAGCCTTACCATAACATATAATTTAATAAACGTCACCTTGACATAACTCACAATTAGGTAGCGGTCTGGCATGTTGGTAGCGTTTCGTTGCTTAAGCCTTATCATAACAGATAATTTAATAAACGTCATCATGACATAACTCACAATTAGGTAGCGGTCTGGCATGTTGGTAGCGATTTGTTGCTTAAGCCTTACCATAACATATAATTTAATAAACGTCAACTTGACATAACTCACAATTAGGTAGCTGTCTGGCATGTTGGTAGCGTTTCGTTGCTTAAGCCTTATCATAACAGATAATTTAATAAACGTCACCATGACATAACTCACAATTAGGTAGCGGTCTGGCATGTTGGTAGCGATTTCGTTGCTTAAGCCTTACCATAACATATAATTTAATAAACGTCACCATTGACATAACTCACAATTAGGTAGCGGTCTGGCATGTTGGTAGCGATTTCGTTGCTTAAGCCTTATCATAACAGATAATTTAATAAACGTCACCATGACATAACTCACAATTAGGTAGCGGTCTGGCATGTTGGTAGCGTTTCGTTGCTTAAGCCTTACCATAACAGATAATTTAATAAACGTCATCATGACATAACTCACAATTAGGTAGCGGTCTGGCATGTTGGTAGCGATTTCGTTGCTTAAGCCTTACCATAACATATAATTTAATAAACGTCACCATTGACATAACTCACAATTAGGTAGCGGTCTGGCATGTTGGTAGCGATTTCGTTGCTTAAGCCTTATCATAACATATAATTTAATAAACGTCACCATAACATAACTCACAATTAGGTAGCGGTCTGGCATGTTGGTAGCGATTTGTTGCTTAAGCCTTACCATAACATATAATTTAATAAACGTCACCTTGACATAACTCACAATTAGGTAGCGGTCTGGCATGTTGGTAGCGTTTCGTTGCTTAAGCCTTATCATAACATATAATTTAATAAACGTCACCATAACATAACTCACAATTAGGTAGCGGTCTGGCATGTTGGTAGCGATTTGTTGCTTAAGCCTTACCATAACATATAATTTAATAAACGTCACCTTGACATAACTCACAATTAGGTAGCGGTCTGGCATGTTGGTAGCGTTTCGTTGCTTAAGCCTTACCATAACATATAATTTAATAAACGTCACCATAACATAACTCACAATTAGGTAGCGGTCTGGCATGTTGGTAGCGATTTGTTGCTTAAGCCTTACCATAACATATAATTTAATAAACGTCACCTTGACATAACTCACAATTAGGTAGCGGTCTGGCATGTTGGTAGCGATTTGTTGCTTAAGCCTTACCATAACATATAATTTAATAAACGTCACCTTGACATAACTCACAATTAGGTAGCGGTCTGGCATGTTGGTAGCGTTTCGGTTGCCTTATCATAACAGATAATTTAATAAACGTCATCATGACATAACTCACAATTAGGTATCGGTCTGGCATGTTGGTAGCGTTTCGTTGCTTAAGCCTTACCATAACAGATAATTTAATAAACGTCATCATGACATAACTCACAATTAGGTAGCGGTCTGGCATGTTGGTAGCGATTAGTTGCTTAAGCCTTACCATAACATATAATTTAATAAACGTCACCATTGACATAACTCACAATTAGGTAGCGGTCTGGCATGTTGGTAGCGTTTCGTTGCTTAAGCCTTACCATAACAGATAATTTAATAAACGTCACCATGACATAACTCACAATTAGGTAGCGGTCTGGCATGTTGGTAGCGATTTGTTGCTTAAGCCTTACCATAACATATAATTTAATAAACGTCACCATAACATAACTCACAATTAGGTAGCGGTCTGGCATGTTGGTAGCGATTTGTTGCTTAAGCCTTACCATAACATATAATTTAATAAACGTCACCTTGACATAACTCACAATTAGGTAGCGGTCTGGCATGTTGGTAGCGATTTGTTGCTTAAGCCTTACCATAACATATAATTTAATAAACGTCACCATGACATAACTCACAATTAGGTAGCGGTCTGGCATGTTGGTAGCGTTTCGTTGCTTAAGCCTTATCATAACAGATAATTTAATAAACGTCATCATGACATAACTCACAATTAGGTATCGGTCTGGCATGTTGGTAGCGTTTCGTTGCTTAAGCCTTACCATAACAGATAATTTAATAAACGTCATCATGACATAACTCACAATTAGGTAGCGGTCTGGCATGTTGGTAGCGATTTGTTGCTTAAGCCTTACCATAACATATAATTTAATAAACGTCACCTTGACATAACTCACAATTAGGTAGCGGTCTGGCATGTTGGTAGCGTTTCGTTGCTTAAGCCTTACCATAACATATAATTTAATAAACGTCACCATGACATAACTCACAATTAGGTAGCGGTCTGGCATGTTGGTAGCGATTCGTTGCTTAAGCCTTACCATAACATATAATTTAATAAACGTCACCATGACATAACTCACAATTAGGTAGCGGTCTGGCATGTTGGTAGCGTTTCGTTGCTTAAGCCTTACCATAACAGATAATTTAATAAACGTCATCATGACATAACTCACAATTAGGTAGCGGTCTGGCATGTTGGTAGCGATTTGTTGCTTAAGCCTTACCATAACATATAATTTAATAAACGTCACCTTGACATAACTCACAATTAGGTAGCGGTCTGGCATGTTGGTAGCGTTTCGTTGCTTAAGCCTTATCATAACAGATAATTTAATAAACGTCATCATGACATAACTCACAATTAGGTAGCGGTCTGGCATGTTGGTAGCGTTTCGTTGCTTAAGCCTTACCATAACAGATAATTTAATAAACGTCATCATGACATAACTCACAATTAGGTAGCGGTCTGGCATGTTGGTAGCGTTTCGTTGCTTAAGCCTTACCATAACAGATAATTTAATAAACGTCATCATGACATAACTCACAATTAGGTAGCGGTCTGGCATGTTGGTAGCGATTTGTTGCTTAAGCCTTACCATAACATATAATTTAATAAACGTCACCTTGACATAACTCACAATTAGGTAGCGGTCTGGCATGTTGGTAGCGTTTCGTTGCTTAAGCCTTATCATAACAGATAATTTAATAAACGTCATCATGACATAACTCACAATTAGGTATCGGTCTGGCATGTTGGTAGCGATTTGTTGCTTAAGCCTTACCATAACATATAATTTAATAAACGTCACCTTGACATAACTCACAATTAGGTAGCGGTCTGGCATGTTGGTAGCGTTTCGTTGCTTAAGCCTTACCATAACAGATAATTTAATAAACGTCATCATGACATAACTCACAATTAGGTAGCGGTCTGGCATGTTGGTAGCGATTTGTTGCTTAAGCCTTACCATAACATATAATTTAATAAACGTCACCTTGACATAACTCACAATTAGGTAGCGGTCTGGCATGTTGGTAGCGTTTCGTTGCTTAAGCCTTATCATAACAGATAATTTAATAAACGTCATCATGACATAACTCACAATTAGGTAGCGGTCTGGCATGTTGGTAGCGATTTGTTGCTTAAGCCTTACCATAACATATAATTTAATAAACGTCACCTTGACATAACTCACAATTAGGTAGCGGTCTGGCATGTTGGTAGCGTTTCGTTGCTTAAGCCTTATCATAACAGATAATTTAATAAACGTCATCATGACATAACTCACAATTAGGTAGCGGTCTGGCATGTTGGTAGCGATTTGTTGCTTAAGCCTTACCATAACATATAATTTAATAAACGTCACCTTGACATAACTCACAATTAGGTAGCGGTCTGGCATGTTGGTAGCGTTTCGTTGCTTAAGCCTTATCATAACAGATAATTTAATAAACGTCATCATGACATAACTCACAATTAGGTATCGGTCTGGCATGTTGGTAGCGTTTCGTTGCTTAAGCCTTACCATAACAGATAATTTAATAAACGTCATCATGACATAACTCACAATTAGGTAGCGGTCTGGCATGTTGGTAGCGATTTGTTGCTTAAGCCTTACCATAACATATAATTTAATAAACGTCACCTTGACATAACTCACAATTAGGTAGCGGTCTGGCATGTTGGTAGCGTTTCGTTGCTTAAGCCTTATCATAACAGATAATTTAATAAACGTCATCATGACATAACTCACAATTAGGTATCGGTCTGGCATGTTGGTAGCGTTTCGTTGCTTAAGCCTTACCATAACAGATAATTTAACACTTTTCCTTTTGAAGCGGATAACCAGGTTATATTTCATTTCCCTATAAATGGTAATCATGTAAACATGTTAGAGTTCTTTAACAACCATCAGGTTGCTAATATCTATGTAGAGCCAGCTGGATAGGAAAAAGATAGAAGGATATAGGAAGACCTAGACCAAACTATATTAGTCAAATTATTAGAAATTTAGGTTGTGAAGGGTATGTAGAGCTTTTTAGATTAGCACAGAATAGAAAAGAAGTTAGAGCTGCGTCAAACCGACCTTAAGTAAGGTCGAAAACAAAATGATGATGATGACACAAATCAAAACGAACTTGTGATTGTAAACGGTATTAATATAAAATTAAGACGAATAATACTTTTATATTGAAGGAAGTGGGACCACAATGTAACATGGCAAGGGAACGGTGAATTAACGTGTTACATTCTTTCTGTAATTTTTTAATATTTTATAAAGATCAAATGGTAGCACCCCCACTCCTCGTTCATATCCATCCGCTTCAAATAAAACTCTTGACCTTATCTTTTCTTTTTTTCTATTTAACGAAAGACAAAATCCTATCGCCCAAAACAAAAACAAAATTCGAGGTATAATACACACTTCAGATTATTTATGTTCCAATATCAAAGTACGGTAAAGAATAATGCGTCCTATGTGTCTCCGTGATTTGATGACCTACGATTAATAGTTTTTCAAGGTTACATAAAATGATTGATTAAGATCTTTCAGTTCCAGAATACAGCGTACAAGCTACAATTCTATAATTGAATTCAAGTCAGGAAAGTGAATCAATTAAATTTCATGTTGCAAATCCTTTTAGTTTTTAACAAAGTGCAGGAAATGCAAGCCAGTAATCTGTTTTAAAAACAAAGAAAAACCGTAACAAGAAACATTTAAAACAAACAAGAATGTATGTAGGGAAAGCAAGAACTTGCCTAAAAAGGATTTACTAGCGATCATAAAAAATTAATTGGGTGCTGTTGGCTGAACCTTACACAATTTAATTGCCTAGAATTGTGTTTCCTTTAGTTCGTTACTTCTCGCTCAGGTGAAGTAGGACTAAATCGAAAGTATGAATATATGAAAGAACCATACAATTTCGATCTATATTAGGATTTAAAAAGCCAACAATTAGAATCAAGCAATAAAAAAACCAGTGAAGTATTTTACATAAAACCGTTGAAATAATCAACACATCCAACATAGAATTGAAGCAATCACGTATAATAATTGGGATACTCAAATTGTGTGCCCCTGAAAAAATTATTCGCAGTTGAATAGAAGAACATCAGGCCCTCCTGAATCCTGCCGATCAAACCTTACCTAGTGCCGGCCTTGCGTGATTCTACATTCTAAAGAAAACAAAAATTCTCGTTTATATTTTTATATTTACAGCTAAACCAATCGTGTTTGGGTTCTATTTAAAGCTTATTTTCCTAGAGTTTTATTGTTGAGGAATTTTTACTTTAGGACTAACCGTTCATTCCAAAAATCGAATAAGTTTATCTCGGTGTCTTTGAACATGTAGCAAATCGTTTCTTAAAAACCAGGGGGGAGGAATCAACCTGAGAGTAACCCTTGTTACGTGCCAAATTTGGTACTAAACATTCTTTAGTTTAGTTTTGATGTGCGGGAGTTTTCGCGCCTTAAATTTGAAAGGCTTGGCGCGTGTATTTCCGTCACGTCAGAGGGCGCTTGCGCCAGATCGCGCTGACGCGAGTGGCTGGAAAACAAAAGTGGGGAAGTTTCCGAGAGACGCTGAAATGTGGCTTTTTGCCTTTGAACTTCGAGTGCAGTGGTCGTGTCTGGTATCGTATCTTCTTTTTTATTATGTAGCTTTCCTTTGTTTATCTTTGATTGTCGACCCTATAAACCTGTTCCTTATCGTTCCGCTACATAGGTAAAGGAAGACATAATTTGGGAAGCAACCTGGCCGAACCGGAGTCCACGCCCCGCTAGCAGCTAACCGGAGCAGCCACCATCTTTAAATAATTTGGAAGGGAACCCCAGCCATCCCGAAGGACGCTAGGCGCACCATCCGTAAATTATCTTTAAGGGGGCTCCTAGCAACCCTGAAGGAAGCTATCCTGCAAGACGCCATCTTTAACTTATTCCGTAGGAAGCTGGACCTATTCATGTGAGTATTCAATCTTTACGAACTGTTTGCGAATATGATATATATTCCGTCAATTGCGCGTTTTAATTTGCATGTTGTGTGACGTCATTGACAGATGGGCGCGCTAAAATCTGTATAAAGATTAGTGTTACCATCTGCCGTTGCGTCACTTATACCGCGCTTGCGGGATTGTAATTCAAACTTTTAAATGTAAGACCCTTAGTCCAAAATTTTTTAAAGAAGTATCAAGTGGTCGAGAATTTAGATTTCTAAATTTAGCGGTTGGACGGACTTTAAGACTAAATCATTTTGATAGGTAATCAGAAAACATACTTAAAAGTCTGAGAGGCGCTTTAATATATTGACAAAATTTTTAACGAGTTCAATGCGTATGCCTGTGTAAAGTGAGCTGGACGTTCTATTTTGATACCAATCTTAATTTCTGTCATTGACTGAACTTTTAATTTAATAATGCAGGGAGCAACAAAATATTTCAAAATATAACTTTCTAACAATTTCAAAATTTTAAACAGAATTTTCAATCATCTGACAAAAACTTTGATACGTCTATTAAATCTTAAATTTCCAATTTTTACCCCTCTTTAAAGCTAAAAATCTTAACTGTTTTACTGGCGTAAATCCTTATATTACATTTTGAACAAAAGGTTGTGAAGACTAAAAATCTTAGAATACTTTCGATAAATTTTCAAACACATTTTTTCTCTATGTAAAGTAAGCTAGGGCTTTTAATTTAACAACGTCGTCAACCTCTGCTGTCGGGTAAGCTTTATTTAGAAATGTCAAAACTTAACAATTTTGCCGATCAAAACTTTTAAGTAAAATATGTATAATCCATAGTAATTAGGCCTTTCTTAATTCTTTGTATCCAATCGTTTCTAGTGCCGATTTTGAATAGGTCTAGACCCTGCGTAAGTCAACATTGTTTTTAAAGATAGACCAATCGTGTTTGGATTCTTTATTAAGCCTTTTTTTTAGGGAGTTTTATTTCTAAGGACATTTTATCATTGGACTCCATTACCCCAAAAATCGAAAAAACCTCTCGGAATTTTTTAAGCATACGGTTGGCGCGTCTCATTTGGCCCCACAACGATTCTATTTTAACATTAATTCAAGGGAACTTTTCTTATACAATTAAGTAGGTTATGAGTCATTACGTAAATGCGGTTTTGAGTTTCTAACACTCTTCTGGACTTTTAGAAAGAGTTTTACTAGGTTAATTAAGTGTTTCGTGGGAATAAAATGTTAAATAAGATATTTTTCACACTTCAAAAAATGTACGTCGTAGCTTTCGACCAATGAGACCGCAATATGTACAAGAAGTGGTGCACAGTTAAAAAAACTATGTCGATCATGATTCATTCCGTTTGTAGTTATCTTACCTTGCAGACTAATGAGTGGTGCTTGATAATGCAGTGATATTTACCTTGTCTACGGCCTATCTCCATTCATTTACCGCACCAGTTTGTTCGTGTATGCTGTAGGTCAATAACAACGAATTTTACTGTAAATTTAATTTAAAGAGTCTGAAATTGCACGACCCTATTTACGTAAACGAATAACACCATTGGTGTTCCTCGTGGCCAACGTTCTAATCAAGGATACATTAACTGTCTTTACCGTAATTATTTAGGACTCAAGGCAAACTTAAGGCTGGTCTAGCAATTTTGCATGGTTAATTTGTACAGCAAAATAATATTGTTGATAAATTCTTGTGAAACCAATTACGCACTCTGCACGGCACGAGATAAATTATAGTACCTTTTACCTGTCTAATTGACAAGTATCAATTTGGGGGTGTAAAATACGTGGTTTTATTTATGATACACAATTATGTATCTAGTGGGTGGCTCTTTTCATGTTTAAAAATTTAAAAAGCGCTATTTTCAGGGACTTTTAATATCATTTTAGTAACAATGTAGTGATTTGTTTCATAATGTTTAGTGTTGATGTATTAAGTTATTTACAGTATTTACAAAAAACCCGTGATTGTGATAAATCATGGTTGGTTCTTCGTTTACTATAATAAGTTACTGAAAGGTCTAGTGTTTTTAAATAGTATTTGGTAAGTTATTATTAATTTTACTAAAGTTCCTATCTTTATTGTTATATATTAGGACATTACCTTAGTTAAAAAATTTTTATTAATAATAAAATAAAATATCAGGTATTAACATACTTAAACCTCACTTTAATCTAACCTTTGCGGAACATTTTTCACTTAAGGAAGTTCTGTCTAATTGATGTTTAGTGACTTATTTGTTTTGTTATATTTTTTAATCACTTATCTTTAAATAAGTATAATGGTGATTTTCATAGCTTAGAGTATATAAACTGCCTACTTATTTATTTATCTTCAACAAGTGTGGTGATTGAATCTTGTTTGTATGAAAAAAGCAATTATAATTTAGTTCTAATAGGTATATAAACAAAACTAAATATCTCTAGTAGTTACTACACATACTTCTTGTGTCGGATTTTATCGTATCATATCATTAAAAATTACTTTTTCCTTAAATCTATGGAAAACATTTTTGAATTTTATCACGACCAATTATACCTGCCCGCTTTCAAAACAACCGGCATCTACAACTAAAGGTTATTTTCATCAATAAAAAGCTTGTACATAAATTTACTAGTCCCATATACCTTTTAATCTAGCAGAAAATATCTAACAAATCCATGATACTTTAGACGGTATTAAAGTAATAGCTCATAACACTGACGTTTAACATACCCCATCGGGGTTATGCTTATTACATTTAAAGCAGCGCCAAGAAGTTTTTGCCTTAATAAAAAGTGAATATTGGCTACAAACGAAATCAATTTTCTATCCGATATTATATTACTAGAAGAATTTGTATTAGAAAACCACAATTAGATTCTTACTTATTTTTACTTACTATCAACCACACATAATAAACAACCTACGTACCTGCACAAAAACGCTACCTATCTATAAATGTATTTATTTTTTCTGGTTATAATTCAAAAATTAGTTTAATTTCCTTCTTAAAACGTATAGACGATTTAAACATAGCACCAGATTTATTGACTGAAACTGCTTAGATTAGGTCTTCAGTCCTGGAACTTGTTAGACCCGTACTTCCTTTGTTTTCTATTCTGAACTAACCTACACATTTCCCTGAAACTTTCATAGTGTGCAACTTTTCGCTATCTGCGTGCAATAGTTTGATCTCGGTCTACCTCTACCTCTCTTTTTTCCTATCTGTGCTTGTAATATGTCCCGCACTATTCCTTAATACCTTAGAACATGTTCTGCTCTTCTATTTCAGCTAATTTTTTTGTTCTTCATAGATATCTTTCTTCCTCTACTACTTCTAGAACCTCTTTGTAATGAACTGTGTCTGTCCAGGCTATCATCATCACACATCTAAAGCACCACACTCCAAAAGCTTCTATCTTTTTCTTGCCTGCTTCTCCTACTGTCCTTATTTCATAGCCGTACAGTGCTGTGCTCCACGCATTTGCGCTCAACAATTTTTTCCTTATTTCTATGTTTGTTATCTTCGAACACAGCTGCTGGCTCTTTCTTGGTAGATACACCTCAGTTCCCCTTGTATTGTTTTCTAAATGTATACCCTATTACACCGATATTTAGAGGTATTTGAAAAAGATCATACAACCTAGGTTTTTTTTTGAATAGTTATCCCAACCTGGTGGAGTGGAAAGCTTTGATAGCCAAAGTGTGAGACTCTCCTGGCGGCATACCCACTAAAACCAATCCCCCTGGCGAGTGCGTCTGGCAAACGGCTCCACCGCACTGCAGCCTAAAAGGCTTATTGTGCTGACCCTGGTTAAGTATTATACCCAATCTGCAAAGCCTGCACCCAGAATTACAGAGTACAGGTTCCTTGATGTGAGGGTATTGACTTCCTTCGGGTCTAACGTTGGTCGCCCGAATAGGCGCTGTCTCGTTCTACCCAGCGCATCTAGATAGTGTCCGTGTGGAAGTCTCTGAACGAGATCTTTTTCTGCCCCCGCTTTCCTTCTGCACCGACACCTTCTTTGTGGACGAGTGTGACTCCGTCCAAGTCCCAGCTTCAACTTTCTTGGCTTGCCTTAACTTCCTACGCTGAGCACCCGAAAGCCTCTTTGCTTGCAGTCTAGTGCTTGCAAGTTTCTTTATTGTTTTCTCCGTATCTGGTGTATCAGACACCGGTCTTGCAAGCGGACTTGCATCCGGGTCCTCCACCTCCATGAATATGTTTTGGTTACCTGAGTGGTCCCCCATTCCTGGTTCCACTTCTTCAGGTTCTGTTATACTTATGGTACCAATAAAACGGTCTGCCGCCCTGTTCCCCGAGTTCTGGACTGATAAAGACTGGTCGACTATCCAGCAACGCATCGCTTGGCCTCAGTCCTTCGCCACAGGATTTAGTATTTTTAGCGAGGTTGTCTCCTCTTGGTCCGGGCGGTTAAAGCAAGACCCCCACACCCTCTAGCCCGTGAGACAAGACCACGGCAGCATTCTAATATATTCCACGCTATTCCTCAAGCCATAGTATGTGACCCATCATCCTATCTCTTTTATTTTTTTGTTTTTTACATATTTCTTCCTTCCCCTACCATTTCTAAAACCTCTTTGTTTTTAACTTTTTCTTTCCCAATGTATCTCTATCATACATCTGTAACCGTACACTTCAAAGGCTTCTCTTTTTCTGCACATTTCTCCTACTGCCCAAATTTCACAACCATACAAGTGCTGTACTCCACACATACGCTTTCAGCAACCTTTTCCTTGTTACTATGTTTGCTGTCTTTGAACGTAGAAGTTTTTTCTTGTTAAATGCTGCACGACCTTGTGTTAATCTTTGTTTTGTATCTTTTGTGCTATACCCATCTTGCATTATATGGCTTCCTAAGTATCAGAAATCCTAACCTCGTTTCCTATTTGTATTATAATTTTTTATTTATTTCCCTTCCTTTACATACTAGTACTTTAGTTTTATTTTTGTTAATTTTCATACCGTACCTCTCTGTTGGAACTGTTTCCATTTCTTTAAGAGCTGCTTTTAACTCTCTCTTGCTAGATGCTAATACCGCTATATCGTCTGCAAATTAATCTTTTTTCCCAGCAAAATAATTCCAAATGTCTTTTTGCATTTGACAGTATTCATTGCCTCTTCGATTAACAAGAAAAAATTAACGGGGATAAGACAATATCCCTGTCTCATCCTGTAACGTGCATTTTCGTAGCTTAACTTTTTACAATACTCAATTCGTAAATACATTTCTGCAACTACTATCTTTATGTTTTATATATTTATTAACTCGTTTGCGAATAATCCCTTTATATTATATTACGTGATTATCGACTTTCACTCTCCACGATTCGATAGTGTGGTTAGGTGATCGAGATTGAAACACATCCTTAGGTGAAAGCGTCGTATTATAATGAGTGGATATTATTGATTTTCTAGTTATTGATAAGAAGTTGGGATAGAACGAGTTGAAGAAACAGATGGGCAGTGGTAGTTTGTTCTTCGTTCCTATATATTAATTACGGTAAAAATACTGCTTTCCGTTTTGCTTTGAAAATAGTGAGAATTATGATATGAACTTAAGAAATATTAACTGTAGAGAGTGTAGTTCTGATTACATTGAAGGAAAGAGGCTTCTATAGGCGATCGTGTTTGACGTGCTGGTTTATGGAGCATTTGACGGACTTGCTTAGTGTTTGCACGTGCTTTAATATATTGTCTGAACTTTTATCTGTTAGCCGAATTGTATTATTGTCTTGCAATGTTTGTATTGCTGTTGTAGTATTTATTTATTATTATTAATTAGTTTACTAAAATGAAGTTTCCTAATGCTTTTTAAAGTGTTATAGTATTTATTGGTGCCTATGATTGCACAAATATTTCGAAATTATTGTCTCAGGAAATACAATGAACAAGAAATTTATCAATGCTACATAGTTCCATCAGCATGATAATGTCTGCTGCTAACACTAGTGAAATACGTAGGTGTGATTAGTGTGAAGTGTAAGAAATTCAATCAACACCCTCACAGTCAAGGGTGAAGTGCTTTGTTAGTGCAGGACATTGTTGAATCCCACACTTCAGTTGCAAGGAAGCGTTGCTGAAGGACTTTTGTAAGTTGAACTATTTCCTACTGGTTATTACTTTAAATATCTATCCGTTGCTTTACCATATCTTTGTCGTTCTGATACCTTTTACAATAGACTTGCATGCTATTTTAAAACATAGAAAAAAAAAAGAAAGAAAGAAAAATCAATACTACTGAAGTACTCATACCAATTGTGTCTTATCTATTTATCTTTTGTCAACATTTTATCTGATTTATGTTTAATTGGTGTGTGAGGAAACGTTTCCGCTACTCCCCAATATTACCTCACTTTGTACTAAACATTTGTCTGTATTGCTTTTACCGTTGTTATATTATATAGATTATCTAAACAGTTTTTTTTTACATTCTACCAAGTACTGAATAACTTGGACTATGCATTGCTGCTATGCTTTTCTTTATTTCAGGTTTGCAGGACTAATCTTTTTTATTGCAGGTTTGCCATTCTAATTTCCTTTATTGCAGGTACTGTTACTAACTCCTTACCGCCGCATACATCATATGTCAGTCTGCTTTCTACACCCCCCCCCCTACTCTTCGATTGAGCCCGGTCATTTCTTTGACTTTCTTTGTGTTACGTAGCATAAATTTGGCGCCCAACGTGGATGCCACGACAAAAAAACGTAACAATCCCTTCCCTAATATCTACTTCTCTACGTTCCTGCTCTAATTCTATTACCGCTGTTTGCTCTTTGTATAAGCTATGTACCATCCGTTTATCTCTAAAACTCATTTCTATTCTTTTTAGTATTTTTTTTCGATTTTACATTGTTGAATGCTTTTTCAGATTTACAAACGCTTTCTCCTTTTTCTATTGTCTTCTACATTATCACCCTCAGAGCTAAAATAGCCTTTCGTGTTTCCCTGTTTCGCCTAAACACAAATTAATCTTTTCCTGGTATTTTTTCAGTTCATTTTTTCATCCGCTTTTGTGCAATTTTAGTTAATATTTTTGACAAATGTGCTGTCAAACTTGTTCAAAAATTTTCACATCTACCCGAACCTTTCTTTTTTGATATAGTGACTACGATGTTATGTTTGAAATCTTTGTGTATCTCACCTGTCCCATACATATAGCTTACAAGTTGTAAGAGACATTTTGTTACTGCTTGTCCAGCGGTTTTTTAAGTTTCTGCTTGCACCTTATCTATCCCCAGAGACTTATTATTTTTCAAACTTTTTAATGCTAATTCAAACTCATCTCTAAGTATAGGATATCCTAAGTTATCCTTTACAATGTCTGATTTTTGTTTTAGTGCTGCTAGTTTCTGTTCTGTACATAAATTTTCTATAAATATATTCTTACCATCTTGCCACTTTCTCTACAATTTTTATGATGATGTCTCCTTCCACGCCCCTTACATTTTTGCTATGCAAATTTATGTCCCTAAAATTCATTCTAATTAGTTTGTGTGCTTCGTATGTCTTTCCTATTTCCATCTGAATTTGTACTTCTTTGCACTTTTCATCAATCCATTGTTTTTTAGTTTTTCTGCATTTGCGAATAATTTCCCATTTTTTGGTTGTGTATCTCTGTTTTGCTGCTTCGTCTGGTCTGTTTTTGTATTTTCGTCTTTTTTCTATTAAATTCAGGATATCTTTTGTTATCCATGGTTGTTAACGCGCGAGCGGTCTTATAAATTTATATATCGACTTACCTCAGCCGTTCTATTGTTCTATAAGTGTCGTTTCTACTCTTCAACGAAGTCGACTATATGGCTATTTATTGGACGTATTACGTACGCACTATCACTGTGTTTTTAGGGTTTATCCATAAAATCACATTCGAAGACACTATGAGTTAACTCATTTTACCGAACCAACAAACGTTTCTCTTCGATATCTATGAGCAAGTGTCGATCACTACCCCTTTAGTTCAACTTAATTTTTACAGGCACAAAAGAGGTTTTATAACAGCATATAACGGGACAAGGGATGACAGCTTTTCTATTTTATTTACAACTACGAATTTACGACGGCTTAAATTAAACACGAAAACGTGCGACAAAGACCCCAAACATTATTTTTTTTATTTTCTTTTTGCGTGTACCCCAGAATGTCTCTGACCGCCATGTCGAGGATGTTTTTAATGTTATTCCATTCTTTTTCTACTTCCTTCATATCCTTTTTTCGATGTCTTTCAGCAATTCAGTAGATTTTTTTACAAATCTTTTGTAGATATCTGTATCTTTTAGTTTCTCAAAATCAAAGTGCCCTTTCCGTTCCTTATTTCAAATTTTTTAATTTAAGTGCCGTCTTCATAATTGCGATATCGTGATCAGTTTCTATGTCTGCTTCTGGGTAGCTTCTACAGTATTTTACTTGATTTCTAAACCGTTGTCTAACAAAAATGTAAGCTATTTGATTTTCTCTTATATCTCCTGGCATCTTCACCGTGTATCGCCTTCTAGCAAATCTTGAAAAAAATACATTTGTGATGGTTAAATTGTTTTTGTAGCAGAATTCTACCAGCCTATTTCTGCTGTCGTTTCTCGTGCCTATTCCAATTAAATCTACTACCGCTCCTTCCCTACACTCACCTACAACTACATTAAAATTCCTCGTAATTATTAAATTTTTATATCCTACGCATGTTAGTATATATTTGATATCTTTGTAGATCGCTTCTACCTTCAAGTTCTCCTACTACTAGTTCCTGCCATACATATACTTCCCTATATATTCCGTTTCTATTTCTTGAGTATCAGAAAATTTCTCTTTATCTTTCTGCAATTCATTTGACTTTTTTTCAAATTTCTCGTGGATATCTTTATCTTTTAGCTTCTCAAAGTCAAAGTGCCTTTTACCGTTCCTTTTTCTCAAATTTTTAAATATAAGCGCGGCCTTCATAATTACGAAGCTGTGGTCTATGTCTATATTTGTTTCTGGGTAACTTCTACTGTCTTTTACTTGGTTCCTAAAATGTTGTCTAACAAGAATGTAATCTATTTGATATCTTCCTATATCTCTTGGCATGTTCCACGTGTATCGTTTTGAAGTATGATGTTGAAATAATGTGTTTGCTATTGTTGAATTGTTTTTGTCTACCAGCCCCTTTCCCCTGTCAGTTCTCGTGCATAAACCAAATAAATCTACATCAACCATTTCTTTCTTACTATCAACCTACCACTGCATTAAAATCCCCCCGTAATTACTAAATTTCTATGTCCTTTTACGCATCCTAGTGCATTTTCGATATCTTTGTAGATCGCTTCTATTTGTTCCTCACTGTAGCTAGAGGTAGACATTTATACTTGTATTATTATGTATTTACTCGTTTAGATTCTAATCTAACCACGAGTACTTTTTCGTTCCTTTGTAAGTAGTTTTCTACACAGTGTCCTATTTTTTTTCGCATAACTATACCCACACCCGAATTTCGTTCCTCTGATTATGTATGAGTTACCTTAGTCTCCGCTCCTAAAAGCCCCCGCCTCTAGCCACCGAACTTCGCTAATTCCTACTATGTCTAATGCTAACCTATCTATTTCAATTTTCAAGTTCTCTAGTTCACTTACTTCTACATACTTCTGACATTCCACGTTCCGACTCGTAAAATGTTCCTGGCTCTTCATTTATACCTTCGATCAAATCGTACGAAGTAGTCTCCTTCCGAAGATCCGAATGGGCGACTATTTTAATTCCGGAATCTTTTACCCCAGATGATGTCATCATCTTAAGTAACAATTTAAGTACGTTGTGTGCTTGGAAAGTAATGTGACGGTTTCCCGTTGCCTTCTACATAGCAGTAGTGTGACTTAGAATGCCATACCGATCTCTATGGTCTCTATCACTCTAAGTACCGAAAGAGCTGCTGCCCTCTTTCGAGGACCTGTCTAAGTCTTGTTCCTCACTAAAGACTCTACTAAATCGGTTAAACCTTTAGAACGGTTCTTTAACTTACTGGAACACGCAAGCTATTCGACCCGTTCTAGTAATCTAGAACTTCTTCAAGGTGCAGGTCCATTCAGAGGCACTAATGTTACTGTATATTACGGACTATAAGACACACCTCAAATTTATAAGATGATTTTTAGAAAAATATATTTTAATGTTACTTTGGATCATAATTTTTATTTAGTGTCAACATAACTCGTACTAAATTCAGTTTATCTTCACTCTCGGTACTATCACTCGTCTCGTCTAAACTACTGATGTCACTTCTTTCAAAAACTGCGTCATCTTCAGTACCTTCTATATCATTATTTATTCCACATTTTTTAAATGACTTTATAATCGGTTTTTTCTTTCGCAACTTCTCATGAATTTTTCACTCAGGTACAAACTGCTGAAATTATTGGTTGTTTCATACGTCCTATTGCGGTAACATCATGATTTGGATTTGCCATCCATTTATTCCACTCTTTTCGCATAAAATTTTTTAATTGTTTATTGATAGGGAGTTAGGGACATTTAAGGGTTGTAATTGACTTGTGAGCCTTCAGGAATGGCTGCTGTTTTTGTATTCATTCCTTTTAGAAACTCCTTGGTTGATTCTATTAGATGCGCTCTGAATTGATCTCATACTAACATCACAGGCTTTTTAAACAATGCTCCTGGACATTTCGCCCATAACTTTGCTATCCATAATTTCATTCCTGTCTCATCCATTCAGCCTTTTTCTTGTACGTGAATAATAATGTCACCAAGAATTTTATCTTTTGGTAATGTTTTGCTCTTATAGATTACCATGGGCCGTACTTTTCTTTTGTCCGCGCAACAAGCTAAAACTTATAGTGTAGTGAGTTTTTTAGTGACTTGTTATTTTGATCACTATTGATTTGGTGCCCTTTAAATCTACAGTCCGATTTGAAAGAACATCAAAAGTTAGAGGCACCTCATCTATATTCGCAATTTCAATATTTAATGTTGTTGCGTTCCAGTTTTGCTTTTAAAATTTACTTGACTAAGATAAGCCATTAATTATTATCTCGTCTATATTCCGAATAAAAGCATTGCTTTAGTTCATATCCTGTTCTGGCGAGCCTAGTGTTTGAACATTAATCTTCGGTGTCCTAATTGGACCCCGTTCTGCAATGCAGTGTTAACCCACACGGACTTCATTTTGAGTAAGAGTTGTTTAAAGTTTGACGAGACTTTTGTGCCATTTTCACATTTTTAATCTCATTTATGCAAACAATATTACGTCAAAGTCATTGATGATATTTTTTCAAAACTTTCTTATTCTTACATACCAAAAAATCATTATAGTTTTTGTCAAAACTATATTTTGTATTATTGCAAATATATCTAAATGATTTACTACATGCAGATGTGTGTTAAATCACATCACACTTTATTGAAAAACAAAATAAAAAATATATTAATAATGTCATATTCCATATTGTCTCATCAGGTGTGTATAAAAATAAAAACGTTTCAACCAATACTATATCTTGATATAGTTTTTATTATAACACAGTAAATGAAATACTTAAGTAATACAACAAAACTTAATTTTTTTTCGTTTTAAATATATACATAATTTTCCTAAAAACTCCAGTTTCATAGTAGAAACTAAAAAACTCTATTTCTATGCTGACTCTAAGGGTCACTACAAAAAAAACTTACTTAATAACTTTTTGCAAAACATTTTAGGCTTCAGTCCAAAATAATAAAACATGAAACGAACATGAACTACTACACTGTACACGTATTAATTTTTATTAACTAAAAGGTGAATTAACAAAATTTAACAAACTAAACTAGTAGATTATTGTAAAAATATTAGTTATTGGATTAATCGTTTTAAATAAAATTTCAAACCTCATTTAAGTCATCTTCTATTGGTTCAAAGTCAAAATCAATAGCTGGTCCAAACCCATCGGTATCATGAATGAAATCATCCGCCTGGACATTTTTGAGGAATTGATAAAAATGTTTCGAATTGTTTGGAATTAACATCAGAATATCTTTGAGATCTTGGGTTTTAGCTGTCGACAATTGCCGGCCTGTAGGCCAAAGTAGTGGAAGTTCAAACGTAAAATTTGGCTTACTTTTTCGTCCTTTTGGACCCTTACTAATATCAACTTCCTTGGGATTTTATCAAGATTTGATTTCATGTATAATTTTGTCGGGCAACTTTTAGTAATTTTATTTCAAATGTGTTAAGCCAAGAAATTTTATTTTTTCTGCATCAGTCTTTCTATTAGTAATTATGTTTTGTACAGGAACAATAGCCTTAAAGTCTTGTTTGGATAATCTTTTCACTATGAATTGGTTTCTTCGTCTACAAGTTTTCGTGATGTACATAACATCTTCATGGGTATAAAGTCTCGTATGTGTTTTTAAAACACATTCAACATCTCCAAATTCTGGATCATTAGGTAGGTATGTATGTCCAGGTTGAAGAAATCGCATGGTAATTTTCTCCAGTGTTTGGCGATTTTGAAGGATGTGAAGTAGCATAAGCACCATCTTGATACTTCCATTTTGGCCACTACACGAATCGGCCCATAATATTAGATTTGTAACTGTTGGTTTTAATTCTTCTAAAACGAATTTCCTTAAGCAAGAACCAAGCTCTTGAGTACCACGTCCTGCTTCGTGTTCCAGCCAGATATTAAAATATCCTCTGCTAGAACTTCCACAGTGAATTCCCAAATTGTTTAAATTTAGTTGTCCTTTATAATAGACTATATTGGTTGGTAATCGTGGCAAACTCTGTGTCTTTTAAAGGTCAAAAGTTAACGTTTCAGTTATAGGATCGGCCTTTTCAAGATTCAAATCATCCTTCTTTTTTTTTTCGTTAACTATAGGCCTTGTCTAAATGTGCATTATGTTCTTGTTCAAGTCTATCAAAATTAATCTCATTATTTACACTCTTTTTCTTTGTTTGATAAATGCCACATCTCAGACATGCATCTTTGTGCGGTCTTTTGAAACGTAAACTAAAATCTTGATAAAACGATTTTTTGAAACGAGAGAAGTTAACACCGTTGGGGTGCTTTTCTTTATATAAGTCATATACTTTTTGAAGATTTAAAGTAGAAGCTAAAAAATTTGATGTAATATTGTTTCTTCGGTAGTGGGAAGTATACTTTGGTACTATTGATAAATGCTTTGATATCATTTATCTTGGAATCACTTATTGCATTTTGCCTCCTTAATTTAATCCTCTGCCATTATCTAAATTAGAATTATTTCTGTTCTTTTGCAATGCTACGTCAATTCTAGTTTGGCTTATTTTTAAGGTATGTAGATACGTTTGTTTACACACCTTTGTGGTATCCGACAAATAATATCTTCTTGTGAACTGCCGTTTTGATTGCAGAGAATAGCTTCTAGATTTAATCTGCTCTCTCACGTGACTCTGAATCAATGCGCATCTCCCATCAAATGAACCACAACCCCAACATATTTTAAAAGCAACCTTGCGATCATTTTCAGATATTTTATTGATGCAATTTTTTGGAGAAAAGCAATCGAACATAGAAAATTCTTTAGAAGATGCTTCTATTCTTTTTTCACTGATATAATTTTGATTTGTGTTAGCTTGTTTCTTTCTCGTTATTCTATTCTGCCACTTGTATTTTCTTTTTCGTCCTTTTTTTGCCCTTCCTTGATATTCCGTGTCATTTTCTTTTGTGTTTGTTATGTAATTTGGATCATCAAAAATATTAACTTTGTCTTGGATTTCTGTAGTTGTTTGAATTTCTTCATTTTGTTCAATGTTGGCGCTAGCACCTTCGGAGGTAATATGTTTATTAGGATATTGGTTTTCATTGTTGAGCGATTCATCTTTCAGTATGTCATCGGGATCTTGATTATAATCTTGTATGTTTTGCTTTCTTTTACTATTATGTTGTATATCAGTGTCATTAGTTTCATTGATAACATTATCGTCTGTCAAACTATTATTTTCAAGATAATTGTAAACTATATTATTAATTAAACTATTGACATTTGGCATTTCAGGGTATACTTCAGAATCATCTAAATCGATAACGGTTGTGTTAAATTGTGGAACCGCGCTCGTCTCAAAAAAAAACACGCTGTTTGGCAGTATTGGAAAAAACCTGTTTATCTGGTTTGTCAGTTGCCAATGAATATTGAAAACCACTGGCAGATACTGGTATGCAGTTCAGGATACTTTCGCCAGAACTATTTCTTCTTCGAATATTGTATCTGTATCCTCCGTATTGTCGTATTAATAGCTACCTTTAACAGTTCGTAGTCCGGCTCCAGAACCAAAACATCATTGTCTTTTGTGGTTTGACATACAATATCTTCGTTAATGTTAGTCTGAACAATATTCAATTGTGTGTTGAATTGAATCTCACTAAGACAGCTCCTCTCCAAAGCTTTGTCAGTACAAGCTGGGTTTTCGAGTTCTTTTTTATTGTAAAAAATTGAAAACACATAATAATGTACCTACGAACCAAGCAATAAAAGGATATAAAAATCTACTATAAGGTAATAAATAAATTGCCTCCATTATGGTGCAAATCGAGGAAAGTCAAAATAAAAACGAAAATTTCCGTTAGGCAAAATTAGAGAATGCCTAGGAAGGTTTACGGAGCCGATTGTACACATTTAATGAGGATTTAGAGGTTATTGGTGTTAATGATCCCCCCCAGACATACTAACAATAAAAACGTTTAACTTTTCATTATATTAGTTATTTTTTTACTCGTTTATTGTTAATAATGGTTACCGCATTAAAATTTGCAAACATATTTTTGTCTTTTGATTTGTTTTTCTTGTGTTTTTGTTTTGAATGACTAATCACCAAACAAAATATTAAGAATCCATATTTTTATTATTATTTGATCAAACTTTTGAAGTAGACCTGCTGTGTTTAGTAAACACTAACCTCAAATTTTAAAAAGAAATATGTTTCGTTACACTACATCAAGTAACTTAATTTATTTCTAATTAATGTTTTAATATTCGATACTAGTAGAGGAAAGAATCCCACTGCCTCATTTCCACCAGCATCCTCATTTCCACACACATCTGGACCAAATAGTTTTCTTCGACTAGCCATTTTCATCTTTCGTTCTATCTTGTTTGGTGTCAATTAATATTAGATTTTTCTCAGCTATCCGAATCTCTAGGAATTTTTTAGACAGCATCATCCCCTAAGACACTGGCCTAATTTTACGATTTTTTGCTGGTAGCGATTTCTGACAATCTTTAAAAAAATTTTTAACCATGCGATACATCTAATTAGTCTAAAATTTTACGCAGAATCCGAATCTGCAAACAGATTAAAAATTCGACTACCCCTATCTGTTTTACACATATACCCTCTGGTAAACATGTATAAGATCTTTTTTCATCTTTCAAGATAATTCTATCTTGTTTGGTGTCAATTAATATTAGATTTTTCTCAGCTACCCAAATCTTTTTAAACTTTTCAGATAGCATCACTTCCTAAGGCGGCATCCCAAGGTAGATTTCTATTCAAGTAGCCTTAACTGTTGCATTTTTATGTCTGTTGCTCCTCAAGTGTGCGGCGTACGCAGTCTTTTCCATTTGGAAATTGCATACTTTACACAGAATTTGTGGTTGTTTCGTACAAGACCCTTTAACAGCTGGCCGAGCTGAACGTTTACGGTTTAATGACATGCCGTGCTGTGTCGCAGTAAGTTGCCCATTCTCGTAAAAGTGATACGGCAAGACCCACAGTTTAAGTACTTTGCTGCTGACGGATGTATAAGCTTAACCGTGGACGATGTTTTACCGCGACATTTGTTCTGGTACCGTTTGAGAGCATTTTTTCAGGTATAGGAAGCACCACAAGAGTTGGAATTAAAAATATTTTTGGATGACATTTTTCTTCGACTAGCTTCCATGGATAGCGCCATGGTTTATATACATTTTGGAAACAATCGAAGATTGCTGAAACTCGAAGAGTGCACAAGCGCGGTCACTAAACCAATTAGCATTAATACCAAGTATTCCGTACTTCCGTTGGTTGCTCATTTCCTAGAACCAAATCTTCCGCAATGTACAATGTCTTTAAAACTATCTACATTAATATTCTTAACTACCCTTCGTTAGACCCCTTTAATCTTTTTAATCGTGTCCTTCTCGCATACAATACAGTAGGACTTAGCCTTACTACCAACAAATTTTAATACTAGACCCACATTAAAGTTGTCTTTGAATTTCCCTACAATTTTTTTTGTTGACATGCGGTATATTGTGTTTATTATCTGCGGGGTACACCACTTTAAACCTAAAAATAAAACCAAGATAGTTTAATACGTCTATTAATAATTTTTGCTAATGTTGGCGATACAAATATGTAAAACAAACTTTATCAAGAAATATAATGTTTTTAATAAAATATATACACGTATTGATAACATCTATAAACCGATGTGGTAACCAAAATCTGGCGAATCTGGGATAGCCAAATTTCTAAACATTTGCGCAAGCGATTGCCTTGCAGTCGCATCTTTTAAGTATTGGATGGGGTAACAGCTAATAATTTCCAACACCGTCAAGTAATTTAAATTACTGCAATCATTAGACAGAGAAATACTGGCATGGCTTTCGTCCTCTAATAACGTTTGAACCCTTTCTTTCTCCGTAGTATTTCCACATACATTTTTTATATCACCTACAAATTTTTCGTAAAATTCTGGAAAGTTTCTACACCTCAATTCAGTCATTTTAAAACAGATTAATTCTCGCAAATTTAATAGCTTAATGCACTCGTACGCAGGTATCACAATAACATTCAGATCTTTCGATTACGAAATTTATATAATATGGAAATTATTCCATATTATATAAATTCTCTTTTTCAAAATTGTTCAACAGCCATATACTTCTATTAAAGGCTGTGCTCAGCTGCAATTTGAAATCTTGATCCAATTGTATGTCAACAACGTCGTCTCCAGTAGTCAAACCATTTAATCTGACTTGTTTTAAGTCTTGAGCAAATTGGTGAATTTGAAATCCCACTTGAAAAGTACACAATTTCTTCAATCGAAGTATGAGAATGTTATCGTAGAATCTGCACACATGCCACTACAGCAAATAACTTAGATGACAGGTTGAAGACCACCATATAAATCAAAACCAACTTCTATTATATGGTGGTGAGAATTTGGAGGAAATTCGTCTAACCTATAGGTTGTCTTACCAACTAGTTGGTTGATATTTAATTGTGGTACTTGTAATTTTAATTAAACTCCACGATACATTGACGACTAATGCACTGGAACATAGCTCCCGCACCTTTTATGCCGATGGTCGAGCGTGCGCAGCTTCTTATTATGTTAATTGGCGTTATATGCAAGTCTTGACCGGAAAAGTGTTGCTTATAATTGTTTTATAGTGGGTTTTGCCTGTTTGTATTTAACCACCAACACCATTTTTAGAATTATTATAAAAAATTACTCTTAGCAGTATTTTTAATATAACTCCATCGTGTAAGATATCAATTATTATTGTGTTTTTCCTCAGGTTCTCAAATCCTTCGGAATTTTTTTCAAATCGAACGACCCCTTACTTATTTACAGATCAACCTTTTGCAAACCATATGGAATTCATCTTTAATTTATTTCTCGAAAGATAAAAATGGCTAGTCGAAAAAGACTAGTTGGTCCAGATGTGTGTGGAAATGAGGATTCTGGTAGAAATGAGGTAGTGGGATTCTTGATTTTCCTCTACTGATACTAACCTTACAAAACTTGCAAAAAATATTAAGTACCTTATAGCATCAACTTCATTCTTTCATAGTAATTTGCAATAGGGTGTAATCTTAGTTAAAGTTTATTAATTTAATCATTTTGTTTAATTAATGCGCTAGGCGTCTTATAATTTCATATATCGACTTACCTCAGGCGTGTTCTAATGTTCTATAAGTGTCGTTCCTACTTTTCAACGAAGTGGACTGAAGGCGTTTTATTGGACGTGTTACGTACGCACTATCACTGTGTTTTTAGGGGTTTATCGGTAAAATCACATTTGGTGACACTAATGACTTCACTCACTTTACCAAACCAACACCATTTCTCTTCGATGTCCATGAGCAAGTGTCTACCACTACCCCTTTAGTCTAACTTAATTTTAATCGGCACAAAGGATATAACGGGACAAGGGTGACAGCTTTACTATTTGATTTACAACTACGAATTTACAATGACTTAAAATTAACCACGAAAACGTGCGACAAAGAGACCAAACGCATTTTTTCTATTATTTATTATATGAATGTAGTTCCAGGTATGTAAAGTGCTTATGAGAGTGCATCTAGCAAATATTCCAACTCCACGTTTTCTTAAAATTACTCAAAAATTTAATAAACGACAGCCGAAAAGCAGACTGAAATACGAGCAATTAGTCGTATAATCATTACATAATAGCAAGCACTCTCTTCTGCGATTGTAAGTAACCCTCGTTTGTGTCGGCGTCTTGCAACCATCAACAGGTATAATAAATAAAATGTATGTCAAGCGAAAATCACATGCAGCACCGAAATTTGCATTGAACTCGAGTACAGGATTGTTAAATAATTATTTATGTGCATGTCGAGATGTGCTACACCGTCCTGCAACTGCTATATGTATATGTACGCTCCTGAAAAAAACAGTGTCCACCCACCCAAGTACTGACCAGAGCGAGGCTGCTTAACTCTGAAAACGTGCGATCTCTAATAGACGCACGCGTTCAGAATAAAAACAGCGCCTCTATCGGGCGGTAGTCCAATGCAAAATTATATATATATATATATATATATATATATATATATATATATTTCATTGTTACTTAATTCAATATATATATATATATATATATATATATATATATTTAAATATATATATATATATATATTTAAAATATATATATTTGAAAAAAATATATATTACAAAATATTTTACATATATATTAGAAAAAATATATATATTTCAGTATTTATTATAGACACAAACGGCGCCTCATATGTTTGTTGTATGTGTTAAATATACGGTTACGTGGTTGTGTGCTGCATTTGGACACTATTTAGTTTAATCTTTGTCCCATTTGTAACTCTATTTTGAAATTATAATATGGAAAAGCAATTACTTATACCAGAAAGGTGTTTTCTTCATTATTTATTCTTATCTTTCGACAGACTAATGTTCTGTCTTTGTACTAATCACTAATTTTTATTTCAGAGAGACGACTAGGTTTTTTTTCTTCTTGGGTTTTATTTTCGATTACTTTCCCACGCCCAATCTCTGATTGACGTTAGCCCGGCATCTCTTCTTTTGGCTATGTAATTTCGTGCAAGCCTTTACTTTAATTGGTTTTTTTTTTTGTTCTTCTGACCCGCACGGTTTACCGTAACAATGTTACCTTCGGACCATAAGACGCACCCAAAGTTTGAGTCCATTTTTCTTTGTAAAAAAGTGCATCTTATAGTCCGAAAAATACGTCTAAAACCCTTGAATCAGTCTAATTACTAAACCTTAAATTTTTAATTCTTTCACCATTTAATGCGTACTTGGATTTTTATTTTGGCCGCAACCCTAACGTCCACTGCTGACAGATTAAAAAATTTAGGAGAAGCAGACAAATATTAAAGTCCAAATTTGAATTCTTAAGAAGAATTGATTTTGATATTTTAGTTACAAATAGTTTCACAGTAACTTTATTATTTAAAAATTGTAATGCGTTTAAATTACTCAGTTTTGGTAGAATTTTTTAGATTAAAATTATGAATTATTATTTATAGACGTACCTAAGTGTTTCATCTTTACATTCAAAATAAAGAAAAATATTAAGGTATAATACTAAACGTTATGAGAAACCCTTGTGCATAAATAATTGAAGCTTTTACACACAATCTCCATCACTAAACGACCCCATTCTTGTTATATTGGCCTGTCCTCTAAATTGAGCAATATTTCATGGGAAAGACATTAACAACGATTTAGAATAAAAAAGAGGTAACGGCGGTGTGTTTTTAAGACTTACCTAATAAATACCCACGTTAAAAGCAAGTTAATGTAAATGAATCCATACACATGAAAAAAAATTGGAGCCTGTCTGCGTGCATTGGGATTTCGTGTATAACTTGTTCCAAAGACATTAATTTTGAACGGACCAGACTAATTGGTGTCACTTTGACTTGCGACTGCTGACTGTTGGTAACCGAAGATTGTTCTGAGGGTGCAAGATGTTCATCGCAGCGTAATATATTAACCACTCCATCGTGAATGTCGTATGTCATGCTACATGCACAAGAATGCCGATGACATTTAGATTCGAAAAAACGATCAAGCTTTTTATGAGAAATCAAATCTATGCTAAATACAAAAACATTTTTAGAGGATAAGTATCAATTCTTAAAATAATTTTTTGCAAAGATGGGGTAATACAAGTTGCTCATCAATAACCGTAGTGTTTGTTATAGTTTCCAAACTGCTGAAACAACTTGACAAAAATATGTTCGAGCCAGCTGAAAATGATAAATAAAAACTCCGTGTCAGGAATCAATTAAATATAATAAAAATCATTTAACCACAAATTATTTTAAAAAAGTAGATACGTATTTCGACCACTATGTGATTACAAGTAACACTTTTATAAATCATTAAGTATATTTGGCGCACAATGTAGACTGAAGTAAGCTTTTCAAATACATAAATAAATAATATCTTTGAACATCTGATAATATTTCCCTCACCACAGTGGCTGATGATATCTACACCACAATGGTAATTCACATTGATCATCATCAGTAACAAAAACTTTAAAGAACAATTTAAAACTCTGTTACAAAAACTTCACTGCAGCTTAGGTAGGCTGAAGTAAACCTGCCCAACAGACAAATAACTGGTGTTGTTTTGAATACCTAAGAATATTCTAACCGCGTAGGCCGGTGATCACCACAGCACCAAATGAATTCATTAAAGTGATTATCAAAAGCAAAACTTTAAAAAACTGTTCAAGATCCTTATGAGAATTTTTAAAATAAAATAGTACACCCCTTAATCCTTACATAATAAATTTTATAATTTAGACATGGAAATTTCTATGCCAAGGTTGTAACTTACACTTTCGTTCTCCGGCGACGGACTTGAATTATCAGGGAGTCGTGGTCCAGGTTCACAGCAGATTTTTGTCACATGGATCTTCCAATTCAAACAGTGCCCTAAAAGGATAAAGTAAAGAGAAGTGGGGATGATAATTAGGTCACTACATCGAAAAACACGGCCTAAACGGCACTCTGACCAAAATACAACCCCTCTAGTTGAGTCTCGGTACTAAAGTGAAATGTATAATTCGTGGGAGATATAGTTCGATGTACAATACATTTCACCTCATTCTATCGAGCGCGATAAAAAAATTCCTGAGACGGTGTGTTCAGGTATTTGTGCGTATTAAAATATTTTATTCTTACAGTGTAATTAGTAACTTATAAAATAAACATGACCGGATTCAGGAAACAGGGGGATTTCTTTAACTTTTAGACAAAATACAGCAAATTTATTTAATATAAAAAGTGGAAGCTGGTTGTCCAATAATTGAAAAAGCACGTAGCGGGTTAAATCACGTAACACAACAATTACAGCAAAATTACAAAAAAAATAAAACAATTCTCGTGTTGCCGAATTTCGGACAACTACTTTTAATCTAAAGCCCTTAATAGTTACATGAGGTTTTTAGGCGCTACCTGATTTTTCCCGAAATAGTCCGCGCTAAATCAGGAAACGAAAAAAAAAGAAGTAGCCACTAATTTCTCTACCACCTCACTATTGCGCGCACAGTTATTCTTTACCGCAATTCTAGCTAGCAACACATATTTCGGAAGGTAAGAGACTTTCTTAACCTAAAATTCGGCAATTCTAAATTAAATTCTAAGTTTTCAAATATACATAGGTTAACTAGCTATTTTTTCAAGATTTTTTGGTATATCTTATAAACATTTTAATATACAAAATAGCCTATAGAAATAATTATAGCAATACATATCCAAATCTAGCCAGCCTATTTCGCATCTGAATTAAAAAGTTTTAAATAAGTTTCCCCAACTGCCCTAACAAATGGTAAAGCTAAAGCCGGATAAATTTCTTTCGATTTTTCTTGTTTTACTCAAGCGAATATCAGTAAAATAGCGTATATTTTTAGACAACAATAGAATGGGAAAAATGCAAAAGACAAAACAAAGATTATAGCACGGCAGTGCTGTATCAAACTAAAAAGAAACAACTGCTATATTCGAAAACAACAAACAAAAAAAACGCAAAAATTTTGAAAACATGTATGGAGTACAATACTGTACAGTTGTGAAACGTGGACAGTGAAGCTACCAGCAAGCCTTTGAAATGTAGTGCTACAGACGTATGATGAAGATATCATGAACAGGCAATGTTAAGCACAAAGAGATACTAGAAATAGTAGTAGAAGAAGGATATCTGTGGAAAATATCAACAAATTGGAGAGATAGAATGATAGGGCACATTCTAACACACAAGGGAGAAGTACAAGATATATTAGAAGCAGACAAAAAAAAAAGAAGTTTGCTTGACCTAGATTGGACCATTGCACACAGATAATGAAACATGTAGACTGCAAATTTCAGGGAAGTGTGTAGTAAGTTCAGAATAGGAAACAATGGATGTATGCGAATGACCAGTTCCAGAACTGAAGATGGAATGACGATGACTCAAGTTATATAAATCCTAGTTTAAAAATACTTTTAAAGTTTTTCTAAGAATTTTGTCCAATTATAGGAACAAGAGTATTTTTTCCCAAAGTAAGTTCAAGATAGCGGTAAAATTCCAATATAATTTCGCAAAGATAATCCCAAGATAATTTCCAAAAGTAACTAAGATAAAGATAAAATTATAAGATAACCCCAGAATAAAAGCAAAATTATAAGATGTCACAGATATGCTTAAAAGTAAATTAAGGAGTGGTTCCGTAGAACCGCTAAAAAAGAAGTTTTCTTGTGCCCAAAATGGAGGTTCGAAAAGCGATACCCGTTCTACTAAACGTGCAAGGGACTGACCTACCGTGAGTAGAGGATCACTTGTGTCCCAGTCGTGCAGTCGATAAGATATGTCAAAGGCGAACAAATTAACAAAAACACTCCCGCCGCTTAAAGCAAGGACAGTGGCGACGCATGACTGAAAACGAAGTCCGCGCAACATAAGCCAATAATGTGGGTTGACTAATCACCATACGAAGACTAACAGAAAACGAGAGGTAGATAGAATAGGAAAAGGTATTAAAAGAAGGAGGTTGTAATGCCATAATAGCATCCGAATTATAGATACGAGAAGAAAAAAATTGAGCAAAAGATGGACATTGATGAGGATAAAAAACGCTATCAACCCGCTAAAGCGAAATCAGTAACCGGAAGTGTGAGAGTACCATTCTTATGTCATAGGCGGTCTTTGAGACAAGCCGTGGGGGGAAATTAAGGCGGAAAAGGAGACAGTGGTATATCAAAAAGATCGAGTTTTTGTGCAGACGTCCAATAAAAAAAAGAGATGTTCCCAAGTAAAAATAACGGGAAGTCTAAAAGGCTTCCTGCCTAACAAAATTTTGAAAGAAACATCATTTTAAAGAAATTAATTTTGAAATTCTTCTAATTACATAAATAATTAATCAAAAGTAACTGGGCTTATACCCAAACCTTATTTTAACCCCAGGTCTAATACGAGCTTATAGTAAAAACCTTCCTTTACCTATGTGCTGATTACGGCACTGAAATTACTAAAAACTGTTTTACTTTGTACAAAAAGCCAAAATTACACCTTCATTTGATACTACCAAAATATAACATAAATAAGTGTTCATATATTCTTTTTTCAAGGTAAATCATCAAATAAAATGTCTTTATAATACAATAAAATACACCAAAATCACCGGATTGTCATAATCACCCACAAAATCACAAAAAACAAAAGTACAAAGGTAGAGTTACCTGTCTTGTAGCACCACCAGCTCTCTACGTGGAAACCATCTCCAACGTCGTCGTCCCTTTAGACTGCACGTTCAAAATCTTTCTCCAGATGACCTCTCACCATCCGGAACGGCACGCTTTTACTCAGATTCATCCATACAAATGTACGGTACTTCCATGCTCTGCTACTGGTCCATCCATACACTCGACATGTACCCAGAGTACACAAAGCGCCTCCAACCACAAGTAGCAAAATTGTACTTACTTTGTATTTAGCTTCAATTATTTACAGCATTTTATTTGCTTCAAAGTTGCAATATAAGTCAGCAACCACTTGTGCTTATTAAATTTTAATGAAATTTACACTTACTTAATTATATTTGCACTTGTAAGTAACTTGGTTGGCGATTGAAAGAACAAGAGAGAAGAGGGCCTTTACCATCTCTTTCGTGTTTATATAGCATCCAAAACTACCTCTTCGAAACTATTCTCACCACCCCTATAACATACTTTCTCGATAACGTTTCCAACCGTCCACCGTTTCCAAAAACCAATACACAGTACAAACAACAAACGGTTGCTCATTTCTACAAACACGCAATTATCCATGAGTAAAACTTCTTAACCGTCGTAAAAATTCTAGAATTTTAAATAACACGCAAGCGCTTTACGAAGAAAAGCTCGTTAAAATTGTCAACCGCCGCCGCTTTCCGTGAAATCTACCGATACTGTCGTCTATTCTAGCCTCCAAAATACGCCCCGTATTGCACACGCATGTGTCATTTCCTTCTTAATTTTCATTTCATCAGTTGTACCTTTCTCTTATTTTCGTCTAATCTGTATGTTATATCTGGTTGTTTTTATCCCCCCTATTCATGAACTTTGTTTTCCCTAACCAAATGATAATATCGTCCATCTTGCTTTTGTTCACCTAATCTAACAATCGTACTCTGTTTGTACCCTTTACTAATTTCTCATCCCTATTCCAATTAATATTCAGAAAACATATCGCGTCTTCGTTTCGCTTGTTTGCCTCTAAATTTCCTTGTTTAACAGATGTTTCAAAGTCAATGATCACTAAACATATGCTATTGTCCTTCCTTTGCTACATCGTGTAAAATATTGTCTTTCTCTTTATATTATCGATCTGTTTTTCGTACGCACCTGTGTTTGTTGCTCAACTGTCTTCTTCAACAACTATAATACTTGTTGACTAGTTTTGTACTCGATAGCTAAAAATGTTATACGTGCTCAAGCTTTGTATTTTACGTTACACAAATAAATAACTGACGCTTTGAATATGCGTTTACTAAATAATTAAACCCTCTTCCATTATCGATTTTTATGCTACAAACATAAAAGCTTTCGTATTAACACATGTATACGCTATTTCACAACAAAATCTTAACTATGCTTTACGAACTTACGTTTCCCATATATTTATGCAACTAAGCTCTACGAAATTAAGTTTCCTACCTAATTGTAATTAATATTTACGGTGAATTTTACAACGACGTACAGTTAACCCTAATATTTAATGAAAATTGGTAAATTATTATCCTATCTTTCTGAAAAATGTTTCAAACTTTGCTTAACCCTTATATACATGCTTTACCTTGCAATAACTAATTATTTGGCCTTGCTAATACCTATCATAACCTATAAAACCACAGTAATATATTATCGGGTAATTTATAGGTTAGGATTTATTAGATTAGGTCGCTTAGAAATTAGTGCAAGCTCCCGTGTGTATATACCACATATTAGTAAGTTAAGACGTTTTTCAGAGCTCTAGGTAAAGGATGATTTAGTTTAGAGTTGAGCTTCATCATCAAATTGGTTTCAATATTCGCCTTGGCAAAAATGCGCCAAAGAATTCTCAATATGCATTTATAGGAGAACACAGAACGAGGCAATTTTACCTACTAATTATAAAATGTAAATATTTTAGGGTAGAGGGTAATTTAGACTAGATTTAATGCATATTAATTCAAATTAGCTTTTCAATGTTACGTTAGTATTATATTAATAATCATAAGCCCAAGTTGACGTGTGTAAATATGGTTCCAAAGTATCATTTCAATTTAACCTTAATAAACGTTCTAAAAGCTTCTCTATTAAGGTGTTTATGAAAACCAGCAACAGTTATCGCTTCCGAGAGAAACAACCAGTTGAAAAAATTCTGAGTAGCAATTATATTCAAGAATATTATGGGAGAAGTGGTAAACAGATTGTTCGTTGAAAGGCCGAGGCCGTTAAAGAGTGGGGATCGATATTTTATAAGGAAAGATGGTTTGTAGGATGCGTTGGCAAAGGACAGTAGATAACATATGTTTTGTAGTGTGTTGACTTTTAGACGAATGAGTAAACAAAGACGGTGCGAGGAAGATGCAGAATGTTTGTTTAAAGTATAGATTTAGAAGTGAACTAGGAATGAGGTAGGGATGCGATAAACAAACTATCTAAGGGAAACAAAGAAAGAGAATTATTCTTAACAGGTGCAAATAAGGTGGGAGATAGATTAAAATTAAGTGAGGGTATATGAACGTGCAAACGGAGCAAGACATATGGTGAGGGGCGTGGATAAACTGCGAATTTGAAGACACTTGAGGCGCGATTTCGACGTATTGAGCAGCCGTTAGAAAACGAAGTGGTAGTTTTAGAGGGAAAACGGTTACTTTGTTATGTAAATTCCGAGATTTTGAAAGACGGTTGATGTTTTGTGCTACAATACTTAGTTTTCGAGAATTTGTAGACCGTTGAAAATGTTGGCTTAGGGGATTTGAAAGTCGGTTTGGAAGGTTACTTGGAAAGCGTGTTTGTGGGGTTGTGAAGTGGTGTGAGTTAGGTCTATATAAACGTATTCAGAAGGGGAATGCGCTCTCTTACGATCTTACTTCAGCTACTTCTTCACTCGCTATTGAGGTTAACTCTAATAGTCAAATTGTATTGAGTGATTTTTATTATTAGTGGTAATTACACGAGTTGGTGTTGTGGTAATTATTTTAAACCAAAAGTAAATACAGAGTTAAAAGCGAAACTTTTAAGCATGTAAGTACTAACTAGTGCTAATTTGGGTGTTCTTAAATGAACATTTAATGGTGATTGCAATCAAGTAATGATTTGTTGATCTAAAATGGAACGGTAATGGGAGATTTTGGAGGTTTGGATGCACTTTCGATCCAGAATTAGGAGAGATTTGGATAGCAGCGTGCCGTGAGGGATAGTGTTTCAACTTGGAGAGCGGATCCAGAGCCTAGAATCATTCTAGACGGCAACATCTTCGAGGGCTGGTTTGCAGCTGCTTGCAGTATAATGGTTACCAGGTAACGAATTTTTATAAACATTGTTGTGCTGTTTATTTGAGGTGTTTTTTAATCTTTTGTGCTTTTGAGTGATTATTTTTATGAATTTTGATGAAATGAAAATTGTATTAACTTTATATGAAAATGGAAACAAGTTTATAATTAATGTAAGGATAGCCAGGCTGTTTTGTAAAAGGTAAAGGGGACTTTTGATTATTGCAGTGCTATAATATTGCACACAGGTTTAAAGAGTTTTACTACGAGCTCATACTAAGACGACAGTTAAAGTCAGCTATAAAGATAGCTCACATACTTTAATATGGTATATGTTAGATAAAGATATTTAATACAAATTCATTTTTGAAATTGAATTGCGTCTAGTTAAAGTTATATTGTATGTAATGGAAAGAGTTTTAGAAGATGTAAATATTTATTTCGTGTAAATAGAGTGTGATGTATTTTGTTAGTTGCGTTATTTTGCGTATGATTGTAGGGAAGTGTTTTCTTTGAAATTACAGCATATTGGCAGTTAGGTGTAGTTGAGATTCTGCAGTCCAGGTAAGCTACTTGGAAAATGTTTTCATGTGCAATCATAGGTAGGAGCGGAGCAGTCGAGATAAACTAGCGACACCCACCTGTCTCTCTACGCCGACGACACCGCCGTAGCCACCAGATCACTAGCCCCTTGGTTAGTGACAAGAAGACTTCAGGAAGCCGCCACCGCTTTGGAGAGATGGTTCCGAACCTGGCTGATCAACTTTAACCCGGACAAGAGCAGCGCCCTGCTCTTGGCGAAGAGGAAGCTCCAACCAGACAAGGACATCGTGATCTTCAACGAAGCCATCCCATTGAAGTCGCAGGCCAAGTACTTGGAGTAACCATTAACCGAAGACACACCTGGGGAACCCACATCGCCAGCAGCAGCTTTAGAGCCAACGCAGCAACAACTAACCTGTACCCGCTATTCAACAGAAGAAGTCACCTCGACATCGCCAACAAGATCAAACTCTACAAGACCATCATCAAACCTACCCTGACCTACGCATCGGCAGCGTGGGGCTACGTACTCAAGTCCCACATCAAAAGACGGCAAACCGTCCAATCGAAGAACCTGTGCATGGCATCGATGCCCCATGGTACGTGAGGAACGACCAGCTCCACTTCGACGTCAACATTTATTGGTTTTTATTTATTTGTTCCAACGTTTCAATAGTCTACTACCTGAAATTTAATCAGACCTGGCTTCCCCCCAGAAAGTAACCGTCAGTAAGGTGTGCGTGTGTGTGTGCGGGCGCGCTTGAGAGCATGTGTTATGTGTATGTGTGTGTGTGTGTGTGTGAGGGTTGTGTGTATGTGTGTTGTGTATGTGATGTTGATATCCGTGTTACGTTCCCCATTTAGGATTAGGACCATCGGCAGCCGGATATCTCAGTTGTCAAAGAGGAACGCTTATCAGTTTTTATCAGTCCGGACCATCGGCATTATAATTTGAACTAGGGCCGTTATACTTGCGGCCACGTCCCCAATGCTCCACCCGGAGGTACTACATTAGATTTAAACGCGAAAAATAAACGTACTTCTTATTAATTCTAACTTCATAATTAATCCACCCTAAATAAAAATTTAACTAAAAATCTAACAAACTAAAATAAAAACTAAAAACAGGGTTTAAATAATGGTATCCCTAGCGTTGACTTTAGAGTGTGCCCGATCAACAAGACACAAGCAAAAATGAGAGGGGGAGGGATCCGTAATACCGGATAGCAGACGCCGGCTTTGCTTACCAGTGCGACCTTAAGGGTCGACTTAAAACTATCCAAATCTAGCTAGCTAATTTAAAATGGATTCAAATTTTCTAAGCAGTTGCCAAAAGTATTAATAGTGAATCCAGCTATTTGCCTGCTCTATAAATTTACAAATTCGTCCTTCCTGATCTAAGTGTTTTATCCTAAATTTGTCCCCTAACGTTCCCTATCATTCCCTAACAGACATAATATACATACAATCTTCTTTTCTATATATACTGCGGCCAAAAATTGGCGACAGAACGTCAAACGAATCAAGCCACACAACAATACAATGCAGGCAAAAATATAAATGTAAAAATAAATATAAATGTAATATAAATATATAAATAAACATATAATAAATTTATAAATAAATTTCTGAATAAGCAAAAGCATGTAACAGTGCATATATCAGCAAAAGCGAATACATTATCAGGTGCACTCGCATGAGCATTATATCAACTAGCGCCATTACACAAAAAAAGCGCTTGTTAGATTATTTCAAAATTTGTTTAAAATCACAAATCCATGCTCATGCGAGTACAGCCGCCACAATTTTATTCTTACCTTCAATATAATTTTCTCCAGCATCTGAAGATCTGGTCATTTACCTATATCTATTGGTTTTCTACCTTTATGGGGGAGTTGGATATGCACTGGTGGATATGCACTAAATGTTCTGGGGGGGATCACAATCACTATCACTTCACTTTTAAGTCCTGGGGGGATGCGCGGTTTCACTCTATTTTATTATTTCTTTATTTATTATACTTATTTAAATTAATGAGGTTTTCTGATTTAGTTTGTTGTTATTTATTTGTTTCGTTTATTCCCGATTTTCTGCGGGTAGAAGGTGGGACAGTGATTGTTTTAGTGTGTGTTCGTCGTCCATATTAGAATTTTGGGTATACTTATTTAATTATTATTGGTTTACTTTCCTTTTTTTCTTTTTCTTTTTTTGTTTTTTTTTGTTTTTTTTGTTTGTTTTTTTGCAGGTTTTGGTTATACTGCTCTTATCATGTCAAAATCACGAAAGGTCGAAATCTGTAATTTTTCAATCCTCCCACCATCCCCTCCCGACTTACACACGATTATCCCGTCTTATCTCGCAACCCTTCCTGCGAACTCTCTAAAGGCTGTCCAGAACGCCTTCTGGTTAGCCCCTCCCCAACTTCTTCTAGGATATCATACACGGCGTGCCGAGCCATCTTCCTATCCTCCACGACAATAGTGGCGGAGGTCGTCGGCACCTTCCATAGACGGCAGAGTGCGCCTTACTCACCCGAGTTCTAGCTTATTGAGGTCGCTAGTATGAACGCTACCGTTGCTGCTAGTCGACATCGTGCGCTGGGCTCTCGAAGTAGAGGGCAATTCTGGCGCCGCAACCACCACGGGAGGCCCCGACTCTCCCGACACGACCGCCGCAGATACAGGCTCCTTCTCTACCTCCTGTTCCTCCTCATGAGTCTCTAACATGAGGTCCTTAAGCAGTTTCCCTCCAACAGCGCCCTCAGCCTCCGACCTAGCAGACTGCGACCGATCACCCCTCTTCCTCCTGGGCAACGGCTCCTCATCGCGGTGGACCACCATGCTGACAAAACTAACAACAAAGAATGACACCTAAAACGCAGCTCAAAAAACGACCTGACCGTTACGACGCTAGAAGAACGCAAAACGTTGGTCCAATAAAAATGTTTTGGTTAAAGGTGAACCGTAAACAACCCTGTATTAATTTACTAAAAATTCGAACCGCCCAATTACATATCAAATTTTAACAAAAATACAACAAACACTAAACGTCAAAATAACAACTGGAACCAAATAAATCCGCTAACCCAATAAAAATATCTTGATTCAAAATGTACCGTAAAGAACACTATTTATTTATTTTAAAATTTTTAAACCGCCAAATAAAATTTAAATAAGCTAATTACTACAAAATATCTAATTTATAAATAACAACACTTTAATTTTAAATCTAATTAACAAATAAGGTCAAGCGGTTTCGGAATGCGGTACCGGAAACGCACTTGCCACTTAATCACTCGGTGCCTAGTACGACCTTCAACTGTTGCACCGCTTAATTACACCAAAAATCGATTTAAAGGAATTTTTAAGTACGCGTGTACTTAAAATAAGGAAAATTTATATTAAAATTGTTTTAAAATTTACAGTTTTTGAGTTATTTATTTGATTTAAAAGGGCCTAGATTTTGGTTTTTAACTTGTTATTTTGTTATACGCGCACTATAAAAATTTTTACACACTTTTTTATTGGTTTGCACGGCTTTTTACTTGATTTACACGGTTTTTTGTTTTAAAATTTACTAAAAACGCCTTTTAAAATTATTTTGGGTATTTGTTTATTAGCTTTTTTTTTTGTTTATTAGCAAGAAGTTTAGTTTAGTTTATTTTAAAACACAAATTTTAGTTAAAATTTAAGTTAAAACGCGGTTTATTTAGTATTTAACGGATTAAAAATATTATTTTGATTTTATTTAATGCCCTGTATATTAAAATTAACGGCACACAATAATAAAAAATAAAATACAGTAAAAACAAAGCTTAAACTATGATAAAACCAATAATAATTAGCAAAAACTTACTTGTTCACTGCAGAAGCGGGAGCACTGAAAAACACGTCTGCTCGCTTCAAGCGGTAACTAGAAAGTCCGGACCATCGGCAGCCGGAAATCCAGATATTGAAAAGGCAATGTAAGTGTGTGAATAGGTTATGTTTGTAAAGTGTGTGTCTGTGTGTGTAAGTGTGTGTGTACGTGTGCGTGCTTGAAGGCGTGTTATGTGTGTGTGTGTATCAGAGATAAAATGGGTCAAATAGGTAAGTGGGTCCAAGTGGTAACTTTTTGTTTGGGTCACCGGGTCAATGGTCATATGTAACGACCCAAATTGACCCGGTGACCCAAATTGACTTGGCGACTCAAATTGACCCAGCGACCCAAATTGATCCGGTAACCTAAATTGACCCGGTGTCCAAAATTGATCCACTGATCCAAATTAATAAAGTGACAGATTGACTTTCTCTAGGTAAAACCATAGTTTAATGAACTTTCAGGTCAGTTTATTAAGTACGTTCACAAAATTATACATAAAATTATTGGTTCAGCTATTTACTTTCTACACGCACTTTAGATTTTAAACAGCAGACCGAAGAAGAGCTGTGGAATTTTATAAGCAACAAAGAACGCTTTTATAAAAGTTTAATTGGTCCCTAATGGCGATAAGGATAATGATGAAGCACGATTTATATATTATAATTCTTTCTTGTTTTTAGTGCTTTTGTTTACATTTTATGTGATTATTTAAAATAAATAAAGTATTTTGTTGATGACAATATTTGATAAGCGTAGAATTAAATTATCTTGGGTCCATGGGTCAATTTGGGTCACCGGGTTAATTTGGATCACCCGATTATTTTGGGTCACCGGGTCAATTTGGATCAGTGGGTTAATAGGTCGTGGGTCACATACCTATTTGGGTCACTGGGTCATAGGTCGCTCTTTCGGTGACCCATTTCATCTCTGGTGTGTATGTGTTGTGTTTGTGATGTTGATGTCCGTGTTACGTTCCCCTTCTAGAACTAGGACCATCGGTAGCCGGATATCCTAGTCGTATAGGAAGAACGCCCAACGCATTTGCATTAACAGTCCGTACCATCGGCAGCCGGAAATCCAGATGTTGAAAAGGCAGTGTAAGTGTGTGAATGGTGTTTTGTGTTTGTACAGTTTTTGAGAGGTGTTTTGTGTTTTGTGTTTATGTTTGTCCAGGTTACCAACAGGTTGGATTGAATTGGTGTAATTTTGTACATGTTTGAACTTATACCATTACATAAAAAATCAGGTTCTTTCAGAGGAAAGGATTTGTTTGTTATATTATTTGCTTCGGGTATGTGTAAGTTTGGTTCTTAAAATTTAGCGTTTGTAAAAAAGAAAAATTCCCTATTCTACTACTTAAGATTAACTTATACTACTGCTTAAAATTAACTTATACTACTACTGTTAGTTATTATTTGTTAGAGACGGGGTTGCTACTATGTAGGGGGTTGGATTGTTTCAAAGTCGGGTTGATGCTTTGATCTTTTTGCTTCTGGACATCAAGAGCGGAGCTCTTGGAATTCAGAGATTGGTTTCGGGCAGAGCCTCAGTCCGAGGAGAGTTGGTACTTTTATGTCTCTGCCGGGTAGCTTTGTTTGTGTCTTTTATCCGTCAAGATAACGCAGTGCCTTTTTGTTGTCACTAGTGTAATTCGTTTCATTTGATTTGTATAAGTTGATTGTCCAGAGTACGGTTGAATAACACTCGATGACATATGTTCGGTTTCTATTCTCCCACGTGCATATGTGTTGTCATCTGAGTATCGTTCTTTGTTGCTTGGATAGGTGTCTGTCCATTAGAGTATGAATAATCTATGATTCCAGGTGATTGGTTTTTAGGCGTTTGATATTTGTGTCATTGGTATGCCCTTCTACGGTATGTTTGATCAGTCCGTGTCCATACTAGGTAATAGTTTAATTCCGTCTTGGTGCATTGTTTGGTTTAGTGCGTTGTAGTTTTGGTCATTGCAGTAAGGTTGTACTTGCACTCTGTTGTCATACTGTCTAGGCATGTTCCCAGTTGGTGCTATGTGACATAACCGTCAATTGAGTAAACCTTTGTTAAGTGCGTACTGTTAAGTTGTTTATGTTGGCGATGTTCTCAGGCGTTGCAGGCGTATGTGCACATAACACCGAGTCAGATTCGTTGCGAGTAGCCATTCGTCAATCTGTCGGTACTTATACACCTTTGTTGTGTCTGAGCGTTGCGAGTTCTGCATTGCAGAGTTCACTTCCACTTACACGGGTATGTATTGTAATCAGTTGGTCAATGTTGAGATATTTGTACCAATTTGTGTTTACTTATAGCTTTCACGTCGATCTAGTTCTGATGGTGGAAGTCCTTCACAGGTGTCTTCATAGCAAGTATGTCAGCTTTTGGTAATGTTAGCAGTCATTTTGTAGGTTTTGTCCAACTTTTCTTATGGATTCAGCCGATGTAGCTTTATGCGATGATCCCTGGAAGTCCTTCAATGCACAGCAGTAGTTGTCGCGTATGCATCGTCGACAACTTTATAGGTGTCCAACTTTTCTAGGAGTTAGCATGTCAGCTTACGGATGACTCTGGAAATTGAACCTCATTGCACAAGTATTGTCGCGATTGCATCGCCGACCATCATCAACGATGTGAATCCATTTTGAGCTGCAAGTATAGCCTTACGAATTTTCAAACAATTATAGACAGTGGACAGTACTTGTCACCATGATAGCCAGAAGACTCAAACTAGTGTTATCGTCATTAGCATGCTAATGTTATTACAATGAAGACTTATCACAATTCATTAGGACAGCAGTACACTATTTGCTTTGTACGCTTCAGTCAGATAAAATGTTAAGCATTTTCAAATTTAAATAAAATATACCAATTAGATTAGATGGATTGAATTAGCAAATAAATAGTTAAGTCAATGTCAATTGTAATCTTCAGATAATGTATACATATATTATGTTGAATTCAAAATAATAGTTAAGGGAATTGTAATACTTGTACTCTTCAATGAAAAATTTGTATAATCAGATTTAAATATCAATTAACTAGTTATTGCTGAATTACTGAAATAATAGTTATACGAATTGTAATACTTGTTCATCTTCAATTGTATAAAATCATATTATAATAACAATTATAGTTATCAATTCGATAATAGTTATACATTATATGTCATCTTCAATAATATTAAATAACATATTAATGTTTAATTATTCTGATTATTATACTACAATTATCGTCGAAGAAGTCAAAGTGAATTCGGACCTTTCCCTTATTTATTTGTGATCAACAAAATTAGTAATAATGAGATTATAACAATTGACATTGGCATTGACATATTCTTTATTGAGCTACAATTACAAATCTCCACTCTTAATCTAATTGGAATTTTGAAATTTGAATTTGGAAAATGTTACATTTTTAGTCTGACTAATGCGAAAACAAATAAGTGTTAACTTGCTGTCCTAATGACAGCTGACTTAAGGTATGTCATTTATAAATTAAGCTATGCTAATCTATAACTACTGTCTTCGGTCTTCTGTACTTCATCGGTGCAGTCCACGGCTGTCCTGATGAGGGGGTTGTTGTGAAGAGCCATTCCGTCGAAGGTCTTCCTTGCAGCTGCCTTGATGGATTCCACCATCGTTGGGATGTTGACGTCGGCGTATGCAATCGTCGACAATACTTCGTCAAATGTATTCAACTTTTCCAGGAGTTCATCCATATTGTAATGGATGAACTCCTAGAAAATTGGACACCGTTGACGAAGTGTTGTCGACGATTGCATACGCCGACGACATCTTGCTGGCAGTTGAAGGCAATTCCAGAAGGGAAATCGAACGTAAAGCTAACATCGCCCTAACCCAAACACAAAGTTGGTACAAAACCAACAAAATGACCATAACATTACAAAAAGCTACATACCTTGTGATGAAGGGAACTCTGGCAAGGGACCCCACCATCAAACTAGACGGTGTAAATATAAGTAGAACACAAAATACAAAATATCTGGGCTTAACATTAGACGAAAAACAGAATTACTTTACACATATAAACACCATGTGTGCAAGTGCAACTTCTGCAATGCAGAACCTCGCAACGCTGGTCCAAAGGACTTATAAGATATCACTTAATTGCGTAAGGCTTTATCTCAACAGTGTGTTCAGTGTTATGGTATCATACGCCGCGAGCGCATGGGGGCATCGCCTTAACATAATCAAACAAAAAATTAACAGAACACAACGAAGTGTTTTACTGCGACTGACGGGGGCTTATGGGACTACCGCACATGATGCACTTCATGTACTGGTGGGAAGTATGCCCTTGGACCTAGTAGTGAAACAGCGAGCTGCAATATACAATCTTACACACAATGACAACCAACAACTACAACGCATCTTAAACACAAACCAACTACCCGCGACAAAGATGGAAATAAAGAACTACATACTTGCAAAATGGCAGACACGATAGGAACAAAGCACAATCGGTAGAAGGTTATACGCAATGATCCCAAATATCAAAAACCGCCTAAAAACCAAATACCTGGTGTCCAGTCGAGGATTTATTCATTACCTAACTGTCCACGGACCCTATCCAACATACAGAGAACGCATGAACTTAGTTGACAACAACATATGCACGTGGGGAGAAATAGGAACACCGGAACATATAGTATTCGAGTATAATGACACAACCGTACCTCTAGGCACATATACAAACATTATTAAACAAGATCCTGCACGCGATGATTTGAAATGAAAACCTTTTTCCACACTTAAATGTACTCACACAAAAAAACACGGCACTCGTCCACCGTTATCTTGACGGATAAAAGACACAAACAAAGCTACCCGGACAGTGACATAAAAGTACCAACTCTCCTCGGACTGAGGCTCTGCCCCGAAGACCGGAGACCAATCTCCTGGAATTCCAAGAGCTCCGCTCTTGATGTCCAGAAGCAAAAAGAACAAAGCATCAACCCGACTTTGAAACAATCCAACCACCTACATAGTAGCAACCCCGTCTCTAACAAATAATAACTAACAATAGTAGTATAAGTTAATCTTAAGTAGTAGAATAGGGAATTTTTCTTTTTTACTAACGCTAAATTTTAAGAACCAAACTTACACATACCCGAGGCAAATAATATAACAAACAAATCCTTTCCTCTGAAAGAACCTAATTTTTTATGTAATAGTATAAGTTCAAACATGTAAAATTAAACCAATTCAATCCAACCTGTTGGTAACCTGGACAAACATAAACACAAATTAATATTTCACACACAAACACACACACACACACACACACACACACACACACAATAAACACACAAAACACCTCTCAAAAACTATACAAACACAAAACACCATTCACACACTTATATTGCATTTTCAACATTTGGATTTCTGGCTGCCGATGGTACGGACTGCTAATGCAAATGCGTTGGGCGTTCTAGAGAGGGAACGTAACACGGACATCAACATCACAAACACAACACACATACACACCAGAGATGAAATGGGTCACCGAAAGAGCGACCCATGACCCAGTTACCCAAATAGGTATGTGACCCACGACATATTAACCTGCTGACCCAAATTGACCCGGTGACCCAAATTAATCGGGTGACCCTAGTTAACCCGGTGACCCAAATTGACCCATGTACCCAAGATAATTTACGTTTACGCTTATCAAATATTGTCAACAACAAAACACTTTATTTATTTTAAATAATCACATAAAATGTAAACAAAAGCACTAAAAATAAGAAAGAATTATAATATATAAATCGTGCTTCATCATTTTCCTTATCGCCATTAGGGACCAATTAAACTTTTATAAAGGCGTTCTTCCTTGCTTATAAAATTCCGCAGTTCTTCTTCGGTCTGCTGTTTAAAATCTAAAGTGCGTGTAGAAAGTAACTAACTGAACTAATAATTTTATGTATAATTTTGTGAACGTACTTAATGAACTGACCTGTAAGTTCACTAAACTATGGCTTTACCTAGAGAAAGCCAATCTGTCACTTTATTAATTTGGATCACTGGATCAATTTTGGTCATTAAAGTTTTCGCATTCGAAAACACAATTCGTGATAGTATGTCGCTTTCTATATATCAAAGCTTGTAAGGTACAATATTTGGAAGACCTGCATCATACTACGAAAATATACCCCATGGCCTTGTTTGCGGTTAACCTTCAACGTTTTTAACATGTGTATTTCGTAGGTGGATGGGTAAAATATTTAAGAACTTATAAATATGTAGGTTCTTAGGTACACATATCGCTGTTCAAAGAGGGATAGAGGTGAATTGGTATGCAACACATTTACCTCATGACATACTTCGAATTCTTGAAAGAAATGAGCATTTCTTCGAACGAATATTTCACTTCAATAATATTTAGGAAGTCACTTCATTTTCTCCTATCCAATCACTTCACTTATCCCATTCCACCTATTATTTGTATCATAAATAATACTCACCACTAAATTAGGAGTCCTAACCTGTCCATTATATTAATATAATAGAGGTATCATTACGTGCATCGCTAACCCGCAATAAACAAACCACCTATTCCATTCAAAATTAATTTTTCTAATAAAAGAAGGCGTGTCTGAGTGAGCTACCGTTGAAACTAATTTACCGCAGTAATTGAGAAGGGATCCACACACGCTCGCATATCCAACACCATCAGATAAGTTAATTTGTTCAGGGTTAGCATTGTTAAAAGAAACCCTAAATTAAGCTCTGCTGGTCGTCTCTACCTGAGAAGTATTTTTATCTCTATCGAGGTTGCCACGCGCCGCAGAATTTATGACTCCATTTGGCAAAAATTTCAGTTGGGAATGTTTTAAGTCCGGTCTGAAACGACCATAACACGGCGCCTTACTTAAAAAATAGTTGTTCCTTTTTTTATTGCAAATAAAGACTTGTCCTGTTATTACGTAGAAAGACACTTAAAAGTTAATTGACTTTGGGACGTTAGAGGGTAAATTTATTAGAGTTGATATTTATTAATAAATTTAGAAAGGAGTGGATATTTTGTTTAATTTAATCACAGTAATTGAATTACGTAATCATTTCTGAAGCGCCCAACCCTCGTTGCGGGGTTTTAGCGCTTCCTATTGGTATTGTAATAATTTATTTGTAAAAGACCGGAAGAGAAAATGTATTGTTATGAGGGGATATCGTGACGTATACTTGCACGCACCCTTTGCGTATGCAGCCATGCTTGATAGCAAAAGTTGATACATTTACGACAGAAAAAAAAAATTCTTTTTATAAACTACTCAAAAAGCAAATACCTGTCCGGAATCTTATATTTTCCCATCGTTCAATTACTAGTTCGACTTAAAATGATCGTTTAGGTTTTGCATAAAAGTGTAAGTTATTATTTCATATTATTAACTAATATAACATTGAAAACCAATGTGCTTTGCGCAATTACTAACATTTGTAATTAATAGTTAGCTTATAGCCGTTAAATTGAGGGTCGTTTACTGTTTATAACTGACATTGGTCAAAAACCCGACACTATCACTATGATTGACAAAAATTCCAATATTAATTGAAAATTAGGGGGAAGAATAGTTGCGTACATGATCTAGATTTGTATATTTTTCCAATTGTAGTTAGTGGTTAACGCGTTTGAATCTCTCCAGGACCTTATATTTTCCATCTTTTAATTATTAGCTTAATTCAAAATGATCATTTAGGCTTTGCATCTTTTTTTTATATGGTGGTAAAAGATTTTATATCCGCTGTGTGGGACTCTTCCTTGCCGGAGCAAGGACATACCCACAAAAAATCCACCTTAGTGTCGGACTCAAGATCCTTTGTCATAGACTTTATAGGGATCCCGTGACTAGCGTACTTGGACTAGGTCCTTCACCGCCGTCGCGAATTGGAAATAAACATGGCGCTTACGCGCAGATTATTCCTTTCGGACGTCTAATGGAATCGCAGCAAAGATCACTGCCGGAGCATCACCCTAGGGTGTCTATGTCGTTGCCATAGTACACCTTCATAGACTCCCAGGGCTCGTATGAGCTGGTTTTCGTGATCTTCTAGAGATCCGTAAGACCTCTCTACGTTTGACCGGAGCCATTCCTTTACGGTCTGCAGGTTTGTTTTTCTGTGAAGCTGAGCGTTTCGAATGAACCAGGGAGCTCCGAAGACTCCTCTTAGAGCCTTATTCTGGATCACCTAAAGCTTACGCATGTGCTTTTCCGCTGCGTTTCCCCACACCGCTGATGTGTATAGAAACGTCGGTCTGGTTTTCGCCTTGTACAGCCTAAACTTTTTAGAAGCGTTTAGCCTACTTCGGCGATTGGTCAAGGGCTATAGCAAAGCAATCACTTCCTTGACCTTCTTTGCCACATACTCGATGTGAGCTTTCCAAGTGAGCTTCGAATCAAGGAACACCCCTAGATACTTGACATCTGAACGCTTAGGCATCGGTTCGACGAATGCTCTGACGTCGTCTCCAGATCGCTGGCATCGCATCGAGAAGAAAATTGACCTCAAATCGCCAGAGTCTTAGCCATTCCCCGAGAGCGACCATCACCGTTTGCAGTCTCTGCATGATGAGGTGCGGAGCACGGGACCTGGCTAGAATGGCTGTGTCGTCAGCGTATAGTGCCGAAGAGTGCCGGCGAGAGGAGAGAGCCTTGGGGGACCCCAGCCCTGATTCTACGCCTCGTCGACTGCACTTCGTCCAGCCTAATAAAAAACCATCTATCGTGAAGATAGGATTTCATTAGTTGTACGAAAGGGCGTGGTAACTCCCATCTCCAGCGTCTTGTAGAATAGGCCATAATGCCAAACCTGGTCAAAAGCTTTAGACACGTTCAGGAACACTGCGCCTGTTGACTGTCGCCAGTTGAAGCCTTCTGGGAAATGCACTATCTGGTGAACGGTGGGATGCCCCTACGGAACCCAAACTGCTCGTCCTAAATCACGGGGTGTTCCTGAAACGCTGCCTGGAGTCTCCTTAGGAAAACGGCTTCCGCTATCTTCCCAACCACCGACGGCAATCTAATTGGTCGGTAGTTCTGTGGGAATGTCGCAGATTTGCTTGCTTTCTGGAGCACTACGACGTCCGCCATCTTCCACGTAGATGGGAAGTGGTGGAGTCTCAACATAGCATTGATGATTTTGGTTAACACCCGAAGGGCGTTTTGCGGCAGCGCTTTCAGCGCCCGGTGGAAAATCCCTTCCGGTCCAAGAGCCTTTTTGACCCTTAAGGCTTTGATAAGGTCCTTGACTTCTTCAACTGTAGTGGGGTCGATTTCCTGAGGGTCGTCGTCCTTTAGCCCCCGTCGGACCTCGCGGTGAACCTGTTCGATATGCTGAAAGTCTGCGTGAGCATAGTTCAGCTCGAACTGACGGTCTATGCTGTCTGCAACGACTTCTGGGACGACATTGGGGACGCCTTGATACTCAGTACTTTCGACATCCTCCACACTATAATTTGTATAAGGGCCGCTATGCCTGCGGCCAAGTCCCCAATGCTCCACCTGAAGGTACTACATTGGGTTTAAACGTGAAAATATACACATGTTTCAAATTAAATCTAACTTCAAAATTAATCCATCCCAAATAAAAATCTAACAAATTGAAACAAAAACTAAAAATTGAGTTTGAATAATGGTATCCTTGAAGGGTCGACTTAAAACTATCCAAAGCTAGCTAACTTATTTAAAAAATGGATTTAAATTTCTAAGAATTCGCTTTAATAGTGAATCCAGTTATTTTGCCTGCTCTATAAATTTACAAATTAATCCTCCCTGGTCTAAATATTTATTCGAATTTCATCCTAAATTTGTCCCTAGCGTTCCCTATCATTCCCTATAAGTACAATCTTCTTTCATATTTATGCTGCTACCAAAAATTGGCGGCAAAACGTCAAACAAATAAAATCAAGCCACAGAACAAAAATATAGGCAAAAATATAAATATAAAGTAAGTATTAATATAATGTAATATATAAATAAATATAAAATAAATATATATCTAAATAAACAAAAGCATTTAACAGTGCATAAATCAGCAAAAGCATCACCCAAATTATCAGTTGTACTCGCATAAGCATTATGATGGCTAGCGACATTACACACAAAAAAGTGCTCATTAAATTATTTAAAATTTCTTATTAATACAAATCAATGCTTATGCGAGTACAGCCGCCACAATTTTATTCCTACCTCGTATATAAATTTCTCTAGCATCTAAAGATCTGGTCGTCTTCTTACGTCTATTGATACCTTACTTCTAAGGGGAGTTGAATATGCACTGTTAAAGTCTTGGTGGGCATGCACTAAATGTTCTGGGGTGTTCACGATCACTATCACTTTGAAAGTCCTGGGGGGATGCGCGGTTTCACTCTATTTTATTTTTATTTTTTTATTTATTTGTATTCGTTTATTCCCGGTTTTCCGCGCGTAGATGGCGGGATAGTGATTGTTCTAGTGGTGTGAGAGTTTCGTCGCAGTGCATATTAGATTTTTGGTTATCATTTCTATATTATTTTATTACTATTATAATTTTTTTTTATTTAACAGATTATGGTTATCAAGCTCATATCATTTTTCACGCCAAGTCAAAGCTAAAATTTTCCAATCCTCTCTCCGCCCTCCCTTCACCTTCCGATTTACGCGCTGTTATCATCGTCCAATCTCGCGACCTTTCCCGAAAATTCTTTGAAGGCTGTCTAGAACGCCTTCTGGTTAGCCACTTCCCCGACTTCCCTTAGGCTCTTTGGCCAAAATCCTATATGTGTTCCGTACAAAGTGGAACTATCAGATGTTAAGCTGGAAACTTTATTGGAGGAACTACCAGATATATTAGACGAACTCGAAAAAGATTATTACTATCTTTTTGAGATGGATGTAACCCAAGATTTTGCTGGCATATTTAGCGAGATGGAGATGTGTAATTATTTATCTACAAACCATAGCTTTTGCTAGACGGATGAATACGAAGAAAAGTGCAATAAAATAGTTGACAACGATACAACTGTAGGAATCGATTGTTTAACATGGCTAACAACCAATGCAAGAATTAAGATATACAACATATCCGTGTGTCAGATAAGCAGGCGTGTGGGCGGGCGGGCGAGCGGGCGGGCGGGCGGGCGGGCGGGCGGACGGGCGAGCGGGCGGACGGGCGAGCGGGCGGGCGGGCGGGTGTACGTAGTCGAGGACATATTAGAAAACATCTTGTGTTGTTAACTAACAACCAATGCAAGAATTAAAATATACAACAAATTTGTGTGTCAGATAACAAGTCCTGGTGTTAATAAACAACTTGGCAATCATATACTAGATTTTTACGTTGTCCAGATGTACGTTTAAGGGAAACATTTGCGTCTACTTTGGCCACGGAACATGGTATTACGCGATTGGAAGCGACAATATACAACTGTACAATTGGAAACTATGTCAGTGCGGAAAGGGTGTATAATCCCTTAAAAGACTGTTTAACCTTATTGGAAGATAGTAAGTTATACTTCCTAAGGGCGCCGATATATTCGGTACAACTTGCCAAAATGCGGAGTAAGCTATCGGACAAGCTACAAAATAGCTGCTGTTTAGTGTATAATAACCTGCTACAGTACGTGTATTGGGGTAATGGTAATACAAAGAAATTGACGGGCTTGCAAATTAAGTTGTCCGAAAAACCAAAAGAAAGGGAAACATTGATAAAGTATGTGCTTTCGGCTTTTAGTTTTAACTATTTACCTGTAAATTATTTGGAGATAGTATGGGGAAGAAGACAGCCAAGATAAAATAAAAATCTTACACAAGTGCTACATTAAAGCAGGTAGTACATATTTTACACAATCTGCTACACCATATTCTACAATTCCAAAAGAAATAGTCATTTCGGAATTGGGGTTGATAAATACGCTTAACATTCGCCCAGAGCTTGTGCGACAACGCGTAAATATGGGTAGTAAACTCTTTCCGTTTACGCTAAAGAAAATTGCCTCATTATGCATGCCGTACGCTGTAAGTGGAAGGAAAAGACAACTGGAATTAGAGGAAATGGATGCAAAAAAGACGAAAAGTGTACTACATGGAAAACACTGCGACAATACGTGAACAATACAAAGATGTGTTAGACAAAGAACATCTTGTTAGAGAAAATGAGGAAGAATTAAAAGATTATTTTAGGTGCCGCTGGACTGACTTAGATGCATCCGGGTTCTACAAGATATATGCATTTGCGGTTAGTAAGAAAGACTCTTTTTATTGCGAATAAAATTAGATAAAATTAAAACCACTCCAAACAAACATAAAAAAAGGAGTGTCTTCTGTGTATAACTTTTTATTAAAATTAAGTTTAAATGACTTCATGCTTGGCATTAAATATTTTTAAATTTTGTTATGGATAATGTCAAAATAAACATTTTTTAAAATAGTATTACATTGTTCTGTATTTATAAAACGCTATGACGTCACCACGAAATAGCAGTCGCACAGAGAAGGGTGCGCATGGGCAGGGGGTGCGCGCGCGTAGGGGTGCGCATGGGCAGGGGTACGCATGAGCAGGAGTGCGCATGGTCAGGGGTGTACATGGGCTGGGATGTGTCTGGGCGTACACGAAGGAAGCAGCAGTTAACAGTCACCAAGCATGTAATTCTTTATTTGGTATGGAGTACTTGCCGGCGTATGTATGTATCCGGAGTAAAAAAACACGATTTGTACATGCAGCTTATTAATGAAATTACTTTATCGAGCGAAGATGACTAGCGTAACGTCATCCTGGAAGCATATCAATCTACGCATGGGGGTATAAAGATATAGGTCTAAGATAGTTGTATAGATTTTGTAAATCTATTGTATATATTAGTTTTAAGATTCTATAATTTTTAAGTTCTTTTCCCACCTTCCCTTCTTCCGAATCCTTCCTGCTTCTATCCTGGTTGACAGAGTATACGTTTTATCTCCACGTGGTGTTCGCGGAACACAGCGGTTTTAGATTTCTCGGGAAATGGATGGTTAAAGCATATGTCTAGGGTAGAGAAAAAGGTTCTAAGGATGTAGTTAAATAAAGATGGGCAAAAATTAGAGATTTGGTCTTTAAAAGGCATAAATCTAATATTAGTTGATACCAAACAAAATATAGTTATCTTAAAAGAGTGACTACCCCGCGGATAATAAATACAATATACCGCTTGTCGACAAAAAAGTTGTAGGGAAATTCAAAGACGAATTTAATGGGGTCTAGTATTATAATTTGTTGGTAGTAGGGTTAAGTCCTACTGTATTGTAAGCGAGAAAGACACGATTAAAAAGATTAAAGGGGTCTCACGAATTGTAGTTAAGTAAAACCGAGGGTCCTACAACCTATAATGAGCATATATTCCTAAAAGTGGTGGGTATACAACTACGCAACAGTGCGTGGGAGAATAAGGATTCTCTCCAATAAGAAATTAAAGTTTCCATGTACGTAGCACCAGTCATTGGGAAATGGTAGAAATATTAAACCTATAAAGGCGATTATTAATTGTGGTTTAGAAAAATTGTAGTTTTCTTGGACTAAATAAAATGGCTTAGACTGATTAATGTATATGGTTACATATTTTCGTACACATCCACAAACATCTGCTTACGTCCGCATACGGACATGGCAATGCCGGTAGTTTTTGTTTAACAAATAGTAGGAAAGATACGTTAGGTGTTAGTGTGTGGAAGCCCATAGGATCGTTGGATTCAAAAAGAACGATGCGGCGGAATGTATGGCAGGTCCCGTTAGAATAATCGAAAGTAGTTAATCGATCGTATTAGATGTTGAAATATGCGAAAGTGTAAAAGCCTACATGTGCAAAATTGAATTATCAGACAAAGAAGTGCGCGATGCGCTATACTTTTAAAGAAAGTATAGAATAGTGCTTTGCAGCGGTCCTAGCAGCAAAAAAGGCGACTAACTTTTCCAAACAACTACAAGAATAGCAGTAGCGCAGAGAAGGGGTATGCATGTATTATACAGCGCACTGTTACTATAAAATATGTTAGTTTACGGGTAGCTCGAACGTGTAATTGATCACGACTTATAGATCCCTCGAAGGTTTAAAAATTCTAAGACCATTGTCGTTTGAATAATGTTTGAAAATTATCAGAACGGGAGCGGGTCAAAGTATAAGTTAGATGGATGATTGACCGAGTTTTTTTCTACCTTTTACGAAGGAATCGGAAGTTGACAGACATTGAGCATCTAATTCTCTATTTGGGCGATATCGAGTACTTGCCGGTTCTAGAAATAATTACGTGCTACCGACTGCTATGCGGAAGATTTGGTTCTAGGAAATAAGCAACCTACGAAAGTACGGAATACTCGGTATTAATACTAATTGGTTTAACGACCGCGCTTGTGCACTCTTCGAGCGTCTTCGCCAATCTTCGATTGTTTCCAAGGAAAATATTCAAGCCTCCCATTTCTTAAAATATGACGTAGAAGTTATTTAAAATTAAATTGTTTTATTAGTAAGTATTCTGTAGACAACAAGTTTGGTATTCTCTTAGTAAAGGTTTAAAGTGTTTTATTAAGTTTTTGTTTATAGTAGCACTGCATCTTCTACCACACGACTTGCAACCAATTTGTGTGCATGTGCTACCACCCTTTTGGATTTTTAATATGCACGCGATGCGATTGTTGATCCGTATAACATGGAAGACGTTTCCGGTGTTTCTACTAACTGCATTCGCAGCATCGACGATGCGAACCGGATGCATGCATTGGTGCTAAATGTACTGGACGAGCAGCAAAGATTGGCAAAAGATAACGTCATTTAGTTCCCCGCTGAATCCTTAATGTCGTTCGGCTGGCTTCGGAAACCTTCGGTTTGCATTCTATAGGAGCATAAAGCAGCTACGCAAGAGTAAACTTTTTAGTTTATAAGTTAGTTCGCTTACAAGTTTCACCAAAGTCCTATAGTGCGGATTTTGTTTTGTACTAAAATAGTTCCTGCAAACGTTTTTAAATGCAACTCTTGCGGTGCTTCCTATACTTGGAAAAACCGTTACTGACGAAGATAGTGTAGAAATGGTTAGCACAGCGTTTAACAACCGTATGGCTAACTATCGCATAAAGAACACCAGTGTCGACGATGGAGTGTCCGAGTTTCTGTTAACACAAATATATGGTTATAACATCTTCTAGTAATCTGGAAAATATGTACGAGGTCTTAAACGAAACTATGTAAACGCCGACTTTATACCCAATTAATTAATAAAATTAGTTTGTCGGGCGAGGATGACAAAAGGTACATCATTCCTAATAGTACAGCAACCTACGCATGGAGGGCATAAATATATAAGGTAGTTGCTATATTTGTATATATTTTATTGTGTTTCTTTGTACAAACAATTAAGGTAGGTCAGTAAACCGTATTAAATTGCTATCAATTGGCTTGCATTCAGCATACTTTCCCTCTGTAATTAACGCATTTGTTTGGAGAAGATATACACTTTTAAAAATGAAGTTTGTATTTCCCTAAATACGTAGTGGGGGACGTACTAAAAAGTACCATGTGTTATTAATAATCTACAAGCAACGATGCATCAATTTCTCATGCACTGTATTCAAACATAATTAATAGAAAGTCCATTGAAAAGAAATTATACACAGCTTTCACATGTAATTTGACTAATCCATAATCGTGAAGAAAACGAATTGTACCTATTTAGCATTGAATACATAATTAGGTTATGACGTGTTTAGTAATTAAAAAGTCGTGGTTTTGAATATTCTAAAAACAGTACATTACTGTTTGAAAATGGTTTTAAATATTAAACATTTATGGCTTATAAAGGGTTCATTACTAAAATTCCCACGGTTTTCAGGAATGGAAAGAATATGTCATAGATGAGCAAAAAATTTAGAGGTAGGCGTAACTTTGTAAGAGGTGGTTTGATTTTAAATCTGTTTACAGATTCTGATTCTACGTAAAATTCTAGACTAATTTGATGTATTGCATGACTAAAAAAAATTTTTAAGGACGGGCAAAAATCGCTACCAGCAAAAAATCTTAAAATTGGGATAGCTCCCTGGAGGGATGATGCAATCTAAAAAATTCATAGAGATTCGAGTAGCTGAGAAAAATCTTATATTAATTGATACCAAACAAGATAGGTTTATCTCGCGGGTGGAAATGACTAGTCGAAGAAAACTATTTGTTAGGTTTGCTTATAGAGCAAAGAGCAAAATTTAGAGGTTCGGGACTTTAAAGGGGTATAACTTTGCAGAGGGTAGTCCGGTTTTAAATCTGTTTGCAGATTCGGATTCTGCGTAAAATTCTAGACTAGCTTGAGGTGTCGTATGTCTAAAAAATTTATAAGAACATGGCAAAAATCGCTACCGGTAAAAAATCTTAAAATGAGGGTAGCTCCCTGGGCGATGATGCAATTTAAAAAATTCCTAGAGATTCGGGTAGCCGAGAAAAATCTAATATTAATTGATACCAAACAAGGTACATTTATCTTGTGGGTGGAAATGACTAGTCGAAGAAAACTATTTGGTCCAGATGTGGGAGGAAATGAGGATGCTAAGATGAAAATGCAAAATATATTTATCTCGAAAGATGAAAAATGGTTAGTCGAAAAAAACTATTTGGTCCAGATGTGCGTGGAAAATGTGGATGCTGGTGTAAGATGTGGCGGTAGAATGCCTGTATTCCCCATACTAAAGTGCTATTAAAACTAGATTTTAAAAATGCATTTAATAGTGTACACAGACACATCTTATTTGAGTCGGTCAATAAGTACATACCAAATCTATTCCCTTTTATTGAGCAATGTTACAAATCCCCATCTTATTTAAATTTCCGTTCTAAAGAGGGGTTCAACAAGGGGATCCTCTTGGTCCACCTCTTTTCTGTTTAGTAATTCACAAAATGACTAAAACTATTAACTCCGAGTTCAACACTTGGTATCTTGATGATGGCTGCATCGGAAGAGATATTGATGATATTTTAAAGGAATTGTTCTAAATTTTCTTGATCTAAATTTTAATAAATGTGAACTATTTTTCACTTCCCCACAAAGTTTAGATATTATCTCACAATTCAATGAAATCGCTCTTAACATCAAAATATGCAATAAATCAGATTGGACCATACTTGGCTCATCTCTTTCTACAAATACATTGTCAAAATGCTTTAACAAAAAAATAGAAAAGCTACACTTATTTTCATCTTCGCTAATCTCCATGTTACCCTACCTGACAGAATGAAAATTTACTAGAATATTTTGATTACTTTTTGCGCACTTGTTTGGAAGAAATTATAAATGTTAAATTAAAGGTCACAGAATAGTTGCAAGCAACACTCCCTGTAAATAGAGGAGGTCTTAAAATATGCCTTGCGAAATCTCTTTGTTTGCCTTCATTTCTGTCATCCTTTAATAAAAGTTTGCATTTAATCACTAAAGCACTTTACATGTGATTTTCCAGCGCTCCACCCGAAGATACTACACTGGCCAGGAAGTGAGTTTTTTTTACCTGGAAAATTTTGAATTTTTGCCGAACCCTTGCTGTTGCAAGCAAGGTAGGGATCTTTAACGTGCGTGACAACACTCACACACGGGACCACCATTTTACCTCTCATTCGTACGAGTGTGTATTTTTGTGAAAAATGCTCGCCTAACATTTTCTCAGCAGACCGTGTCGGGATTCGAACCCGAGACCTTGGGCGTAGTAGTTACACACATACCACTACGCCACGGAGCCGCCAATAACTAAAGTACTGTCAAAATGTAATTCCATTTCAATTGACACGGATTACTTAAAAGGAGAACACTTATGGTTATTAAAAACCCAGAAATCTATGGTGGAGCATTCAAAAAAATTGGGATCAACCACTTTTAAACACTATTTCGAAGAATATGCTTGAATCAGATCAATCCCAAACTGTTAAAGCTCGCATTCAAGCAGTGTGTTCAAAATATTCTGGAGCATGATTGAACGCCCTTGCAGCGTCGTTTTTGGGTACGCTTATGGATAACGATTCGTTCAGGATTGCTATAGGTTTCTTGCTGCAACACTATATGTCCCGCATATTTGTATATGTGGAGCAACGGTACAAGAATTGGGAACACATGGTCTGAACTGCCGCATCACCATGGGACGACAGTATAGACATAGAGTAGTAAACGATATAATTAGTCGCGCTTTAGTTTTATCTAAAGTTTCCACTGTTATAGAGCCGAACCATTTACACAGAGATGACAGAAAACGCCCAGACGGAATTACACCACTTTCTTGAAAATAGGGTAAGACGGCGATCTATGATTTTACTTGCTGTGATACTCTTGCCACTTCACGTGTTATTGAGTGCTCAAATTTTTCTGGAGCAGCAGTCCAAAAAAGTAAGAAATTAAAATACAGAAAGTACTCTAACCTAACTGAACAATATCTCTTTTACTCCATTGCAATTGAACCCCTAGGTGTAATTGGATTGGTTGGACAAACTTTTGTAAGAAAAATTGGTAAACAAATAATCGAAAACATATCGAACCAAAGAGCTACAAATTATCTATTTCAAAGAATAAGTATATCAGTTCAGCAAGGAAATGCTGCCTCAGTTCTAGGTACAATACCTTCCTCAAGTTCTCTCTGGAGGAACTTTATCTTATACCTCGCAATAACTTCCAAAAGTACAAATATAGAAAAGATAGTAAGTGTTGGGGGAACTTGCCAGCTACAGGCTGCTTACCCCCCTTCACAACCACTTAACGTCCGAGAAATAGGGTATATAATTGTAAAACAATAGAAGGGGACCGAACTACATCTAACAAGAAAGAACAGCGCCTACGATCAATGATAATAAACATTGAAACAAGAAGAAAATTGTTGAAAGCATGTGTGTAGCACAGCACAGTATGCCTATAATATACAGTCAGTAGGAAAAGCAGACAGAAAAACGGTAACAGCCTTTTGGAATGTTGTACTTTAGATGTATGAGGATAATAACATGGACAGACAAAGTTAATAACTAATAGATTATAGAAATAGTAGGGGAATAAAGATATCTGTGGAGAAAAAATAGGAGAAATAGACGGGCAGAATTCGTTCTAAGGCATTTTTGGGGAATAGTATGGAATATATTACAAGCAGAGATAGGAAAAAGGAGGTAGATGTAGACCTAGATCAGATAGTGATAGATGCGGATTGTGCAAATTTCAGGGAAATGTGTAAGTTAGTTCAGCAAAGGAAACAATGAGGGTACGCGTCTAACCAGTTCCAGGACTGAAGACCTATTGATGATGATTAACCTTCTATATGCTTGGTACGAGCTGCAACATTTTGAATACAGGCGACCTAAGTGCACGACGCGGCCCTGTCAACAAGTAAGTGTCTCTTAGAATTACAAACTTCGCAATTGAAGAAATTGAAATAACCCGTAACATTTTAAACTCATCCCTCGAAACTGGAAGATAGATGACTGTTTAAAACTGGCCGTCACGCTCAACGTGTAACTACTTACACCGACAAGAATATAACTGAAATATGCCACTTTATGTATAAATTACAATTGGATATTTTTCTAGCTCTACAACAGGGACATCTAATGTTATATGAAACAATTCACGTCTATTTCAAGAGAATTTCCAGTATTATCGACAGGCATTATTTTGTGGTTTGAAATAAAATTTCAAAATTGACAAATTTTTAGTTGCGATAGTTTGTTTACAAAATGCGATTGGTAAGCAGATTTATGGATCATAAAGCTGAACAAAATTTGTAGAATAAACAGCTCTTACTTTTTTTTAAAAAATATATTACCTGAATTATTTGCTAATTGGTTGTTAGTTTGCAAGTATTAAAAAATGTATTTTTTATAAAAGGAAGAACCTGCCGGCTCTACCGCGTTTAATCTACCTGGAATGTCATTAACATGGGTCGTCAATCCATACTGAATAATTTTACTTTTATTAGGGTTGCGGTTGATGACAAAATGATGTCATCTGTGAAGTATATGTACTTGTTATCCATTAGTTTGAGACGTGTTGGTATTTGAAGGCGCCACTTAAAATGGTTCGATGTTCATTAAAATTGGGTGACTGTTTTTTCAAGTTTACCTAACCTACTTTACATTCATAAAGATCCAAATAAAATCATTTTAGTGTATTGTTCTCACAATCTTAGTATCGTATAAATGGATGTAAAATGAAATTAATGCCTACAAAGTGATTCCTGTTACAAATTGAAGGCAGTAACAAACCCTATCGAACAAACGTTCTCCACACATCGCAAAATGGAGACAAATACCTACATGTTTGGCAGAAATTATTGTAAAGTCTTTTTGTGTTTTTATTAAAAATAAAACATAAAATTTATTACAAGGATACTTATTAAAATTATGATATCAATACAAGGCAAAAATAAGTTTTCACATATCATCATAATCAAATCTTCAGTCCTAGAACTGGACAGTCTGCATCTATCACAATCTGATCTAGGTCTACCTCTACCTCTCTTTCCTATCACTGTTTGTAATATATCCCGTACTATTCCCCAGAAATGCCTTAGAACGTATCCTGTCCTTCTATTTCTCCTATTTTTTTTCGTTTTCCTCAGATATCCTTATTCCTCTACTATTTCTACAACCTATTTGTTATTAACTTTGTATGTTCATGCTACCAACCTCATACATCTAACGTACAACATTCCAGAAGGCTTCTATCTCTTTCTGTCTGCTTTTTCTACTGCCCCTATTTCATAGATGTACTGTGCTGTGCTCCACACTATGCTTTGAACAGTTTTCTTCTTGTATCTATGTTTGTTGTCCTTGAACATAGATGCTGTTCTTTCCTGTTTGATGCAGTTCGGTCACCTTCTATTTTTTACAGTTATATACCCTACTTCCCCGATATTCAGTTGCATGTGAAGGTGGGTAAGCAGCCTTTGGCTGCCAACTTCCCCCAGCACTTGAACCTTTGTCGAATTAATAGGTTTTTCCAATTTATCCTTTCGCACAATCAACATTAGTTGAAAATATTTCACAACCAACACCTGTAGTTGCTTATAATATTCATCAGATTTAAGTGAACTTATTTTTTTGTCATTGGGTTTTACGTCTTGAAACTGGTTGGACTTGTACCTCAGCTTATTTATGTTCTGAATTAGCCTACACAGTTCCCTGCAATTCTCCCAACAGTCTATATACATTACATGTGATTTTCCAATGCTCCACTCGAAGGTACTACATTGGCCAGGAAGCGAGTTTTTTTTTACCTGGAAAATTTTGAATTTTGCCGAATCCTTGCTGTTCCAAGCAAGGTAGGGATCTTTAACGTGCGTGACAACACTCACACACGGGACCTCCATTTTACCTCTCATCCGAACGAGGGTGTATTTTTGCGAAAAATGCTCGCCTAACATTTTTCAAGCGGACCGTGTCGGGATTCGAACCCGGGACCTAGGGTGTAGTAGTCACACACATACCACTACACCACGGAGCCGCCCACAGTCTATATACAACTCGATTTCCTTCTATTGTTTTATAATTATATGCCCTTTATCACCGAGATGCAATGGTATGTGAAGGGGGTTGAGCAGCCTGTGACTGCCAAGGATCCCCCCAACACTTAGACATTTGTCGTATTAATAGTTTTCCAGTAAATCCTATTGCATAATTAACATTAGTTGAGAGTATTGCACAACCAATATCTGTAGTTGTTTATAATAATCACCATGTTTAAGTACAGTAATTATTATTGTCATTAGTTTTTTACATCTTGCGACTGGCTGGAAGCGTACCTCTATTGATTTGTATTCTGAGCTAGCCTACATATTTCCCTGAAATTCTTACAACCTACATCTTTCAGTATCTGTGTGCAGTAGTCTAACCTAGGTCCACCTCTACTTCTCTTTTTTTCCTATCTCTGCTTCTAATATACTCCGTACTATTCCCTCATGTCTTGATATATGGCCTATCATCCTATCTCTCCTATTTTTTACTGTTTTCCACATATTTCTTTCTTCCCCTACCATTTCTGGTACCTCTTTGTTCTTAACTTTGTCTGTCCATGATATTTTACATCATACGTCTGTATCATCACATTTCAAAGGCTTTTACCATTTTCTTGTTGGCTTCTCCTACTGTCCAGGCTTTACAGACATACACTGCTGTGCTTCACACATATGTCTTAAGCAATATTTTCCTTGTTTCTATGTTTGTGGTCTTTGAGCACAATAGTTGCTTTTTCTTGTTAAATATAGCACGATCTTGTGCTAATCTTTGTTTTATATCTTTTGTGCTTTTCCCATCTTGCGTTATTTGACTTGTAAGGTAGCAGAAATATTTAACCTCTTTTAAGTTCTCATTACCTATTTGTATTCTTGTTTTTGATTTATTTTCTCCTCTTTTGCATACTAGAACTTTAGTTTTATTTTTGTTAATTTTCATACCATATCTCTCCGTTAGAACTGTTTCCCTTTCATTAAGAGCAGCTTCTAACTCTTCTTTGCTAGATGCTAATACCGCTATATCATCTGCAAATCTAAGCATATCAATCTTTTGTCCCTGCATATTAGTTCCAAATGTCTTCCTGCAATTGACAGTATTCATTGCCTCTTCTATGTACAAGTTAAAAATTAATGGGGATAAGGAACATCCCTGTCTCACCCCTTTCCTAATATTTACTTCTCTACTTTCTTGCTCTAATTCTATTACCGTTGTTTGCTTTTTGTAAAGCTATATACTATCCGTCTATCCCTATAACGCATTCCAATCTTTTTGAGTATGTCGAACATTTTTTCCATTTCACATTATCGAATGCTTTTTCCAAATCTACAAACCCTATATATATATACGCTTTTCCCCTTCTCTATTGTTTTCTCCATTTTCACTCTCAGAGCTAAAATAGCCTCCCGTGTTCCCCTGTTTCGCCTAAACCCAAATTAATCTTCCCCAGTATTTCTTCATCTCGTTTTTCCATTCGTCTTTGTACAATTCTAGTTAATATTTTTGAAATGTGTGCGGTTAAACTTATTGTTTGAAAATTTTCACATCTATCCGCACCTCTTTTTTTTGGTATAGTTGCTATGATGTTACGTTAGAAATTTTTCGGTATCTCGCCCTTCTCGTACTTGTAGCTTACAAGTTGGAAGAGACGTTCTGTTACTGCTTGTCCAGCGGCTTTTAGAGTTTCTGCTTGCACCTTATCTGTACCTGGCGCCTTACCATTCTTCAGACCCTTTAATGCTAATTAAAACTCATTTCTAAGTATAGGATATCCCAGGTCATCATTTTTTGTCTGATTCCTGTTCTAATGCTATTGGTTCCTCTCTTGAATATAAATTCCTTATATACTCCTGCCATCTAGCTACTTTCTCTACATTTTCTATAATGACGTTTCCTCTCGCGTCCCTTATATTTTTGCTACATGGTTTTATATCCCTAAAATTCATTCCAATTAATTTGTATGCTTCGTCTGTCTTTCCTATTTCCATCTTAGTTTGTACCTCTTTGCACTTTTCATCAATGCATTGTTCTTTAGCTTTCCTGCATTTGCGAATAATTTGTCATTTTATGGCTTTGTATCACTGTTTTCCTATTTTGTGTGATCTATTTTTGTATTTTTGTCTTTCTTCTATTAAATTCAGGATATCCTTTGTTATCCATGGGTTCTTGTTTTCTTTTTATGTATACCCCAGAATATCTCTGGCCACCATGTCTAAGCTGGATTTAATGTTATTCCGTTCTGTTTCTACTTCATTAGTATCAGAAATTTTCCCAATATCTTTCAGCAATTCATTTGACTTTTCTTCAAATCTTTCGTGGATATCTTTATCTTTTAACTTCTCAAAGTCAAAGGATGTTTTTCCGTTTCTATTTTTTAGATTTTAAATTTAAGCGCGGCTGTCATAATTACGATGTTGTGGTCGGTGTCTTCCAGGTATATTCTACAGTCTTTTACTTGATTTCTAACAATAATGTAATCTATTTGATTTCTTTCTATATCTCCTGGCATCTTCCACGTGTATCGTCTTCTAACATGATGTTGAAATAATGTATTTGTGATGGTTTAGTTGTTCTTGTCGCAAAATTCTACCAGCCTATTTCTCCTGTCATTTCGGTGTGTTTAAACCAAATAAACCTACTATCGCTCCTTCTCTACCCTTACCTACCACTGCATTAAAATCTCCCGTAATTATTTAGTTTTCATGTCCTTTTACGTATCTTAGTATGTCTTCGATATCTTTGTGGATCGCCTCTACTTCTTCGTCACTGTAGCTAAAGGTGGCCATGTATACTTGTATTATTACTGTATTTACTGGTTTAGATTCAAATCTAACCATGAGTACTCTTTCGTTCTTTTGTAAGTAGTTTTCTATACGTCGTCCTATCTTTTTTCGCATAACTATCCTCACACCCGAATTTCCTTCCTCTGATCCTATATGAATTACCCTGAAGTCGCCACTCCAAAAATCCCCCGTCTCTGGTCAGCGGACTTCGTTGATTCCTACTATGTATAGTGCTAATCTATTCATTTCAAGTTTCAGGTTCTCTAGCTTACCTACTTGTTTCATACTTCTGACATTCCACACTCCGACTCGCAGAATGTTCACGGATCTTTTTCTAAACTTTCGGATCACATCCCCCGGAGATCCGAATAGGGGACTATTTTACCTACGGAATTTTTTACCCCAGAGGATGCCATCATCATTAGAGATGGTCTCGGGCTCGGGCTTTCGGGCCGGCCCGGCCCGGGTCCGGTCCGATTTCGGGCTCGAATCCGAGCCTGGCCATTGACTACTTTATTCGGGTCGGGCCTAGCTTTTTTCGGGCCGGGCCGGGCCAAACGATTCGGGCCGGCCCAAACTTTTCGGGCTGAAAAACGCACGAGTAGATACTCCACCGTCGTTTCACTTCTATCTTACATTGAGTAAGTAAACGTTCTTAATAATATTTTCACAAAGTGTCTTCATGAACCCATTAATAATCAGTTTTTCGTCTTGTTTAGTGTAAAGGAGACGTGGTATTATAATTCGCCTCTTATCCCGAATATTTTTTTGTAGTTCTATTTAATGTTCCTCAAGTTGTACTTTAGGCAAGTTAAAAATGCCCAGCAACATCAAACTAGCTGATTTATTCATAATTCAAAAGTTTGCACGATTTATATTATGTGTATGTATATACTCCAAATTTCAATCATGCGGCGAACGACGATATTATCAATCGCGTGTATAGTTTATGTCTACCGCCTAAAACACCAGAGAGTTATTGCAACGTTCATTTTACCATTTTTTTAATAAAGTTTTCCCTTATTTGACTTTTACACATGCGCAATTAACACACCTTTAGTGTTTGTACTTTATTAAAATACAGGACACCTTTGTTTTATTTAAATACAGGCAAGGAATGCTTTTATTTAAGGCGCCTTAATTTTGACATATACCAAATGCCTAACGTACAAACTTACATTTAGTTGTCTGCTTTCTGTATAAATATTGTGAAATTAAATGAATTTTTGTAGTGTTGTTTCCGTAATTAAATTTAGAGATATAATGTCCAAGTTTACAACACGAAAAAGATATAAAATGTCAACGCTCTAAATATGAGGATGCTGTTTTGTAATGCTTTTCCTAGAAGTGTAAAAATCCTTTTGAAAACAAATATGCTATAATGCTTGGGAAGAAGTAAAAAACAGTGTCTTGAAGTAAACTCGAAGAGTATTTTGTGTAATAAGAAAGCAAATAAATAGATTAAGTTCTAAATCAGCATAGGAGTTTATTATGTCTAAATTCATGGGAAGGAACAAAGCAATTATTTAAATCTAATTAAATTATTTGTCTAATATGTATAATTAAATCAGTACAATGTGTTGGTTTAATCTTGTCATAATAATAATATGTGTTAATAAATTTAAATTATAAGATTTTTAATTTACCTATACCATAATACATAGGTACATACTAATTTAACTCCGTTACGATATGACAAATTTTAAATGCATTTTTGACGTTATGAAACTGTCAGTTAAAACCTCTACTAGGTTAAGTTGTTTTTGTATTTGAGACGTGTCCGACTACCAAAATACTGGCCAGAAACAAATAGGAAAATAGGTCGGAACACTCGGTCCGGGAGGTTAATACTTCACGATCAACCCCCGATGTATTCTCAAAGGTCCAGGCAAAGTTGTTAATTTCCGTAGTTAAATGACTTTTGGAATCTTCCGGACTAGTTTGGGACTCTATCTTCATCGGTTATTTGAAGAGACTACCGGGGGTTCCTATACTACGGAGATTCTACGGCGCCACTACTTTCTTAATTTATTTTACAAGACAACACTATAGCGCGAAAGTAGAAACTCTATGATGTATGACGTATCTTAAGAAATTTACAATTAAAGTTGCTTTATCATAGTTTTCAAATTAATTAATTATAAATACCTACTATTACCTTTAACACTGCAGGTGGTAGTTAAGCAAACAGTTCTTATAATCATTTAATAGGTATCTCTAATCAAGCTATATTATCTCTGAAGCGGTCTATACGACCATAACTACATAGTTTAAACTTCTCCTGTTATGTTAGTTTATATGTCCATAAGCTGAGTAAATAAATTTTAAGTCAACTCAAAGCATCTATTCTTTTTTGAAAGGAGTTATATACACAAAATCAAATAAAAGTTATTTGTCTTTAACTACTCTGTCAATTTTAAATTTAAATTCTTACATCATAACAAAAAACATTTTAGGTAATCGAAGGTGATCAGATCTGAGGCCCTGCGACTTACATTTATGACCACAAGGTCATTATATATTGCAATTATTAAAATTGTATTGTAACGAAACTTCATTTCTTAATAAGAAAATTTCAAAAATCAATTTCATTTATACTTGTCTCTTAAACCAACCTTTTAAATAGCATTACACAGGACCTTTTACCAATTAATATACAATAAAGTTTTACACCAATAAAAATTAAACAAAATGCATGCAATATCCCAACAGTACGAATTTCAATAGAGATGTTTTTATAAGACTCACCGTACATTACTGGCGTGGTCACCTGGCTTTTCCATGACGTAATAGATCGAAAACATGGACAAAATCCTATACGGAGCCTGCCGCCTGCATCGTTGTTTATGACATTGGAACGTGTCGTAACTTTATTTCAAGGGTCAGCGTCGGTAGTTAAATACATACTGGTTAAAAAAAGTATTGCTGCTTTTCACAGTGCCATCATATGTAAGGATAATAAAAACTGCATGTGGTTGAATTAATTTTTGTTTTTATTGAAATTTATATTTAAACGTGATTACATAGTTGCTTAGTTGCGCTACAAATAAATAATATTTTATTAAATTTTACGTATTATATATTTGGAATTAAAAATTTAGCACTGACAATAGTTACTAAATATCAATTCACAGCAACGCTCAGGTAAAGCGATTAAGTTGAATTTTTTACATTTGAAACCGCACAATCCTTTCGTTATATTTTAAAGCAGGCTTAGATAAAATATTGTACTTAACACGTTATGAAACCTTAATTTTATTTGACTCGTAAAATTTGCAAAACTCGCTCACCGCGTTCGTTCGTTTTGCAAATATTAAATACGTCAAATACAAGTAGTCTTTTCAGAACTGGTTACGTAAATATCTATTAAAGAACTAATTAGCGTGCGTAAATTGATCTTTATCGCACTAGTGTTTTAAAAATTGCAAAGCAACAACATTTACAAGTTTATATTCATTTGTCAAATTACATATTATGTCAAACGTAAATCTTTTAACTATGATCAAAATATCAATCAAACGTACTGTCAAACTAATCGAAAACTATAATTATTTCCATGCCAATTATAAATCAAAACGACTGAAATAAATTCAGTAATATGTAAACCTACATTTGAAGTTTTGATGCAGGTGCATATACATACATTAAAAAAAGTGTACGACATTCGTTTATAAGTGCCTTTAAAGTATTTTTAAGCACCCACTATATTTTATTGTCAAATAAATGTTAAACGGTACAAAATTTAAAAAATACAAGTTTTAAAGCAATACAATCAGGTCAACGGTCGAAGTAGTATCAATGGACAATAAGGTTTATTTCTCTGAATATTAAAAGTAGTCTCTATTTTTCTAAAGCAATTTAAAGGTCCAAAAAAAGTATGTTTTTTTGTTGTTCTTACAGGTAAATATCCTTTGGTATACAAATAACTCTGCAGGTGTTCTTCCGCGTTGGTTGGGTCAAAAACTATTCAGGTAGTTATCCCCTTATACCTAATTCCCCGAACGTAAGAGTGAAGATTGAAATTCTATGTAGGTTAGCTACTACTACTTCTATTATTATGGTTGACTTTTAATCCAACAGTTAGTTACTTAAGTACGAAAATCTTACTATTTTCTCCCAGTACACTTATACAATACAAAAATCTCTTAAGAATTCTCGCGAAAATATTACAAGAAAGGGTTAATTACTTCTTATTAAGTAAAACACATATCTCTAAAAATTTTCGCACCGGCTTTAAGATTTTTCAGGTGCTGAATATTAAATCAGAAAGCTGAGTTTATAACACTCGTACCTTTAAAATAGTTTAGGAAATTGAACTATGTAGTTCTAGCGCAGCCTGACATTTTCAGGAATTTTTAAGAATACTGTCGGTTTTTAAAATATATCATTTCCATAGCAACGTGCGATTTAAGCCACTATATAAACATCTAAATTCTAGCAATAACTTAATCAGTTAAGTGAAAAAATTATGTAATAAAACCATGCAAACAGTTGCAGCTTGACCACGAAATTATTTTAGCGACCTCGAAATTATATTGCTTCCGTCGCAAGTGATCTATGCGATAAACTTTTTCTCGGTACGCTAAAAAGCAATTTCGCAGCCTTGATATACAAATAACTATTTAAACGCTACCACGTAGTATATATTAATTAGTGTTCGATTGTTTATACTGCTGCATGTATTTTAAAATAACGATTTCAATAAAACTTTCGAAAACAGTACGTTAATCGTCTACTCGTAGACTATAGTTATAGAAGACACTTCTAGGGTACTTGAAATTTTGAATTTGATACTTTGAATACTTTGATGGGAGGGGGGGGGGAGTGACTAAACAGCCATTAATCATTTTCTAAATGCAACAATATTTTTAGAGTTTTCTGATCACCATTCTTGGGGAGAGCTAGAACATTGGGGAGGAGGGGATTAAACCCTCTAAGTCCCCACCCCCTAGCTACGTGTTTGATTATTACTTAACTTATTGTTGAATAGTAGAATTTGGCTGCAGATATAGCGGAAAAATGTATAATAATGCCATTATCTAACTCATTCCATAATAAAAGGATAAAGTAAATAAAATTTTATTGCTAATCATTTTTTAAAAAACTTTTCAACCTAAAACAATTACTTCATTTTACTTTTATTTCATCAGATAATATGTATTTCTAAAGAATTAGGTATTCTCTACATACCACAATTTAAAAATCCAACTTTTTTTAAGGAAACATTCAGTATATTATTTGACTTTCAGGATCCTTAAGTTCTAATAACACTAGGTACCAATTTTCAATTGTTTGATATATTAACCAATGAAGATTGGTACCGTTTATACTGTGACCTATAAACAATTTATTTAATTTTTAGCATTCAGTAATTCACCAAAAGTGTTAAATCTTGAACTTTGGCACGATTTGTCAGTCGGTCAAATAAAAATTTAAACAAACTAGAACAAAGACAATCAAATTATAGATCAAACTTCAATTTTCTTCAAAAGTTTCAGTTTCTCAAAGTAAAAAAAGGCCATAAAATCCGTCTGCAACAATTTCATAAATATTGAAAATTGCTAAACATTTTGTACCTTTGCTACATATTTCTAAGATTTGTTAAAGAATCAAAAATCAAATGAAATACTACGGTATGTTCCACAAGCATCTTGATTGTATAGTAAGAACCACGAAAGAAGTCTTCACGTCATAGGTGTCTAACTCAATTCAATACATACGTTTAAAATTATTTAAAAGCTTAACTAATGTATATGATAAAGATAGTAATACGATTTGTACGTGTTTTAATTAAACACATACGTGAACACATTCATCTGGGAAAAGGACAGAGAAGAGTATATGTCCGTATGTTTTGAATACTTAACAGGCTATCCTTTGGTAATATGAACGATGCTACATTGACTTAAAATTTTCAACTTAGTTCGTACGAATACAAGTGATGACGCAAACGCTTCTTTCATGGTTTCGACTATAACTCAAAATCATTATACTCCTAAATTAAACAAAAGAGTGATAGTTATTTGTTGAACACAACTGAAAAAAATATCTTCTCATTGACTGAATGAAAGTCGGGCCGGCCCGTCGAGCCGGGCCGCTAATTTTTATTTCGAGCCGGGCCTAGGGGAGGGCCGGTTACTTTTCTGCGTCGAGCCGGGCCGGGCTTATTAAAAGCCTGGCCCAGCCCGGTCCAGCCCGGCCCGAGTCCATCCCTAATCATCATTAATAACAATTTGAGTACGCTGCGTACTTGGGCGATAATGTGGTGGTTTCCCGTTGCCTTCCACATCGCAGTAGTGTGTCTTAGAATGTCATACCGACCCCTATGGTCTCTGCCAATCTAAGTACCAAAAAAGCTGCTGCCCTCTTTCGGGGACCTGTCTTAGTCTGGTTCCTCACTCAAGACCCCACTAATTTGGTTAAACCTATAGTTCGGCTCTTCAGCTCATTGAAACGCGCAAGCCATTCTATCTGTTCTAGTATTTTAGAACTTCGTCAAGGTACAGGTACGTTCAGAATGGTTTTCACATATACCAGGCGTTAAATCAACTGTATACAGAAATATGGAAACGTCGGATTCATCGCCACTCAATGATTGATGGTCGTCTGATTCATGAAGACGCGTGATATCTGACGCTTTTGTAAATCCAAAACGTCTTTTTCAAATGCTACTGCTTATTTTTTTGGCAACTTTCTAATGCTTGTGATAAAGGGTCCGATTTTATAAGAAGCAAATTAAATACATCTTTATTGGTTTTAGAATGTGATATCTAGAGAGTAACATTCCATGTATTGTCTTAAATTTTTACTTGGGCCTCCTGAGCTTCCTCGCTTAGTTTACAAATTGAAAGTATTGCATGTTGTTCCCCTGCTGGTTCTGCCATTTAAGTACCAAAAAGCTGCTGCCCTTTTCGGAGACCTGTCTAATAGACGGTTTCTCACTAATTTGGTTAAACCTATAGTTCGGTTCTTCAGCTCATTGAAACGCGCAAGCCATTCTATCTGTTCTAGTATTTTAGAACTTCGTCATAGGTACAGGTACGTTCAGAATGGTTTTCAATAGTACCAGGCGTTAAATCAACTGTATACAGAAATATGGAAACGTCGGATTCATCGCCACTCAATGATTGATGGTCGTCTGATTCATGAAGACGCGTGATATCTGACGCTTTTGTAAATCCAAAACGTCTTTTTCAAATGCTACTGCTTATTTTTTTGGCAACTTTCTAATGCTTGTGATAAAAGGGTCCGATTTTATAAGAAGCAAATTAAATACATCTTTATTGGTTTTAGAATGTGATATCTAGCGAGAGTAACATTCCATGTATTTCTTAAATCTTTTACTTCGGGCCTCCTGAGCTTCCTCGCTTAGTTTACAAATTGAAAGTATTGCATGTTGTATTGACCCCTGTGGTCTCTGCCACTCTAAGTACCAAAAAAGCTGCTGCCCTCTTTCGGAGACCTGTCTTAGACTGGTTTCTCACTAATTTGGTTAAACCTATAGTTCGGTTCTTCAGCTCATTGAAACGCGCAAGCCATTCTATCTGTTCTAGTATTTTAGAACTTCGTCAAGGTACAGGTACGTTCAGAATGGTTTTCACATATACCAGGCGTTAAATCAACTGTATACGGAAATACGGAAACGTCGGATTCATCGCCACTCAATGATTGATGGTCGTCTGATTCATGAAGACGCGTGATATCTGAGGCTTTTGTAAATCCAAAACGTCTTTTTCAAATGCTACTGCTTATTTTTTTGACAACTTTCTAATGCTTGTGATAAAAGGGTCCGATTTTATAAGAAGCAAATTAAATACATCTTTATTGGTTTTCGAATGTGATATCTAGCGAGAGTAACATTCCATGTATTTCTTAAATCTTTTACTTCGGGCCTCCTGAGCTTCCTCGCTTAGTTTACAAATTGAAAGTATTGCATGTTGTATTATACTGGAGCCATCTAGTAAAAGTTTACGTATACTTGGTGGCATTGGGTACCACGGATATTGTTGAATAAACAATGTGCTGTTTCTAAAACATAAGTGTTAATACTTTGACACATCTATTTCATGACCACCTGCTACAGTTTGCAAAATAATTTTAAATCGATTTATTAGGTCAATGTTAACTTCAGCAGTATTTGCAGATATTTCCGAATTATTAAAAAACGTTTCACTGTGTTACTGTCATTGGCGACTCCACAATCCGGTTTTGGTTTATCCAGAGGGTAGTTTTTTAAGTTTTGCATGTAGAGCTGGAATAAAACAGTAGATAGCTTTTGAAGACTTTATTGTTTTTCGAAATATTTTCTACGAAGATTAATGCACTTCTATATGCGCTCGAACCAATTCTGACAGCAGTTATTAGCTCGTTTGTTGATACAGCCAAATTGCATTCTTGAAGGTATCTACTGCTTCTTCTGACGAGTGGAACTTTTCACCACACAGTCCGTCCTTGATTTTCGGAAAGGTATGGAAATCGGTGAGACTTAGGTCGAGACTGTATGGAGCATGGTCTAACAATTCGACGTTTTGTTGCGTTAAAAATTCAATTGTCTTGTGAGCTGTGTACAAATTTGTATTGTCTGGGTAGAGCATAATTCGTTATTCGAGGTTGATTTTTCGAAACTCCGTGATGACTTGCGGCAATGGTTGTATACCAATCTGCATTAACACTTCTTTGATGTTGTAGAGGAATTGTTTCTACATGTTCTGCTTTAGAGACAAATGTTGCGACCATCTTTTTGGAGACACTTCAAGAACAGATGACTTTTTCGGCTCTTATTCACCTTGTAACGCCCAAACAGACGACTGCCGTTTATTTTCTGGCTTGTATGAGTAAATGCATGATTCATTACCACTCACGGTGTTGTACATATATTTAGAGTTTCCTGCGTTGAAACGGTCTATAGTTTTTTGACACCAATTCACCCTAACCGCTTTCTGCTCCTCGGTCAATAAATGCGGCATCCAGCGAGAAACCAATTTTATACACACAAATCAAAATTTCTTAAATTGAAGTTTTTCACATCTTCAATGATACCTCAGTTTCGCAATATATCATATGTCGATCTTCATTGATGAGCTTGCGCACGGTATCCGCGGTTTCCTGAATGTCTGCCGTTTTTGATGTACCTGCTATTGGATCGTCGCTAAGACTAATAGGGGAGAGTAGCCGAATATCGACCACTTAAGCAAAAAAATTCGTAGATCCGTTCCAGTTGTAGTTAGAAACTTGCGTTTTTAAAGAGATAACTACAAAAAGGATTATGCTTAATACAACCACCAACAATTATAGTTTATATATAATTCTTTTTTTGTAAAATGAAAAAAAATGAATCTGTATTTTTGATGGGCAATATCAACCTGTCGGGTAAAATCGATCATTAAGTCGGGTAATATCCGCCAAATAATTTTAATATCTTTTTTACAAAATAAAACAAACAGATGTAAAAAAATATAAAATATTTATAATTAGCATTGAGAACAGATATGAGCCAGCTTTCTCGATGTTTGTGCAGTCAGCATGAGTCCAAGAACCACATACCCGACATCACCACAACTCATTTCTCACCTCAAAATCGTGACTTATGGAGCATATGTCATCTTTCCCAGCATTATTCTGCTTCTTTCTCGTAGGGGCAACACATCTTTTAATGTTTTTCAATTTCTTCTATTTAATCCTCTTCTTTTCTTCCTTTTTTTTCTAATTCTTTCTTCACCGGAGTAGACGTCACAGTTTTTCAATGTTGAATTTGTCTTGATTGATTTCTAGTTTTTAACTTTGGTAACGGCAAAAGATCTGCAAAGGATTTGCTTGACAATTTTGGTTCAAGAATATTATCGTCGTCGTCAGTCAGTTCGTCATCGACATGCTCCTCAAGCTCTAAATCTGTGTCGGTAGAAGTAAAAGATATGCGACATCGTTTAATCGTAGAAGTAAATGGTCCAAGCTTAGGCGATGGTGTTTGCTCATATCTGGATGTTCCAGCTGCAGGAGATCTTCGATTCAAACCTTTACTATTCCAGTTATCTGGGGTTGAACTGTGACTAGGTACTGCATTCTGTAAAGAAATTGAAATATCAACATCGGATAAAACGGTGATAAATTCTTCGTCAAAAAATTGAAACCTATTAATAGGATGTATTCCTGTAACTTCAAAACCACGGACTCTTTTTTATAGTTGCTACCCTGTTGTAATCATTTTTAAATAACTCCACAACATCAGGTTGCAAAACTTTTTCATGCTGTTTTGATTTAATATATCTATCACACTCCTGATTATAAGCAAGAGGTTGCATCTGGTGTGATGTATGGTGTGGGAGTGATATCATCACTTTAATACCGTTCTCCCTGCAACAATTATATGTGACTAAACTGGAATGGGTGGAACGGTTATCCATAATTAATAAAACAGGATCAATTGTGGTAGCTCTTGTAAACGTTGCAAAATGCTGTATCCACTCGGTAAAAATATCTTCAGTTATCCACCCCAATTTAGAACATTTGTTCACGGCACCAGTAGGTCCATTCTTTCCCAAAGCTTCTTTCCTCCGTTTTCTTTTGAAAATGAACAGTGGTGGGACAAAACTACCGGCAGCGCTCATACAATCAACAACAGTCGCTAACTGTCCTCTTTCACCGCTTGTAAGGGCACCTACTTGTTTTTGACTTTTCTTAGCTCAAATACGATTTGGAACATGAACATTACTAATACCAGTCTCATCGACATAGATACGATGAGCTTCGAATTTATGTTCACTACAAAGTTTTTCTACATTATCGAAAAATAATGCTACTTCTTGTGTATTAAAAGTTAAAACTCTATTCAAACTTGTAACTTCTAGTTTTCGGAGGCTTAAGGTTGGATTACGACGTAGAAATGAATACAGCCAATTTTTGCCACATATTTTCTTTTCTTTATTGAAGTTATGCTTCAGTCGACTTTCTATCTAATTTTAATTGCTAGAGTCCATAAAATACGTTTGCCATGTTATAATATGGTTTGTAAGTTCAGCTTCTTGCTCATCACTGAACACTGATTTTGTTTCTAACTTGTATTTTTGTGGATCTAAGCGACCACTTAAACTATCCTGTAAGTTTCCATATGGAACATCAAACATTATTTCTGCTTTTCTTATTGGAACATCCTTCTTTTTACTGCTGTAAGGGCGCGCCCCATGTTGTTCTCAGACCACGAAAAACGGGCGCTTTTTCGCGTATACTCTTTCCGGGGCATCTGAAAATAATAAACACCATTGGTACAATATCGACTATGGTTGGATAATATCGATCATTTGCTGTGATCGATATTTGCCGACAGTCTGTTAAACAAAAATATGTAAGCAAATAACAAACTAGGTTAGTATAAAATTATTCTAGTTTATGTCTTGTTTAGCTCACATCACAAAAACAAAGTCAAAATCAAAGAAAAATATTGTCTTACCATAACATAAACACGTAGAATATTATAAAAAAAGATCAAAAATCACGTAACACTCACTTTCCAGGTTAATTTTAGGCTAAAAATTTCGTCACAGTAGGTGCTATAAATACTTGGCGTCCTGCCCGCAGTAGCTAGTCCCGACGTTCTCAGCGTCGGTTTATGCCTTTTAACTCGTGAGAGTTTTTTGGCTTGTTGTGGTGTTGTTTTGTGGTTGATATTCTTGATAAATTTGTTGATGTGGATTCCTCCAGACCTGCTGTTGGAATCCCCATGTTTTGATGCAGTGAGCAGTTTCCCGGATATTCCTTTAGGTTGCTCCCCAACTATACGATATCCGATTCCTGGGTCCACTGGCCTGTGGTTTTCGACCGACAGGTTGGCTATTCGCCACAGGTCGCTCCATCGTCAGGTAGCTCGTCTAGCAGGACTGACCGATGTGCATCCCCAACGACTTCACTTGTGTACCCATTCCTCGGCGCCCCGCATAACTGGAGAACTTCCTCGAGTTGTCACCGTTCCGCTGCTCACCTTTGTTCGCTCGGAGACGGTGGTATATAACTGTTGCTGCTTCGGAATCCGTACAGCAACTGAGCCCTTGGCGTCCTATTCCGTTTTGATGTTAAATACTTATAGATTCGGTTGGAGGGGGTGCGAGCGATATTTGACTGCGGTAGATATTTAACTACTCTCCCCTACGTCCACATTTACATTTTCCATACCAACGAGAAATTGTTGATTGATGTGGTGGTTTATTGTTGAAAACCGAAACCAACTCCACGAGGCATTCTTATTAAGATAGTTGTCTTTAAAAATTATAAAAAATTATTATGCGAAAATGTTCACGGTTTAGTTCCATTTTTCGATTAAATTGTTAACTTTGAGAGTTTGTTGTGAAACTTTGGATTTAGGTTAACCAAAGATGAAGGTTAATTTGGTATTTATATTTGATTACTGGCGTCCTCTATATCCCAGTATGCAAAGCATAAAAGACAAAAGTCTTAATTCATGTTTAAATCTCTCTTGAATTCTCTTCTTCGTATTCGCTGCAATTGTTGTATTTGTGATTGTATATGTTGTTTTTCTTGTATGTATGACTTCTTTGTTTCGTGCTTAAATTGAAATCTAATCGGTCTACAATATCTTGTAGACGAACTTTTTTCATTTTTCCAAAAAACGATTTCTTGTTGCTTATTGTATCAAGCTACTACTACCTCGTTTCACTAATTTAAAACAAGTAATTACAAAGGTCTTTATTACTCACTGTTCACAAGTCTAATTAACAGTATATGCCTTATTTATAGATGTTTTCAGTTCAATTTACAATGAAACGCTATCAAACTAATGAATTTACAAGCACTAATATCTTCTTAAACTAACTCCTTTACTTCTATCTATTTATGTATACTACAAGCTGCATGTACATTAGACACATCATATAACATTTATGTATACTCTTGGACTTCCAAAAGCTCAACTATTTAACTTTACACGATATAATTTATATTCGACATTCTGATATAGACTAAACTCTTACATTTATTAGCGGTCTTATATATACCCTGAATTAAAAAGGACGACTCATTCTCCAGTATAATGCTAGAAACTTCTAGGCTTTTGTAGTGTATACGTTGCTTACGGCGCTTGTGTGTTTGACGGGTTGCCTAATAGTAGCTCGCAACAATATGAACTTTTTCGATATCTGTTTTATAGCTCCAAGAGATATAATGAAAATGCTTGCATCAATGGCAATTGCATTGTTATAACGTTTTTGTTTATATACTGCTTCTTCCGATACGTCAAAACTCCACTTACAGAACAAAGTGAGCTTCTTGCAAAGGACTCAAAAAACGTGACGCGGTATGATCGAGGAAAGCTTGCAATTTGACTTCTGTACAAGTATCTGATACTGTAATACTTTCTTTTTGAGGAAAATATTCTTTTGCTGCTTGCATTGTCTTATAAAAGATGGAATCCATCTGAATCATAATCCCCTATTTTATTGTATTAATTCCTAGTCAACTTGGCTTCCACAAACATGGCGAGATCGCCTGTTCCTGTAAGTTGTTTCTTTTCATATTCACTAAATTTTCTGAAAGCGGTTATATACTTAGCTGCACGAGTCGGTGTTGTAGGAGTGACTGATACCTTGCATTGTTGCATTCCCATTGGTTTTTTTTCCTAGATACCAAACATAAGGAAGAAAGACTATAAAAGAAGTTGCATAATCCACAATAAGCATTCACTTGGTAAGTAATCAACTAGCAATGCCTATAACCTGTCATCTGCCGCCAACAGTGCTATCCTATAGCCCGCCATCTTCTACATCACTAGCGGCGACGCCTCAATAAAGGACACCGACGCCTACCGCATTTTCGACATCTACATCCGTAGCTTAGGCAGCAACGCTTAAATTACAGCCTGCTAACACCTCTACGAGTGGTACGTTGCATCACGACGCCGATGCTTCAACGAATTGTGCACTGTATCACACCGCCGCCTCCTACATCCAAATCTTAACCAGCAGTGCTTAAATCACAGCCTCCTGATGCTAACGTCTAGTGGTGCGCCGCATTAAGACATTGACGTCTCAACATATGGTGCACTGCATCACAATCCCGCCGCCTCCTACATCCACACCACAGCCAACGGTGCTGAAATCATTGCTTACCGACGCCGACGTCCCAACGAATAATAAGCTACGCTACGACGCCGACTTCTCCTACACACGGCGCCTGCAATAAGCCACGACGTGTTCCGAAGTCCACCCACCAGCCACCCCATTGAGTTTGCCAAAGACCTATTAACTTAACACCATAACTGATTTATCTTGTAAATATGTTTTGTTTTGTATATAATAGTTAGTAAAAAGATCCAAAACTCACACGCTGTGCCTAAGAATTTAGGCGCCGCCCACAACCACTGGCAACAAGCCGTAAGACTCCCTATCAACCTTTTTTTCTTAATATGATTTTTTCGGGATACCATACGGTTCAGGTGTAATGTAGTCACCTAGGTCGATTGGACGAATGCCTTCTGACACAAAAAATTGCCTGTAGTTACAATAAATATGTTATTAAACCCTTTTTCTTACCTATTAACAGTTTAACTCTTTTGATAACAAAAATTTAATAATTGTAAATATAGTAGGACTGAAAGCAATTCATTCTAGATTTTGTTTAAATTTTTCTTGTTTAATGTGGATGTGAGACGATTACCATTTAAATTACTTTAAAGAGAATTTAGGAAGGTAATAATAATTTTTGCTTCAATTTTTTTAGCACTGTGAAAATTTTTCAGTGTAATTTATAAAATATCAGGAATATATTCATTATTTTTGCTTCAATTTTTTTGGTTCTATAAAAATCCTTCGAAATAATTTGTAAAATATCGAAATAATATTCGAAATAATAAGCAAAAGATCAGGAATGAACTAAATATTTTTGCTTCAATTTTTATTTTGGTACTGTAAAAATCTTTTGGGATAGATAATTTGTAAAATATCATTAATGTATTAATTACTTTTGCTTCAATTGTGTTTTTGGTCCTGTGAAAATCCTGATAATTTTTAAAATATCAGGAATGTATTAATTATTTTGGCTTCAATTTTTTGGTACTGTAAAAATCCTTCGGGATAATTTGTGCAATATCATGAAAGTATTCATTATTTTTGCTTCATTTTTTTAGTACTGTAAAAATCATTCGGAATAATTTGTAAAAGACCAGGAATGTTTAAATATTTTTATTGCAATTTTTATTTTACTACTGTAAAAATCCTTTGGGATTATTTGTAAAATATCATTAATTTATTAATTATTTTTGCTTCAATTGTTTTTTTGGTACTGTGAAAATCTTGATAAATTTTAAAATATCAGAAATATATTCATTATTTTGGCTTCAATTTTTTTGGTACTGTAAAAATCATTCGAGATAATTTGCAAAATATCAGGAATGTATTAATCATTTTTGCTTTAATTCTTTTTTGGAACTGTGAAAATTCTTCTGGATAATTTGTAAAATATCAGGAATGTATTCATTATTTGGCTGCAATTTTTTAGGTACTGTACAAATCTTTCGGAATAATTTGTAAAATATTAGGAAAGTATTAATTATGTTTGCTTCGAGTTCTTTGTCATTGTAAAAATCCTTCGGAATAATTTGTAAAATATCAGGAATGTATTCATTATTTTGCTTCAATTTTTTTTGTGGTACTGTAAAAATTCTTCGGAATAATTTGTAAAATATCAGGAATGTATTAATTATGTTTGCTTCGATTTTTTTAGTACTGTGAAGATCCTTCGAAATAATTTGTGAAATGTCAGGAATGTGTTTATTATTTTTGCTTCATTTTTTTGGTACTGTGAAAATCGTTAGGGCTAATTTGTAAAAAAATCAGGAATGGATTACATATTTTTGCTTCAATTTTTATTTTGGTACTGTAAGAATCCTTTGGAATAATTTGAAAAACATTATTAATGTATTAATTATTTTTGCTTCAATTGTTTTTTGGTACTGTGAAAATCCTGGTAATTTTTAAAATATCAAGAATGTACTAATTATTTTGGCCTCAATTTTTTGGTACTGTAAAAATCCTTCGGGATAATTTGTGAAATATCATGAAAGTATTCATTATTTTTGCTTCATTTTTTTAGTACTGTAAAAATCATTCGGGATAGTTTGTAAAAGACCAGGAATGCTTAAATATTTTTATTTCAATTTTTATTTTGGTACTGTAAAAATCCTTTGGGATTATTTGTAAAATATCATTCATTTATTAATTATTTTTGCTTCAATTGTTTTTTTTGGTAATGTGAAAATCTTGATAAATTCTAAAATATCAGAAATATATTCATTATTTTGGCTTCAATTTTTTTGGTACTGTAAAAATCATTCGAGATAATTTTCAAAATATCAGGAATGTATTAATCATTTTTGCTTTAATTCTTTTTTGGTACTGTGAAAATTCTTCTGGATAATTTGTAAAATATCAGGAATGTATTCATTATTTGGCTGCAATTTTTTAGGTACTGTAAAAATCTTTCGGAATAATTTGTAAAATATCAGGAAAGTATTAATTATGTTTGCTTCGATTTTTTTGTCACTGTAAAAATCCTTCGGAATAATTTGTAAAATATCAGGAATGTATTCATTATTTTGCTTCAATTTTTTTTGTGGTACTGTAAAAATTCTTCGGAATAATTTGTAAAATATCAGGAATGTATTAATTATGTTTGCTTCGATTTTTTAGTACTGTGAAGATCCTTCGAAATAATTTGTGAAATGTCAGGAATGTGTTTATTATTTTGCTTCATTTTTGGTACTGTGAAAATCGTTAGGGCTAATTTGTAAAAAATCAGGAATGGATTACATATTTTTGCTTCAATTTTATTTTGGTACTGTAAGAATCCTTTGAATAATTTGAAAACATTATTAATGTATTAATTATTTTTGCTTCAATTGTTTTTGGTACTGTGAAAATCCTGGTAATTTTAAAATATCAAGAATGTACTAATTATTTTGGCCTCAATTTTTGGTACTGTAAAATATCAGAAGTTTGAAATATCATGGAATTTTTTATGTAATCTTGTAATTTAAATTTGGAAAGTTGTAAAAATTGGAATCTTTAATATTTCTTATTAATTTTGTTTGTTTAAAAGATCCTTTGGGATTAAATTTTAATTCAATTTTTATTAATTATTTTGCTTCAATTTTTTTTTGTAAAATGTAAAATTGATAATTATTAAATATATCAAATGTTTTTTTTGATTAAAATCTTGTTAAGTAATTGAAATATTCTTTATTTTGGTAAAAATAGGAATGTATATTATTGATCAATTTTTAGGATGTAAAAATTTTCGAATATTTGTAAAATTCGAAGATTAATTTGTTTTATTTTTTGATGTAAAATCTTGGATAATTTTAAAATATGAAATTTTCGAATAATTTGTAAAATTTTGGGTATTAATTTGTTGATATTTTTTCAATGTTAAAATCTTTCGAATATTTGTAAAATTAGGATGATATTAATTTGTTAAATTGTGTGTTTAAAATTTTGGATAATTTTAAATACGGAAAATTTAATGTATTGAAAAATAGGAATGTAAATCTTCAATTATTTTGAAATGTAGGAATCTTTAATATTTGAACATTTTGATGTAAAATATTAGGTATTTGTAAAAAATGGATGGATTAAATCTTGTTAATTTTTATTTAGATGTAAAATTTTTGATAATTTGAAAACTTAATTTAATTAATTTGTTAATTTTGGATTATATCTGGTATTTTTAAAATACAAAATTCGAATATTTGGCTAATTTTGGATGTAAAATCTTTGATAATTTTAAATTTGAAAGTAATATCTTTTGTTATTTTAAAATACTTAATATTGGATATTTGTAAAACGATGTTAATTTGTATTTAATTTATTTTGTCTAAAAATCCTTTGGATTATTAAAATTCTTCATTTTTATTTTTATTTTTTTGATAAATAATAAAAATTTTTGTATTTTGAAATATTTAAAGATATTTTTTATTTTGAAATTGATTAAAGATTTTGATTTTGAAAATTGAATTAAAGAATATTTTTTTTTAAACTGAATTAAAGATTTTTTATTTTTGAAATTGAATTAAAGATATTTTTTTTACTAAATTAAGATTTTTTTTTTTGAAATGGATTAAAAGAGTTTTTATTTTTTGAACTTGAATTAAATTATATTTTTTATTTTTGAAACGATTTAAAAAATTTTGCATTTTGAAACTGATTAAAATTTTTTTAAAATGGTTAAACGATAATTTTTATTTTTTGAAACTTGGTTTAAATTTTATTTTTATTTTTTGAAAATAATAAAAATTTTTGTCAATTTTGGTACTGTAAAATCATTCGAGATAATTTTCAAAATATCAGGAATGTATTAATCATTTGCTTTAATTCTTTTTGGTACTGTGAAAATTCTTCTGGATAATTTGTAAAATATCAGGAATGTATTCATTATTTGGCTGCAATTTTTAGGTACTGTAAAAATCTTTCGGAATAATTTGTAAAATATCAGGAAAGTATTAATTATGTTTGCTTCGATTTTTTGTCACTGTAAAATCCTTCGGAATAATTTGTAAAATATCAGGAATGTATTCATTATTTTGCTTCAATTTTTTGTGGTACTGTAAAATTCTTCGGAATAATTTGTAAAATATCAGGAATGTATTAATTATGTTTGCTTCGATTTTTTTAGTACTGTGAAGATCCTTCGAAATAATTTGTGAAATGTCAGGAATGTGTTTATTATTTTTGCTTCATTTTTTTGGTACTGTGAAAATCGTTAGGGCTAATTTGTAAAAAATGAATGGATTACAATTTTTGCTTAATTTTATTTTGGTACTGTAAGAATCCTTTGGAATAATTTGAAAAACATTATTAATGTATTAATTATTTTTGCTTCAATTGTTTTTTGGTACTGTGAAAATCCTGGTAATTTTTAAAATATCAAGAATGTACTAATTATTTTGGCCTCAATTTTTTGGTACTGTAAAAATCCTTCGGGATAATTTGTGAAATATCATGAAAGTATTCATTATTTTTGCTTCATTTTTTTAGTACTGTAAAAATCATTCGGGATAGTTTGTAAAAGACCAGGAATGCTTAAATATTTTTATTTCAATTTTTATTTTGGTACTGTAAAAATCCTTTGGGATTATTTGTAAAATATCATTCATTTATTAATTATTTTTGCTTCAATTGTTTTTTTTGGTAATGTGAAAATCTTGATAAATTCTAAAATATCAGAAATATATTCATTATTTTGGCTTCAATTTTTTTGGTACTGTAAAAATCATTCGAGATAATTTTCAAAATATCAGGAATGTATTAATCATTTTTGCTTTAATTCTTTTTTGGTACTGTGAAAATTCTTCTGGATAATTTGTAAAATATCAGGAATGTATTCATTATTTGGCTGCAATTTTTTAGGTACTGTAAAAATCTTTCGGAATAATTTGTAAAATATCAGGAAAGTATTAATTATGTTTGCTTCGATTTTTTTGTCACTGTAAAAATCCTTCGGAATAATTTGTAAAATATCAGGAATGTATTCATTATTTTGCTTCAATTTTTTTTGTGGTACTGTAAAAATTCTTCGGAATAATTTGTAAAATATCAGGAATGTATTAATTATGTTTGCTTCGATTTTTTTAGTACTGTGAAGATCCTTCGAAATAATTTGTGAAATGTCAGGAATGTGTTTATTATTTTTGCTTCATTTTTTTGGTACTGTGAAAATCGTTAGGGCTAATTTGTAAAAAAATCAGGAATGGATTACATATTTTTGCTTCAATTTTTATTTTGGTACTGTAAGAATCCTTTGGAATAATTTGAAAAACATTATTAATGTATTAATTATTTTTGCTTCAATTGTTTTTTGATACTGTGAAAATCCTGGTAATTTTTAAAATATCAAGAAAGTACTAATTATTTTGTCGTCAATTTTTTGGTACTGTAAAAATCCCTCGGGATAATTTGTAACATATTAGGAAAGTATTCATTATTTTTACTTCATTTTTTTAGTACAGTAAAAATCATTCGGGATAATTTGTAAAAGATCAGAAATGTATTAAATATTTTTGTTTCAATTTTTATTTTGGTACTGTAAAAGTCCTTTGGGATAATTTGTAAAATATCATTAATGTATTAATTATTTTTGCTTCGATTGTTTTTTGGTACTGATAACCTGATAATTTTTAAAATATCAGGAATGTATTAATTATTTTGGCTTCAATTTTTTTAGTACTGTAAAAATCATTCGGAATAATAAGCAAAAGATCAGGAATGTACTAAATATTTTTGCTTCAATTTTTATTTTGGTATTGTAAAATTCTTTGGGAATAGATAATTTGTAAAATATCATTAATGTATTAATTATTTTTGCTTCATTTTTTTTATACTATAAAAATCTTTCGGGATAATTTGTAATCTACTATGAATGTATTTATTATTTTTGCTTCAATTTTTTTGGTACTGTGATAATCTTTCGGAATGATTTGTGAAATATCAGGAATATATTAATTATTTTTGCTTCAATTTTTGTGTTGTTTTTAATGTAAAATCCTTCGGGATAATTTGTAATATATCAAGAATTTATTAATTATTTTTGCTTCAAATTTTTTTGGTACTATAAAAATCCTTCGAGATAATTTGTAAAATATCAGGAATGTATTCATTATTTTGCTTCAATTTTTTTGGTGCTGTAAAAATCCTTCGAAATAAATTGTAAAATATCATTAATGTATTAATTAGTTTTGCTTCAATTTTTTTTTTGGTACTGTAAAATCCTTCGGAATAATTCGTAGAATATCAGGAATGTATTCATTATTTTTGCTTGAATTTTTTTGATACTATAAAAATCCTTCGGAATAATTTGTAAAATATCAAGAATGTATTAATTATTTATGCTTCAATTTTTTTGGTACTATAAAAATCTTTCGGAATAATTTATAAAATATCAGACATGTAATCATTATTTTTGCTTCAATTTACTTTTGTTGCTGTGAAAATCCTTCGGGATAATTTGTAAAATATCGAGAATGTATTAATTATTTTGCTTCAATTTTTATTTTGTACTGTAAGAATCCTTCGGGATAATTTATGAAATATCAGGAATGTTCTTACTTAATTAATTACAGTCATCTACTGGTTATGGGTTAATTAAATAATTGAAGTAACCCGTGAGTTCTTTAATTATTCTCAAATGGAACCAGTGAACTTTAAGGAAGGATTTCCTTAAAATGATGAAACGCAAATTTCTTCCGACTATGCTAGGGGTCTATTCCTCGGGTAGAGCTTATGAGGATTGATCGTGGTTCTTTTTACAAAACATTATTTGCTTACTATGGCTTAATTCATACCAAAATAAGGGTTTAGAGAGGACGCCACCAAGTCATTAAATTTTGAACAGAGGTTTTCCCTAAGGGGGACTTGGGAGTTCTTAGAGCGGAATATCGTGTTAACTTATTACCCTTTAATTGTACGTATTACGTATCACGTAATAGTATTACGTATTGCGTATTACAATTCAATTGGTGATAGTTGTTACCATTTAAAAGTCGATAAAACAGTTTACGAACTACGTCGATAAATACAGTTACAAAGTCGGTAATACAGTTTAAGAGTTCATAAACACATCGCGCAAGCGCAATGAGAAAGCGGGCTACGCCTCTGGCGGATGAAAGCGCGAACCGTATACAGATTTGGGCGCGGTCATCTACCATGACGTCACCACTGCACAAATTACTTTGCGTAATACTACGGAAATTTACATATTTAAACAATGAAAGATAAAAGCGAATAATTTTAACAAACAGAATACTCACATAAGATATCCGGCATTCGCACGAAGTTGCGCTACGGTAGGCCTCTATTGAAGTCCATCCGGCTACATCCCGGAGGGATTAAAGATGTAACTCGTTCATCTCGGGTCGTGGATACGGTTAGCCTAGGTGGCTGCAAATTCTCCTACCTATGCAGGGATCGGATTAGGAACAAGGTAAAGGTCGACAAACAAAAGATAATTAAGCAAGGAAATCTACATAGGTAAAGATAAGCACGATACGATACTTCAAAGCGACCACTTCACTCGAAGAACAAAGGCAAAAAGCCACGTTTAAGAGCGTCACGGAAAAATCCCTCACCACTTTGTCCCCACTCTTTGTCCAGTATTCGTCCAACCCTCTAATGTCGCGCACTCTGCGCAAACTCACTGCGACGTATCGGAAGTACGCGCCTAATCTTTTAAAATTCCCGCGCACCGCGTCTTTTGAAATTATGGCGCGAAACTTCCGTACATCAACTTAACCTAATACATCTGTTACAGGGCCACTTTGGCACGTAACAAACTGCTTACGCAGGAGCTGTAAAAAAATTGAATTAAATTAACAAAGTGAGGTATACTCTTGCTACCTCATAAAAAAGCTGAAAAGATTGATTATGCACACAATTTTGTAGACACAAATATTAGGAATCAAATTCTGAAAGAGCAATTAGAGCTTCTTTGTTAAATAGAAGCTACAAATATCATTATCTCGAAAGTATTTATGCCTTTTGTTCCTTGACCTGGTTACACTATTTCTGAACTCACTTGTTCAAAACAAAACAATTAATTAAGAGAATTAAATGGTGATTCTTTAATTAAAAGTTGTTTCGTGATAAAAATTGTATGTACAAAATTTGCATTTCAAAAAGGTTACTATAATTTCTTCTACACAGAGGTAGAACTATAAATTTGAATAAAATATCAAATACGTTAAAGCAAAAGTATCGAGTGTCATCACAACTCTATCACTACTCTAAACGCCGTAAGCATTAATTGCTTACCGCAACAACTATTTTAGCGACGTGCTAAAATACTTCAAATCTCTACTCAAATGTAAATTCATCACACTATCAACTCCACTAACAATTGTGCAATCAGCACATACTCACAATAACCAAATAAACTGTGAGCAACTGGCTCACTTACCACGCTTTAACTCAACTTGTGCAATTAGCACTTACTCAACTTCACTAACAAAATTTAAACGTGCTAATTTTTATAAAACCAGATAAAACGGGATCAGACGAAACAAAAGAAGATACGAAAAGAGCGCTACAACAAAATTATTTAGTTTGTCTAGGAGATTATATCTATTTGCTTACCATTATTAAAAACAATATTTTAAGTGTTTATTACACTTGAGTTTTCACAAAGGCGTAAAGCCACACGCAAATTACTGGCCAGAACTCTAAGGTTCTTTATGATGCCTTCGTGCCAAGTGTTCTAACCAGAATGACCGTTGACACGTTGCGCAGGAAATATCAAAGGTGTTTGGCATTGAAATGTTTATACGCATAGTTATGCCTGATGTTGGCAACCAAACTAGCGTCTCTGTATTGTGGTTAGACCACATGATCCCAATACGGATATTTATTTAATTGACGACGTTTACTGGTTTAATGGTACAGACAAAATGATGTATTTAACTAATAATTTATTGGTTACAATGTATTACAATGTATTAATTATTTTTGCTTTAATTTTTTTTTTTTGGGACTGTGAAGATCCTACAGGATAATTTGTAAAATATCAGAAATGTATTAATTATTTTTGTTTCAATTTCTTTTGGCAATGTGAAAATTCTTCAGTATAATTCCTAAAATATCGAGAATATATTCCTTATTTTTGCTTTAAATTTTTGGGTACTGTAAAAATCACGAATGTATTATTTATTCTTGCTTCAATTGTTTTTTTTTGGAACTATGAAAATCCTGATAATTTGTAAAATATCAGGAATATACTTATTGTTTTTGCTTCAATTCTTTTTTGGTGCTGCGAGAATCCTTCGGGGTAATTTGTAAAATATCAGAAATGTATTAATTATGTTTATTTCAATTTTTTCTCAATGTAAAGATCTTTCGAGATTTTTTGTAAAATTTCGGGAATGCATCAATGATTTTTTGCTTAAATCTTTATTTTGTATTGTAAAAATCCTTCGGAATAATTTATAAAATATCTGGAATGTATTCATTATTTTTGCTTCAATTTCTTTTTGGTACTGTAAATATCCTTCAGGATAATTTGTAGAATATCAGAAATGTATTAATTATTTTTGCTTCAATTCTTTTTTGGTAGTGTGAAAATCCTTCGGAATAATTTGTAAAATCTGGAATGTATTAATAACTTTTGCTTCAATTTTTTGTACTGTAAAAATCCTTCGAGATAATCCGTAGAATATCAAGAATGTACTAATTACTTTTGCTTCAATTTGTTTTTTTGGTACTGGGAAAATCCTGATAATTTGTAAAATATCAGTAATGTATTGATCATTTTTGCTTCATTTTTTTGCTACTGTGAAAATCCTTCGGGATAATTTGTAAAGATCCAGAATCTATTAATTATTTTGGATTCAATTTTTTTAGTACTTTAAAAATCCTTGAGAATGATTTGTAATGTATCAAGAATGTATTTATTATTTTTGCTTCAATTATTTTTTTGGTACTGTGAAAATCCTGATAATTTGTACAATATCAGGAATGGGTCAATTATTTTTGCCTTCAATTTTTTTTGGTACTGTAAAAATCACTCGGGATAATTTATAAAATATCAAAAATGTATTCATTATTTTTGCTACAATTTTTTTTGGCACTGCAAAAATCCTTCGGGATAATTTGTAAAATATCAGGAATGTATTCATTATTTTTGCTTCAATTCTTTTTTGGTACTGTGAAAATCTTTTGGGATAATTTGTAAAATATCAGGAATGTATTATTTATTTTTCGGTACTGTAAAAAGCCTTTGAGATACTTTGTTAAATTATCAGAAATGTATTTATTATTTTGTGAAAAATGTTGTACTATAAATCCTTGGGAATTATTTGTAAAATTATTGTTTTTGTCGCGAGTTAGTTTTTCTTTTCCTTTGCAGCATGTGTTTCTAATTAGAGGTTTTGTAAATGTTCTTTTTGTTTTATAGTTTTAACTTGACGTTTGTAAATAAATTTCTTTCGTGCGATTTCCTTTTTCATATTTGTGTGACCCACCCCACTCTACGACGTTTTTAGCTAACACAGCATTAATTCTTTGGATTCCTTTTGTTTGTGTCGCGGTACTCGGTGCGGGCTTACAGTTTCTTCGCTTACAGTATTTTATTTTTCTCGTGTTCGCACAGATTATCTTTACAAAGTATATCTACGTTCATAGGCTACGCATGTGTAAAGTACTAAAGAGTCTGAAATGGATTTGATGGTGCAACTATTGTATGTAGCTGCAGCGCTCCAAATTTTATTTATATCATCTCATTATGAAGCGTTCGCGCACTTTGTAGATTTGTGTACTTATAATACACTTACTTTGGATAGTTTCTAAAAGCAATAGCAAATTTATTGGAGTGCCCCCCTCCAGCTTTATTCGCATCTTGAAAAAGTGCACAAACGGTCGTTCACACATCGGTGCACTTAAATATACACACGGTTATTTTTAAAACTCGAAATATGTGTTTACAGGGGGATATCAGCCGCCTGCTGCTCTTCTAATTTCCAAATTTCTAAATGTACAAATGTTTGTACACTGTTAGGTACATTTAGATGCCAAAAAAGAAGGATTCGTTGCTTTGTTAAAAAAGGAAAACTTAAACTTGAAAAAATTGATATCATTTCACTGCATTTTGCATCAGCAAAATCTTTGCGCAAAATATACCATTTTGCAAGACACTCTGGATAGAACCATTGCCATTGTCAACTTTATTCGCGTAAATGCAATGCGTCATCGTGAATTTCGGCAGATGCTCTCTTTAGATGAAGAAACGTATAGTGTTGACCTACCATACTACTGCAAGGTTCGCTGGCTATCAACAGGTCAGGTTTTGATAAAAGTTTTGTCTTTACGACGACAAATTTTAAACTTTTATCAAGAACAAGGAAAACAATGTTATCTATCAGATGAAGTATTTCTCAGAAACCTTGCATTTTTGTCTGATATGATTACAAAACAAAACAATTTAAATATTTGCCTGCAAGGTGAAACGAGGTATATTTATGAAATGTGGCAAAAGATCCAAGCGTTTAGAAAAAAATTATCATTTTTCAAAACATTGCTTTGTCGATCGGAAATATCTGCACAACACTTCCCGGAGCTAGATAAAATGTTAAATGAGCAGAACTGTGAAAATAAAGTATTCGATGAATATGTAGGTGTCTTCGATTGTTTAATAGAAGAGTATACTAATAGATTTTCTGATTTTGACGAGCACACTCCTGTTATGAAACTGGCATTTGAACCACATTTAATAGATATATCCGAGGCTCCTGCAGAACTACAAATGGAGTTAATTGATTTAGGGGAAGATAGTATCATCAAATCCCTTTATAACGCTAAAAAGGATCCCATAGAAATCTGGAAAAATGCTGTTGAATATCCATGCCTTCGAGAACATGCTCGCCGTTTACTTTCCTGCTTCGGAAGTACCTACTGTTGCGAGACAACATTTTCTCTCATGCCAAAAATAAAAACAAATTTAAGAACGCAAATTACAGATGCACATTTAGAGGATCAATTAAAGCTGTGTGTTACGAAGCTTGATCCAAATATACAATTACTGTCAAACAAAAAACAAAGCCAAATAAGTCACTAACTTAGTGAATAAAAAAATATTTTTTATTGTATTTTTTTATAATATTTTTATATTATTTTATATGTATATTATATTTAAAATTTTATAGTTTTTTATTTTATTTTTTCTATATAATGCAATAAATTGTTAAATCTATAGAAAAACTATAATAATTTCACAAAAGTCACTTTCTTAGGTCAATCAGCTTATGCGGCCTCTCTTATTGCTGCCTAATTTAAATGTGGCCTCTAATGGTAAAAAGGTTCCCCACCTCTGCAATAGGGTTTATATTCTATCATGAGGAGACTATAATTAGTCCTACCTAATACTCTTCAAAGACAATAACCATATTTCTTACTATCTAGTAAAGTTTTTAAATCTGCACCTTAAACATTTCTCAACATTTGAGTAACTGTCTAGAAAAGGACGACGCACAATTAAGTACGAATAAAAAGTACTCATAAAAAACGAATGGACGTTTGTTGTCTCTACATTACTTAATCCCGAGATTATTCATTCAGATTCCAAGATTTACCTAATTGATACACTTCCTTTTAGCTTACAATCCGCGCGAAGTGGGTTTGGTGTTCACTAACAAGACTAGTAAAGTGATCAGATTCTTCAGCGGACAGTGCGGAGCCGCTTTTAGAAAGGGTTTCTGTGTTATGTCGCGACAATCCCCTCTCACTATCTCTCTCGTTCTCAACTTGTAATGAACAACTTGACAATAGTGTTGGACAATTCTCTTTCTCAGATGACTTACTTCGTTTCGTTCGAACGCCTTGGAAGATAATTTTCCTTGTTATGATGGAAGTATTCATGCATCTTGTAAAATACGGTCGTAAATTATAGGTAAGGATTACACGAAGCAGAAAACAATGGGCAATAACGATTGAAGTAATTATGTTTAATTTTCAGGTACCTCCAAAACAGGTGAATTCGAACGCATTTATGGAGTTTTTCAATATTGTATTTGTACTTTACATTAGAAAATTAGCGAAATCTAAATATATCATTATTAAATCTTTGTGAAGAAAACGCAGACCCGCCGTTGATAAAAAATATAGTTCATTTTTTTAAATAAATAAACATTTTACGAATCCACCACGATAGGTGACGTAAATTTGAACGACACTTTAATATACACGGTAATGTGATTTCAAAGTCCAGTATGTGTCAATTCAAACAAGATACCTGAAAAAAATTAATATCCTTTATTCAAAATTCAATATCGAGCCCGTGAGGTAAAAAAAAATGACACACGCTGTTATAACCAGTTTAATATTGTAATATATGTTTAATGCGCGGGGCGTCTTATAATTTTGTATATCGACTTACCTCCGCGTTATTCTATTGTTCTAAGGTGTAGTTCCTACTCTTCGACTAAGTGGACTGTATGGCGAATTATTGTACGTGTTACGTTTGCACTTTCACTGTGTTTCTTAAGGGTTTATGGATAAAATCACATTCGGTGACACTAATGACTAACTCATTTTACCGAACGAACAAAGAGACCAAACATCCCGCCCACCAAAATAAGTATGAACTAACTTATTTTATATTTAAAAATAATTATAGCTATTACTAAGAAACCTAAACCGACAAACTTATATAAGTGCTGGTAAATCCTCCATACGGGGGCATAAAGCCACAGGGTTTACACGAAAACAACGAATAGCCCTCTTTGCGGACAAGATCCAACAATTTTGAGTTAATAAAAATTGAGTTGTTCGATTTCCAGGATGTAAATGTCTTTCATGACAATCTAATATAATGATTTCAGTCAACCGATGCGACCGAGGAAGCAAAATTGGAAATTTTGCATCATGCGATAACTCTGAATTACTTAAGCGACCACCCACCCTTTGCTCCTTACTCTTTTCTCGATGTTATAAAAAAAGTAATTGCACGACGAAGTATAAGAAATACTTTGGCACAGCTTGCATCGACCGTTAAGGTTGCGGAGGCTGCATGAGATTTGAAATCACAGGGTAGAGGAATGTTTAGAGAATATCTGAATGTTAAAATTTAAATATCAAGACACTTGTTTACACAACTGTAAAATAACTTAGAGAAACAAAAGTTAAAACACGATAAGAGAAATTTGACTAAATATATATGTTAATACTCATTTATTAGAATTCCAAAGGCATGTATAAGATATACGCTTGTGTCATTAACATTGTAGACATCGCTATATATTTTAACATGATATAATTCATATATTTAATAAATGTACACGAGAAAATTTCCATAGAGAAATCAAAATAAATAATCTCTGTTTAAGAACTCAAAATTTAACTTAATGCAAGAGTAAATCAAAAAGTGATCATAATTGTAATAAAGTCATGCAACAAATGCACATGAAATGAAAGTTCAAGTAATAAACCTTTTTACCATAAGAAGCTTTATGAAGTTCCGAATGTTTACATATTTTAGGTTATGTATTAGAGAATTATATTTGAAATCATTTAAGATAAGTAAAATGTAATTAATAATCAAAACAAAATATTTGTAGTGACAAAGACAAATTTAAATAGAGGTTAGGTCTCCTTATTTTAACAGAAAAACGATAAGGTAAAAGTTTTAATCTCATACCTGTAGTATCAGTAACTGAACTAATACTAAGTTATTTAATTTATAGGATCCTTCATATCCAGGAAACTGAGACATCCTGCATTGGTGGATCTCCAGCATGTGGTCGACTTCAAATGTTGTCTCTAACAGACTTCTGTTCCATAAATTAAACTTGTAGATATTTTTCAATAAGATAATAACTGAGCGGCAATATGTAAAATAGACGGAAACAAAATATAAAATTCTGTTGATGAGAGTATTTATTTTACATCATCTGGTTGTGCGAATACACGAGCAACTTTTCCATGTAAAAATCTGAATGAGAGAACAAGTCGCCGTAGCATCGGTAACCAAAACACAAGTAGTCGGAACATAGGTAACTGAAGCATATGTAGCCGGAGCATAACTAACCGGAGCACCCTAAAAAATTTAGTTGTGTTACAAAAGTGAAAATTTAACACGAGGTGCAAAGGAAAATTAATCCATTAATAACTTACCACCTGTATAATTATTTGATGGGTTAAACAAATAAATAGCTTTTTTATCCTTTATACTAAACATCTAAAATCATATTTAAATGTTAATTTAGGATTTATGATTAGAAAATTTACATACCAGGTAAACACATGAAGCAAGGTAGAAGTTCAAATCAAAAATGGTCAACAGTGCCAGATTAGCAATCAGATATCAAAAGAGAGATGAAAATTTGACACTTCAAATAAATTATTTTCGGCCATCTTCGGGATGGACGATCTCCAGCGATTATTCTCAATAATACAGAATTTAGAACCACACCAGTTGTGCTTTTGGAATAAACACTTCAGAAATAACCAATAGGAAAATTTCATATAGATATAATTATTTGTACTATGTAACAAATTACGAACTTGTGGATTAAAACTAATAATCCAGGATTGTGCGAGATAAATTTTTATAGAAAATATATTATATAATAAAAAGAGTAATTTTATATTTAAATGTAGAAATAAGCATTTATATGCTAATAGTGCCAAGCACAATGTAACATGCTGAAATATAGGCAGAAAGGCATGTTACACCTCAACAAATCATGACTATCTAGAAACAAACTATGGCTACGTAGTTGTTTACTAACAAGCTTTCCAGTTTTAATATTTGCAATGTCTTGAACAAAAACATTTGTTTGAACTCTTTTAATCAATAAATGTATAGCCTCTTGCTGCTGAGAAAGGGACAACCCATCAGAATATTTTGAACGCAAATCTCCCGGACATTGAACATTACAAATAAAATGACGAATACATGTAAAGAATCTATCGGAATATACTTAATGCATAAGATTTGAAAGTATGTCGTTTTTTAATTCAGAAACCTATGACGTGCATTCATTCTTTCCTGATTTCGACTATAATCCTACAAATTTTCTGCAGTTTTGAAATTTTATCAATAAAACATCCAAGAAATTCTCAGGCATAACGACTGTTAACGACAGAGTACGATATTCGACGTCCATCTGAGATGAGTCGATAAGTTTTGTCAACGACGTTACTGGCATTCTTCGCTACAACGCACTAACCAGGAAAGTCCTGTCCACCATAATGGATGATGAACCAACTCTGAAGCCAAAAGTCCACGTAAGGCACAATCCGTAGGGTTGTCCTGTGACTTAACATGAAACCACGAAGATGGAGTAGTACGTTCTTGAATATGCGAAATGCGATTGCTAACGCATGTCTTCCACTTATGCGAGGAAGACCAAATTCAAGACAAAATAACAGTGGAATCTGACCACGCGAAAATACTACTAAATGATAAACTATCTGTATAAATATTTTTAACGATATCTACTAAATCTACCAAGAGTACGGCAGCACACACTTCGAGACGGGGCAATGAAACACGATTAGTAGGAGCAACCTACGATTTTGCGCATACTAATGACATGGCAATATTACCTTCTAAATCGAACGAACGAAAATAGACGACAGCTGCATACCCGGCTTCAGAAGCATCACAGAACCCATGCAACTCCACCTTTATAAAATTATTATATACGATGCAACGCGAAATCTCAATATTCGAAACCGCTGGCAATTCACCCAAAAAATGTTTCCATTTTTGTACGACTTCCAATGGCGGCTCTTGGTCCCAACCGAGACCTAAAAGCTAAAGATCTTGAACTAAACGTTTAGCGAAAAGCACTAAAGGCGCTATCAAACCAAGGAGATCGAAAATTTTTGCGATAGCCGACAAAATATTACGCTTAGTGCAAGTGCGCTCTTCAACGTCTAAGTTGTATAAAAATGCATCTGTAAGAGCGCGCCACGAAAGGCCCAAAATTTTTATTGAACCACTATGTTTATCTTGAAATGTAATTGCGTCCGAACTGGACAGGGACTCTCTCAAGTTGGACATCACTTCTGAGCAATTACTACTCCATTTTCTTAACTGAAAACCACCACTAGTGCAAATACTATTCAATTCACCAATTAATTTATTAGCAGCTTCAATCGAATTGCATCCAGTGACTAAGTCATCAACATAGGTATCGCTCGCCAATACCGATGACGCGAAAGGAAAATTAATCGATTCTAACCTTGCCAATTCTTGAACAGTACGCAAGGCCAAAAAAGGCGACGACGAAACTCCATATGTTACAGTATTTAATTTAAAGTTCATAATAGGATCCGACGGAGAAAATCTCCAGACGATACGTTGATAATCACGATGAATATCTTTAACCAAAATCTGCAGATACATTTGTTTAATATCAGCTGTAATTACGATAAGATGTACACGAAAGTGCAATAACAAAACTGCAATGCCTTTTTGCAGAGCAGGGCCAATAGCCAAGCTATCATTTAACGAATTTACAGATTGATCCTGACACGAAGCATCGAAAACCACACACAATTTAGTAGTGCTATCACGCTTATGTACAACATAATGGGGAATGTAACACATCCTCTCATGAACCGAAGAATTTTCAGGCGATTCCACTTGAGCCATGTGACTGCTTTTCAAATAATAATCCATAAATGTTTTACAATCCGAATACAATTCAGGATTTTTTAGCAAATGACGCTCTAATGACAAAAATCTTTTATTAGAAATCGATCTCGTGCCCAAGAATGAGAGTTCAGAAATTTTAACGAGCAAGGACACTACAAAACGATCGTCCTTGTTACGTCTATAATTTTCCACAAATTCTTTTTCACACCCTTCTCCTTCAGAAGAAACGTGTTTCTTAAAGGAAATATTTTCTAATTCCCGAAATCGACGAATGTCGCTGTCTAAGTGCTCAACGAAAGCGCACAACAATGTAATAGAATTATTCGGTGAAACGACCTTTCCCGTTAAAACCCAACCAAAGGTTGTTCTAATAGCAACTGGCTCGTTAGCGACACCCCAACGAGATTCGTTCAACAAAACCTGAGCAAAAATATCCGCTCCGAGTAGCATGCCAATCTTACCAGGGATATTAAAATTAGGGTCAGCTAAGGTCAAACCTCGAGTATGCGACCATTCCTTGACCTCTATAGACGACGAAAGTAATTGATTACAAATGATAGGTAAAATATAACAATCAATTTCATATGCTGGAGACCGTGCTCCTGAGGGGCTGATGACTACACACGATAGTGCACCAGACACCAACGACGAATTCAAACCAAGTCCTTGAACAGTGACATTGGTTCTCCGTTTCTTTAAACCTAATTTCTGACGGCACTATTCAGTCATAAAACTTTCCATGGACCCATTATCTAAAATTACACGAACAGGTTGCAATCTTCCTGTATAATCAAGCACCGACACCATTGCGGTAGCTAACAGCGTCGTTGTATGTTCTAAAGATGTCAAAATTAACGAGTTGGTGGCAGGTTGTTCATGCACAACCGCCAACGACAGATTGTCCTCACTAGGTCTACTAGTAGAAGTAAGTCTAGGTGCCGCTCTCCGAGGAGACGCTGACCTTTGACGATGAGTTTGTCTGCGTGGAGACATCGATTTTTCTCGTTTATCAAAGTGAAGTAACGAATTGTGTGACTGTTGACATTTTCTACACGTCCAATCTAACTTGCAATTTTTCACCGAATGTGAAGTATTTAAACATTTAATACAAAGGTTTTTAACCTTTACCACCTCAAATCTTTCTTGAGGGGTTTTATCGAGTAACTGCTTACATCTATAAATAGGATGCACAGCTTGACACAAACTACAATTTTTACCATCGTTGGTGGTACCAACTAAAGAAGTTTTAGCCGAAGTGCTAACGAACTTTCCTTTTTTTTTTTGTTTCACGGAATCTCGAGATTTTGAGTATGTTCCTGAAGCAATGTCATTTATTTTTAATACTTTACATTATTTTTCAATGTACGACCTTAAATTTTTGAACAATGGTATCTCGTCATTATTTTCTTATTCAAAACGCTTTTAAAACGTTTGTATCTAATTTTTTCGATATCAGATTAAACAACATGAAATCTAATACATCTGTTTCCATCTGCTTTAACGCAAACATATTTTCATCAAAACAACTAATTAATTGCCACAGTTCCGTGTGCGAGTCTAAGGAACTTACCTTAGGGAATTTTTGGGAGCATTAAAATATGTTGAAAGTAATAACATCTTGGACTGAAAACGATTAGTAATGATTTTATAGGCTTCTTCGTATGTACAATCGATTAATGCCGTCTTATAATTTTGTATATCGACTTTCTTCCGCGTTATTTTATTGTTCTAAGGTGTAGTTCCTGCTCTTTAACTAAGTGGACTGTATGGCGAATTATTGTACGTGTTAAGTTTGTACTTTCACTGTGTTTTTTAGGGGTTTATCAATAAAATCTCATTCATAGACACTAATGACTAACTCACTTTACTGAACGAACAACCGTTTCGCTTCGATGTCGATGAGCAAGTGTTTGTCACAACTCCTTTTTTCAACTTAATTTCACAGGCGCGAAGGAGATTTTATGACAGGATATAACGGGATAAGGGATGTCATCTTTACTATTTGATTTACAACTTCGAATTTACAAAGACTTAAAATTAAACCTGAAAACGTGCGACCAAGAAACCAAACAATATTTTTATTTTTATTTTTTTGTTCTTCTGGCTGCGGGCCTCGCATCGTGAGCGTAATCGGCAGTGTCTTCGAGTTTTCTAAATTGGTATTTTACCTTATAATCCTAATTGGGTTTAGGTATAATGGATGTAAAAATCACACTTTTAAGCTAAAATTAACACAATCATACATGGCAGGAAGATAAACTAACACCAAAACAGCATTTTGCAGAAGATACTTAGTAGATGTAAGGTGTCCGTTAAAATCGAAATTTCTGCAACTTCCAATCTAACGTGAGACTACACTCGTACAGTTTGATGGCACTACCAAGAGGGTTGGCTAATAATGGATTGCCAGCCGTCGCTACACTGGATAAGACAAAACCGCAGACTAATTCTATACAAATGTAGGTAACGTAGAGGTACTATTTGTGGCCACTGTAAGGAAATTTGATGTTGATGGTAATGATTATACGAGTGAAAATAGCAACAAACCCCTTGGATATCTTCGTTTCTTGAAACGATGAATTATATTTTATACTATGCTCAAATAATATAAATTATTGTAGTCTAATTAATCTTGGGCTACATGCAATTTAACCAATTTTGTCCACTGTTCCTAAAATGGTTTCTTATAGCACCACATTTAGCCAGTGGGTTTGTCGTAGTATGTACCTTTAGTGGTCATATAATTTTTTTTAATAAATACAGATAGGTATGTAGATATATTTATCCTTAATTAGAGAAATTTAATAACTAGATAATTTAAAACTAATAACCAAATTTAATTTATTCATATATCCAACGCAAATAACCCTAACAACAGAAACTGATAGTCGAAACAAAAATCTATTTATTTTAAGAAATTTTTAACGATCACATTTACAAAAACTCTGTGTATTTTTCCATTTCTTATACAATGTATACTCGAGAAATTTTTAACAGGAGAACTAATGGCCTCAATACATCCGTTTTATCACACCAAATTTCATCCTTCTGGTTAGGCCATTTCTAGTCTGCTCCACTTTTTCCATTCTGCTAACCAATACAATGTTTCAATAATTTTTTCTGGATAACAAATACCTTCATACTGGACAACAACATATTTATTTGGAATTGTTTTCAATAGTTTCTGTTCCTCATTACCGTTCTGAATGGACCTGCACCTTGAAGAAGTTCTAGATTACTAGAACGAGTACAGCAGCTTCAGAGTTCCAGTGATCTAAAGAGTTGAACTACAAGTTTATTCAAATTAGTTAGGTTTTTAGTGAGAAACCAAACTAAAACTGGTCCACGAAGGAGGGCAGCAGCTCTTTCGGTTCTTAGTTTGGCAGATACCATAAGGGTGGTATGTTATTCTAAGATACACTACTACAATGTGGAAGGCAACGGGAAAGCCCTACATTACCTGCCAAGTACACAGCGTACTTAAAATATTATTTAAGATGATGGTATTCTCTGGGATAAAAAATCCCGGGGTTAAAATAGTCCCCCTTCGGATCACCGAGACGGGACTACTTCGGAGAATGCGATCGAAAAGTATAAAAAAAGAGTCAGGAACATTCTGCGGTCGGAGGTGGAATGTCAGAAGTATGAAGCAAGTAGGTAAGCTAGGGAACATGAAATTTGAAATGGATAGGTTAGCCTTAGACATAGTAGGGATCAGGTAAGTTCGGTGGCCAGTGGCGGGAAATTTTTGGAGCAGAGACTTTAGGGTATTTCAACAGGATCAGAGACACGAAATTCCGGTGTGGGTGTAGTTATGCGAAGGAAGATAGGACACTGTATAAAAAAATAACTTCCAAAGGAACGACAGAATACTCATGGTTAGATTAAAATCTAAACCGGTGAATACAGTAATAATACAAGTATACATGCCCACCTCTGGCTACAGTGAAAAAAAGATAGAAGCGATCTACAAAGATGTCGAAGACATACTAAGATACGTAAAAGGACATGTAACTTTAATAATTACGGGGGATTTCAACGCAGTGGTAGGTGAAGGTAGAGAAGGCGCGGAAGTAGGTTTATTTGGTTTAGGCACGAGGAACGACAGGGGAAATAGGCTGGTAGAATTTTGCGACAAGAACAATTTAATCATCACAAATACATTATTTCAACATCATGCTAGAAGACAATACACGTGGAAGATTTCAGGAGATACAGGAAGATATGAAACAGATTACATTCATGTTAGACAACGGTTTATGAATCAAGTAAAAGACTGTAAAAGCTACCCAGAAGCAGATACAGACACTGACCACAACATCGTAATTACGAAAGCCGCTCCTAAATTTGAAAATTTAAGAAAAAGGAACGGAAAACAACAGTTTGACTTTAAGAAACAAGATATCCACAAAAGATTTAAAAAAAAATCAAATGAATTGCTGAAAGATATCCAGAATTTTTCTGATACTAAAGAAGTAGAAACAGAATAGAATAACGTTAAATCCAGCTTAGACATAGCAGTCAGAGATATTCTAGGGTATACAGAAAAAGAAAATAAGAAACCATGGATAACAAAGGAAATCCTGAATTTAATAGAAGAAATACGAAAATACAATAACACACAAGACGTAGCTGGAAAACAGAGATACCAAACCATAAAATGGGAAATTATTCGCAAATGCAGAATAGCTGAAGAGCAATGGATTGATAAAAAGTGCAAAGAGGTACAAACTAAGATGGAAATATGAAAGACAGACGAAGCATACAAACTAATTAGAATGAATTTTAGGGATATAAGACCGTAAAGCAAAAATATAAGGGGCGCAGAAGCAGACATCATTATAGAAAATGGAGAGAAAGTGTTTAGATGGTAAGAATATATAGAGAATTTATATGCAGGAGAGGAACTAACAGTACTAGAACAAGAATCAGACATTGAAAACGATGACTTGGGATAACCGACAAATGAGTTTGAATTAGAAATTAATAGTCCTGAAAAATTAATACATTCCTCATATTTTATAAATTATCTCGAAAGATTTTTACAGGACTAAAAAGAAATTGAAGCAAAAATAATGAATGCATTCCTGATATTTTACAAATTATCCCGAAGAATTTTTACAATACCAAAAAAATTGAAGCAAAAATAATTGATACATTCCTTACATGTTACAAATTATTCCAAAGGACTTTTACCGTGTCAAAAAAAATTTAAGCAAAAATAATGAATACGTTACGAATATTTTACAAACTATCAGAATCTTTGCAGTACAAAAAAAACAATTGAAGCAAAAATAGTTAATACACTTTTAATATTTCACAAATTATTCCGAAGAATTTTTACAGTATCAAAAAAATTGAAGCAAAAATAATTAATACAATCCTGATATTTTACAAATTATCTCGAAAAATTTTTACAGTACCAAAAAAATTTCAAGCAACAATAATTAATATATTCCTAAATATTTTACAAATTATGCCGAAGGATTTTTACAATACCAAAAAAACTGAGGCAAAAATAATTAATACAAACCTGATATTTTACAAATTATCTCGAAAGATTTTTACAGTACCAAAAAAGCAATTGAATTAAAAATAATTAATACATTCTTAATATTTTACAAAATATCCCGAAGGATTTTACACAAACAAAAAAATTGAAGCAAAAATAATTAATACATTCCTGATATTTTACCAGTTATTCCGAAAGATGTTTACAGTACCAAGAAATATTGAAGTAGAAACCATTAATACATTCCTGATATTTAATAAATTATCAGATTTTTCACAGTACCAAAAAAACAATTGTGAAGTAAAATTAATTAACACATTCCTGGTATTTTACAAATTATCCCGAAGGATTTTTACAGTGTCAAAAAAATATTGAAGCAAAAATAATTAATACACTCCTTATATATTACAAATTATTCCAAATGACTTTTACCGTGCCAAAAAAATTTAAGCAAAAATAATGAATACGTTACGAATATTTTACAAACTATCAGGATCTTTGCAGTACCAAAAAAAAACAATTGAAGCAAAAATAATTCATACACTTTTAATATTTCACAAATTATTCCGAAGAATTTTTACAGTATCAAAATAATTGAAGCAAAAATAATTAATACATTCCTGATATTTTACAAATTATCCCGAAGGATTTTGCAGTACCAAAGAAAAACAATTGAAGCAAAAATTATTAATACATCCTGATTTTTTACAAATTATCAGGATTTTCACAATAACAAAAAAACAATTGAAGCAAAAATAATTAATACATTCTTGATATTTAATATATTATCCCGAAAGAATTTTACAGTGCCAAAGAAAATTGAAGCAAAAATAATAAATACATTTTGGATATTTTACAAATTATCCCGAATGATTTTTACAGTACCAATAAAAAATTGAAGCGAAAATAATGAAAACATTCCTGATATTTTACAAATTATCTCAAAATATTTTCACACTACAAAAAAAATTGAAGCAGAAATAATTAATACATTTTTGATATTATACAAGTTATCTCGAAAGATTTCTACAATACCTAAAAAGCAATTGAAGCAAAAATAATTCATAGATTCCTGATATTTTACAAATTATCCCGAAGAATTTTTACAGTGCCAAAAAAAGTTGAAGCAAAAATAATGAATTCCTGATATTTTACAAATTATTTCGAAGGATTTTCGCACTACCAAAAAAAAAAATTAAACCAGAAATAATTAATATATTTCTAATATTTTACAAATTATCCCGAAGAATTTTTACAGTGCCAAAAAAATTGAAGCAAAAATAATGAAATACATTCCGGATATTTTAGAAATTATTCCGAAGGATTTTCACCAAAAAAAAACAATTGAAGCAAAAATAATTAATACATACGTGATATTTTACAAATTATCCCGAAGGTTGCTTTTTACAGTACCAAAAAGAAATTGAAGCAAAAATAATGAATACATTCCTGATATTATACAAATTATCTCAAAAGATTTTCACACTACAAAAAAAATTGAAGCAGATATAATTAATACAATCCTGATATTTTAAAAATTATTACAATTTTCACAGTACCAAGTAAACAATTGAAGGTAAAGTACTTAATACATTCCTGATGTATTACAAATTATCCCGATGGATTTTTACAGTGCCATAAGAAATTGAAGAAAAATAATTAATATTCAACTTAACAACAAACTCACTTTTCAAACTTAACTTTACAAGGGTGTTCACGGTTTTTCTCAGCTGTTGTCAATTGTTCTCGATTGTTCAGAGGGTTTTTCGGCTGTTTTCGATTGCTCTCAATTGTTCACGTGGTTTCTCGGGTTATCTCTTAAATAAAATAAATAAAATAAAATAAATAAATAAATAAATAAATAAGTCGTTTCAACGAAGTCTGTTAGGCTGAAATCTACTAGGACGAAGTCTACTAGGACGGAGTCTTTGGGAGAAGTTATCTTGATGCGATCAACTTCGCAAAGTTGTTTGGGTGAAGTTTGCTAGAGTGAAGTGATCTTAACGCGATCAAATCCTCGAAGTTGTTTGGGTGAAGTTTTCTAGGGCGAAGTGATCTTGGTGGGACCAACTCCATAAAGTTATTTGAAAGGAGTGACAACAATAGTTCAGACGATTGTAATATACGAACGGTGACATTAACGAGACGAGTGATAGTTCCGAGAGTGAAAATGAACTGAATATTGCTAGTACGAGTTATGTTAATAATAAATAAAAATTATGATCCGAAAATAACATTAAAATATATTCTTCTAAAAATCATCTTTTAAATTTGAGGTGCGTCTTATAATCCGTAAAATACAGTATATGAAGAGTTGAATAATTAGACTCGAGACGTCAGATTTTTCTACTGGTGCACCGTAAAACATGGACGAAATACACTGACAAAATGGCCGGCTTTCTAACGCGGTTAAATAGTTTCGATTGCAGGACTCATCGAATTGGTAATTTGTTGCACAGAGATCACCCTTCAATAGTATTAAGGGGAGGTGATGTCCCAAACCTGCTAAAAAATACCTGCTCGTTATTACCAATAGCCTCTTCTTCCATTTACTTTTTTAATTGTTGTATTTACTTTATGTTGAAAGAACATTGATAGCAACATTTAAAAAATCTTGAACCAAATATTGTTAATTCTCTATGGTGAATTTTTAAACAAATGCAACTAATTATGCAAAAATACAAGCAAAGAAAGAAAACTACTTTTAACAATAATAGTTTCCTCTAAGTATAAAGAAACTAAGTATCTATTTTTTTAATCAATATATTAAATTTGGCTTCAAAGAATTTTTGAGTGTTATCCAAAACAGATCCAAAACCAATCATTATCAATTCTCTAATAAAAATGCTTAACAAGCACGAAAAAGAAATTACTATTCTCCAGAATAGATTTCTTCAACTGTTGAACAAGTGATCATATGTTGTCACTTTTACTTTTTTAATCAATTTAATAAATTTAAAGAGAAGAAATTTTGAAAGCGATCTCAAACTAATCGAGAACCAGATTAGGTAATTAATTGTTCAACGGAATTTCTAAAAATATTCGTAACCGATATTTAAAAAAGGAAAGTACAAAATGAAAGCCGTCGGTGCAAATAGCCGCTTCCTTCAAGTAGGGATCTTTTTATGTGGAAAGAATTTGGGATCAATTTGTAGAAAACCTAGAACCAGCTATTATTAAGTCTCTAGATAGAATTTTTATACAAATGCTTAAATGATTTCTGCAGAAATAAGAGCAAGAAAAGAAAACTGTTATTGGAGATAATAGTGTGGCGACGATTGGTCTGCACAGGAATAACTACATTAGAACGTAAACGAAAAGTTTGTATACAAAAGGTGATTGACAGACCCTGCGGCATAAGATTCCTTGATTAACGGGTACAAGGCTTTGTATTTAAAAGATTACAGTTGGTACATTTGAGATGTATTTACATAATTTCTGGTACGTTTTAGAATAGTCTAGAGATTTTGACTATGTATATAAATTACCGTAATGAGCGTAAGTCAGTTCTGATTAAAGTTTAGATTACATGTTCTGGTTTAAAGCTTTGAAAAATCGGATATAAATGACTGTCGATATAAATGTGATATGAATAACTGTAGTGATTACATAAATTAATAATAAGTTCTACTTAATTATAGGGCTTCGTTAGTAGGTAATTTAGAAGATAGCATCGTAATGTTAAGAAGATAATACTTATACTGTTAAGTATTAGCGAAGATAAACTGTCGGGGACGCTTTTAGCAAGTTCCATTGTAACTACAATTTGTTGAAAAGGCTTGTATACGCAGTTAGAGAATAAAGAACTGTTGTTTGTGCAAATAAAGTTTTCGTTACAATAGCTTCCTCTAAGAATGGAGTAAATTAGCATCCATTGTCTCCTTTATTACCTTTACCGATATGTTAAATTTGATTGAAAAATTTTGAGCGTTACCTGAAAAAAATATTCAGAACCAGCTTTTGTTATTTTCTAGTCTACAGAATATGTGCACAAACTAGAGTAATGGAAGAGAAAATCACCATTATCCTTGGCAGCTTCCTTCAGCTATTGAATAATTTCCCTCACAAAATTTTTAAAGCAAGCGTTAGAGATGATATTCAGTGTGAAGAAATACAATCATTATTAAATACGACATTCCAACACTTTTAATCAACCAGGTATCAGTTCCTTCTCATTTTTGAAAAAACTTTCATGCTAAAAGCTTCTAAAACGTGACTACTCTTTTATTAACAAGCAAAAGAATAATATTTAATTAAAAATGTTTGATATCGTACCACTGTTCTACATGCATTATTTTGAAACTACAACAAATATGTTAACTCATTTTTTTTAAAGTTATGTGTTGTAAACATAGAATGTGACATTTTTTACTGATGACCTATTAGAAATAGTGTCCGCCCAACACGTGTGACAGGAAGACAGATGTGCCAAGGGCTGTGAAAAATTGCCTTCATTAATTATAGCAACTGAGAGCTCTCTCGTGTTATGGGTGCTAAGATAACCAGGAGTTGTGTTAAATCCAGATGTAATTAAAATTCATGGTAATTAATATTATTTTTTTTTGGCTGTTTATTTACTTTTCAAAGTAGAATATTTCGGTTAAAAACTCTATCCGACAGTACAGTGCTTTACTATAATTAGTTGTATGATTAATATTGAAAAACACTACTTGCGAGATTCAATTCATAAAGATAAGAAAAATTCTTATTAACCTGCTTTCAGAAGCTCTTCATGTCAGAGATGCAGAATATTGAAATTTTCTAAAAAAAAATACGTATTCTTAAATATCTGAAAAGTCTCTACCATTTTTTTGAAATTGCTATTGCTTGCTTACAACTATAATTGACATATTTGTTGGATTTTTTATATATATTGCGGCATCGACAGCAGAGGTTATTAGCCGTTATGGATAACAGCAATAGTGGGCGCCTGTATATAGTCTCTGTTATATTTATTATACCTTTCATGGTTGGCATACTTGATTAAATGTGTTTATATATATATATATATATATATATATATATATATATATATATTGCGGTGGAACTTCTCTTTTAAAAACCTTTTAACATCGTCAGTTTCAAAAAAAATTATTTTCAAAAATATAAACTTTCACAAAAATTTCTTACCCGGATTCTGCTTCATTAAATTAATTTCTTTAGCAGCTTCCCTGGCTAGCTCAGCTGTGCCTCTTTTAGGATACCTAAATTTACTATCATTCTCTTTACCATTTACACACCATTCAATAAAATCACAAAATAATACAACAATCATACAATATTTATTTACCGCTATTTACAAATAATAATTCATAGTTATGTACAATTCGGTGCTCTAGTTATACCTAAATAAAATGCTATCTTTGTAAAGTCCTTGTTTTTAAAATTGTAATTTCAAACACATTTAATGCAACAGGAGTAAATGGGCCAAAAATAATACCTTATCTTTATTTATTACTACACACTGGAGTATGGTGAGCTCATGATAACCCAGTTTATTAATGTATGCTTTCCACTTTGCATACTATTACCACAAACTTAGTAAACCCATGTACTCTAAACAATTAAATTTAAATTCATCAAAAAATTTAATAAGCCTTACGTACACCTTTTGTGTTATATTCAAAATACCATAATAATAGTCAGTTATACGTATATTTTTAATACGTTAAATAACGAAAAATAACCATCAAAGTTCACTCACACATCACAAATAATTTCAACAGTTTATAAAAAAAAAACAGCAAATTCAAACCTGATGCAAAAGAGCATTAAGGACTACGTAACAAAAAAATTATTTGGTCTACGTAGAAAAGCTACAACGAAAACTTTACTAGTATTAATAAGCACGTACGAACTTATCAATACACAGGGATATAGCCTATCTAAGAAAGCATGCATTGCTTTTGAAGCAACAATTCCCTTCTCATGGCGCGGAAAACAGGATCAGAGTGAAAGTAAAAGTAAGAAACGAGTTGATAATAGATTCAAATATTTGAGTAAGACATGTCAAAAGAACATCTCTAAAGTCGTTTTTATGCATGAATAGATAACGAAAACCGGCAAATTTGATTAATATTGTAAAAAAATTACTCTATTCGAACTTGCACCGATATATTCTTTTCAGAAAACAGGGAGTGTATATAACCGAGTATATTTGCTGTGTTATCTCAAACAATAAGTACAAATTGAACTACTTTAATAACATGTTTCAGAGTGTTGAACAAATACTGGTTTCAGTTGTATTAGAATGAGTTTTATAGAAACAAATCGATTTATCTAACTATAAAGCGCAATAAGGGCGTTTCTCATGGCAGGTAGTTACACAAGATATGGGAACGGAAACGTGGGAGTATTTAAAAGGAATCCTAAAACGAACGATAACATTCATAGTGAAAACTAAAAATCCCTAGCGAATATCAGATAGCAAATTGGACCTCCATATACCATAAACGCCTACCTTATCTGATATCACCAGGTCGAGAATTTCTTATTAATGAAGGAAGCCTAAGGTAAAGTTGGATGGAAAACGGCTTGTGGGAAAGAAAAACTCTTTAAAGATAAACGGCTAGTAGAGTGTTAGCTCTGGGTAGATCATGAGCTTGGGCCATGGGTTGTCAAATGACCAAAAATATAGATAAAGAGCGCCACCGTATTTTTCAATACAACAACGTACAAAGATACATGTACTTGTATTAGGGGAATGTGGAAACCTGAAGTCTACACCGCTTATGTAACCACAAAACCTAAATATCAATTTTGCAAAGCATTTACCAAAATATCAATTGCCAGATGTATTACAGATGTCTCTGCATAACCTGTGAACAAACAAATGCACAACATGGACACCGTTTGTGTCCTTAAAAATATTTGCCAAAAAATAATATGTTTGAATTTAAGTTCCAAAAATATATACACTAGGGTATTTGTTATCATAAGATAGAATAAATCTTTTGTTTATTAAGAACCAATAAATTTCCCTTGAATTTTTAATAATAAAAGAATTAAGCAAAAATAAATTCTATTCAATTAAATTGGTTTAGCTTGTTTCAACATTAACGTTTTCAACAAAAATCTACATGAAAAGAAACTAGTATTGTTCTATCTTCAAACGTATAAACACCTTTAACCTCAATATTTCAACATGTGTTTACTGTAAGGCATTTGCTCTCTTAATAATTTAAATCTCAAATTTAAATATAGCCTTCATTAGTACTACAGTCGACTTTACACGTGAGAAACAAGATTATTTTACGTGATACTAAAATGTATTATTCAAACAAAGAATAAGCTTTAACTTTATATCTTTCAAAAATTTATCATGTCTTAAAATTAAAATTGCATGACCTCAAAATAATCAAAGCTATTATTAATGTAACACAAAATAACATGTGGTAATTATATTGAATAACTAGATATTTTTGACATCACATGTCAATAACAATTTTTTTAGTGAAGCCAAAACTGTACGCTTGTTGAACAAATATAATCGGCAATAATGAAGCCATCTTTAAAATTTTGTAAAGTTTCGAGAATAAAACGGGATGTTTCTTACAAAATGAATTTCAAAATAACTAAATCAAAGTAGAATATCAACCTTTGATCATACGTAAGACATTTAAATAAATACAAATTAAATTAAAGGTTAAATATCACTCACGTGCTGAAGTACAGTTCAATCAAAAAACCTTGAACGTTTAAACCAGAACCAAACAACACTAGATGTCGACAAATCTACACATCTGCGATGCACGCAATATGAAAACATACCACTATGTTGAATTTATGCTGGAATTTTCAAAGACCTTCACAACAAAATATTATCCAACCAAATAAAATCTTCGTTACTTATGTCCAATAATTTTCATGTTTTCTAAATTTAAACTAGAGCTCTGTGGTATTGCACTACGAAAAACGAATTAATAAATTTTATCAAATTATTTATACCAATTATTTTAACAATGAAACACTCCAATATTCTTCGGTCTGCAGGAATCAACTGACTTTGCTGATGGTGGAATACAGAATAAATTAATCATCACCAAAAGCTGGCAGGAACCACATCGAAACGGAGGTATTCATTTATTAACCTTTCTTAGGAACTCTATTTCACGCCACGTGCCTGAATACCATATCGACTTTTCTATGCCCCAAAGAGCAGCTTACTTCTTCAAGCGCTAAACGAAAAGTGATTCGAAATTGCAGACAAACGACTAGGATTGTAGAAACTAAGACATCAAAAGTGAAGGAGCGCATAATTTATTATATACTTTATAAGTTATTTTTAGTGATCAGACAATCATAAATTATATTTTTATATTATCGAAACATGATATTAGATTTATAAGGAAAGTGTAACTAACTAAAAAAAATACGTTACAATAGGGCATAATTGAACGCAAAAAGTGTTATGTGGACAATCACGGAAGTGAAAGAACCATCATGTTTTAGTAGTTTATTTGGAATATAGTTCACGAAGAAAGGATGCAGTTTTGAGAAAAAATATGCGGTTTTCTATACGAAAACTAATTGGTATAAGGACATTGGCCCATACATCATTGGCTCTTCGAACCGGATGGTAATAACTTTTTACCTTTTCATAATAATAACTGTGGTGCTAATACTGCTTGGCAAAATTTTAAGCATTACTGACATTGGTTTAAGTTGTGGCATTACACAATTTAAAAAACATTTTATGGTTAAATGTTACATGTACTTTCCTTTTGGATGTTAATTGTACACGCATAGTTTTAATAGCAAGTAATTATTACCAATAAAGCCCCTGGTTTGATATTTTCAAATACAATAATGTTGTTAGGGGTCACTCTAACTTTGGTTTAACTTTACTAAAAAGGCGCGCAACAAACACCCGCAAATCTTATCGTTATACATAGTATAAGGATTTTGGGGTTGGTTTTTAAAGATCAATTTTAAAACGCTGGATACAACAACAAGGAAATTAATTTTGAGAACTTCAATTTTGCACTTGTTTATGGGATTTTACAAACGTTGCATCACAGGTACGTTTCTAGCGATTGGAAATAAAATATGCAAAGGGTTGTATGTTATTTAGTTGGTTGTGGAATACTCACGATAAAATTTGCAATTTTATTTGCAGCTTTTTGGTATATATGTTATTAATTAATTTACATAATGGCTACGATATTCCTGTTGAACGGTTTATGGTAGACATTCAAGGTATCTCCGAAAAAGTAGAGAATTTATTGAAAGACGTATCAGCGCAGAAAGCAACCAGTATAAACGTTATGTTGGCATAGGTATAAAGGCTGAGTTGGATTCAGCTTATCATAGTTGTTTGCTAGATGAAAAATATTAAAGATAATAGATCGAGGGGAACGTGTATGTTACCTGAGAATAGGAAACAATGGACGTACGCGTCTAACCAGTTCCAAGACTAAAGACCTAGTGATGAATAGATCCATCGAGGTTGTAATTAATAAAAATGTTATTGGAATTAAATACAAATCAACCTATTTGGAAAAAACACTTTGTAAAATCAGTGCACTGGCTTCTGATGCTAAACCCGTTCCACCTACTGGTATTAATTGGTCAACCAACTTAAAGCTATCAACAATTTCAATTAGTAAATTCTCAGGTCAGATTTCTGATTGGAATTTGTTTAATCGTCTTTACAAAAATTTTATTTATGCTAACGGTTGCTTAACAAACGTAATCGTTTGCTTTTGAATGGATTACAAGTAGGCTAAAAGTTTGATTCGTCATCTTTCTGTGGTTGGTGAAAGCTTAACGATGGCTCGTTCAATTTTGGTTAAAAGGTACGAATGTAAACGTTTATTAGATAATTTACTTATGGCAGCCTTGAAAAACATTTCTAAGGTTAGAGCTGGTGCTCACAAAGAGTTAAGAGATGTGATTAATTGTTTTGTGGAAATTGTAGCTGGTTTAAAACAAATACATGGTGACTAGTCGGATGTCATTCTCTTTTTAAAAAACTGGACTCGACTTACGGAAAGCGTTTGAACTGGAAAATGCTGAAAAAATTCCCACTTATGAACAAGTAAGGTTTTTTTGTGGAAAAACATTGTAAAGTGTTAGAAGTGAGAAATTTCATGGTGATGGATAGACAGTCAAAGTCAAGCCAGACAACGACTGTTGGGAAACAACCTTTTACTTATTCAAATTTTAATGCACCTTCGGGAACAATTACAACCAGTAGTCAATAGGCCAACACGGCCAACTACTACACCCAGCACCAGCCTATTACAACTGGACACCTAAACATGCAGACCTCGAGCTAACCACACAGCCCTCGTCGATCTACCCAATTATGTGCAAGACGCACAATCAGAAAGGCATACCTGTGGACAAATATCCCAAGAAGAGGTGTCCTTTCAATCACAACTATCCCACCCAGCAGCAGACGCCGCTACACAGCGGTGACGCCCGTCACCGCCAACAAGGCCACGCACGCCAACTGCAACTTACCAGTTTGCAGACGAATTCTTGCCCATCAGCCTTCGGGAAGAATTCCAACCAGTGATCGATAGGTCAGCACAACCAACTACCACAGCCAGCATCAGCCTATTATGACTGGACACCAAAACATGCAGACAACGAGCTAACCACACAGCCCGGGTCGTTCTGCCCAATTATGTGCAAGGCGCACAATCAGAAAGGCATATCTGTGGATGGATGTCCCAAAACAGGTACCCTTTCGACGACAATCATTTCACCCAGCAGCAGGCGATCATGGAGAAGCCCAACGCCGCCGCACAAAGCGAAAACGCAAACGCCGCCACAGACTCAAATATTTTGACAACGACCCCGCCACTTCCTCGTAACAACCTAGTTTTGCTACACTCTTCAGCGGGGGGGACTATATCACCGTGCTCGAGCTGAACACAGAACAGACTAAAAAATTGCACTTGACTACATCAAAGTACACGAGCTGAAATAGAACAAACTAAGAATCGCGAGAATTCCCAACTCATTTTTTGTGATGTCCAAAAATCAGCACGTTCATTGGTCAATCAAAATTTGGAGATTTTTTTACACTCGAAAATCGAAATACACAGTGCCATTGGTGAAAGACAACATTAACGTTTTTCAACACAGGAAGGATAGGAAATGGAAGTGTATAAATATAATTGCAAATTCTTCAAAAGACATTCGTTAGTGCTCACCATAGCCTAAAGAATCATCTTGCAGTGCTTCTCATTTCCTGCAAAACCTCCAGCGAGCAGTGCTCTCCATAGCCTGCTATACTTCAGCGCGCAGTGCTCTACATAGCCAGCGTATTCTCCCACGATGAGCTGTCCGCCCCCATACTTAGGACACGTCACTATCATCAATCAATAGTTAACAAACTACGTATGGGCCTTAAGCTCCTTTCCATACTTTATCGGCAAGTCGTTATTGTGATTGCGTCTGCCAACTCTACCACTGGGACGACATTCCCGTAGAGCTCCACGGCGACTCACTCGACAAGGCCAAAGCCACCACTACAACGACGGCTTCCAAAGGGTTCCGAAACTTACCGAAGACCTCCAAACCCGTCCACACCATAATTCTTCATACTCTCACGTTGCCTCATAAGAAAAACACGAAACCTTCCGAAGAGTTCCAAAGACTACCGAAGACGTCTGGGCCTCTTAATACTGTAAATATTTTCTAACCATCGCTGTTCAAGTTCTTACTGGGCCTCACAAATAAACTCTGAAACCTTCCGAAGAGTTGCGAAGAGTTCCGAAGACTTCTGAACCCTCTATACTTGTATATATTGTCAATTAGTAGTTTTTAATTTCATATCATCATTCTTTGTAACTTAACGTGGTCCCATCCATAAAACACAAAGTCTTCTTCGAAGACCACCGAAGACGTCTGAACCTCTTCAAACTGTAAATATTTTCTAACTACCATTATTCAAATTGCTACTCGGTCTCACAAACAAATTCCAAAGCCTTCCGAAGACTACCGAAGACTTTTACACCCCGTTAAACTGAATGTACATGCATTCAATAAGTGTTTAAATTTATTTTGGTTCCACAAGCAACCACGAAGCCTTCCGAAGAATTCCGAAGACGTCTGAACTGCTTCAAACTGTTAAAAATCATTTAATTTTAACTATTTCACTTTTATTTTTATGTATTTATGAAACTTGTAATTATTTTTGCCTATACTTATTGAACAAATAATCAAGCCCAACCTACATGCTTTCATACGTATACAGTGATAGTGATACTAATTTTACTGGCGTTTCTGCAGAATTAACCAACCTTATGGAAATATTGGCATGCTCTGAAAGAATTGAATTTGTTTTCAATCCCCTATCCTCGCCTTTTTTGGAGGTCTGGGAAAAGCAGGCATAACATCTGACAAATCGCACTTAACAAAGGCGATTGGTGATCAGTTTCTTTCGTATGAGAAACTGAATACCGTATTGGTACAAATCGAAACAAATCTCAATTGGAGGCCTTTGTGTCCTTTAACTAATAATGCAAATGATTTTTTTGTTTGACTCTCTGTCATTGTCTTGGTTTGGATCCTGCGTCAGTAGATCCACATGTGTCAAGGACCTGGAATTGTCAGTGTTACGTCGCCGACATTACATGTGATTTTTCAATGCTCCACCCGAAGGTACTATATTGGCTAGGAAGCGAGTTTTTTTTACCTGGAAAATTTTGAATTTTGCCGAATCCTTGCTGTTCTAAGCAAGATAGGGATCTTTAACGTGCGTGACAACACTCACACACGGGACCTCCATTTTACCTCTCATCCGAACGAGGGTGTATTTTTGCGAAAAATGCTCGCCTAACATTTTTCAAGCGGACCGTGTCGGGATTCGAACCCGGGACATAGGGCGTAGTAGTCACACACATACCACTACGCCATTGAGCCGCCTTAGGTCGCCGACAACTGGTACAAATGATACAACAGTCCTTTTGGCATCATTGGCGTACAGATTAAATATTTTTCAACAAATAATTACCAACTTCGTGTGAGATTGAAATTGGATTGATTTTAATTACAGAGAATAACATATCTTCTTTGTTATGGCGTTTAATTGGTGTTGAATCTTTAAATTCTGGATCTGATAAAATAGTTCACGTAGCAAACATTAAAACTATGTATGGTGTGTCAAAAAGATCTTTTGTTAAATGGCGCCTTCTTCCAATTGGAGAGGTATTGGAATAATTTTTAATTTGCATTAATTAGTATTTATTACGCTTTTGCAGTGGGATCTCGTGGTCAGCAGTTTTACTGTGATGGTTTATGGCAGGCTCCGAGTAATTGATCCTTATTATTTCTTGCTTTTCTTTTGCCCATGTCAAACCGTTAGTAGGGGTTGGCCAGTTTTTCACATTCATTGCTACCTTTCTGCTTGGATTGTTAACTATATCAAAATGTTGGAGCTGAACACAACAAACTAAAGGAACGCAAAAATTTCCAACTCATTTTTTGTGCTACCCAAAACTCTGCACGCTCATTGACCAAACGGCATTTAGACATTCCTTTGCATACAAAGACTGAGTCACACAATTTCATTGATTAAACACATCATTAACGTTTTTCAACTCAGCGAGCATAGGAAATGGAAGTGTTATAAATATAATTTCAAATTCCAAGAATGACATTCCTTAGTGCGCCCCATAGCCTAAAGAAACAACTGGCAGTGCTCATCATAGCCTGCTAATACTTCAGCGAGCAGTGTTTATTTTCCCCCACTGTCCACCGCCGTACATGGGGCACGTCACTATAATTTGTCAAAATCTATACTTAATAAACAACGTATGGGCAGTAAGCTCCGTTCCGTCCACCAGGTCAGCAGGAAGCAGGCACAGTACGCCCTCCGACATGCCTTTCGCTCAGCTTTACCACACCCGAAGTTCCTGTCGCACCTGCAATCATCACCAAACCATCTTTGGCATCCGCAAGGGGTGCGGAAAAAACCTATTGAAACCGCTCCCACGACGACGACGTCTCGAGAGGTCGTTTACTGTGGTGACACTGAGTGCGTCTGTCAACTCTACCTCCGGGACAGCACCCCTGTAGAGTTCAACGGCGACGCACTCGACGAGACCTAAGACACCACTACCACGACGCCGAAGATCACCGAAGACTTCCAAACTACTCCAAGCTGTACATACGTACATACCATAATTTTTTACATTCTCACGTTGTCCCACAAGTAAATTACGAAGCCTTCCGAAGAGTTCCGAATACCGCCGAAGACGTCTGGACCTCTTAAAACTGTATAAATTTTCCATCTATCATTATTCAAGTTCTTACTTGACCTTACAAGTAAATCTCGAAGCTTTTCGAAAAGTTCCGAAGACTACCGAAGACTTTTGACCTCCCCCCCTGCTTGTGTGTGTATATATATATATATATTTATTCAATAAGTATTTAAGTTCTTACTTGGTTCCACAAGCACCCACGAAGCCCTCCGAAGAGTTCCGAAGATTACCGAAGACTTCAGAGCTGCTTCAAACTGTACAAGTCGTTCATTTTTAACTATTTAACTTCCATATCTATATATTTATGAACTTTATATTTGTTTTTGCTTATACTTATTAAAAATAATAGAGCCAAGCCTACAGACTTTGTCTCAGAAGTCAGACCCGCCCACCCGAACGATAACAGGATTGTCGTCTGTAGGTTTTTTTTTCTTTTTGTGCGTGCCTGTTCTCCTATCCCAATTCTTAATTTTGGTACGACCTTCTTCGGGACTACTTCTCAAATTTCTGAATTTTTTCTTTTTCTCGTTTTTGAAATCGTCGTGTTAGAAGTTTATTATAAAATGTTTGCCATTTTAAAAAGAAAATTAATAGTTTCGAAGGACGTTAGAGTAACATTTGAAAATAAAAACAAGAATTTAGGTGCATCTTTTGTGAAGGACTAGTCCCTCAAATAACAACAGTTTCATATTGTAATAAAATAGTGCTACTAATTAAAATATATTTATAAAATTTAAATTTAAATGAGTACGAGCAACTGCTATTTATTTACATTGGGAAACACCGGTGGGCGATAAGCAAACGTGTATATTTATAACTACCTTATCAACTAAACCGTCGTCACTGTTGATAAGACCACTATGTTGGACAAGTGGGTGATAACGCTGTTAACTAACGTTTCTAAATAATGCAGGTTGCATGTCTTTGTTATCATTGCAGTCACTGAAGATAATTTATTTAATTTATAGAAATTGAATTTATAGTATTTGAGTGGCATATTAAATAACGTCTTCATTTGCGATGCAATATGCTCTGCAGAATTCAGGTGAACTCAATGTAATGAATCCTCATAGCCGTCAATTCTAACAAACTCTTTAAGCGTTTAACCAAGTATATATAGGTGTAGTTTTTATTAAGTACACTTTTGTAGCATACTCCCTAGGCGTACGTCACACTTGATATCTGGTATGTATTGTCTTTGAAGTCCCTTGAAATCCCGTTGAAATGTTTTTAAGTCCATTGAAATCACTTGTACTCCATTGAAAACTTTTTAAAGTCCCTCGAAATACAACTGAAATACTTCACAATTCCGTGAAATCTTTTGAAGTCTTTTAAAATCCAAATAAAATTTCTTGTAATCCCATTGAAATCATAGAGAAATCATCTGTAATTCGACCGAAATCACTTGAAATCCTATTTTCCACATGAAATCCTATCAAAATCCTCCGAAATTCTACTGAAATCACTTGGAAAGTTATTGAAAACCTGCTTAAAATCCGAACTATACATGTTTTTAAAAGAATAGCCTCGAGAATATCAGAAAATAATATAGGTAGAGCAAGTTTTGGTATTTTTTTAATTCGTTTATTATATGTATATGTATTAATTAGTTTGTTTGATTTTTATGTAACTTTTTGCTTACTAGTAGGGTAAAATCAAGGATCCCACCGCCACATTTCCACCAGCATCCACATTTCCACACACATCTGGACCAAAAAGTTTTCTTCGACTAACCATTTTCATCTTTCGAGATAAATGAGCATCCACATTTCCACACACGAGATAAACCTATTTTAAGATTTTTTACCGCTAACATTCTGGACCAAAAAGTTTTCTTCGACTAACCATTTTTCATCTTTCGAGATAAATGAGCATCCACATTTCCACACACGAGATAAACCAAATAGTTTTCTTTGTCTAGCCATTGCATCTTTCGAGATAAACCTATCTTGTTTGGTATCAATCAATATTAGAATTTTCTCAGCTACCCGAATCTCTAAGAATTTTCAGATATCATCACCCCAAGGAGCTACCCCAATTTTAAGATTTCTTACCTGTAGCGACTTTTGAGCATTCTTATAAACTTTTTTAGTCATGCGATACATTAAATTAGCTTAGAATTTTATGCAGAATCTAAATCTGCAAACAGATTTAAAATCGGACTACTCCTTACAAAGTTACACTTTAAGCTCTCAAACCTCTAAATTTTGCTCTTTGCTTTATAAGCAAAACTAACAAATACTTTTCTTTGTCTAGCCAATGCATCTTTCGAGATAAACCTACCTTGTTTGGTATCAATTAAGATTAGAATTTTCTCAGCTACCCGAATTTCTAAGAATTTTTCAGATATCATCACCCCCAAGGGAGCTACCCTAATTTTAAGATTTTTTACCTATAGCGACTTTTGAGCGTTCTTATAAATTTTCTTAGTCACGCGATACATCTTGTTAGCTTAGAATTTTACGCAGAATCTAAATCTGCAAACAGATTTAAAATCGGACTACTCCTTACAAAGTTACACTTTAAGCTCTCAAACCTCTAAATTTTACTCTTTGCTTTATAAGCAAAACTAACAAATACTTTTCTTCGTCTAGCCAATGCATCTTTCGAGATAAACCTACCTTGTTTGGCATCAATCAATATTAGAATTTTCTCAGCTACCCGAATCTCTAAGAATTTTTTAGATTGCGCCATCCCCCAGAGAGCTACCCCCATTTTAAGATTTCTTACCTGTAGCGACTTTTGAGTGTTCTTATAAATTTTCTTAGTCATACGATACATCTTGTTAGTCTAAAATTTTACACAGAATTTGAATCTGCAAACAGATTTGAAATCGGACCATCCCTTACAAAGTTATACTTTAAAGCTCTCAAACCTCTACATTTTGCTCGTCTATGACATATGCTTAAACCAAACAGCTCCAAAAATCTAAAACCGCAAGGATTTTAGAAACGAGTCCTTTATAAGCCATAAGTGCTTAGTATTTAAAATCATTTTTTCAAACAGTAATGTGCTTCTCTCAGAATGTCGCAAAACCCATGACTTAAAATTTTTCTGGTTTTAACATAATTACATGTACAATGCTAAATTGTTGGAAAATACATAGACAAGAACAAACTAATCGCTTTACAATTATGTGACGTATAGTGAAAGTAGTATAGAGGACAAACTAATTGCTTTACAATTATGTTACGTAAAGTGAAAGTAGCCTTTCTTTTTTATTAATTAGCGGGTATATGATTTGAGAAATACAATAGATATGCTCGATGCTAATAGGAAAGTACGTTAAATGCAAGTCAATTAACAACAATTTAATAGTGTTTACTGACCTACCTTAATTGTTTGTACAAGAAAACACAATAAAATATATTCAAATATAGTAACTACCTTATTTATTTATGCCCCATGTGTAGCTTGCTGTACTATTAGGACTAGGGTATGCAGACTTTAACACCTCCATCTCGCACGCTTTACACAGATGTTGGTTGTTTCGTACAAGACCCTTTAACAACTGTTGGAGTTGAACGTTTACTGCTTAATGACATACCGTGCTGTTTTTCCTTGTGTTGCTGTAAGCTATTCTTGTAAAAGCGATACTGCAAGACCCAGAGTTTAAGTACTTTGCTGCCGACGGATGTATAAGCTTAACCGTGGACGATGTTACACCACGACATTAAATGGCAGGCTTGAATATTTTTTTTGGAAACAATCGAAGATTACCGAAGACACTCGAAGAGTGCACAAACGCGGTCAGTAAACCATAATTAATAATCGCCTTTATAGGTTCCACATTTCGACCATTTCCCAATGACTTTAATTTCTTATTAGAGAGAATTCTTATTCTCCCACGCACTGCTACGTAGTTGCATGTCCATTCCTTTTGGAGGTATATGCTCGTTATAGGTTGTAGCACCCGCGGTTTTACTTAACTACACTTTGAGAGATCCCTTTAATCTTTTTTTAATCGTGTCCTTCTCGCGTACAATACAGTAGGACTTAGCCTTACTACCTACAAATTCTAACACCAAGTCACCGTTAAACTCGTCTTTAAATTTCCCCCACAACTTTTTGTTAACATGCGGTATATTGTGTTTATTATTTCCGCGTACACCACTTTAAACCTAAAAAATAAAAACAGGATAGTTTAATACGTCTATTAATAATTTATGGTAATGTTGGCGATACAAATATGTAAAAACAAACTTTATCAAGAAATATGTTTTAATAGAATACATACATGTATTGATAACATCTATAAACCGCTGTGGTAACCAGAGTCTGGCGAATCTGGGATAGCCAAATCTCTAAACATTTGCGCAAGCGATTGCCTTGCAGTTGCATCTTTTAAGTACTGAATGGGGAAACATTTAATAAGTTCCAACACTGTCAAGTAATTTAAATTGCTGCAATCATTAGACAGAGAAATACTGGCACTGCTCTCTCCCTCTAATAACGTTTGAACCCTTTCTTCCTCCGTCGTATTTCCACATACTTTTTTTATATCACCAACAAATTTTTCGTAAAATTCTGGAAAGTTTCAACACCTTAACTCAACCATTATAAAACAGATCAATTCTCGCAAATTTAATAGCTTGATGCACTCGTACGCAGGTAGCACAATAACATTCCCATCTTTCGTAATCTCCATATTATATAAATTCTCTTTTTCAAAATTGTTCTAAAACCATATACTTCTATTAAAGGCTGTGCTCAGCTGCAATTTGAAATCTTGATCCAATTGTATGTCAACAACATCGTTTCCAGTAGTCAGATCATTTAATCGTACTTGTTTTGAGTCTTGAGCAAATTGGTGAATTTGAAATTCCACTTGAAAAGTACACAATTTCTTCCAATCGAAGTAAGAGAATGTTATCGTAGAATCAGCACACATACCACTACAGCAAATCACTTGGATGGCAGGTTGAAGACCACCATATAAATCAAAACCAACTTCTAATATATGGTGGTGATAATTTGGAGGAAATTCGCCTAACCTATAGGTTGACTTACCAACTAGTTGGTTGATATTTAATTGTGGTACTCGCACATCACTTGTAACGTCAACACAAGAAAAATCCATCTTTATTTATAATTTTAATCAAACTCGATGATACTTTGACGACTAATGCACTGGAACATGGCTCTCGCCTTTTATGCCGATGGTCGAGCGTGCGCAGCTCCTTATTATATTAGTTGGCGTTATATGCAAGTCTTGACTGGAAAAGTGACGTGTAAAATTGTTTATAGTGGGTTTTACCTGTATGTATTTAACCACCAACGCCATTTTAGAATTATTAAACAAAATTACTCTTAGCAGTATTTTTAATATTCCATCGTGTAAGATTTCAATTATTATTATGTTTTTCCTCAGGTTCTCAAATCCCTCGGAATTTTTTTCAAAATCGAATGACTCCTTACTGATTTGCAGATTAACCTTTTGCAAGCACCGTATATAATTCATCTTTAATCTATTTCTAAACCGTATCGCTCTGTCTTTTGAGATAAACCCCTGGTGTAACCCATAAAATTAGTATAGAATTTTCCTGGGTAATTGAAATTAATTATCAGGTCTTTTAAAAATAGTTCCAACAAAGACCTGTATATATTGTATTAATATTCAAAACCTATCAGCAAAACACCTTTGCATTTTATTTAGATTTAGCTCGATAATAGAGTTAAACTTCAAAAATATTTATTAGTGGTTAGAATTGTTAAAATTTTCAATTAGTGAATCCACATACAAATGATTAAACCAAAAGGTATAATACATACATTAATTCTGCACGGTGACCTAGAAAGTGGTTGGATAATTTATTTTAAATGTAGTTCAACATAAGACGTAAATTCTAAATAAATTTGGTGAAATGTATGATCATTAGCCTTGCATTGTTTGTCGATGACGTCTGACTAATAATTTAATAAAAGCACTTTCCACAATTCTAGTTAATATACGGAATACACATTCTATAATTTGATTTAAATTGGGTTAATGTAAGGACAAATTATACTTATACTTTCTCTATGTACATAAATACGGGGAAATGATGCCAAAAGTTCATTTTAAGTTTATTTTGTAAAGCGTAAAGTCGTTTATAGTGTAATTAATAGTAATACTGAATTTTCAGTCTTTGGTTTAAAATTTCGTGTGAGGACTATCGACAAAGAAGAGTAAGTCTTAGTTTGAATTTTGCAAACGTAGAAGAAATTAATATTTACATGTATAATTCAAAACTGTTAATCAACAATTTTTCTAGAATGAACATCTTAAGTATTGCGTGCAGTGTGTGCGAAAATGTTTTACTGGATGTGATGCCATAAAAAACACAACGAAAGGCACATCGAGATGGTTTATTTCCAGGAGGAACTAAAATTACAGCCAATGAGTGGGAACAAATTAAGGATTTGGAAAACCAATCGACCGCAGCGCATAAAGAACGTATAAACACCGCAATTCAGTTAGAACGAACCAAGTTACTATTTGAAAACCATACACCATAACAAAATCTTCTTCCAAAATCATAATTGTAGGTCTGAACCCATTCGACGATTACAAAATAATTTTTAGATTTGTTGACACCATTTCGCAGAGCGTACTTGATGTATCCTCAACGTATTTAGGAAGTTTATATCAAATCTTCCACACATTATACGCACTATGGAAGTTGGCATGCAAAATCAGATATGCAAATTCGACAACTTGCGTTTTTATTTAAATAAGAATTGTTTAGTGAAGATGATGACATTTGATGGGAATTATATGATATTTACCAAAGGAACTTTAGAGCACTTTTAGGGTATCTCAGATCGTTCTCAACCATGCTAATACTTTAAAAGAACTAACGGAAAAGGGTACCCTAATATAGATCTGTTTCTGTTAGATGTCGCAATGGAAAGATATAATAGGAATGATGTTCCACAGAATCTCGCACATGATGTAATTAAAACAAATACAGTAATAGTGATATTGGGGCCATATTATACGAATTTATAAGAACCTACCCAAGATTGTTTGAAAACAGTATTTGTAAACAAGTTGAGTATATGGGAGAATACAACAGGTTTCCATTCCACGCATTTACGAGCGATGTTTAAATTTTAAGCCGAAGACTGAAAATTTTGTAACACTATTAATTACACTTTTGTTTTCTTATAAGTTTCTAAACTGTTGTATTTCAACTACAGATATTAATAGATGTCAATGAAATTATGTTATAGTTTTAAATAAAACGATTCTGATTAATAATTTTGTAAAACGTTTATAACACCCTTTTAATAAATAATACACATCTTTGTTATAATTCTTTTCATAATTACTTAGATATCCATTTCAGTTACGTGGACATTTGAAAAATTAAACAATACCAATGTATGCTTTATATTTTAAAACATAAACAAGCTAATATATACAAAAATAATTTCTAAAATCACATCATTCATTTCTTATGATAACAGTTGTGGTGGTTAAATTTTTATTTTAAAACTTACAATTTAGTATATATTCCATTTGAATATCTGCCAACAGTTTTATAAACCCCATCTCCTCGATTATTTCCATAAAATCATCCAGATCCTCGGGCAATGATAACACTGCAGTACAGTGCTGTATTGCTTCCTCGTATGACTGACACATAAGACATTTTCTCCATCTATCGAAAAGCGTTGCCCACATTCTGCTTTTTTACTCGTAGAGCATTGCGAAATCTTCGAATAACCTCTCCAAAGTTTTTATACATATTTATTATATTGTCTCTTTAAACCGTACAATCAACAAATAATAACTTCTACGCGAACAGTCCTTTTATATGAGCTACTCCTATTCGGATATGTACCGATTGCACCCGATTTGTGTGCACGCACGAAGCAACCGGTATGGAATGTATTCTATGAACAAAATCATTACATTTCTTAAGAAAATGCTAAGGACTTTAAAATAATTATAACTCTTGTTAGACCTCTAGTCTCTAGATAAACGTTATTATTTTAGGTTGTGTCACTGTTTTCTAAATCAATTTCCTACATACTTTTCCTAAACTATGCGTATCAATTGACGGTTATACTTTACTCCATAACCGACTTGTATATATTTTCGTCTTCGTCTCTAGCTAACACATCCGCATAGTAAAGATGGAACGGTTCTTCTGGAACGAGTTGCTTAATTTTCTTTATAGGTACGTCCATGTTTTCGACTTTAACCTTTGTTGTAGGTATGGGGATTTTTTCGGTGATCGATTGCAACTGGGAAGCGGTTATTTGCAGTGGATCGATCAATTGTTTGTGCACCTCTTTGAATTTTTGCTAAGATGTAGCATCTCCCTTTTTGTACGCTACAAACTTTTTTCGTACAGCATCCTGCATAAGATGAAGACTGCGTTTATTTGCAATAAAATTGTTAACGTCCGTCATCATGAAACTTTGGATGGGAACTAACTTTTTTTGAATAATATCAAATATTTATATACTAGTCGAAATTCTTCCTATATCGACCATTATCCAAATCAAAATCTTTAACAACAGTTATAAAATTATGTTTTGAGTCGCCCCAACACTGTAAACACATTTCTTTAAATTTCGGATATATCATGTCACCACTTATATGATCCGAAAAGATATGTCCGAGATTGGTTTCATCCTGTTTCCATAATGCGATTACATTGGCGTTATCTCTGAGTCTATGTTTTAAGGCACTAGCGTAAGTTTGACATAGATAGAACGAATCTATTGCTTTATGTCGACCGAACGAGAAAAACTGAGTGATTTTACTTTGCTCGTTTGCAGGTATATCATCGAAAACCATAATTGAATCTTCTTTGGTATCTCCGGGTTCGATCAAATCATCGCAATTTTCAAACTCATGGTAACCAATTTCTTCTTTTAATGGTGTAAAACGTTTCTTAACAATTCGTATTTCGGTTGATACAAACTCTTCGAAAATACATAGACATTTTGAAATCTAAGACCGTTCTCGTGCAAGATCAGAGATATTAAAGCGTTGGTCTTCCCACAACTCGATGGTCCCACGAATATAGCTCGTATGTTAGACGGGAACAAAGGACCATGTTTACCATCCTCTTTTGCATTAGCAATAGCAAAGTTATCATAATTCTGTATAGGTATTTTAACTTCTGGTATAACATCTCTGGATGCATCGTTGGAATTATGTAATTTCTTCACGTTCTGCAACCTTTTAACATATCTGCATAACGTTGTTCTAGGTATATTATATTTTTTACTAGCAGCGTAGAAACTCGAGCCATCCAGGATATCCTCTGCTGCTTTTGTAATAGATTGTTTGGAGCACCACTGATTGCTTGAATGCGACATCTTTCGAAAAAATGTCTTACTATAACTAAGCTCTACCCAAAACTACTTCCTTATATACCAAATTTAATCTCCCTGCTCACATAACCACATGACCATATGACCATATGACCACATGACCATATGACCACATGACCACATGACCATATGACCATATGACCATATGACCACATGACCATATGACCATATGACCACATGACCACATGACCATATGACCACATGACCACATGACCACATGACCACATGACCATATGACCTAATTGCTTTTAATGAGTTTTCCATTAAAACCAAGTGTGGACCTAGGTTAGATAAAGGAAAATTAATAGGTTAGCCAGCGCGCGCGCTGGCTAACCTATTGTTTAACTCTATTATCGAGCTAAATCTAAATAAAAATGCAAAGGTGTTTTGCTGATAGGTTTTGAATATTAATACAATATATACAGGTCTTTGTTGGAACTATTTTAAAAGACCTGATAATTAATTTCAATTACCCAGGAAAATTCTATACTAATTTTATGGGTTACACCAGGGGTTTATCTCAAAAGACAGAGCGATACGGTTTAGAAATAGATTAAAGATGAATTATATACGGTGCTTGCAAAAGGTTAATCTGCAAATCAGTAAGGGTCATTCGATTTGGAAAAAATTCCGAGGGATTTGAAAACCTGAGGAAAAACACAATAATAATTGAAATCTTACACGATGGTATATTAAAAATACTGCTAAGAGTAATTTTGTTTAATAATTCTAAAAATGGCGTTGGTGGTTAAATACATACAGGTAAAACCCACTATAAACAATTATACACGTCACTTTTCCAGTCAAGACTTGCATATAACGCCAACTAATATAATAAGGAGCTGCGCACGCTCGACCATCGGCATAAAAGGCGAGAGCCATGTTCCAGTGCATTAGTCGTCAAAGTATCATCGAGTTTGATTAAAATTATAAATAAAAGATGGATTTTTCTTGTGTTGACGTTACAAGTGATGTGCGAGTACCACAATTAAATATCAACCAACTAGTTGGTAAGTCAACCTATAGGTTAGGCGAATTTCCTCCAAATTATCACCACCATATATTAGAAGTTGGTTTTGATTTATATGGTGGTCTTCAACCTGCCATCCAAGTGATTTGCTGTAGTGGTATGTGTGCTGATTCTACGATAACATTCTCTTACTTCGATTGGAAGAAATTGTGTACTTTTCAAGTGGAATTTCAAATTCACCAATTTGCTCAAGACTCAAAACAAGTACGATTAAATGATCTGACTACTGGAAACGATGTTGTTGACATACAATTGGATCAAGATTTCAAATTGCAGCTGAGCACAGCCTTTAATAGAAGTATATGGTTTTAGAACAATTTTGAAAAAGAGAATTTATATAATATGGAGATTACGAAAGATGGGAATGTTATTGTGCTACCTGCGTACGAGTGCATCAAGCTATTAAATTTGCGAGAATTGATCTGTTTTATAATGGTTGAGTTAAGGTGTTGAAACTTTCCAGAATTTTACGAAAAATTTGTTGGTGATATAAAAAAAGTATGTGGAAATACGACGGAGGAAGAAAGGGTTCAAACGTTATTAGAGGAGAGAGCAGTGCCAGTATTTCTCTGTCTAATGATTGCAGCAATTTAAATTACTTGACAGTGTTGGAACTTATTAAATGTTTCCCCATTCAGTACTTAAAGATGCAACTGCAAGGCAATCGCTTGCGCAAATGTTTAGAGATTTGGCTATCCCAGATTCGCCAGACTCTGGTTACCACAGCGGTTTATAGATGTTATCAATACATGTATGTATTCTATTAAAACATATTTCTTGATAAAGTTTGTTTTACATATTTGTATCGCCAACATTACCATAAATTATTAATAGACGTATTAAACTATCCTGTTTTTTTTTTTAGGTTTAAAGTGGTGTACGCGGAAATAATAAACACAATATACCGCATGTTAACAAAAAGTTGTGGGGAAATTTAAAGACGAGTTTAACGGTGACTTGGTGTTAGAATTTGTAGGTAGTAAGGCTAAGTCCTACTGTATTGTACGCGAGAAGGACACGATTAAAAAAGATTAAAGGGATCTCTCAAAGTGTAGTTAAGTAAAACCGCGGGTGCTACAACCTATAACGAGCATATACCTCAAAAGGAATGGACATGCAACTACGTAGCAGTGCGTGGGAGAATAAGAATTCTCTCTAATAAGAAATTAAAGTCATTGGGAAATGGTCGAAATGTGGAACCTATAAAGGCGATTATTAATTATGGTTTACTGACCGCGTTTGTGCACTCTTCGAGTGTCTTCGGTAATCTTCGATTGTTTCCAAAAAAAATATTCAAGCCTGCCATTTAATGTCGTGGTGTAACATCGTCCACGGTTGCTTATACATCCGTCGGCAGCAAAGTACTTAAACTCTGGGTCTTGCAGTATCGCTTTTACAAGAATAGCTTACAGCAACACAAGGAAAAACAGCACGGTATGTCATTAAGCAGTAAACGTTCAACTCAACAGTTGTTAAAGGGTCTTGTACGAAACAACCAACATCTGTGTAAAGCGTGCGAGATGGAGGTGTTAAAGTCTGCATACCCTAGTCCTAATAGTACAGCAAGCTACACATGGGGCATAAATAAATAAGGTAGTTACTATATTTGAATATATTTTATTGTGTTTTCTTGTACAAACAATTAAGGTAGGTCAGTAAACACTATTAAATTGTTGTTAATTGACTTGCATTTAACGTACTTTCCTATTAGCATCGAGCATATCTATTGTATTTCTCAAATCATATACCCGCTAATTAATAAAAAAGAAAGGCTACTTTCACTTTACGTAACATAATTGTAAAGCAATTAGTTTGTCCTCTATACTACTTTCACTATACGTCACATAATTGTAAAGCGATTAGTTTGTTCTTGTCTATGTATTTTCCAACAATTTAGCATTGTACATGTAATTATGTTAAAACCAGAAAAAATTTTAAGTCATGGGTTTTTGCGACATTCTGAGAGAAGCACATTACTGTTTGAAAAAATGATTTTAAATACTAAGCACTTATGGCTTATAAAGGACTCGTTTCTAAAATCCTTGCGGTTTTAGATTTTTGGAGCTGTTTGGTTTAAGCATATGTCATAGACGAGCAAAATGTAGAGGTTTGGGAGCTTTAAAGTATAACTTTGTAAGGGATGGTCCGATTTCAAATCTGTTTGCAGATTCAAATTCTGTGTAAAATTTTAGACTAACAAGATGTATCGCATGACTAAGAAAATTTATAAGAACACTCAAAAGTCGCTACAGGTAAGAAATCTTAAAATGGGGGTAGCTCTCTGGGGGATGGCGCAATCTAAAAAATTCTTAGAGATTCGGGTAGCTGAGAAAATTCTAATATTGATTGATGCCAAACAAGGTAGGTTTATCTCGAAAGATGCATTGGCTAGACGAAGAAAAGTATTTGTTAGTTTTGCTTATAAAGCAAAGAGTAAAATTTAGAGGTTTGAGAGCTTAAAGTGTAACTTTGTAAGGAGTAGTCCGATTTTAAATCTGTTTGCAGATTTAGATTCTGCGTAAAATTCTAAGCTAACAAGATGTATCGCGTGACTAAGAAAATTTATAAGAACGCTCAAAAGTCGCTATAGGTAAAAAATCTTAAAATTAGGGTAGCTCCCTTGGGGGTGATGATATCTGAAAAATTCTTAGAAATTCGGGTAGCTGAGAAAATTCTAATCTTAATTGATACCAAACAAGGTAGGTTTATCTCGAAAGATGCATTGGCTAGACAAAGAAAAGTATTTGTTAGTTTTGCTTATAAAGCAAAGAGCAAAATTTAGAGGTTTGAGAGCTTAAAGTGTAACTTTGTAAGGAGTAGTCCGATTTTAAATCTGTTTGCAGATTTAGATTCTGCATAAAATTCTAAGCTAATTTAATGTATCGCATGACTAAAAAAGTTTATAAGAATGCTCAAAAGTCGCTACAGGTAAGAAATCTTAAAATTGGGGTAGCTCCCTTGGGGGTGATGATATCTGAAAAATTCTTAGAGATTCGGGTAGCTGAGAAAATTCTAATATTGATTGATACCAAACAAGATAGGTTTATCTCGAAAGATGCAATGGCTAGACAAAGAAAACTATTTGGTTTATCTCGTGTGTGGAAATGTGGATGCTCATTTATCTCGAAAGATGAAAAATGGTTAGTCGAAGAAAACTTTTTGGTCCAGAATGTTAGCGGTAAAAAAAATCTTAAAAATAGGTTTATCTCGTGTGTGGAAATGTGGATGCTCATTTATCTCGAAAGATGAAAAATGGTTAGTCGAAGAAAACTTTTTGGTCCAGATGTGTGTGGAAATGTGGATGCTGGTGGAAATGTGGCGGTGGGATCCTTGATTTTACCCTACTCTTACTATAGGTAGAAACCAAACATAATGGCAAAAATTACCAGTTTTTTAAAATTATAATAAAACAACCACAATAAAAATTATTCAGTGTAAAAGGTTTTATAAACACCAAGACCAAATTTAGCAGTTCAAGTCTAGTCCAAGTTTAATGGTTGACAATGTGCTACGTACCTAGACGTAGCCGGAGGAAAAGTAAATACCAGGCTAACTACCAGACGCTGAGAGTAGGAGGAAAAAAAATAAAGTAAATCACCCACGATTATCTATTAACACATAAAAATAAATAAAGGATTCTGTACAAACAAGCAAATAGAAAATAAATTAAGCGTTACTATTTCAAAGCAAACAATTAAGTGATATGAACAATTTAGTACATTAGATACGGGTGTAAGAAAAAGCAAGAAAACGAAAGAAAACCTAGCAAAACAGGGAAGTAAAACAAAAAGAAAACTTAAAGTCCAGAAATCAAAACCTAAGGGGAGTAAAGTTCGCATAAAAATCTGGGGCACGAGGACTAACAAGAGAACGAAACGAGATCAAGGACATTAAAATTTCGTTGACCAACATCTTCAGGTTCTGCATCAGTATAGACAAATTTCTGCTTCTTATGGGTTGTTTTCCGCAAGACAGGAACAGCAGGAGATGTAGCAGTTGTAGCACGCGATATAGGAGGTGGCGAGGGTGGTTTAGGAAACTTGAAACGAGTTAAGGAAGAAAGTTGTTTGTTGGTAGGGTTGGAGGTAAGAAAGTCAACGGTAGAAAAGGAAACATCATGGATTGTCAGAATATCCACGGTAGAAAGAAAAAAAGTATTGGCTGTACGAGAATCAACCTTACGAAGAGAAACACAAACGGAGCATACTTCAGTTACGTTGACTAGATAAAATTTCAACGACGTTAGATAAAGGACTAGAAGTATCATAGTTAGGAAAGAAAACAGCATTGGGTGTAGGAATATCAACCTTAGGAAAAGGAGCAGAATTCACTAACACTTCAGTAACATTACATAAAGGAACAGAATCAGGTAGAACTTCATTAACCTTACAAAAACAAACAGCATCAGAAAGAACTTCAACAACAGTAGATAAAGGAACATCAGCTAGAAGTTCATTACCCATAGCTAAAAGAACAGAAGCAAGTAGAAGTTTGTCGACATGAGATAAAGAAACACGATCAGAAAGAATTTTGTCAACATCAGTAAAATTAGTAAGAGCAGGTAACGTTTCATTAACGTCCGATAAAGGAGTAGAATCAGGTAAGACTGCATCACTGTTAGACAACGGAGTAGGAACAAACAAAACTTTAGCCACAATAGGAACTAATTCCTTAACAATAGTAGATAACGAAACAGGATCAGGTACAACTTTGATGACGACAGCAACAGGCATCACCGCTGCGGGTTCACTAACTTCAACATGGCCTTCGCAGACTGAATTCGGAGTTTTCGTCACTTCAGCTACAGCTGTTATTGTAGACATGACAGAAATTTCTTGAGTAGAACAATTTAAGAAAGCAGGAACGTGTAAAATTTTGACAGCAACAGCAACAGACATTAAAAATACAGGTTCATGAACTTCAACAGGACTAAATTAGACATTATCGTCACTTCAGCGACATGTGTACTTGCAGACACGACAGGAATTTCTTGGGTAGAGTCGTTTAAGAAAGTGGGAACAAACTCTTGAGAAGCTGCCCGCAAGTCACTAATTCGAAGTATGGGTTGCAATGGTGGTTGAGGCACAGTTTGGCGAGAGATTGAATAAGTAGGGCGAGCAGAAGGAAGTGTAGAAGAGATTTTATTCGAAGCTACTTTTGCCGAAGAAGGGTATGTTTTGATAGTAGGAGCAGGATGAGCTAGATGAGGTACAGAAGAGAACGTAGAATGAGAAGCAGAAGAAATTAGGTAGCTAGAGGGGAGGACAGAATTTGAAGTACAATTCGAAGACCTATTAATAGTAGAATGACAATGTGGACAGTTGCGGCGGGAAACTCTCTTATATCCGCAACTACAACAATGGAGTACTTGAGGACGAGTACACCGTGTCGAAAAATGACCAGGTTTATCGCAATTAAAGCAAACGACCTGACGAATAGAAGCAGAATTAGGAAGAAGAACAGTAGAAAGTACGGAAGAAGTATTGAATCTACCGTAGGGATCGGAGAAATCTAACAACTCGGTCATGTGAAGCAAAAGTATTTTCCTCAATAGTAGCAAACTTATAAGCAGAATCCGGGGGTTCAAAATGTTGAATCAGTAAATTAGACAACGACTTCCAGTCAGAAAACCTATGCCGGTAACCACGATACCAAAGACACGCTTTAGCCTCGAACAAGTCCACTGCAGACTCAAATAACTACAATTCTGACACATGGTGAGTTCGTTGAAGTTCTTCGACGCGTCTCAAAAAATCATGTACTGTAAGAGTGTTCGGGACATCAGAAAATTTTAAGTTCCACTCCCACACAGGAAAACCTTGGTAGGAAGCCGAAAAAAAAGTTATTTTGAATACGAACAAAAAAGAAATTAGTGGAAAGTATCTAAATAAAGGCTCACCGTAACTCGATAGAAGCCAAAAAAGGTATTGCGAACAATCTAAAACATATCCGACGGATAAACTTCAAGAACACCAATAGAAGCGAAACAATAAAACAGAAATTAAAATAGGGCTGTAGAATAAAAGAAAAATCGGAGAAAAAAACCAACTCTAGACTTGACGGAGAGAACAAAATGTACCGAGAGGGAAGGAAAAAAAAGAAAAATCTTGAGCGCCAGCGTTTTCAATGGATTAGGATTATTGGCGAAAACACAAGTCCAATAATCTAAAATTAACCAACCGATAATACTGAGCGATTAGGAAAGAAAACAAAACTAAAATTTAAGAAGATCGAACCGCATATGGGGGATACCGAGCCGAAAGAAAAAAGAAAATAACAGTTCGAACGTAAAGTAAGAAAAAACAAGTAGCATCAGGCCGAGAAATACGGGTAATGTCGGAAATTAGGCAGCATTGACAAACAAAAATTGGGGCCAGAAATTAAGCGAAACCAAATCGGAGCCAAAGTTACACGAAACAAAATCGAAGCCCAAATTAACGAAAACCAAAATCAAAACAAACATTACCCAAGACAAAGTGGGAGCCAAAAAAAAAATTAACTAAAACAAACTCGAAGCCCCACTGCAGAGCGTCAGAAATTATGCTGCGTACCTAGACGTAGCCAGAAGAAAAGTAAATACCAGGCTAACTATCAAACGCGGAGAGTGGGGGATTCGCCTACATACCAAAAAAAAAACAAAAAAAAAATAAAGTACATCGCTTACGATTATCTATTAACACATAAAAATAAATAAAGGATTCTGTACAAACAAGCAAAAAGAAAATAAATTAAGCGTTACTATTTCAAAGCAAACAATTAGATGATATGAACAATTTAGTACATTAGATACGAAGTGCGCATCTCGTATTTACACAAAATAAAATTAATCAGTAGTAAATCAATATGTGAGAGCTTTTGTCAAGCATTTTTAAAATTTAACCTGATACTTTTTGTAAAATAACTAATTAGTAGGAAAGAATTAACGTGTGGGAGCTTTTGTTAGACATCTTTTAAATCGTACATATTATCGTTTGTCCGCCATTTTTAACAAAGGTACCTCACACCTGTAGAGCGATAATATCGCCTAGCAGCAACGAACAATAGTCCTACACAGTCATGTAACTACACCAAACGTTGATACGGAATATGCCATTATCACAAACAAAAGAAAATGAGTTGCATACCTGTAGGTGTCCGGCTACTTAGCTCGCAAGCCGTCGGGTTGAGTCAGCACAGAAACGCCATGGTCGTCAGGATACATTTACCCTGCTACCAGCGGTCTACGGACAAAAGCAGTTGGTATACAGACACAAGCAGTTGGTCTACATAAAGAAAGAACCCATTTGGCCTCCAGCTAAAAAAAGCTAAAAAGAGCATCTGATTAGAATGGATACGCGCGGGGAGACTTACCAATACACGCAAGACACCTCCTAGTTATCGAACAGAAAAAACAAACGTGCATTGCTTTTGAAACACGGTGAAGAATACTGTAGAAAATATTTCGACGTACAAGCTGTAGAATCAAATTCAACAATCGTTCAAATAACACGAATTCGAACTGCAAACCCTTGCTTAATGAAGCGCGATTGAAACTGGAAAACCCGGGTTTTATCGGATAGTGCGCGACCTTATTTTAAGAAGTCTTTACATCGAAACAATAGAGAAAACCATTACACGCGGTCGTAATGTATACCAAGATAACAGGTACCTAAAACAGGATAAAAACTATTTAATTGTAGCATAGACTTGTCGTTTTGAAATAAATAAGTTCAAAATGAAAATTTGTAGCAAGCGCACTTATTGTAAACAGGATGTTGTCGAAAAATTTAAGAGATTACGGGATACCTAAAACAAGGCATAGACTATTTAATTCATCGAATAAGTTTTCGTTTTAAAAGCAAAAGGGATTTGAGTTGAGGAATTTATTCGAAAGCGTGTTTATTATTAATTATGTTAAGCGGGCTTATACTGAACAGGTACACTATATAGGGGGTTCTTGAAGAATTTAAGGATTGAAACGGAGTTTATTGGAACGAGTAATGAATTAACAAGGGAGAAAAATAGGGTAATTAATTTATGCGGAAAATAAACATAACAAATGTGTGATTGCAAATTAATTTTGTTTCCCCTGTTTGCATTTTAACAGAGGGCCATTGCTTTGAAAGTTCCCATTTAAATCAATTATGATGTTTATTATTAATCTACTCTACACTCCAATGACGTAATTACTTGAGATTATTTTGGATTAATAATCTATAGGAACACTGTGGCACGATTTAAATAAAATTAAATAAAAACCCTTAACCACAAAAAATATATTTTTTGTGGTAAAGGGTTTTTATTTAATTTTATTTATTTTGGATTGTGTTCATTAAGAGTAATTCTGGCATTATTTCAATTAATTTGTTAGAGATATTTAATTAAACCTGTGAATATTCTGCTAAACTTTGATGCTATAATCAGCTTTACACAAGATGTGCCAGTGTGTTAATTTTGTGGTTTGGTGCGGAATTCAATAGCACTACCAATAGTCAACCTAGAGATTTTGATCAAATTATTTATGTGATGTTAAATAAGTAATATAGTGAAATGGCACATCAATCTTCATCATCATCTTGTTAATATTCAATATTTTCAAGAACTTGAAAAATATTATAGGTGTCTGTTTACCTGACTTTTTCAAAAACTTAATAATAAATGGGTTTAATAACAATTATCGTTAAAAATATAGTGAAAAGGACATAGAAACTATGGATCCGTTCATATCAGAGGAATTGTCAGAGTTATTGGAAAAAGAAGACGATAGAAAATGCTTGGACCTATATACAAAACTAATCCAAAAACGCTCATATTAGCATTGAGAGAACATCTTAAAACCAACGAACAATCCTCACAATTGAGATCAGAAGTAACTTTGAATGTAAAAGCTATTCAAGCTCAGAATAAAACTATTACTAATACTGTACAAACATCAGTAAACTTAACCAATGATAACAGACATTTATGTACATTAATTAAACACAAAGCAACAGAGTGTATTCAAAACTTTAGTGACAGTGATAAAAATTTAATACAAGACAAATTTTCCAACGTTGGGCTTTAATTTCAAATGAACACGTTTATTGCCCAATGAAATGTGTTCTTTGCGATGTAGTAATAAAGGTAAGAATGTTTTTTTTTGGTTTTCATAGTAAAAGTATGACCGATATCCCATAGGTGCAAGAATGTGCAATCAGATATAAGGAAATTACAGAAGACATTTTAAAACTCATTTTATTGAAAATTCAATTTTAAAACGTCCAGTTGTAAAACAACAATCAATTGCATCCTACCCAGAGAAAGATACCAATAGGAATGCTATAATCTAATAAAACCAAATTCAGACTCTACGACTGAAACAATAGAGGCAAACCATTGTAACGCTTTACAATCGGCCTTAGTTAAGGACTGTGTATTCTGACACTGAAATATATGGTCAGTCAAAAAGAAGAATATTAACATGTATTTTTTCTTCTGACGAATCTTCAGGGTCCAGCACAGATTCACAATTTTTTCGAAAAGCGGGGTTTTGAGACCGTAGGCTTCGCCATTTCAAATTCCAAAAATATTGAAAATAGGCCTCAAACAGCACTATTCGAAAAATCAAAATGGAATCAATATAAGTTTTCGAGTGCAGCACGATGCACGAAGTAAAAGAGCGCGAAGCGAGTAATATATCCTACAGTAAAGAATTATTTTCTGTTTAGGGATAATATTACTAGAGTAATTCAATAAAATGGTAAGTTAAAACAAATAATATTCCAAAATAACTTTTTATAAGCAACAAAATGATGCCAAATGATGAACAAATAAGTAACTTTCTGCATGGATTACATAAAACTGCCTTAAAAAGTAAAAGAAAACCAGGAATAATCAATACGGTGCAGAGCTCATAGATTTTTGTATCTACATTTTTATCATAGGAGGAAGATCATTTATGAAATATTATCTGCCAATTTATCTAAGACTTTATAAGTAGTGGATGGTGGGGATCCGAGCGCAGCGCCGCCCTCACTAATGGGTTTTTAATGGGTTTTCTCATTACAAACCCATTAACACTAATCGCTTTTTAATGGGAAAACTCATTAACGATGTAATCATTTTTCCTTACGTCAGATCCACCTTATGGAATCTACTGATCAGGATGTTTTTGTTAAAGTATGATAAATAAGTTTGATCTAGAATTTTCGGGGAATTCGAATCTGCTAGAATATAAAGTTTTCTACGGAATAATTTTAAGAAACCTAATAAAACGCATAGACTAAGTTTAGAAATTTCCTCACTTATTTCCTCCTGCCTTCCTAGCTCATCTCTCTCCTCCTTGCTCCCTCCTTGCTCCCCTCCTTGCTTGGACACTCCATCATCAACCATTTTGATTACGTCACACCCGCCTTTTATAAATTTTTTAGCCATGCGATACATCAAATTAGTCTAGAATTTTACGCAGAATCCGAATCTGCAAACAGATTTAAAATTCGGTCAACCCCTTACCGTTTTACACACATACCCTCTAGCAAACATATAAAAGATTATTCCTTGTTTCTTTCGAGATAAATCTATCTTGTGTGGTATCAGTTAATATTAGATTTTTCTCAGCTATTCGAATTTCTAAGAATTGTTCAGATTGTATCATCCCACAGAGAGCTACTCTCATTTTAAGATTTTTTTACCAGCAACGATTTCTAATCATCTCTCCTTTTTAACATCTAAAGTCCTTTAACCAAACACTTAGAGGTATTAACACAAAGAAATTAAGCACACAAAAGTTGAATAATTTATTTTATCCGATCTACAATTAAATAAACTGATACAATACAATTTTTACATAGCAGAGTATAACATTATTTTATTTTCTTCGTGTAGCCGAATCTAAGCAGCTGAAAGTAACCTGTAACAAAAAAAAGACATTAATGTTTTTGTTTAAAAAGAGAGGAAACGTCCAGCGACACCGCGTGGAGGTAAACACATGTCGCCAGGAGCGAAGGGATGATTAAGGATGGGTTTGGTGGGTATGTCTTATAACTAACTTACATGCTACTATAAACAAAAACTTTAAAAAAACGTAACCTATATCTTTATGCCCCCATGCGTAGGTTGCTGTACTATTGGGGATGACGTACCTTCTGTCATCTTCACCCGACAAACTAATTTAATTAATTAATTGGGTATAAAGTTGGTGTTTATGACTTCGAATACTCACCATGCTATGCATAAGGACGCCAGAATTATTATGTACAATGTCCTCAAAACTATTTACATTAATATTCTTAACTACACTTCGTGAGCCATTTAATCTTTTTAATCGTGTCTTTCTCGCTTTTAATACAGTAGGACTTAGCCCTACTACCAACAAATTCTAATACTCGTTCCCCATTAAATTCATCTTTGAATTTCCCCACAACTTTTTTGTTGACAAGCGGTATATTGTATTTATTATCTGCGGGGTAGTCATTCTTTTAAGATAAATATACCTTGTTTAGTATCAACTAATATTAGATTTTTCTAGGGAGTCTAAATCTGTAAATAGATTTTAAATAAGACCACCACTTACAAAGTTACGCCTTTTAAAGACCCAAACTTCTAATTTTTGCCCATCTATATTTAACTCCATCTTTGAAACCTTTTTTTCGCTAACTAAGACATATGCTTTAACCAACCATTTCTCGAGAAATCTAAAACGGCTATATCCAACAAGCACCACGTGGAGAGAACACGTATACTCTGTCTACCGGGATAGAAGCAGGAAAGATTTGGAAGAGGGGAAGGTGGGAGAAGAACTTAAAAATTATAGAATCTTAAAACTAATATATACGATAGATTTGCAAAATCTATACAAATATAAACAACTATCTTAGACCAATATCTTTATGTCTGTAACATGTTTAATTTCAGTAATAATTAACCGCAGTCAATTACGAGGATAATGCGCTAAGCGTGCATTATTCCTTATTAATCTTATATTAAAATATCTGTGTCACATAAAGTTATTTCCATGCGCATCTCTAGTTGTTTCTTTTGTATTCCACACCTCTAACGTCGCGACGATTCGGTTCTTGTTTCGTTAAGTAAGATACCTTCTACTAACGGTTGGTGAAGTATATATTTTACGAACTAATTTAATTTGGTTTAATTTATTTAGCGCGTCATGTAGGAGTCATCATTTAAAATTCGTTACTTAGGATTTGTCGATTTGAAATTTGTCTACTAAGAAATTTGTCAACTAGGAATTATGGATGTTAGTTTGGATTGCAGTCGTCTCTAGTTAGAAATGGCTGATAACTTTGTTTGAAGAATATAAATTTCCATCTCGATATGTCGTGGAGCAACAAAAGCAGTTTGGTTCGTTATTAAATATAAGATATTTCATGCATGTGTTTTGAATGTCATAAAAATTTGATAAACAGACTATCATATAAAGCACGTAAAGTTGCTATTATGTTTTCAACATGTAATCTGTGTAATTCTCAATTATTGTTGAACTGGTTTTATAAGTCGTAAAACAAAATTTTGTCAGATTAGGTTTTTATAATTACAAGCTTTGTTCCATCTGAACCTTAGATAATTTCAACGTATGTTTTCGACGTCATATTTTTTTTGTGTTGCACAATTGACAGATGTTGTCATGAAAACAAATGCTTCGTGCAGCTGTCATTGAGTTTAAACCAAACATTCCTATTTTTGTAATTAACATTTATCAACATGTAAATAATAAAATTTAAATCTGAAAATTTAAAGACACTCTGAATAAGATTCTAGAAATTGTAATCTACCTGAAAAGATCTGCCCTGGTTAGAACGTAATTCAGTGTATTATGCTTACAAATTATTTTCACTCAAATGTTTAAAGCAGGTTCATATTTAAAGTGTAGTTGGTTGTTTTAAAAAGTCAAAACCTTGACTTTGATATAGATGTTAATGATACATTTTTGTTATTTGTTAAAAAGTTCCGAAATTTTAAAAGAGAGTTTTTTTAGTAAACAATTAGTTCAACTTTGACGCTTTTATTTTGGTCAAATGCGATCAAATCTAATTACACAAAGGTAAAATTTTTGAGTAATAATTTGGTGCCAATATCATATTGGATATACATTTTTTTATTTTTTTTATACTTTTATAGGACACAAATGGTGTTCTACTTTTTTATTTATTTAATCTTTGCAATTTCTTACAAGAGCTGCGTCTTATTTTGGTAAGACAGGTTTTTGTTAACGAAGGCGAACGTTTTATCTTTGGGTTTCCACGTCCGCCCTTAGAACTGTGCTCTACTATTATCGTAATTACATAAGGGCATGGTGGCGCCTATTTAGCTTAGTTTAGCTTTTGGTTTGCAAACAGAATTCGACTTCCCACCCCCACCCCCCCCCCCTTCTTATTGCTCTACCCAGGAATAGACCCCTAGCTATGTCGAAAGATTTTTGTTCACTGGCGCCCATTAAGAAAAATAAGTTACACTAGCGCCTCAACGTAGAAGAAATAACGTTTCAGTGGCGCTCCCAACGTGGTGCCTTCTGTAAAACAAAAGTCGTTTCATGCCCCCATGTGTAGGTTGATATGCTCCCGGAGATGACATAACGCTCGTCATCTTCGCTCGATAGAAGGAAAAATTGATAGGTTAGTTCAGCGCCGCCGACGCTGACCTAACCTATAAATTTTTCCTTCTATCTAACCTAAGTCCACACAAGTCCAACTAACCTAACCTAACTCCAGACAACACTAGTTGACCTAACTCTTGGCAAGTCTAACTAACCTAACCTAACCTAACTTTAGACAACACCGACTAACCTAACTCCAAACAACGTAAACTAACCTAAACCCACCTCTCCATCCTACTTTGTCCTTCTCTCTCCTCTTGCATCCGTATGACATACATCCGACATACATCCAAACTATATCCGACATACATCCGACATATGTCTAGTATACATCCTACATATATCCGACATATGTTCAACATATATCCAACATGTATCCAACATATGTCAATCATGTTCGCCATATGTCTGACATATGTCCAATATTTGGAATAAATCCGACCTAGGTCGGGGGCAATTTCACCCTGAGGCAATTTTGCTCTATGAGGCAATTTCACCCTATGAGGCAATTTCACTCTAGCCTAACATCCTACATATATCCGACAAATATCCGGACATATGTCGATGCGCACACCTGCCCAGTCCGACTTAGGTCAGATTAAATCCGACCTAGGACGGATAACAAAACTGTTCCTAAACAAGAGAATGTAAGCGATATGACGGAAAACGATGTTTATTCTAAAAGGAAATTTGTGGTGCATTTAACAGCTATCTACGAAGAAAGTTCGACGAATTTGTTTCCACTAGGCATGGTGTTAAAGCTAAGCTTCCGTTTTCTCTGGAAAGCACTAATAAGACGGGCCAAAGAGTAAAAGAAATCATCGGAGAAGAGGACCTCGAAAGCATTAATAAAAAATTCCAAAATCCTATATGTGTTCCGAACAAAGTGGCACTAGCAGATGTTAAGTTGGAAACTTTATTGGAAAAACTACCAGATATATTAAGCTGACTAAAAAAGATTATTACTATCTTTTTGACATGATATAACCCAAGATTTTGCTGGCATATTTAGCAAGATGGAGATGTGTAATTATTTAACTACAAACCATAACTTTTGCTACAAGGGCGAATACGAAGAAAACTGTAATATTATAGTTGACAACAATAAAACTGTGGGAATTGGTTGTTTAACATGGCTAACAACCAATGCAAGAATTAAGATATGCAACAAATATGTGTGTCAGATAACAAGTCCTAGTGTTGATAAACAACTTGGAAATCGTATACAAAGACGAATTTAATGGGAATCTAGTATTAGAATTTGTTGGTAGTAGGGCTAATAGCTGCTGTATTATAAGCGAGAAAGACACGATTAAAAAGATTAAAGGGCTCACGAAGTGTAGTTAAGAATATTAATGTAAATAGTTTTAAGGACATTGTACATAATAATTCTGGTGTCCTTATGCATAGCATGGTAAGTATTCGAAGTCATAAACACCAACTTTAGACCCAATTAATTCATAAAATTAGTTTGTCGAGCGTGGATGACAAAAGGTACGTCATCCCTAATAGTACAGCAACCTACGTATGGGGGCATAAAGATATAGGTTAAGTTTTTTAAAGTTTTTGTTTATAGTAGCATGTAAGTTAGTTATATAAGACATACCCACCATCCCCATCCTTAATAATCCCTTCGCTCCTGGCGACATGTGGTGTCGCTGGACAGTAAAACATATTGTTAGATTCACGACAATATGTCTTATTGACCAAAAACACGTTTCCTCTCTTTTTAAACAACACATTAATGTCTTTTGTTTTTGCTACAGAATACTTTCAGCTGCTTGGATTCGGCTACACGAAGAAAATAAAATAATGTTATACTCTGCTATGTAAAAATTGTATTCTATTAGTTTATTAAACTGAAAATCGGATAAAATAAATTATTCAACTTTTGTGTGCTTAATTTCGTTGTGTTAATACCTCTAAGTGTTTGGTTAAACGACTCTAGATGTTAAAAAAACAGATGATTAGAAATCGCTGCGGGTAAAAAAATCTTTAAATGAGGGCAGCTTCCTGGGAGATAATACAATCTGAAAAATTTCTAGAAATTCGGATAGCTGAGAAAAATCTAATAATAAATGATACCAAACAAAATAGATTTATCTCGAAAGAAACAGGAAATAATTTTTTATATGTTCGCTCGAGGGTATGTGTGTAAAACGGTAAGGGGCTGCCCGGATTTTAAATCTGTTTGCAGATTCGGATTCTGCGTAAAATTTTAAACTAATTTGATGTATAGGATGGCTAAAAAATTTATAAAAAGCGGGTGTGACGTAATCAAAATGATTGATGGGATGTCAGAGCAAAGAGTGGAGCAAGGAGGAGAAAGATGAGCTAGGAAGGCATGAGGAAATGAGTGAGGAAATTTCTAAACCTAGTATATGCGTTTTATTAGGTTTCTTAAAATTATTCCGCAGAAAACTTTCTAATGGTGGTTTAATTTAAACAATTCCAACAGATTCAAATTGCCTAGAAAATTCTAGATCAAACATAGGTATCATAACTTTAAGAAAAAACTCCCCGAGTAGTGGATCTCATAAGGAAAAATCATTGCATTGTTAATGAGTTTTTCCATTAAAAAGCGATTAGTGTTATTGGGTTTTTAATGAAAAAACCCATTAATAAGCAATTAGTGGAAATGGTTTTTAATGAGAAAACTCATTAAAAAACAATTAGTGCTAATGGGTTTTTAATGAGAAAACCCATTAAAACCCATTAGCGACGGCGGCGGCGCTTGCGCTGCATTCGGATCCCCGCACTCCCCTACTTTTATACCTTCCAACTATCTGCAAACACCTTAATAAAAATTCTTATAATATAGAAAAGAGTAATTTTCAGCTTTTATTTTGCATCTCAAATACAATCATAATTCGTATTTTAGAGTTATTTTACATTTTACTGCACTAAAAGAGTTTTTGATTAAGAGAAGTTTGCCATACCTGAAGAGGTTCAGTGAAGATGCTGCCCGTATAACAGGTAAAGTAGAATTTATTTAAGAAGAGTATGTACGTCATCATGCGCACACGGCTAAAACGGTGTCAGAGTAGTCCATTGTTTATAAATAGGCGTGTTCGTTCAGCATTTCAGCGGCGTAAATAATTTGCTGTTAAATGTCAATTGACATTATTTGTGACTGACATTCTATATTTATTTCTTACGCTTTCATAGTTTTCTTTCTGTTTCTTTGTGTTTTAAGCCTTGCTTATTCGCGTATTCGCCATGTGAATTTAAACCACCAACAAAATAAAACTTGATTTTACAATATTTACTCTATGAGAGTTTGATACAAATTATTAAATCCGCTACGCCACTGAGTTTCAAGATTTGCGCATATGTCAAATGACGTACAGGCTCTTCTTAAATAAATTCTACTCGACATCTGCATAAGTTTCGACATAAGTACGTACGTACGTACACACACGCACGCAAACAAGCAAGCACGCCCGCACGCACGCGCACTCGCGCAAAACGCGCACGCATGCACGCATGCGCGCATGTACGCATGACCACACGCGGGCGCGCACACACACACATATATCCACACACACACACATACACACACGCACGCACGCACGCACACACATCCACACACACACACACACGCACACGCACGAGTTCTCGTAGCGAAAAGACGTCAATTAAGTGCTCCGTATAGTTTAGCAAATTAAAGTGGTTAAGAACATATTTAGTACTTTGATTTTTCATCTAAGCGCTTTGCGTGGTGCAACGAAATTTTTTAGCAAACTTTGTTACGTTTATAGAGGCAGCCACGTTGGGCGCCAAATTTATGCTCCGTTGGCTCATAGCCGTGCGTAACACAAAGAAAATCAAAGAAATGACCGGGCTCAATCGGAGATTAGGGGGGGTTGTAGAAAGCAGACCAACATATAATGTACGCGGCTGTAAGGAGTTAGTAACAATACCTGCAATAAAAAAAATTAGAATAGTAAACCTGCAATAAAAAAAAATTAGTTCTGCAAACCTGAAATAAAGAAAAAGCATAGCATGCTGATCGAGCATAGATTGTTCAGTACTTTGTAGAATGTAAAAAAAACTGTTTGGATAATCTATATAATATAACGACGGTAAAAGCAATACAAAAATTTTTAGTACAAAGTGAGGTAATATTGGGGAGTAGCAAAAACGTTTCCTCACACACCAATTAAACATAAATCAGACAAAATGTTAACAAAAGATAAATAGATAAGACACAATTGATATGAGCAGTCCAGTAGCATTGATTTTTTTTTCTTTCCTGTCCAAATATTCAAATTACTCAAACTAATTTGTTTTGTTTCTCTTTTTTGTTTCTTAATAGCATGCAATTCTATTGTAAAAGGTATCCGAACGACAAAGATATGGCAAAGCAACGGATAGATATTTAAAGTAAGAACAAGTAGGAAATAGTTCAACTTACAAAAGGTCCTTCAGTAACGCTTCCTTGCAATTGCAGTGTGGGATTTACGATGTCCGGCACTAACGCAGCACTTCACCCTTGACTGGGAGGGTGTTGATGGAACTTATCACACGTTACCCTAATCACACCTACGTAATTCACTGGTGTTAGCAGAAAGACATTATCCCGCGACGGAACTATGTAGCATTGATAAATTTCTTGTTAATTCTATTTCCTGAGACAATAATTTCAAAATATCTTGTAGCACTAGTTTAATTTCAACTGGAACCAAATGTATATTATTTTCATAAACATCCAAAAAGCAGTGAGAAACTTCAACCAATACCTTTGTAAACCGGTAATCTGTTATATTTCGCAAATAACGAAATTTGCGCAAGCAATGATCTGTTTTAGATTCTTTGGGGTTAGAAAATTCAGAAACTACAGTATCAACTGTATTTGGATAATCCAAAGTATGCACTACTCTGATAAAAAAAAGGACCGCGAAACTAGATCGCACACACAGTTTAAATATTAAAAGACAAAGCACAAAAAAAACACAATGAGTTAAGCACGTGTATCACTAAAGTAAGTCCGTCAAATGTTCCGTAAAACACGTGCGTCGACCTAACACGTTCGCCTATCAACCATACTACTTCAATCGGAATTAGCACTACACGTACTACAGTTAATATACAACTTTTATTTCACAAGAAAAACAACTAAAATCGTGCCGTGCTTGTTCATGAACAATTCGAAAATTGATACCGCATTAATTCTCACTATTGTCAAAGCAAAGAAGAAACAGTATTTTCAACGTAATTAATATATAGGAACCAAGAACAAACTACAACTACTCATCTGTTTATTCAACTCGTTGCTATTACAACCTCTTATCGTCTATTACCTAGACTTGTATATCCACATAAGGAACAAAATCTATACGAACGGCAAGACAAGAACGATGCAATTCACTCATTATAATACGACGCATTCGCCTAAGGAGTTAATAAATATAAAATATAGAAATAGTAGTTACAGAAATGTATTTACTAATTGGGAAAAAGCGTAAAATGTTAAGCTATAAAAATGCACGTTACAACTTTCAAACGCTATTCCGAGGTGTAAGTTGATAAATTTTGTATATATTGTAGGCATTTGGAATCCATTTTTAATAATTTAAAGAACATTAAAAGGTGTTAATAATCAAACATACGGCTTTATACCGCATGTTGATAGATAAGAGCTGTCTCCTATCTCATTCCATTAATACCAATTAGCCGAAGGTCTTGTTATCAATGTATACATTTCCTTTAACTTAATAATAACACCAGGAGTGAATCTGATTCACTTGGAGCTTCTGATAGCAGGGGTTCCGAAATTAATAATAAAACTACTGATCAAAATAATGATGAATTAAATGCACTTAATGTTGATAAACAGACTTTAACTCGCGATGCTAATAAGCAGTCAGGAGCAAGAAAATCTGGACTTTTTTCCGATGTTATCAAGGCAACAGTATTTCCAAAAAGGAGCAGGCTATTGTTCTTCCCGCAATAGAAGGCATACAGGTTAGAGATTATGTAATAGCAATAGGCAAATTGATCACTCCTAAAAATGTGTAATTCGCTTCCAGAATTTCTAACAATAGAGTGTGCATATATGCATCCACTAAAGAAATCGTTGCCTCTTTCGTAACTATCTACGGTGGAATCAATGTGGGCGAGGTATTTATTCCAGCACGCAAGCTCATCTGCCCTTCAAAACGGATTGTACTATAAAATGTATCGCCCTGCATACCCCACCTAGCACTTGAAAACATTCTTAAGCAGCATAATTTAAAGTTACTATCTCCAATTTCATTCGTTGGTGCGGGAATCGGTTTGAATGAATTTAGGCACGTAATGAGCTTCAGAAGGCAAGTATATATTGATGACGATAACCAAACTATCCCGGATACTATCACTTTTACGTTCGACAACGAGGAGTACAGAATATTTATCACAGACGAACAAGTCAGATGCTTTATATGCAAGGAAATTGGACATATCTCCATGAGATGTACAAGTCGAGCTCCTCCTATAATTTCAGAAGTTACTAATGGGATAGAACCCGCAGGTGCAAAACGAGCTATGTCGTCTACTACAAATGCATGAGAAGACAACAGTTTAGTAACTAACTACACGGAAGGAACCGAAAACTCTACAGAGCTACCAATTTCTGATACTCAAATAACTCGTAATGTAACAAACAACATCATAAATAATTCGGAGCAAGGAAAGGATAAAACAGAAGAGAGCGTTAAACAACCACAAAAGAAAACAAGTTGAAAATGCAAGGCATTGTCGCAACGAACTTCCAAATGTAGATTTACCTTAAAACAATTTAAAGAAATTAAAATTATTATGTTGTAATAATTATAAGTATTCAGATAAAATACAAAAATTTATAAACAACAAAAGAGACATTTTAATATATTTTATTTTATTGAATAAATATTTTAAAAGCTATATATGTGTTTGTGTATGTATGTATGTATGTATGTTGTGTTTGTGTGTGTGTGTGTGTAAATAAGGGCATCATATTTCGATTCAGTTTTTCAGAGGATTCTAAATATGTATCGCACATTAATTTTGGACCTATTTGAAATTTTTGATAAAAATTAATTCCCCGGGGGGGTCGGGTATCCGTGGTCAGATTTTGTGGGGGGGTACCATACTTCGACTCAGCTATGTCAGGGGAGTCCAAATATGTATCGCACATTAATTTTGGACCTATTTGAAATTTTAATTTTCCCGACGGAATATCGCGGGGGCACGGCGTCCCCGTGGCCCGATTTCAACTGACATCAAAACTTAAGCTCAGGACACCGAGCTGAATCGATTGATGTATCACACATTGATGTCCGACCATTAGAAAGGCCTCGGACGGACAGACGGACAGACAGACGGACGACAAATCGATTTCATAAACTAACGAAGTTCGTTGATGAAGGTAGACAGTACATCACAAAATACGGACGATTTTAGTGATCTTCAAGTATTATGGCACAACAAGGAACACGTACTAGATTTCACTAACTTTAGCGACTTTTTGAGAGAAGTTAAAAGAAGCGATCGGCAATTGGAAGTCTCAAAAAAAATATACTGACAACACCGAGAGCTTACTAACTTTAATAAAGGATGCATCTGCGGCGAGTAAGGTAAGATCAGTAAAAGAAAGGTGTAAGCGGTTAGTTACTGCCATCAGCAGAGCAGCAACTTTAGAGAAAATGGACAACTCATATCAAACGAAACAAATAAGTAAGACCAAGAGAAGTCTCGGTAGAAGCAACTCATCCGACAGTTTAAATATCGAAAACAATTTTTACTAAATTACTTCGAACTAGTTGAATTTCAGCAGTCAACTCAAATCTCGTTTTATTAATATATTAAAAAATACAATGCACACCACACACTCAATAAAAATTATCACATTAAATACAAAGAGCATTCGCAGCGAACACAAACAACTTGAATTATATGATTTTTTAGAACAAACTCAACCAGACATTGCCTTATTACAAGAAACAAATATTATCGCATTTCCGAACATAAATCGTCAAAATTGTAAATATAAAGTTTTTGATAACCCAGCGCACAATGATTATACGGGAACTGCGATACTTGTTAAAGAAGGAAATCGTATAAAAACTTTAAACCATTGTATTCTACATGATTCTTATTCACAACTCTTAACTGTATCGATGGACAATGCAGAATGGCACATAGTTGTTGTTTACTGTTCAAACGACCAAAATAAACATTACAGACTCTTTGCGCTTTGGAGGCACGACTGTTTAACCTACTTAGCGGTCCTAATAACGACCTGGCCAACATTAAGGTCATCTTAGCGGGCGATTTCAATTGCACGTTGGAGCCCTCATTAGACCGCTTGAATTCCACCGAAGCTCATGCAAAAACAGCCAACAAGTTGAACAACATCATTGAACAATTTCGCATGACTGACTGCTGGCGCGTTTTTAACAGAACGAAAGGAGGTTATTCATTTTTAAGTTCAAGAACAGCCTCAAGAATTGACCGCATATACTGTAAGGAGAATTTAATAAACTCCCTTAGCGGAATCAATGTTCAAAGCACATTTTCTGATCACCTCTCAGTTGCCGTCAGTATTAAGCCTTTTAACCGAGAACAAACCAGTGGTCGCCTTACTGGAAATTTAATAACGCTTTACTAGAAGACAAAAGTTTTGTTGAGTGTATGAAACTATTTTTAGATCAGACGAAAAATATTGATTGCGCCAGAAATAGGTCTTTTGCAATAGTGGGAACAACTTGAAATTGACATTAAACTTATTACACTCCAATATCAGAGACAAAAAAGACAACAACAGGTGGCAGAATACGCTCTCATAAATAACCAACTTGAAAATGCATTACAAAACGCCCAAACCGAAAACTTGAAGAACATCCATGATACCATAAAGGATGTGCGTAACGCCTATCATAGAAAATCTTCAAATCAAATAGCGTTAGACAAATACAAGGATCTGTGTAGCGTAGGCCGACCAATAATCGAAAGAAACGTAATTCACACATACACCCCTCTTAAACAGCTGGATGTGAACGGAAAGATCTTGGAAAACCCCGTGGATATGTGTAAAGAAATCAAAAACTAATTTCAAGCTCTATACGCTGAAACACCTACAACTGCAGATAGTAGATCCGATCTGTACACATCACACCGAAATTGAAGAAGTGCGATAAGGAGACACTCGAACTGCCAATTACCATTGACGAATAAACTGATTTCTTATACTCGCTCAATAGAAACAAGGCTCCTGGTTTTGACGGATTGACCGTAGAATTTTATATTAAATTTTGGGAACAAATAAAACATAACTACCATAAAGTATTTTTACACGCTTTGCACGTTGATCAATTATCAAACACAACCTCTACAGCCATTATCGCATTACTGCCAAAACGCTCAGATCACTTAAGCTGTATCGATAATTGGAGACCTATTTCGCTATTAAACATGGACTACAAAATATTAGCAAAATCAATATCTAAGAGGATAATGGGCGTTCTGGGTACCATAGTTAATTCGGACCAAAGCTTTTCAATCCCTGAAAGAACAATATTTGACGCTCTCCACATCACAGAGATGTAATGTCGTACGCCCAAATGAGACAATCTGCCTGAGCAGATCATAAATCTAGACCAACAGAGTGCCTTTGACAACGTGAGCCACAAGTTTATGTTTAGTTCGTTAAGAACGTTTGGGTCTCAGGGCATCAGTTTGTAAACAGCATAAAAACTTTATATAAACATGCAAAATCGTATGTGCGTGTAGGTTCATTGTTAACAACCGAAATTCAACACGGTAAAGGTGTACGCCATGGGAAATCCTTTATCTGGTCCCTATTTACACCTATCCTTGGAGCCGTTCCTATCCCTATTGCCGACAGTCTCTATAAGGTCTTACCATTCCTTTAGAGCAGCCATTTAAATATGTGATCAGTGCATACGCAAGACTGTGTCAGTATTTATTTCAACGAATATCAAATTTCCAAAACCTACAGAAGGCCTACAAATTATACGAAGACATTCCGGATCGGTGTTAAATACAAAAAACAGCAGGTTTATGGATAGGTGCTTGGAGAAACAGACGAGATACACCTTTAAATTAAACACAAATATAAAGATTTTAGGTGTACGTCTCTCCGCAGATATAGAAAAAGATACAACTGACGCAGTAAAGGAACTAATACCTAAGCTAGACCAATCATTAAAAATGTGGAAACAACGTTTGCCAAAACTATCATTGGTAGGACGGAAAATGATAGTAAATCGATATGTAGCCCCAAAGATATGGCATTTTATGCAAGACTCCCATTCAACCCATCACAGCTTAAATTAATACGAAAAAAATCGTCGATTATGTGGAGCGAAAGCACTGGACAACAGCGAAAGATTTGTATCTACAAATTGAGCAAGGTGTCATAGGACTGTCAACCTGACTGCCAAACAAGCAGACTTTTCGCAAGTATTTCTGGGTCCTCAGGATAATAAACAGTAGCAAAGACCAAAAATGGGACAGTGGTACGTAAAATATTTATGTAAGATTTAACAATTTGCACAATCGTATTGGCAGACATATTAACATGCTAATTGAACAAAATGGACCTTGTAGATAATACACAGTGCTGGAACACGTTTTGCAAGCTTAATATTGGCACTACCTGGAACATAATAGATACCGTATACAAAACTTCTAACATTTATCAAGAATATCAAACTTATACAAAACGCAAGCTCATCGATACCGCTATAAGACACTACTGTATTAGCAAAAATGGATACAGTTCGGATTATCAATCAACTGTAAGTGATTTTATGAATGACAGCGATTGGAACCAATAAAATTGGAAATCTCAAAGAACGCTTCGATAATTGGCACCGACCCTTAGTCAGACAATGATCTGCTGATACACTATGATAAAATAAAAGCGGACTTCTTTAATGGTTACTTCAAACAAGGAAATCAGCACAACAGATCGAAGCAAGTTTATTAGAATTTATCCACTGAGCATCTAAGAACGAAACCATAGAAATACGGAAACAAACATTAAAACAACTGCAGCAGACTTATCACATCAAAATATTGCGATTAAAGCGGTGATGCACTGCAGGCTATCTGATCGGATGACGCAGTACATTGGTCCTCATTTTTACGTAACCGTCATTGGGACAAGATTCCGTAATTTCGTGGAGATTGCGAAGAATCGTATGGCAGACTCTTTGTTATTGAACAAAATGGAGTTCTAGATAATACACAGTGTCCGGTTTTGCATTCATGTTGGCGACTCCTGGACATAATGATTTCGTGTAAAAAGCATACAAAAGTTTGGAGTCATGTACATCGTCTAACAAAACCACTGATTTTAACAAGAAACTACTTATTAAACCAATGCTACGCAATACAATCAAAACGGATTAGTAAAAACTTGGCTAACTACATTAATTGTTCTCGCAAAAAGTTCGATATATTGGTCAACGATTAGACAAGATCAGATAATAAATCAAATAACAGCGGACACTTCAGATATATTCAAAAGGACGTTTCACTTAAGACTCAAGACATGATCTGAATTTATATGGCATCTAAGTAACAACCTTACTTAAGGTCAGAAATTCGAACAAACATGCAGCATCTGGCAAAGCTTCTTTTCTATTCTGTGCTAATCTAAAACGTTAACATTGCACTCTTCACGACGCACTAAAGGACTAGTAGCTGAACCTCTGAAATCGTACTGCAAAGTAGGGTAGCTCATCGAAAAAAAGGATTTTTTCCATTGGTTTTTTTCAATTTCATTTATTTCTATTTTTTCTTTTATTTTTATTTATGTTACTTAACACATTTTAATATTAGTGCGAAGTGTACAAAAAAATTTATAATTCACTAATGGATTAATGTATCATAACAATTACAGTTTTAATTAATAATAATAATAATAATGACACACACACCCACACATACAGGATGTTTCACTTAAGACTCACGACATGATCATTTTGTTTTCAACCTTACTTAAGGTCGGTTTGCCGCAGCTCTAACTTCTTTTCTATTCTGTGCTAATCTAAAAAGTTCTACATACTCTTCACAACCTAAATTTCTAATAATTCGACTAATATAGCTTGGTCGAGGTCTTCCTATACTCTGTCATCTTTTTCCTATCTACCTGGCTCTACATAGATATTAGCAACCTGATGGTTGTTAAAGAACTCCAACATATTTAGATGATTCTCATTTATAAGGAAATGAAATATTACCTGGTTATCCCCTCTAAAAAAAAGAAAAGTGTTAAATTATGTGTTATGGTAAGGCTTAAGCAACGAATTACTGCCAACATGCAATTTGGTCGTTTTGGAGATTGAAGCTAATGTCTTGTGGTACTTTCACCGACTTGCCCTCAATTGTTTCTTAAATTCTTTTTGGTTTTCCCTATATTTCTTTTAGAAGCTTTGGTCTTGATGGGGATTTTTTGGAGTTTCCGATCAACGACTTCGATTGTCTTCCCTGCACCATAGGACCGAATAAATCTCCTCAGCTCAAGTAGATACGCGACACGCATCTTTGCGGGATGATATAACCATTACACTAAAATTCTGTATCTCTTTGTATTGGTTGAGTTGATTTTGCATCTTCTGCTTGATCGAATAAACTAGCTTGTGTCGAATTTTCATTAATTTTTTTTATTTTCACGTACTGAAAATCTTTGCTTAGCTCCTTTCTTACTTTTTATATCGCAACTATCAAATTAATTCGCAATACATCATCCTTCAATCGTTTTCCTAATAAAGATGACTTCCTTTGGCATCACGTTTGTTTCGCGCATTCTTACATTTCAGGGCAATGCATCACTTTAAATAGCAGCGTCTAAAACCCCATCATAATAGAGAAATAAACCCCAACCAAGTATAATTATTGGTGATGAAGGGTGCGTTAGTAAATTCCAGTACGACATCCTAGATGTAGTATCTCGCACATACATCACCGTTGATGTAAAGGAATGCTTTCGTTTCACATTTCTAACGTACACATTTGCTGACAAACACGACTAAATTTGAAATATTACAAAGGTTAATGTCGCGTCGTCGTTCGTAGTTAGGGATAATTTTAAAATTATTTTTACTTTCTTATCGTATTTTAAGTGTGCGTTTGTACTTGAGTGAAAAACAAGGCCTGTTCCTTATGAAATAGGAAATGGAAAACAGTGATGTAGGTATTAGCATTATGATAACGATAAGCATTCTTTGTCGTTAAATGCCTGGAATGGTAATAATGATAAAATTGACATTTAGGTTATCACTGTTTTTCGAATGACACTAATTAAGGAGATAGCGTTATCGAAACTATTGCGATACGCTACTGTTTAAAACATGGACAATTATTGACTTTACTTGTATGAGATAACTTCAATCGTCTTATTTTAACATCCCTGTGCTTAGTAGATCATTGTTTTGCCTTCAGATAAAGCTTTTTTAGGTCTATTAAGCTGTCTGAGCCAAATTATCAGAACACATCAAAATATATATAGAAATTATTTGCTAATTATTTGCTTTTTTTGCTGATAAAACTAATTTTTTTGCTATATCTGTAAAAAAATAGTTACAAGTGGCTAAATAGCTTAATATTAAGATATCTAGTCAACTAAAAAATACCGACACAAAATAAAATAAAAAAATTAACAATATATAAATTATTTGCTATTTTTTGCTACCACTTGCAAAAGAAAAAAATTAAATTTTCAAATAATAAAATATATATCAATATCTACAAGAGTAAAGTTTATTAAAGAAATTATTGCTGGTATGACTAAAGAATACCTACGTTTTATGAATTATTTACTCTTGAAATATGCAACTCCCAAATTATCAGAACACATCAAAATATATATATAGGAATTATTTGCTAATTATTTGCTTTTTTTGCTGATAAAACCAATTTTTTTGCTATATTTGTAAAAAGGTACAAGTGGCTAGACAGCTTAATATTAAGCTATCCAGCCAACTAAAAAAAATACCTACACAAAATAAAATAAAAAAATTAACAATATATAAATTTTTAGCTATTTTTTTGCTACATTTGCAAAAGAAAAAAAATCAAACGTTCAAATAATAAAATAAATATCAATATCTACAAGAGTAAAGTACATTAAAGAAATTAATTGCTGGCTTGACTAAAGAAGACCTACGTTTAATGAATTATTTACTCCTAAAATATGCAACTCCCAAATTATCAGAACACATAAAAATAAATATTGGAATTATTTGCTAATTATTTGCTTTTTTTTGCTGATTAAACCAATTTTTTCGCTATATATGTGAAAAAGTTACAAGTGACTAGATTGCTTATATTAAGCTATCTAGCCAACTAAAAAAAAATACATACGCAAAATAAAATAAAAAATTAACAATATATGAATTTTTTGCTATTTTTTTTTTGCTACCGTTTGCAAAAGAAAAAATATCAAATTTTCAAATAATAAAATAAATATGAATATCTACAAGAGTAAAGTACATTAAAGAAATTAATTGCAGGCATGACTAAAGAATACCTACGTTTAATGAATTATTTACTCTTAAAATATGCAACTTCAAATTATCAGAACACATCAAAATATATATAGGAATTATTTGCTAATTATTTGCTTTTTTTTTGCTGATAAAACCAATTTTTTTGCTATATCTGTGAAAAAGTTACAAGTGGCTAGATAGCTTATTATAAGCTATCTAGCCAACTAAAAAAAATACCTACACAAAATACAATACAAAAATTAACAATTCATACATAATTTGCTATTTTCTTACTACCATTTTCAAACGAAAAAAATCTATTTTTTCGAATAATGAAATAAATATTGACATCTATCTACAAGAGTAAAGTACAATAAAGAAATTAATTGCTGACCCAACTATAGCATTTACAATGTTTATGAATTATTTGCTCTTTAGATATGCAGCTCCCGAATTTTTTGCTCGTTAAATTAGGTGTTCAAACGATAATAATAATATAAGTTGGCCTGAGACTACAAGAGCAAAGTGCTTTTAAAAAATTAATTGCTTCTATCATAATTTCATAATCATGTAGCTTGATTTATTTGCCGTTAAATTATGTAAATCCTGAATTTTTTGCTCACGAAATTAATATAAAAAATGACAAAAGGCCGTTATTATCGTTTGAACATTTACTTTCGCGAGCAAAAAATTCGGGAGTTGCATATTTTAAAAGTAAATAATTCGTAAAACGTACGTATCCTTTAGTCATGCCTGCAATTAATTTTTTAATGTACTTTACTCCTGTAGATATTGATATTTATTTTATTATTTAAACATTTGATTTTTTCTTTTGCAAACGGTAGCAAAAAAATAGCAAAAAATTCATATATTGTTAATTTTTTTATTTTATTTTGTGTAGGTATTTTTTTTAGTTGGCTGGATAGCTTAATATAAGCTATCTAGCCACTTATAACTTTTTCACAGATATTGCAAAAAAATTGTTTTGATCGGCAAAAAAAGCAAATAATTAGCAAATATTTCTGATATATATTTTGATGTGTTCTGATAATTTGGCTCAGACAGCTTAATAGACTAAGCTTTTTTGTGTAATCGGCGAAATAATATCGATAAAGTTGATGTTAAAAATTCTAAACTTCAATTCCCGTTTAATGATTTGACTTGAATTATGTTTTCGAATGCGAAGCTTGTAACATTATTTTGTAATGTTAACGAATAAACAAATCAATTAATTAATTAAAATTCAGTAACTTGCATAACTTATAGACAAAAAATTCCACAATAAATAACTTCATATTTCAGTCAGGCTCTCTTATAATAAAAGACCAGCTTTACAAATAGCGTCAGGCTAAAGTATTGTAAATTCCAGCGGCTTTCATCATTTAAAGGTCTAGCCTCGTATATCAAATACAATAAACCTCTTAAAGTTTAGGTCGGTTACAGATTAACGAAAGTGATAAAATTAAAATGTAATACTACCTTTTAGCGTAAATAAAGGAAAGCAATTTTCAGTTTGAAAAGCTTAACCTTCTTAATACTTTCGTTGATTGACAGCGGGTTATAGAAAACGAAACATTATAAATAGCGAAAACTAGTTCCAATTTGATTTGTTCAAATATTACAAGTAATTTTAAGTAGTCTGGAGACATTCAGTGTATTTAAAATCCATTTTGGCTTAAGTAGGTTAGCCGGTTTTTGTTAATGGCAGACTACTGTCGCCATAGATAGGTTCCACATTTCAATAATTAAGAAATTCGTAGAAGGTACAATATAATTTAAACCCTTGGGAAAATAATTGCTTTCGTGACTCTCATGTAAAAAGGGGTTGGATTTGGTTTCTGAAATCTTGTTTTGTGGGAGGTTCTGTTCAGACATTGGATAACAGAAAATGACGTACATAATGATTAGGGTAGGAATTAGTCTATATAACTGAAGGCTTTAGCCAAAAAACAGAGAGTTTTTCCAATGGGGCTGTCCGTGGTCAAGAAGTAGAAAAAAACGTAGTTCGCGGGTAGCGTTCTCCGGCATCACAGATAGAATATTTCACTTCGTAACACGATATTAGAAATTGGAAAGGAGTGATTACTTTTTTAATTCGCGAGGGTTATGCCCATATGTTCGCGGATTTATAGTGATACAAGGTAACTATTAAAAAGCTTGCAGGCGTGTGACGCACAAGTTAAGTGATATTGTCAAGAAGATTCTGCCGGGTTCGTGTGCCAGTCAATTCTTTAAAAATTATAAACAGAAGCAACTAGCGAGATTCTCTTCCCAAATTTAAGAACTGTTCTACGTTGGAAAACAAACCCTCAAACAATGGACAATTTTTAGTAAGTAAGTTTTTATAGTTAAGTAGCATGACCAATTTTTAGTTAGTTTGTTTGTTAGGACGTTTTGGCCATAAACCGTAGGATTAATTTAGTGTAAGATTTATAATACAAGTTTTCGTTCATATACAAGTGTTTGGGAACTACTTATGTACTCAAAATTTTCATAAATTCCATAGTCACCTATTCACTTAAATTTCTAAATCAATGAATGTAAGAGGTTCACGTTTATTGCTCTGTGAATTAAATAGTTTTGGTTGCCGTTGATTAAGTCAATAGTTTTTCTTATTTTTTTTTATATAAGTAGTAAAAAAAGTAAGGAATTGATTAAAAGAAACAATTGTCCTCCTTGGGATGGCAAGTCTCCCAAGGTTTTGTACGAACATTTGGACATTCTCGACTTGTCTGGCGCCCTTGGCAATTGTCATTAAGCCACAATATTTTATGAAAGGTAAGTGCCAAATCTTTTGTAGTATCTTATAAATTAATTTAACCCTTTTTTCAAAATTTTAACCCTCTACATGATCCACGACCTTCCGCTAGCTAGTGCCGGTGACCCCCCTTTAAATTTTGTTTTACAGGCCGCCCCCATTTTATAATTTTACTGGAAAATACATACTTAGTAGCTTTTCCGCCTGTAATAAGCTTCAATAACAATATTTTTTTATTGAAAGGTGAGCAAGTATTACAATTCGTATAAATATTATTACAACTAACGTTCAGTAATTCGGCTATAACGTTCAGCAATGACTAGTTAATTGTTATTGTTTAATATCTGCCTTTATACAAATTTATTTGTGTAAAAGTCAACGTTATTAGTACATTCGGACCTTTTCCCTATTTACTTCTGATTAATAATGGTATTATAACAATGGAAATATAGTTTTCATGTATATGTATATAACCCCGATCTTAATAATATCACTCCTTCCTACCTAAGTTAAAAAATAGGGGTACTTCTATTTTAGGAGGTAAAGCTATATTTTTCCTAGGTCTAAGTTTAATAAATTTAATAGACATTATAATAGAAATAATGATCATATGTTAATCCAGGAAAGCCAAGTTTTTATAGGATCTTCAAGGTTCATACGTTGTCGATTTTCTGCCATTATTTTTAGATGTTTTATCTCCTCACTGTCAACTTCTTGCAATTGAAGAGGATGGTGACTTGTTTGTGTTTCTTCAAACGTATTGAATTTAAGTAATTAGTAAATGACTTCCTCATGTGTGTCTTCAGGGAAGAATATATTTCCATTTATTTTCATGGGACATTTTTCCATTGAGACAACACTAGGTGTTTTGACTTCAAAAAGTCCTTCGTTGTTGCATTGTGATTGTACAATAACAGATTTTTCAGGGACTACTAGAATGTTTCCAGCATTTACTTGTATTCTTGTAGACTCGAAGAATTGAATCGGAGTACTTTGGCATGCATTTTCTTCGATCCTCATTAATTTTGCGTTGCCTGGCTGATTTTTGTGCAGATTATACTGCTGATAATAGTAAAAGGTTTCTATTTCTAGACATTTTTTAGTAGTGGTCCAGTAATTTTCATTATTGATTAACAAATAAGGTTGCTCTGGATTTAATATTAGATTGGAAATAGGTATTGGATATAGTTGTAGGTATTTAAATTGTGCGGATATGACTGATACTTGCGTAGAAAATAAAGAATAGTAATTAATTAAATTTTGTAAGTACGGTATTTGCTCATTCTTGTACATCTTGTTTAATTTTGCTATAATTCCATTTAGTTGTGGTTCAATTATCGAACTGTGCGCAGTATTGAGGCAGGCAAATCACATTACTAACTCTAAACTATTGATCAAATTTTGTATTGAGTGTAACTGAGTTGTTAAACTATCAATAACACTCGAAAGAGAAAATGCTTTTTTTAGAATAACGATTTCCGCCAATCCTAAGGTTAAATTATTTAGTTGATTTCGTATAAGTAGGGGAGAATTTCCTTGAAACGGACAATTGTACTGTTTTAACTTTAAAATATTCTTTTAATTAAAAAAGATTAAAATTGCATTATTAGATTACGAGCATAGGGTTTGTGGATTTAATTTCCCAGAAAAAAAGCTGGAAAAATAAAACCTAAGCATAACAAAAAATATTTCAATTATATTACATTAAATGTCCATTTCATGGAATGTTACCCTTGTTATGGACAGCTATGCCTATGAAGTGGACACTGATACATAATACAAGAAAATAGGTCGATACGTTTAGTCGTGAAAATAATATTTTAAAAGCACTTCATGCAAAAAAAGTAAATTTCCAATTATTCCACATGATTTGTAGACCTACTTATTGCACAAACGACGCTGAATTAAATCATTCTTGACTTATACGATATTCACCTTCACAAACGATACAAGTAGAATCATCATCTTCCTTGCAAGTTTCTTTATCTTCTTCTTTTGCAGAACCTTATTTATCTAGCACTAGTTGAGTAAAATATTCGTCAAGGTCTCGTGGAAGTAAAGATTCATCGTGGAAAGAAATTTGAGTATCAGATTTTGAAACTTTATTGCTCTATACGTCCTTCTTCTTACCTTTCTTTTTTCTTCTTCAGCTTTGTTCAGCTCATCCTTTTCAAGTGTGTTTGTTATAATCGAGCATTTTCCTTTTTTTCGGCCACAGATTTTACTTTTATTTCGTGGGGTGCTCTTGGATATAGTTTTTTCATTTCAGGGAAAACTATTCCTAACTCTTCTTGTCCTTCTTTTGTAATATTTTTGTTTACAATATCATAGAAGGACAGTTGGGACCAGTAGAAGTAGATAGCTCGTCCTCATTTTTTGATTCTGTTCCGTTGTCTGTGGTTATTTTCCTATAGGAATACCAAAATGGTTAAAAAACTGTATCGTTCGTTTACAATTTCTACAGACGTTAAAGATTCAATTGGGGTATTCGTGTCCAAGTTTAGAAAAGCTGTTTACTATCGTCACAAAATACTTTCCATGCATTTATATGTATCAATATATAAGTGATCGAATGTCTCAGTGGAAAAGGCGGATAAGAAAAAGATAGAGACCTTTGAAATGTGGTGCTAGAGACGTATGATAGAAATATCATGGACAGACAAAGTTAAAAACAAAGAGGTACTGGAAATGTAAGGGAAGAAAGGAATATGTGGAAAACAGTAAAATATAGGAGAGATAGAATGATGTCACATACGAAGGCATGAGGGAATAGTGCAGAATATATTAGAAGCAGAGATAGAAAAAAAAGGATAGGCACAGGTAGACCTAGGTTAGACTATTGCACAAGAAAGTCAAAGATGTAGGCTGTGAGAATTTCAGGGAAATGTGTAGGTTAGCTCAGAATAGAAATGTAGATAGACGTCCAACTAGTTCAAGACAGAAAACCTTACGACGAAAAAATAATTGGACTTAAACCTAATGATTATTATAAGCAACTACAAGTGTTGATTTTGTTATATTCTCAACTAATTTTAAGTGTGTGAAAGAATTTACTGGAAAACCATTAATTCAGCAAATGTCTGTGATAAGAGATCTTAGGAGCCACAGGCTGCTTAATCCCCTTCACACACCACTGAATATCGGTAAAATAGGGCATATAGAATAAAGCAATAGAAGGGGAACTCAGCTGTATTTAGGCTGTAGGAATGTCATGGAACCGTGTAGACTAGCTCAGAATAGAAATAAATGGAGGTACGCGTCCAACCAGTTCATAAACGGAAAATCTAATAACGAAAAAATAATTACACTTAAACCTAATGATTACTATAAACAGATATAGGTTTGGTTTTGCAATATTTTCAACTAATCTTGATTGTGCAAAAGGTTCATTAAAAAACTATTAATTCGGCAAAGGTCTGTGCAGGGGGGATCTAGGTAGCTACAAGCTATTTAACCCCTTTCACATACCCCCTACTATTGATTTTCCAATACTCCACCCGAAGGTATTACATTGGCCAGGTAGCGCGTTTTTTTTACCTGGAAATTTTAAATTTTGCCGAACCCTTACTGTTCCAAGCAAGGTAGAGATCTTTAACGTGCGTGACAACACTCACACACGCGACCTCCATTTTACCTCTCATCCGAACGAGGATGTATTTTTGTGAAAAATGCTTGCCTAACATTTTTCAAGCGAACCGTGTCGAAATTCGAACCCGGGACCTTGGGCGTAGTAGTCACACACATACCACTAAGCCACGGAGCCGCCCCCCTTCACATTCCGCTGAATATCGCTGAAATAGGGTATATATTTAAAAAACAATAGAAAAGGTACCGAACTGTATCTAACAATAAAGAGCAGCGGGCTATGTTCAAAGACAACAAACATAGAAATAAGAAAAAAATTGTTGGAAGCATATGTGTGGAGTACAGCACTGTATGCCAATGGAATAGGGACAGTAGGAGAAGCAGACGGCAAAAGGAAGAAGCATTTTGGAATGTTACACTTCAAATTTATGACGACGATGGCATGGACAGATAAAGTTAATAACAAAAAGGTTATAGAAATATCGGGGGAATAAAAATATGTGTGGAAAACAAAAAAAATATGAGAAATAGACGGGCAGGATACGTTCTAAGGCATTTTTGAAGAATAGTGCTGGCTATATTATAAGTATATATAAGAAAAAAGAGTGGTAGATATAGACCTAGATCAGACATTGACGCAGATAGTGAAAGATGCCGACTGGGAATTTCATGGAATGTGTAGGTTAGTTTAAAATAGGAAGCACTGGAGGTACACGTCTAACCAGTTCTAGGACTAAAGACTTAATGATGATGATGAATGTCTCATAACTCATATTTACTTTTTGACAAATTTTGCACGAGTTTATGTAATTTCTTACATCTTGATCAAATTTGGGCTATTAAAAGGTTTCCTTAATAGATTTGAAATTTCTTTTGATTCCGCGATGCAAAGTTTTCGTCTCGTGATACGTTTAAATATTTCTTTTTGTGTTTCGATATCCATGATATCTGTTATAAAAAGGATAAATGCATTATTTTTGAAATAGTTTTGATTACTCTGATAAATTTTAACTCGAGTACTTTCGTTCTGAAATTAAAACAATACGTTTGTCTGGGGCTCAAATTTTGCTTAATAAAGTTAATGACTGCTTCTTCATCTCCACGATCAGGTATGCAGATTTTTATACGATTTTTGTCGAAGGATTTAGTTCTTTCAAAGAAATATTTATGTCGAAGGGACGACTACAATTTGATTTTTGAATACATATATTGTCTTTTCGGTGTATGGTATTTCTAACGTGAGATTTTCGTGATAACTATTGTTATGTTGTTTGGCTTTATCCTACATATTATGAGTATTATTATTTTTTTATTTTAAATCCTTTTATATTTTACAAACTTAGATTTCTCGTATATGTACAAAATTTTAGATCAATGGTTAACTTGTTAACTTGATTAACTTTTATCTTCAGGGAGGACCCTTTGGTTTACACACAATCTCTCAAAACGTGTTCTAAATTAATTTTCTACTAAGCAGTATCAGAAACTAATATGCTACGCAAATTTTATATGCTATAGTTTTGTATTTAATCTCTTACTGTTCTCGATAGAGTAATATTACTTGCTATAAATTCAAAATGATTAATAAATTAAATAATAATTGTGACTCTACTTAAACAATCTGACTGACACTTAATTTTGACAATTATTTCAAAATTTTTTTAAACAGTTTATTTAAGATTTTGATAAAATCTCTGTAATGATTTTAAACGTACGTAGACTTGTTATTTTCCAGAATCTGTTTATATATTTCCAAACTGGTATAAAACTATATCTATTGCTGAATTCTCTTCTAACTTGAAGTTTAAATAAGAATGATAAATACTTTCCTTCTTCTTATTCTAGAATCTTGGTTCTCCCTTGATTTGGTCTTCTTCTTGACTTTTGGTTTCTTTTCCTTGTCTGAATTACGTTCACCTTTCCGTTTATTCTTTTGGTGGTCTCTATTGTTAGGGATAAATGAAACGACTTGCTTCACAAGAAAATCAAATATATTTGGGTTGTCACAATTGACTTCCTTCAAATTTTTAACAACACTTTATAAATACAACTATGGTAGTTTTCTTTACAATTTTCTGAGTTCAATAGTATTTCTTTACAAATTATATTCAAATCTTAAAACACCTTTCTTTTTCTGAATTAACTTTTTATAAATCTATATTTGTCAGTCGATTTATCATCTGTCATCTCGTCCTCTTGGTTACTCCTTTTTGCCTTCTTCCCAGTTTTTAAAATATCTAGCCTACCCATCTTTTTCTTATCCTTTTTGCACAATCTTATTCTAACTTATCTCTATCTGAATTACAAACTTTTCTTAATCCTTTACATACTAATCCAGACCTATTGTCCGTCATTTAATTATGTATACTACAACTTTGTGTCCCGAGCGAATATCAACCCCTCGGAGCGTCTTTACTTTTTTTTGTGAACTTACCACCCCCTTCAATATTTTATCCGAAACGTTGTCCCCCCCTTTGTCTCCTATTGCACTATGAATGGATTGTCGTCTGTGTCTGGTAATACGAATCTTGAAAATTCGTCCTCGAAAGAAATTGGCTTCTGATTCTGCCTATATGACTTTGTGGTGAAATTAATTGTCCTCATTTACATCGTTAAGATCCAAGGGATTTGCACACATAAATATACCGTCGTCAGGTTCGGTAGCTATGGGATTTATTTCAACTCGCGAAAGTACGTTTGCGTTTTTGTTCATTTCGACTCTTATAAATCAAGTCGTGTTCATTTTCTTCTACTTTGAATCTTTCAAGAACCAGTTTGGAATTTGGTTCCCATTGTAATGCTTTGTGATCGCTTATTGTATTAAATTTAGTTCCAAATAAATAAGGTCTAAAATATTTAACTGCCCATACTATTGCTAAAAGTTTTTTTTCAGTTGTACTGTAATTATATTTTGCCAAGTTTAAAGTTCGTGATGCGTAAGCTATGGGGAGATCTGCTCATATCGGTTCTTGTAATAATACAACTCCTATAGCAAAGTTTGAAGCATCTATTGTCAAATTGAATTTTTTTGAAAAGTCAGGGTGTTGAAGAATCGGTTCGTTAATTAAGATTTTTCTAGAGGTGTTAAATGATTCTAAAAATTCGTGGTTATATAACATTTTAATATTCTTTTCCAAACTGGGTCAAGGGTCTCGTTAATTTTGCAAAGTTTTTTTATGAAGTTTCTATAATAGCCAATTAGTCCTAAAAAGATTTGATTTGCTTAGTCGTTTGAGGAATCGGGAAGTTTTTTATTGCAACGACTTTCTTTGGGTCAAGTTCCCCGGGTGTTATAATATGCCCTAAAAATTCCGCTTGTTTACACAGGAAATCTGATTTATCTTTTTAGTTAGGCTTCCTTAAGTTTATCGAATACCTATTTTAAATACTAATGTGTTCCTGTAATGAGATCGAATAGATAAGTATATCATCCATGTATAACAGGCAAATTCTATTAATTAGATTTTTACGACATTATTCATCACCCTTTAGAATATGGCTGGTTCGCTCTTTAGTCCAAATGGTAATTTGAGGTACTCGTAGTGCCCATTCTCTACCCTGTTTTGACGATAAAGTTAGGCTGTAGTTAAATGTTTAAGTAGTGTTATTTTTTTCATCATTAGTTTTTCTTTCTTGGAACTGGTTGGATGCGTACCTCCATTGATTTCTATTCTGAGCTGATCTACACATTTCCCTGAAATTCCCACATCTTACATCTTTCACTACCTGCGTGCAATATTCTGATCTAGGTCTACCTCTACTTCCCTTTTTTCCTATCTCTGCTTCTAATTCATTCCGCATTATACCCACATGTCTTAGTAAATGGTCTATCATCCCATCTCTCCTATTGTTTGTTACGTCAAATGTTAATAATAAATTAACTAACAAATGCACGTCGGACTGTATATAATTATTTATTTAGTTTAAGAGCATTAGATTACAAATATAGAGATTGTTGTAGACACGAGTGCGTCTACACTTTAGAGAAGCTAACGAACAAGTGCGTCTTGGTTAAATGCACCCTCTTCACATATTAAAGGCGGGCGTGGTACAGTCTTATAAAAAAGTAACGTATACGCACAACTACAAATTAAATATAAAGTATTGAACACCTATTTTTTACTGTTTTCCACATATTTCTTTCTTCCCCTACCATTTCTAGTACCTCTTTGTTCTCAATTTTGTCTGTCTATGATATCTTCATCATACGTCTGTAGCACCACATTTCAAAAGCTTCTATTTTTTCATGTCCGTTTCTCCTACTGTCCAGGCTTCACAGCCGTACAGTGCTGTGCTCCACATATATGTTTTAAGCAATCTTTTCCTTGTTTCTATGTTTCTTGTCTTTGAACACAGTAGTAGCTTTTTCTTGTTAAATGTAGCACGACCTTGTGTTAATCTTTGTTTTATATTTTTTGCGCTTTTTCTATCTTGCGTTATTTGGTTTCCTAGGTAGCAGAAATTCTTAACCTCCTGTAAGTTCTTGTTATCTATTTGTATTCTTGTTTTTGATTCATTTTTCCCTCCTTTGCATATTAGAACTTTAGTTTTATTTTTGTTAATTTTCATACCATATCTCTCTGTTAAAACTGCTTCCATTTCATTAAGAGCTGCTTCTAACTCTTCTTTTCTAGATGCTAATGCCGCTATATCATTTGCAAATCTAAGCATATCAACCTTTTGCCCCTGCATAGTAATTCCAAATGTCTTCCTGCATTTGACAGCATTCATTGCATCTTCAATGTACAAGTTAAAAACTAATGGAGATAAAAATGTACATCCCAGTTTCGCCCCTATCCTAATATTTACTTTTCTACGTTCCTGCTCTAATTCTATTACCGTTGTTTGCTCTTTGTATAATCTATGCACTATCGGTCTATCCCTAAAACTCATTCCAATCTATTTGAGTATTTGAAATATTTTTTTTTCATTTTACATTGTCGAATGCTTTTTCCAGATCTAAAAACCTTTGCTACACGCTTTCTCCCTTTTCTATTGTTTTCTCCGTTATCACCCTCAGAGCTAAAATAGCCTTGTGTGTTCCCGTTTTGCTTAAACCCAAATTGATCTTCTCCTAGTATTTCTTCCATTCGTCTTTGTACAATTCTAGTTAATATTTTTGACACGTGTGCTATCAAACTTATTGTTTGAAAATTTTCATATCTATCCGCGCCTTTCGTTTTTGGTATAGTTACTACGATGCTACGTTTGAAATCTTTGGGTATCTCGTATGTCTCATACATATAGCTTACCAGATGGCAGAGACACTCTGCTACTGCTTATCCAGCGTCTTTTACAGGTTCTGCTTGCATCTTATCTGTATCCCGCGCCTTAAATGCTAATTCAAACTCATCTCAAAGTATAGGATATCCCAAGTCATCATTTTCAATGTCTGATTCTTGATCTAATGCTGTTAGTTCCTCTCCTACATATAAATCGCAAAATATTCTTGCCATCTAACCACTTTAACTACATTCAATCCATTGTTCTTTAGCTTTTCTGCATTGGCGAATAATTTCCCATTTTATGAATTTGTATCTCTGTTTTCCCGTTTCGTCTGATCTATTTTTGTATTGTCGTTTTTCTTCTATTAAATTCAGGATATCTTTTGTTATCCATGGTTTCTTGTATTCTTTTTGTGTATACCCCAGAATATCTCTGGCCGCCATGGCTAAGCTGGATTTAATGTTATTCCATTCTGTTTCTACTTCCTAACTATCAGAAATTTTCCCGATATCTTTCGGCAATTCATTTGACTTTTTTTCAAATCTTTCGTGGATATCTTTATCTTTTAGTTTCTCAAAATCAAAGTACTTTTTTCCGTTTCTTTTACTTGATGCCACCGTCAACAAGAATGTAATCTATTTGATATCTTCCTAGATTTGCTGGCATTTTCCACATGTATCGTCTTCTAGCATGATGTTGAACTAATGTGTTATGGTTAAATTGTTCTTGTCCCAAATTCAAACAGCCTATTTCTGCTGTCATTTCTCGTGCCTAAACCAAATAAACCTACTACCGCTCCTGCACTAGCCTCACCTGCCACTGCATTAAAACCCCCCGTAGTTATTAAATTTTCATGTCCTTTTACGTATCTTAGTATTTCTTCGATATCTTTGTAGAGCGCCTCAACCTCTACCTCACTGAGGAGGGCATGTATACTTGTATTATTACTGTATTTACCGGTTTAAATTCTAATCTAACCATGAGTACTCTTTCGTTCTTTTATAAGTAATTTTCTATCTTTTTTGCATAACTAACACTACGCCCGAATTTCCTTCATCTGCTTTTGTGTGAATTACCATGAAGTCTCCGCTCAAAAAATCCCCCGCTTCTGACCACCGAACTTCGCTGATCCCTATTATGTCTAATGCTAATCTATCCATTTCAATTTTCAAGTTATCTAGCTTACTTATGTGCTTCATACTTTTGACATTACACGCTCCGACTCGCAGAATGTTCACGACTCTTTTTTTATATTTTCTGATCACATCTCCGAAGTAGTCCCCTTCCGGAGATCCAAATGGGGGACTATTTTAACTCCGGAATTTTTTACCCCGGAGGATACTATCACCTTAATAATAACAATTTAAGTACGCTGTGTACTTGGGAGGTAATATGGTGATTTCCCGTTGCCTTCCGCATCGCAATAGTTTATCTTAGAATGCCATACCGACCCGCTATGATCTCTGCCACTCTAAGTACCGAAAAAACTGCTGCCCTCTTTCGATGACCTGTCTTAGACTGGTTCCTCACTAAAGACCCTATTACCTTGATTGGACCTGTAGTTGGGCTCTTTAAATCATTAGAACGCGCAAGCCATTCATTCCATCGTTCTAGTAATCTAGAACTTCTTCAAGGTGCAGGTCCATTTGGAATGGAAAGGGATATATAGAAAAAACTATTAATTCGGCAAATGTTTAAGTGCTGGGGGAACCTGGCAGCCACAGGCTGCTTACTCCCCTTCACATACCACTAAATATCGAGAAATAAGGTATATAATTGTAAAATAATAGTAGGGGACTGAGCTGCATCTAACAAGAAAAAACAGCGGCTATGTTCAAAGATGACAAACATAGAAATATGACGAAAATTGTAGGAAGCATATATGTGTGGCACAGCACAGTACGTCTATAAAATAAGGACAGTATGAAAAGCAGACAGAAAGAGATAGAAGCCTTCCGAATGTTGTGCTTCAGATATATGAGGATGGTAGCATGGACAGACGAAGTTAAAGACAAATAGGTTATAGAAATAGTAGAGGAATAAAGAATAAAGATCTCTAAGGCATTTTTGGGAATAGTACGGAATATATTACAGGCAGATATAGAAAAAAAGTGGTAGAGGCAAACCTAGATCAGTCTATCGCATGCAGATAGTGATAGATGCAGACTGCAAATTTCAGAGAAATGTGTAGATTAGTTCAGAATAGGAAACAATCAATTAGGGTACGCGTCTAACCAGTTCCATGACTGAAAACCTAATGATGATGGGACAGTGATATAAATCATCATCATTATAAAGCTATAAAGACTGTTTGTTAGATTTTTGTTTTAAAATCGTTGTAGTGTAAGATGATTTTCGTTTTGATGTAGAAAGTATTTATTTCGTTAAAACTCAAACGGGAGTATTCAATTAAAATAAACACCAAGCAACCATACAATAGTATACACATTATATGATTTTACAATGCGCCACCCAAAGGTTACTACATTGGCCAGGAAGCGAGTTTTTTTTACCTGGAAAATTTTGAGCATTGCCGAACCCTTATTATTCCAAGCAAGGTTTAACATGCGCGACAACACTCACACACAGAACTTCCATTTTAGCTCTCATCCGAACGAGGGCGTATTTTTTGTGAAAAATGCTCGCCTAACATTTTTCAAGCGAACTGTGTCGGGATTAGAACCCGGGACCTTAAGCATAGTAATCACACGCATTTGAACTACGCCACAGAGCCGCCTAATACAGCAGATATATCACGCTTCAGGAAGGTCTTGATCACAAACATTTGATCTCTTCATTTGTTCTTTGTCCATTTAGGTAATTTAAGGTCACGCAAATTTGAACATTGTGTCGGCATCTTTATTAATAGAAAAGTATAGACATGTACCTTTGTGTATCTCGACATTTACCGCTGCTATTGTTTCGTTAGTAATACGGTACCTGCAAGTTATTATTTCTCATTTTTCTGAGTAAAATCACCCTTTCGGTATAGGTTTATTGGATTTTGAACTTGTAGTATTTCTTTATTAAGACCGTTATTTGAAAATACATTTGTTTCAACATGATAACCACAGAAAGGTTCTTGTTTCAAGGAAATACCGCCTTGGAAAGGTTAACAGCATTATAAAGCTTACAGAATAGAACCTTTCCGGATGTTATTTGCATAATTTTAGCACCTCCTTAAAATAATCTATAACAATTGAAGTATAAATTGCCCGTTTACGGGCATTAGTTGCTTTGATACAATACTAGTTTGATCTATACAGTCGTGATATGAAATCAATTAGTATTAACATAGTCTCAAAAATAAATATCTCTAGTAAGTGGTTTAAATTATTGTAGCGTTGAATCGTCTGCGTTTGACCAAAATAATTATACTCAAACGCAAACGAAGCGTTTGTACACAAAAGATAGTTGATTTTTCCTGCAGCTTTACACCTTTCAGATGAACTTAATTGGCAAGTAAAAGGATTTTACATTTAAGAGTTATTTAAATTACATTAAGTACATTTGAAAATGTTACTTGCATAATTTCTGGTATGTTTTAGAATAGTCCGGGGTTTTTGAATATGTATATAAATTGCCGTCGTAGATATTGGAGTTCAATCCTGATTGAAGCTTTGACTACAATATGTTCTAGTTTAAAGCTTGATTAGTTGTGAATTGAAATAAGTAGTGGTACATATGCAATACAATTCACTGTCGATATAAATTATTCTCTGATGATATAAATTACTGTAGTGATTATATAAATTAATTAATAGTGCTTGTATAATTAATTAGAGTGTTTCGATAGTAATTTGGAAGATAGCATCGTAATATCAAGAAGATAATACTTGTACTTGTAATTACGAGTTGTTGAAAATACTTGTTTAATAAGTTTGAGAATAAAGCACTGTTGTTATTGCAAATAGAATTTTCGTTACATTATTATAGTGGTCGGCATGAATTAACAGTTAGTGCTTCAATAGTAATTAAGAAGAAGAGGTGATTAAAAAGCGGTGTAGAGTTGTAGGGATTAGTATTCGTACCGCTAGCGATTAACCCAGTACGTTAGAATTTCACTGTAGCTACAAGTCGTTGAAAATCCTTGTGTAATCAGTTAATAGTAAGGAACTGTTGTTATTTCAAAAAGTTTTCGTTTACGATATACTAGCTTTGAGACACAAAATAGCAATATACTTAAGTATTTAATTAGCATCCAATTTTCTAAAATAAAGGATTTTGGGCTGGTAAGTTGATTTGCCTTAAATCAGCGTACATAATACGCAACCCTCTCTCATATTAAGCATACATTTTCAAAGACAAATATACTTTATAATTGTTCTGCAATTACAAAACGTACCCTCTATGTTGTTTACATTATCAAAGTTATAAAATATTTTTCTAAACAAGTAAGTTTACACTTAACTAAAATCTGTTTTCTTTATTAGATAGAATACAAGCCATTTTCTCGGTGAGGAAATGTTTCATTCCGGAATGGGTGGCTCAGGAAGTTACGCCGATGGGAGTACCTCTTTCCACCAACATCACTTACAACAATATGTTCCTAGCAATCGTTCCATTTCACAATATCCGTCGGCAGGAAGTCACTTTGGAGCGTCTGCCCACCAATCTGGCTGGGGGCATACTGGAGGCACATACGGAGACATAACCGGAGCCTCTGCACACACGTTAAGTGCATCTTCGCATCATACTGGAACATTGTCTGCCGAACAGTTTTACGCTCAAAATATGATGATGTCTTCGTGGAGGGCTTACGACGGAACTGGATTTCAGCGTGGGTCACCTTATGGTAAGTTGGATGTTCGGTTAATTTCTTTTTCATTTTTTCTATTTAAACACTACAATATTTTGTGCTTTTAATTTTCTAAAATTGCCGTTGATGTGTAAGAGAGGAAGTACTAGATATATTTTATAATAATTCAAAGTTATTCTAACAATAAGTCAGGTACGCCAAGTTCGGGGTAATGTTTAATTTTAAAGCATAGCAGTTTTTAAAACGCGTTTCGAGAACTTGTCCCTAGGGAGGAGATAGAGCAACATTTCGAGTCTCACGATGTGAGTGCCATTGTACCGGTTTTTTTTATAGAACGCGCATTAGGTGGAAAGATTAAAAAAATGCTATGCTGTCGGCTAACCTGCCTATTACCCCAAGGGAGGGTTAGAGATGGACTGGGATGAAATTATCTTAGTTACACTAAAGGCAATGTAAATTATAGTTGGACACTACGTATCTAGCAGGTATTAAAAAATTATAATTTTAAGGTAGATACAGAAACCTTTTCGAAGTAGATAATTTTAAAATTTTCGATTTAATTCTTTGACGATTGAATAGACTTCCTTAGAGAAGATTACCAGAATAAGAATAATTCTATTCCTTGATAAATAATTCGCATCAAATAATAAAAATATTTAATAAATAAATAATTTCACATGCTTTAGTTATTTTTGAAAAAATAGACTGAACTATTTGTTTAAAAATATCTAAAGCATGTGAAACTATTTATTTATTAAATATTGTTATTATTTGAAGCAAATTATCTATTATGGAATAGAATTATTCTTATTCTGGTAATTTTCTCTAAGGAAGTCTGTTCAATCATTCAAGAAATTAAATCGAAAGTTTTAAAAAAGATTTCTGTATCTACCCTAAAATTATAATTTTTGTTACATAATAGTCAAGTCTACTAATGAGTATCAGATCTGACAATCACGTACAAGAATAAAAACTGTAATTTCAAGCAATCTTAAAATAAACCTAATTTCGTTATATCAGTCAGCTTAATCTCTTCTAAACTTTTTGTAAGCGAGAGTTTCAAACATAACAACGTTCAAATAACGATATTTCTTTTAAGAAACAAAAATTAAGCAATATTGAATATAATTCTCAGTTGGATGCCGGATCTTACAAACTGGAAGGATAGGGGTTTTCGCAGCTAAGAAATTAACTATTTGTGGGAAAGAGTGTTGTGGAATAATTCTGTTCAGAGATTCGACAATATAAACTCACCCTTAACCACCAGTTGCAGACTACTAACCTTACGTTGGTTGTACCCAGACTCCAACTACTTGCTTGCCATGTAGAATACAGTAACCCCAGTCTAATCTCAGGGTAGGTGACCTGTGAATGTTTGTAAGCTTTAGGGTATTTGTAGACAGGGGGGGTTTTGTTGGCTCGAAGGTGTTTGCGCTGAAACGAATATAAATTAAAACACTTAATTTTTCACCATTAATTCTCACCATCAACGACTTCCCATCCTGCTTGGTTCGAAGACTCCGTTGATGTGAGCGGATTGAGAAAACAAGGCAAATTTGACCTGGGAAATCTCATCAGAACAAATGCTTGGTGTCCACGCGCCGTGTGTATGAAACAAGTTGAAAACCTTGAGATATATTGTGAACAATAAGTTATATAGACGAACTTTGAGAGATTAAAATGCTATTTACGACTTGCTAATCAAGGTTTCAAAACAGTTCATTTACATTTCCAATGCTCCACCTGTAGGTACTACATTGAAGGTTTCAAAACACCTGAATTGTTTTCTACATTATTGTGTGTACAAAATATGGAGCTTAGCCTTGCAATGTAACTATACTCGGAAATAACAGAACGTGTGTGGTTATATGGGACCATGGACTTACTAAGAATTTGAAAATCATTTTAGATTTGCAAATATATATACTTTTCTTTTTTTACTGCTTTAATACCTCTATGTTGATTCAAAAAAGAAATTTTTTTATATACAAAAAATTGTTACAAAACGAATACTGAAAAGAACAAACGATTTCCTATGTTACTATCATATGTTTTGTACAGCTTTACGCATCCCGTCTTCCCCCTCCTTCCTTATACTGGATTTCACCGCTTCTAGGCCTTGCGGAGGTCAGATCTAGGTTTTTATGCTTATGGACAAATCAATTACGGTAGGACTTTTTAACATTTTTTTTAAAGGTATTAGTTTTGATTTTTTTATCTGAAATTAACCTTCTACTTCATCTCAACATCGAGAAAATGATAATTTGCCAAAATACGTCTATTCATCTCAAAAAAGCACGAACATTGGTTCTTCAGAAAATCTAGAACCGATTAAAACTTGGATAGAATGCATAAATGTGCGTGACAAATTTGGGAAATACGTAGTAAAAACACAATATCTCTATGTGGTTGAAGTTAGTTCAGCGTGAAGATGGTACCAATACAATAAAATTATTATTTATACTTTTTTTGTTTTTGATGATAGAAACACAAATTCTTAAGCTGATTTTCGCACATTTTGGGGTTCAACAAAACAGCAGAAAGTATATTTGAAGGTTAACACTTATCCTAAATTGATTAAAAGTTTTAAAGTTTGCGCTGTTTACTCCACTACAAGAGCACAGCTCGGCAGCATTTCCAGCTAAATTTTTGGTAAATCCTATAGTTCTGCAGTAGTTCCAACAACTCGTTAGATATCAACGATCATTCCGATTTTTTCCATGTTTTAAATACACTATAAACACAACGTCAGCGCTGCATTACAAAAATAAAGTATCAGTTTGCTGGCATTTTTAGCTAATCTTTTTGATAAAAATCATATAGTTATACAATAGATCTTACGAATGAGGTTTTAGCAACTGTTCCGACCTTTTTCCAATTTTTAAATATTCTTTAGAGTTTGAGCCAACACCACAGCACAAAGATAAAATATTACACTGCCGCCTTTTTCAGACAACTGTTTAGTATATTGATAAAGTTTGGTACATTCAATTTTGGTCCCAGAAAATCTAGCCGGCAATCCACATAGATGTACCTCGCTAAAATTCTGTATTTTAATAAAGTACAAAAAACCTCGACTGTACTAACAATAATGATTGCAGACCAACTCAGTGGGAAGGGTGGTGTAAATGTTTGAACAGAGTCCCAGAATGCTAACGAACGTGAAATACCGGTCGTAATCGGGAAGTACCTTAGACGCCACCTAATCTCGATATACGGAAATTTCTATGGAAAAGCCCCAATAAGAATAACAAAAGAATGCTAAAACCTGAGATCAAGAAAGTAATTTTGGCCAAAAATTTACACGAGGAATAATCAAGTACAATAATGCTAAAAACTAACCTAAAATAAACGTTATGATCATGACACTAATGTACCTATTTAAAAACCGCTAGCTGAAAGTAAAGGTTTCCAACATCAAATGCTAATTATTAAACAGAACCGAAAACGTTTTCTGCCAACAAAATTACTTTCAAAATTTTTAAACTAATAACAGGTTACTGTAGCATACATTTTCAGAAGGTTCATTATTAATACCTGATGAACCATTTTTGACTGTAGATACCTCGGAAACAACTGAAATCAAAAATATTCTGAACTCAATCCACTCTAAACAGATCCTACAGGACTTCTGGAACCTTGTTAGACAGTTTGATATTTTTTTATTAACATGGCTTTCTTCCAACATGAAGTTGTCTACTAAAGCAACAATTCTAAAATTAAAAGTAAGTAATTTGTAGGATATTATTCTTAACTTCATTGATTAATCACATTAATCACCAGTTAACTGTACCTACTCAAGTTGCATGTTATCTGTTTCAATGGTAATGACGAAGTGCTTGACAAAAAATCATCTTCCCTCCATACTATGAATTAAGACTGCAAATTGAAACTACATGTGTTGTTTTGTGTGTCTAACATATATAATATTATCTTAGTAAAACATTTACTTAAACCAAAGGAATGGACTTTTACATTTTCTGAATCAGTATAATTTTGCTTCTGAAACTTCTTCGTTCCAAGACGATGAGATCATAGGCGCCATTGTTATACATTATTAATCAAAGCAAATAATTTATAAAATTTTAGTATTTTAGAATACAAAACTTAATAAACGTCTTCATGACATAACTCATAATTAGTTAGCGGTCTGGCATGTTGGTAGCGATTCGTTGCTTAACCCTTACCACAACATATAATTTAAAACTTTTCCTTTTTTGCAGGGGATAACCAGGTAATATTTCATTTTCTTATAAATGGGAATCGTGTAAACATGCTGGAGTTCTTTAACAACCATCAGGTTGCTAATATCTATGTAGAGTCAGGTAGATAGGAAAAAGATAGAAGTGTATAGGAAGACCTAGACCAAGCTATATTAGTCAAATTATACGAAATTTAGGTTGTGTAGGGTATGTAGAACTTTTTAGATTAGCACAGAATGAAAAAGAATTTAGAGCTGCGTCAAACCGAGCTTAAGTAAGGTCTCTGTATGTTTGTTGTGGTGTGTTTAACATTATTCTTAATCTTCTTTGAGAATTAAACCACTCATAGTTTTAAAATCATCTTTATTTACGTTTCGAATCATGACCTAGAATTGCCAAAATAATTAAGAATTTCAAGTTTGACATTTATGACATAAATTGAAGGTGACTTTGATTTATTGATGTTCGATATGTTTGGTTTGAGTACATTAGGCGAAATTTTTAAAGTTTAAAAGAATGATTGCCTTCAATTTGTGTTGCGTCCTGGGAACGACTTTTTTAAGTAGACAATACGCTTAACGTGAAATCAGCTCATTAATTTTTATTGTTAAATTTCAATAACTTGAGGATTGAAACAACATTTTTAATATGTTTCTATTTATACAATTGCGAGGATAGTTATTCAAGAAGTGGCGATTACGTTACAGTAAGGCTTAAGCAGTCCTTTTTTTATATTTATTTTGAGGGGGAGAAACTCTTTATGATTTAGGCTCCTTCCTTGGTAGATTTTAATATGGTTCTGAGGCGACCCTATGGTGGGTTTACACTTGTCATGGATCGAAACGTAAATAAAGATGATTTTAAAAACTATGAGTGGTTTAATTCCCAAAGAAAATTAAAAAAAATCTTGAGTAAGGTCGAAAACACTTATGATGATGAGAATACAAAGTAACGATGATGACATTCTTAACCTTAAAATTCGCCATAATGAATTCGACCATCTATGAATATGAACAATGTAAGATACAAAAATAATCCTTATTTAAGCCAAGAATGCATGTAACCTAATAATTATGTTTCTTGAAAGAAGTAACCTAACCTTATTGGTGGGATTTACCAACACAAAAACTATTAAAATGAAATTTGATTCTAAACATTTCAAAATTATGTTAGCAGTTCTGGCATACTTCTAACAATTTATATGTTTAAAGACTATTTGAACGTTTTGTTTTTATTACATGAACCAATCATTGTCGTTCCACATATTTTCAAAACACATTTCATTACACTGTTCTTCTAATAATTCCATGCTTTCTCCACATCTTCAAACTTCAGAGCATTATCCCATTCCTGTTTGCAATCATACAACTCTCTCTCTCTCTCTCTAACATAGTAGCGTATTCTCTTTGTGTCGATTCCTCCAACAAGCGTTCTATTTTCACTCTTGATTGTCTCACATTCTGCTTTCTTCTCCACGCCCGCTTTCGGCTAAGATCAATTCTGTACAAAACTAGAAAATGATCGGTCCCACACTCAAACCCTCTCATTACTCTTGTGTCTTTTACCAGTTCTCTTAAACCTTAAACTTTCATCAAACACAACCAAATCAATTATACTTCTCGCATTTGCCCATTGCCATGTGTACTTGTGTATGTCTTTATGTTTATACCTTACATGTGATTTTCCAATGCTCCACCCGAAGGTACTACATTGGCCAGGAAGCGAGTTTTTTACCTGGAAAATTTGGAATTTTGCCGAACCCTTGCTGTTTCAAGCAAGGTAGGGATATTTAACGAGCGTGAGTGACAACACTCGACTCCCTTATGTTTATACCATGTGTTGAATACAAACAGTTCTCCTTCCATACATATATTCACAAACATATCTCCATTTTCATTGATTCTTGGATCGCCAAACGGACCTACCACATGTTCAGCATTTTCTCTGTGTACTTCGACCCAACTATTCATATCACCTAATATAACCACGCGGCCATTCGTTTTGCGTTTGTTTAATACATTTTCCAACTCCTGCCAAAACTGTTTACACTCCCAATCGCCATTCACTGGAGCATAACATTCTACTATGCCACTATTATTTTACTCCATAACATTGCGGGGAGAAACCAACTCACATTGTTTCATGCATGCTTTTGCTTGATCATTTACAATTAAACCTACACCTTTCGCCCCAAACTTATTGCTCTCTACTTCAACACACCTTCATCTAATTTAACAACATCTTTCCACTTCCGCTTTGTTTCACTCAAACACAGCACATTCATGCGCCTTTCTTTTATTTCATTCATGATTTGATACTCTTTACCGTACAGTCCCCTGACCTTCTAAGTACCAAATCTCCGTTCCTGATTCATGCGGTCGTTATTTGATGGGTCACATATTTTCCTTCGCATTCGCCCATCATGACTTTGACGGTCTAAGGTTTTCGCAAAGGTTTTGTTAGTAGTGTTAATTAGGTTGAACCAGGTTATCAGCCTAGATTGCAACCGTGCTGTTGTAGTTTTCCCTACTAACGGTTACGACACCTTACCGTTCAGTGTTGGCATGTTTAGCCTCTCTGCCACAGACGTCGCCACGATTCCCAGTCCTCCAAGTGTGCCTAACGTCTTACGATACATACTAAAACTTCCTCTTCACAAGGGGATTACCTTGTAAGCGAGCAGAAAGTTGCCCACGCTACGATGACTAGGAGGTACATGCTGTGCACTGACACTCATCGTGCGCTTTTGCTATTACAGTTCTAATATTAAGATATTTTTCTATTAACCCTCTATAAGCTTGGTACGAGTTGGCACAATACATTTTGGACAGACCGTTTAAGCTGAACATGGGTAACTGAAAAAAATTAGTTCAAGCTTGAGCACAATCGAAAACTGCGTCAAGCCAAGCTTAAGGTTGCGACTAAAAGAAAAAGAGAGTTCAAGATTTGAGCTTTGGCTGGAACAGTATGCATTTCGAGCGCCACAAATGGTAAAAACAAATTTTGGAAAACAATATTTTAACTATTTTTGTGATGTACGTCGGTAGACACGAAATAACTTCATATATTTTTTTTCGTGAACAAAATATTTTACAACGCTTTAGGGCTTATTTTAGGAGCAACAAAACGCGGTTATTTTACTAGTTGACGTTGTGATATCAACCTTGCACACATTTCCGAAATTAACGTTATTCTCTCAATGTATACAAAATTTTCAGGACTAAGAAATGAATATTTAAAGTGCGCACATATGCGCTATCATAAGATCTATATTAAAATGACACGAAACTAATAAATTAGTCAAGTTCCTATTTATGGATGGCATGCTTTGGTTATAAAATCGAAATCATCCATCAGATATATTCACATGGCCAAGTCGGGCCAGACCAGGCCACTTGAGTAGTGTTACATTGATGTTCTGATGCAGATAAATGTCCGGGTCTGGTCTGGTTTTCGGTCTGCTTTTGAAGTGTGATTTACACTGATGTTCCTTATCACATTCTAATGCAGTCTTAAAGCTTTTAAATAACAACCACCCTGAAACTGATGGATCATTGACTTAACTACGTTTATCATCTGGCTGGACTTAATACAATCTTAAACAACGAGATGCATCAACAAATAACTGTGATCTATTTAATGAAAGGCGAATGAATACCTTTCAGTAAATATAAAATAGCTGTATAAAATTAGACACTAATTCATGTAAATAAAAAAGTCAGATTGCTACTTATGACTGTTTTAGAATTTAATCTTCTAATTGCTTATGAAAAATATAAAATATATCGGGCTGGTTTTATAATATAAGTAAAAAATTTTACAAACGTATTTCAAAGAGATCACAATAAGAATTTGCTATCTTGACATGTTCTCGGAAAACCTTTCCTCGATAACTGCGCCCGTTCAAAATTAACAACAAAAAATACTCGATCGATTTCGAAAAAATAACGCAAGACCAATGAAACCTGACATTTGAATGTTATCGACTATGCTCTTTCTTTATACGTTATCCCTTCAGAAAAAAAGGTTTCCTTCTTCGTATGCAGGATGGGGGATCTTGGTAGCCACAGGTTGCTTAACCCCCTTCACTGAATCTTGCTGAAATAGGGCATAAAATTAGAAAACAACAGAAGGGGAACGAGCTGTATACACATGCTGTGTGAGAATTTCAGGAAACTATGTAGGCTAGCTCAGAATATAAATAAGTGCAGGTACGTGTCCAACCAGTTTTGAGACGGAAAACCTAATGACGAAAAAATAACCACAGATAAATCTGATGATTAGTATAAACAACTAGTTGTTGGTTGCGAAAAACCTGCAACTAATTTTGACTGTGCGAAAAGATATATTGGAAAATATATTAAATCGGTAAATCACTAAGTGTTGGGGGAACTTGGCAGCCACAGGCTGCTTACCTCCCTTCACAACCACTGAAGGTCGGAGAAATAGGGTATATAATTGTAAAACAATAGAAGGTGACTGAACTGCATCTAACAAGAAAGAACAGCGCTTATGAGAAAAGACAACATACATAAAACAAGAAGAAAATTGTTGAAAGCATATGTGTGGAGCACAGCACAGTATGCCTATGAAATACGGGCAGTCTGAAACGCAGACAGAAAAACGGTAGCAGCCTTTTGAAATGCTGTGCTTCAGATGTATGAGGACGATAGCATGGACAGACAAAGATAATAACAAATAGGTTATAGAAATAGTAAGGGAACAAGGATATCTGGGGAAAAAGATAAGAGAAATAGAAGGGCAGAATACGTTCTAAAGCATTTTTGGGGAATAGTATGGGATATATTACAAGCAGAGATAGGAAAAAAGAGGTAGATGTAGACCTAGATCAGATAGTTATAGATGCAGACTGTGCAAATTTCAGGGAAATCTGTAGGTTAGTTCAGAAAAGGAAACAATGATGGTACGCGTCTAACCAGTTCCAAGACTGAAGACCTAATGATGATGATGCAGAAATAATAGCGGTAGAGTTTAAATTTTTTTAAGCTTTTTTCAGGATTTTATTTTTAGCAAAATTTTTATTCTAAAACCGACGTTTGACCCTTAAAATCTGAAGCGACTATATTAGATCGTTTATAGTCACGAGTATCAGAAAAAATACCCATAAGAATCAAGGACAAGGAATTAGCACCCATAAATAATACATGTGCTACGGTATGCCTTGCGAACAAAGAAGAGAGCAAAGAAAATAACATAACTAGTCCGCATCCATACATCATCATTAGGTCTTAAGTCTTGGAACTGGTTAGACGCATACCATCATTGTTTCCTATTCTGAACTAACCTACACATTTCCCTGAAATCTGCACAGTCTGCATCTATCACTATCTGATCTAAGTCTACATCTATCTCTTTTTTCCTATATCTGCTTGTAATATATCCCATACTAGTAGTAGATTCTTGGTTGTTCTGTTGCCACATTTCCTCCAGCATCTTCATTTCTACACACATCAGGACCAAATTTACATGTAAATTCCCATAAGGAGGAATTGAAGGAGATGAATCTCCTCCTTGCTCCTCCTTGCTCGGATCCCAGCTACCTGAATTTCTAAGAATTTCTTAGATAGCATCACCCCCCAGGGAACTATCCCAATTTTAAGTTTTTTTTACCGCTAACAATCTGAACCAAATAGCTTTCTTCGACTAGCCATTGTATCTTTCGAGATAAACCTATCTTGTTTGGTATCAATTAATATTAGATTTTTCTCGGCTATTCGAATTTCTAGGAATTTTTTAGATAGCACCATCCCCCAGAGAGCTACTCTCATTTTAAAATTTTTTGCCGGCAGCAATTTTTTGGCCGGTCGCATAAATTTTTTAACTATCCGATACATCAAATTAGTCTAGAATTTTACGCAGAATCCGAATCTGTAAAGAGATTTGAAATAGGACCTCTCCTTACAAAGTTACACTTTAAAGCTCCCAAACACCTAAATTTTTTTGCTTGTTTATTTAGCGACCATATAAAAGATTATTTTTGTTTCTTTTAAGATAAATGTACCTTATTCTTAAGCATCATAGAGAAATTCAAAACTTGTTCTTTAATAAAGCATTCTAAACCCAACACACTTTATCAAAAAACATGAGGAACTTTTATGGGTAAAAAATTTTACCAAGTCCCCAGATTTACATTTTAATTTCTAAACACGTCATAACATAATTATGTAGTTAACGCAGTAATAAATAGGTACTTGGAAAATACAATTCGTTTCCGAACTAATTTCTTGACGATTATGGATTACCCAAATTACATGTGAGAGCGCTGTATAATTTCTTTTTAAAAATGCATATCTTCTCCAAACAAATACGTTAATTACAGAAAAAAAGTACGCTAAATGCAAACCAATTAATAGCAATTTAATACTACTTACTGACCTACCTTAATTGTTTGTACAAGGAAACACAATAAAATATATACAAATATAGCAACTATCTTATATATCTATACCCCCATACGTAAGTTGCTGTACTATTAAGAATGATGTACATTTTGTCATCCTTGCCGGAAGTTTTTGTTTAACAAATAGTAGGAATGATACGTTAGGTGCTAGTGTGTGGAAGCCCATCGGATCATTGGATTCAAAAAGAACGGTGCGGCGGAATGTATGGTGGTTCCCGTTAGAATAATCGAAAGTGGTTAATCGAACGTATTAGATGTTTAAATATACGAAAGTGTAAAGGCCTACATGAGCAAAATTTAATTATAAGACAAAAAGTGCGCGATGTGCTATACTTTTAAAGAAAGTATAGAATGGTGCTTTGCAGCAGTCCTAGCAGTAAAAAAGGCGACTGACTTTTACACGCAACTACAAGAATAGCAGTAGCGCAGAGAAGAGGTAAGCATGTATTATACAGCGCACTGTTACTATAAAGTATATTAGTTTACGAGTAGCTTGAACGTGTAATTGATCACTAGATCCCTCGGAGGTTAAAAAATTCTGAGACCATTATCGTTTGAAAAATGTTTGCAAATTATTAGAACGGGAGCGGATCAAAGTATAAGTTAGATGGATGATTGACCGAGTTTTTTCTAGCTTTTGCGAGGGAATCGGAAGTTAACAAGCATCGAGCATCTAATTCTGTATTTGGGCGATATCGAGTACTTACGGGTTCTAGAAATAATTACGTGCCACCGACCGCTATACGAAAGATTTGGTTCTAGGAAATGAACAACCTACGTAAGTACGGAATACTTGGTATTAATGCTAATTGGTTTAGTGACAGCGTTTGTGCACTTTTCGAGTGTCTTCGGCAATCTTCGATTGTTTCCAAAATATATATAAACCATGGCGCTATCCATGGAAACTGGTTGAAGAAAAATGTCATTCGAAAATATTTTTAATTTTTAATTTTTTTTTAATTTAATTTTTTAACTCTTGTGGTGCTTCTTATACCTGGAAAAATGCTGTTAAATGACACCAGAACAATTGTTGTGGTGTAACATCGTCCACGGTTAAGCTTATACATCCGTCAACAGCAAAGTATTTAAACTGTGGGTCATGCGGGATCGCTTTTACGAGAATGGACAACTTACAGCGACACAAGTAAAAACAGCACGGTATGTCATTAAACCGTAAACGTTCAGCTCCGCCAGCTGTTAAAGGGTCTTGTACGAAACAACCACGAATGATGTGTAAAGTATTCAATTTTGAAATGGAAAAGACTACGTATGCCGCACACTTGAGGAGTAACAGACATAAAAATGCAACAGTTACCGCTACTGCCGAAGATGGCGTAGAAATGGTTAGCACAGCGTTTAACAGCCGTATGGCTAGCTATCACATAAAGAACGCCAGTGTCAACGATGGAGTGTCCGAGTTCCTTTGGAAGCAGAAAGAGCGGTTTATTCGATTAATTAATGAAAAAAGAACACAACATACAGCAATAAAAGTTAATTGCGAACTCTACGGCGTCTACACAAAAATGGGAGAAGAGACTATTAACGTGAAATCTTTAAACACAAAAAATATGGTTATAACATCTTCTAGTAATCTGGAAAATATGTACGAGGTCTTAAACAAAACCATGTAAACACCAACTTTATACCCAATTAATTAATAAAATTAGTTTGTCGGGCGAGGACGACAAAAGGTACATCATTCCTAATAGTACAGCAACCTACGCATGGGGGCATAGATATATAAGATAGTTGCTATATTTGTATATATTTTATTGTTTCCTTGTACAAACAATTAAGGTAGGTCACTAAGCAGTATTAAATTGCAATTAATTGGCCTGCATTCAGCGTACTTTCCTTCTGTAATTAACGTATTTGTTTGGAGAAGATATGCATTTTTAAAAAGAAATTATACAGCGTTCTCACATGTAATTTGGGTAATCTATAATCGTCAAGAAATTTGTTCGGAAACGAATTGTATTTTCCAAGTACCTATTTAGTACTGCGTTAACTACATAATTATGTTATGACGTGTTTAGAAATTACAATGTAAATCTGGGGAATTGGTAAAATTTTTTACTCATAAAAGTTCCTCATGTTTTTTGATAAAGTATGTTGGGTTTAGAATGCTTTATTAAAGAACAAGTTTTGAGTTTCTCTATAATGCTTAAGACTAAGGTACATTTATCTTAAAAAAAACAAAAATAATCTTTTATATGGTCGCTAAATAAATAAGCAAAAAAATTTAGGTGTTTGGGATCTTTAAAGTGTAACTTTGTAAGGAGCGGTCCTATTTCAAATCTGTTTACAGGTTCGGATTCTGCGTAAAATTCTAGACTAATTTGATGTGTCGGATAGTTCAAAAATTTATGCGGCCGGCCAAAAAATCGCTGCCGGTAAAAAATCTTAAAATGAGGGTAGCTCTCTGGGGGATGATGCTATCTAAAAAATTCCTAGAAATTCGAATAGCTGATAAACATCTAATATTAATTGATACCAAACAAGATAGGTTTATCTCGAAAGATGCATGGCTAGTCGAAGAAAACTATTTCGTTCAGAATGCTAGCGGTAAAAAATCTTAAAATTGGGGTAGCTCTTTGGGGGGTGATGCTATCTAAAAAATTCCTAAAAATTCAGGTAGCTGAGATCCAAACAAGGAGGAGGGCAAGGAGGAGCGAGGAGAAGATTAATCTCCCTCATTTCCTTTTTATGGGAATTTACATGTAAAATGGTCCAGATGTGTGTGGAAATGAGGGGCTGATTCCTGTAAAAATGCACTACTCATACTATTCCCCAAAAATGGTTTAAAACGTATTCTGCCCTTCTATTTCTCCTATTTTTCCACTATTTCCTACTATTTCTATAACCTATTTGTTATTAATTTTGTCTGTCCATGCTGTAATCGTCATACATCTAAAGCACAGCATTCCAAAAAGCTGCTACCGTTTTCCTGTCTGCTTTTCCGACTGCCCGTATTTTATAGGCATATTGTGCTGTGCTCCACACATATGCTTTCAACAATTTTCTTTTTGTTTCTATGTTTGTTGTCTTGCATCATAGGCGCTGTTCTTTGTTGTTAGATGCAGTTCGGTCCCCTTCTATTGTTTTATAATTATGTACCCTATTTCTCCCACATTCAGTGTTTGTGAAGGGGGAGGCGGCTCCGTGGCGTAGTTGGTATGCGTGTGACTATTACGCCCAAGGTCCCGGGTTCGAATCCCGATACGGTCCACTTGAAAAATGTTAGGCGAGCATTTTTCACAAAAATATACCCTCGTTCGGATGAGAGTTAAAATGGAAGTCCCGTGTGTGGGTGTTGTCACGCACGTTAAAAATCCCTACCTTGCTTGGAACAGCAAGGGTTCGGAAAAATTCCAAATTTTCCAAGTAAAAAAAATTCACTTCCTGGCCAATGTAGTACCTTCGGGTGAAGCATTAGAAAATCACATGTAAGGTTGTGAGGGGGTGCCAAGTTTCCCCAGCACTTGAACTTTTACCGGTTTAATATTTCTTCCAATATTTCTTTTCGCAGTCAACATTAGTTGCAAATATTTCACAACCAACACCTGTAGCTGTTCATAATAATCATCAGATTTATCTGTACTTATTTTTTCGTCATTAGGTTTTTGTCTCAGAACTGGTTGGACACGTACCTGCACTTATTTATATTCTGAGCTAACCTACTCAGTTCCCTGAAATTCTCACACAGCCTGTATACAGCTCGGTTCACCTTCTATTGTTTTATAATTTTATGCCCTATTTCACCGAGATTCAGTGAAAGGGGTTAAACAGTCTTTGACTGCAAAGATCACCTAACACTTAGACCTTTGCCAAATTAATAGTTTTCCCATAAATCTTTTCACACAATTAACATTATTTGATAATATTGCCCAACCAATACTTGTAGTTGCTTATAGTAATCATCATGTTTAAGTACATTTACTTCTTCGTCATTAGTTTATCCATCTTGGGACTGCTGCGCAAGCCTATACATTTCCCTGAAATTCCTACAGTCTACATCGTTCACTATCTGTGTGCAATAGTCTAACCTAGGTCTACCTCTACTTCTCTTTTTTTCTATCTCCGCTTCTAATATATTCCGCACTAATCCCTCATGCCGTAGTATGTGGCATATCAGTCTATCTCCTCTGTTTTTTACCGTTTTCCTCATATTTCTTTCTTTCCCTAGCAGTTTCAGTACCTCTTCGTTCTTGACTTTGTCTGTCCATGATATCTTCATCATACGTCTGTAGCACCACATTTCTTGTCCGCTTTTCCTATTGTCCAGGCTTCACAGAAACATAAAGTACAAATCTTTATCCTGGAAGACACTAGCAATGTCCTGCATTAACTTTGGTAACCACAGATGATAGAAATAGTAGACGTGTAAATATGAGCAAAGTTTATATAAATTGGAACCTTCAATTAGTTTCCAGTAATACTTCAAATTTAAATGGCTGCAGCAGGACCTTTGGCGAAACTCAAACGTTAATATTTTTATAACATCATAGTTATGATCGCAGCAGCCTTATTACAACTGCCACGGCACACCACAACACAAAGTACTTGAAGCTTAATTGCGGTAAAACTCATAAATTATACTACATACACAAAGGAGGAGAATTAACCAGCAAGCTACATCTTATGCGATAATTAAAGTTAATTTTAACTGTAATCGCAAACGTTTTGATTTCAAAATTGGGATTAATTTGATTAAGAATACGATTTTTCTGTTATTAAATATAAATGAAATTTTTCTTTTAAAATATTACTGTCTGCGTTAAACGTAATTAATACACATTTTCAGAATTTAATTTCACAATAAATATTTGTGTACAAAGTCACTTAAAATAATTTCATTTGAAGTGGCAAATTCACGTAAAGAATTTGTAACGGCAATTCGTGCGGACAAGTAAACAACGAAATTAGTCTGCACCTAGTACCGCAACAAAAACAACGAGAATCAAACAAATTAATGCCGTGCTAGCCAAAAACGTAGTAGAATGGGGTGGGTCACACAAAAAAAAACCTCAAGAGGGAAAATTTATTTTCTTAAGAAATCAACATGTTATAAAAAGGAATACCAACTCGCATAGAATACAACATTTATCCGACGTGTCTCGGAGGATTTACATAGTTCAAAAGTCTACGCAAAATAAACCATGCATTCCTTAACTACCCCAATCCTAATATGTGCATAAAACAGCAATTTAAGAATAATTTGTAGTGACCTGTTTCATTTATCTTCAATCTTCTTATTTACATAAAAACAGCGATTAAAATACTCATACAAATGCCGTACTTACACATTGTCCACAAATAATGCTTGATAAGCAATTACAGAAAATAATTGTAATTTCGCTAGGAGTCGAAATGCATTTTTATTTGTGACTGAAAAAAGTATTAGTAAACTACACACTTTACATAGTGGTTCAAACTAAGACTGTCCGCTTATCAAACTTGCGCGTTGTATAGCTTACGCCCTATTTAAAATTCATTGGTCTATCTGAGCTGTTGTTCAAAGTGTATGACCAACCATCGGTTGTTTTGGATATTTTTGGGCTTTTACAGGGTTATCTCTGATATTGCCTTGTTGAAACGATTCTTTGATCACGTAGATACCTATGTATTTCTAGTTTGTATTTATTTTATACCGTCTGTTTTGATGTTGTTACAGGAATTTCTAATTCGCCTTGGCACGTAATTTCACTTATGACTTTTGTTTGTTAAGTTAATACTTTGGGATCTGAATTAACTTCATGTAGAGAATCACGTAGACAAAGTGACATAATTAACATATTTCTGTTTACATTTTTGCGTTTCCGAAGCGTATTTATTTTGAAGGATGCGTTTCTTATCAGGACACTATGTTATCTGCTTTCATTATCGCTTGTTTAATGTAAATTGTATTATGATTTTGTAGGTTTTTACTGCATTTCACGCGTATTAATTTACAATTTATGAATATTTTTTGCTTAGGACAAGTTTGATTGCATGTAGAGTTATTTCTTTTGCTGCATGTGTATTTATTGTTGAACGATATGCTACTCGGCATTAATTAAAGTGAATTGCGATTCTTATACAGGGTGTTAAATGTTTGCTCTTTGCATAATATACAAATTACGTATTTTTAATGCTAAATAAATGCGGTTTTCTAACTCCTAGTACTATTTACATGTATTGGGTAACCATTATGACTCAATATACTACTAAATAACCCCCTTATTATAGCATTATTCCCCTAAATTAAAATATAAAATTTTTTAGCCATGCCATTTTTGGCGCCCAACGTTAAGTCAAAATCACCATTGGTTTAAAATTTTCATATTTTTGTTTGAATATGACAAACTACTTCCCCCTTTTATATCTCCTTATTTACACCTAACTAATCATATACCTATGTCCTATTCTACTACCCTATTTCTACCTATATCTAAGTTTATCTTACAATTTGTACACCCACTTATATCCCTTTGTATGGATATATTAAATTAATGTGAAACTTCCCCCTGATTGTTTTTGAGTGTATGTCCCTAAGCTCGTATGTCTTCCCTGTTTTATGAATATCCCCTCAATACTAATTTGATACCCCAAATTTTTAACTTTTCTCTTGAAAGAACTCTCACTTCTTAAAATTTAGTCTTAAATCTGTGTTAAATGGTTCTATGTTTACTATCTCTAATTTGTTCATATCCTATGGCAATCCTTGATTCCGACCCCATCAATTCTGAATGTTTCTTTAATAATAAATTAACCCTACCTTTCATATCTTCTGGACACTTAATTTCATCGTTTATATTCTCCCCATTATCTATTTCACCTTCAAATTGATTTATATTTAAGCAGTCACCCTCGACTTCTACATTCCTCTCTTCGTACCGTTTAATATATTTCCGCTTGCATTCTATTTCCTTATTTTCTGCATTTATTCTCAACCCCAGCTTGTCTATAAGATCCCTTTCAAATATAATGTCCATCTTCAGTCCAGGTACAACCATTAATTCATTCTCCAATTTTATTGTTCTTATTTCACATTTCAGAATTACCATTTCACTTATGCTTGCAAATTTCTTATTATTAGGGGCCACCAAATTACACTTCGTTATAGGTACCGGCCTCTCCATTAAATTTCCCTGTTTAACAAAATCTTCCACAAGTGATGTTTCCGCTCCGGTATAAATAAGTACTCTAACTCTATTATTTTCCACCTTAAAATTCACTATAGGTAATAAGTTCCTGGTTTATCTGTAAAGGCTTGCTTGGTTTGTCGTTATCTAAAAATTTTGGTTTTGTGTGGACGGTCCTGCCTGATTCGTGATCTCAGCGTATGTTCGACTATTTCTCCTTGTTCTCGTCTAGGTGTTTCTTGTATATCGTTTCTCTCATGGTTAGTTCGCTCCATTTCTCGCATTGGCATGTGGCCCGAATTCCTACTACGCCTAAAATCATTGTTGTAATTATTATAATTACCCCTATTAAAATTTTCCGCATAATTAGAATTGTTTCGTCGATCATTATTTCTTTCAATGTCCACACCTCTTGTTGTCCTCATAAAATTTGTGTTGACTCCTAGTTCTACCTCCTGTCCTATGATTTGATCCCAATGCATCATATCTCTGTAAATATTCTAGAAACACATCCCGGTCTACGATGTTCTGTAATGCGATATAGTGTTTCACTTCCTCTTCGAAATGTCTTGCGACATATTTTATTATTTGTTTTTCCCTAAAGGAGGATCTATTTGTCTTGGTATGCTAAATTTGCTATTGCATATAATTCCCGGGTCATTCCTATATCTCGATTGCATTTGCCCATCTCTCACTTTATCCTGTTGGTTATCCCCCCAAAATGCCTTAAAAATTATTGTTCAAATTGTTGAAATGTTTGTACCTCGCTCTCTATTAAATTATACCACATTTCGGCCCCCCCTTTCAACATCGATTTTACCAAATTTATTTTGTATTGCTGGTCTGTTGAACTCTGTATTAACATTTTAATGTTTTTCAAAAATATCTTAGGATTGAGCTTACCGTCCCCGTAAAATTTTGAATACTGTTCTATCGAAATATTCGGTTGAATTACCCTTATGGGTTTCCTAACATCGCCAAAAGTTGAATTCAGTTGATTAATACATTGTTCTTGAGTTAGACCACGTCGAAGGTGATAATAAATCATAGATCGAAAATTTTCGCGAGTTAATTCCATATTTTGACTGAGATGAAATTTTAAACACTGCAAAAAACACAAATAGTGTCGCACCTCAAAACTTTCTGAGTACCTATAACCTCAAAAATGTAAAACTTTACAATGGCAATTTAGATTTCACCTGGCAATACCGGTGTTGCCAGTTTTCAATACATAAATAGTGTCCCTCATAGATGCTATCCTCTATTTTTTTTTATTCAAAAGCCGTAGCCGTAGATATCTACAATGTCAGCATTCAAAAATTCGTATCACATTAGCAGAAGGTCATTGAGTGCGATGGCGATTACTTCTCCACATAATAGTGTATTCCTTGTTTGTACTAAATTTTTATATATTTTCCATCAAAAACCGCACGAACTTTTATGGTTACCAGATAATAATGGGCGCTCTGGGATTAATCCAAATAATTAAAAACAAAAGATAATTACATAGTGATCAGTTTGTTATTTATACAATACTATGTTCAAAACTATAGAAATTGAGTGTTACATATTTTATTTTAACCCTTATTGCAGACAGTATGGAGTTTCAATTTGGCGAAGGAAGAGAGTGTGTTAACTGTGGTGCAATATCTACTCCATTATGGCGGCGAGATGGAACAGGTCATTATTTATGCAATGCCTGTGGTTTATATCACAAAATGAATGGAATGAATAGACCTTTAATTAAACCTTCAAAAAGACTGGTAAGTATTTATAAAACTTTTTCTTTATAATTTTGCTATTATAATGAATGTAGTAATTAAAATACTTGATATGCATTATATATATATATATATATATATATATATATATATATATATATATTGCCGTGGATCTTTAATTTATGCTCTGGTACTTTCTAAAAAAACATACGAGCCCCACGGATTGGGCATCATAAATTGCCGTGGATCTTAGCTTTGGACCTCACCAGTGTCAAAAAAAATAATTTTCAAAAATATAAAATTTTCACAAACATTTCTTTACCCGGATTCTGCTTCATCAAACTAATTTCTCAGCAACTTCCCTGGCTAGCTCAGCTGTGCCTTTTCTCGGATACCTAAATTTACTATCATTCTCTTTACCGTTCACATACCATTCAATCAAATCACGAAATAATACAATAATCATAAAATATTTATTAACTGCTATTTACAAATAATAATTCATAATTATGTACAGTTCGGTGCTCTTGTTTTTAAAATTGTAATTTCAAACACATTTAATGCAACAGGAGTAAATGGGCCCCAAATAATACCTTATTTTTATTTATTACTGCACACTGGAGTATGGTGAGCGCATGATAACCCAGTTTATTAGTGCATGCTTTCTACTTTGCATACTATTACTACAAACTTAATAAACCCATGTACTCTTAACAATTAAATTTAATTCATCAAGAAAGTTAATAATCTTTACGTACACCTTTTGTTTTATATTCAAAATATCATAATAATAGTCAGTTAAACGTATCTTTTTTTTAATACGTTAAATAACTAAAAATAACCATCAAAGTTTACTCACACATCGCAAATAATTTCGACAGTTTATCAAAAAAAACAGCAAATTCAAATGAGTTACCTGGAAAATGTGTCAAAAGTCCATCTCCATTGGTGATGCTTTATATTCCTGAGCCCCTCGACTTCGTGATTATGCGCGCTGCTCCACCAGCTATTTATAGATGAGAACTCAGTTTAAGCTGAGCTTCGTGCTACTCATTTTAACATCAATTCCAACATCCAAATTGTTTATTATTGCATTATTAATTTACGAGCTTGTTAAGGTATTTGTAGGACCTCAGTTAAATTTAAATCACTCGCCACTAACTCGCGTTACTAACTATAAAGCCCCAAATAATCTAATACTATTTTACTAAATTTTACAAATTTTTAATACTCACAAGCTTGGTCGGTTGATTATTATACGTCGTTAAGCGATGCGAAATTAAAGAGAGCCCTATTAATTTTCTTCCCGTATTTATACAATAACACCAGGCCCCCTTGGCCACACTTTACGTGAAATACCTAACTGAAAATAATATTTCCGCAAATTTTGTATAACCGTTTTAAAACTTCCAGAAATATTCCCTCGTCAACACGCTATATCATACAAACTATCGCAGTCACCTGTCGCGTGTTCGTCTGTTCTAAAACTATCTATTTCGACCAATAATACAGTTCAGTGACGTCAAAAAACTCCGCCTGTAATATTTTATTCCTGTCTTATGCATATTTGATGTCGCGTTCTAACCTTACTTGAGTTGTAGAAAATCGATATTGCTGACCGCGTCTTATGGACTCCACGTGGATCGAATACGTGCGTACTCAATCGAATGTTTTTATACCCGTCTCGTTCTGTAGCATATTATCGATTGTGCATCCCTTCTGCTTTTTAAGAAACTCTTGTTAGCGTTTATGCGAAGCCACCGACGGTTGAACAATATTTTCCTCGAAGCTCGCCTTTTTATGCTCACAAATAAGCAGAAGATGACCTTTCCAACATGCAGGTGTGCCTAATTATTGATCGTTTAAAATAACAGTTCTCGGAGCTCACATTTCACAGTATTCTATATAACCGACGTCTGTTTGTTCGTTAAGAGAGCTTTTCGCCTTGGGATTATTGATTTTACATGCTCTGATGCGTTTTCTGACGGTATTACCCGTTAAATTAACATAAATTAAATTAATTATTCATTTCTATTGACTTATAAAACTGATTTTCTTTATGAACCTATTACCTTTTAATCACTAATCATAAGATTCTGTCAATACTTGTTAATTTAAATTAAATAAATGAAATAAATTTTGCACGTAAATATTATTTTCCTCTCTCTACACAGCGTATTTGAAATTGCACTGCTTACCCCAAATTTAACCCTTTAAATCCATTACAATATATATATATATATATATGTGTGTGTGTGTGTGTGTGTGTGTGTGTGTGTGTGTGTGTGTGTGTGTGTGTGTGTGTGTGTGTGTGTGTGTGTGTATTGCTATGGTAAGGGAGTTATTTGGGGATGTATTGAGTCTTAAGGGTCGCGTAGTAAATGTAAATAGCAATAGGAATTAGAAAACTGCATTTATTTAGCATGAAAAATAAATAATTCGCATATTATGCAGAGAGGAAACATTTAGCACCCTGTATAAGGACCGCAATTGACTTTAATCAATGCCAGTAAGCATGTCTTTCAATAATAGAACACATTCAGCAGAGAGATAATTATACATACAATTTAACTACTTCAAGAAGCTTTTCATAGGTTTATAAACAAATAGATACGCATGGAATAAGATAAAACCTAGTAAATCATCACGCAATTAAGTATGCGTTAAAGAAAGAATATAGTAAAGCACTTTGATAAAAAAGGCACATTTCAAAATAAGTTTTAAATACAAGACATAAACAGAAGCATATTAATTTACATCATTCATGTTACATCAGTTTATTTATTCAATTCCCCAAAAGCTTTATCTACAAAAACAAGATCAAAATTAATTAAAATTTCCAGTAATAATAACAAAACAAGCGGTCAAAGATCCTGAAATAATAGAAATACGAGCAGAATATGTAATCATGGAATAGCTTCATCAGAGTTAAACTGATAAAACTCCTAGGAATGTCAAAACAACCTATAGTTGGCCACAAGACTTTGAACGACAGTTCAGGTAAACTAATTAAATTTAGATAGCATAAACTATAAACGCCCAGAGTTTGATAAGAGACTCAGTCTCAATTTGAACCACGTCGAATCTGAATCACTGTTACTCAAAAATTTACGCGTCGAAATAAATTTCAAATTAAATTATTAAAATTTGTGAAAAGTGGTGTTATATAATATTTGAGAACAAACTATAGTGAAGATATATGAAAAATCTTTCGTCGTTTGCTAAAAACGTGAATAAAAACTTGTTAATTAATTTAGATTAAATGTTTATAATAATGTAGGGCTCTAAGTTGCACCCGAGAACTCTAGGTTGGGATATCTGAGAGGCACCCGAGAAATCTAAGTTGCACCGGTGATATTCGAGTAGCATCCAGGGAAATCGGAGTAGCATCCAGCAATCTAAGTTGAGAAATCTAAGTAAAGCACGAGGCAAATTTTGGAAACAAAGATTAACAATACTGAATAAAATTATTGGTTCAAACTCACGTTAAGGAGTACAAAGCAGAGCATCATTTTAACGAAACAACTCGATTAAAGATAATAAAAGGGTGTTGTTCCCCAACACGTAACAGTAGACGAAAGGGGAAAAGGACACACCAGGAAAACCACAAGTCAGAGCTAACTAGTATAAGGAATCATTTCAAATTTTAATTTAAACACTGACGATATTTTTCTATTTTGTAAGGAGTCAACAAAAATATTTTTAATACGTAGAAATTTACGTAAAAAGAGGGAAATGTCTTGAACGTTCTAGAGTTTTCAGTAAAACCGTCGTTTTAGGTAACTTTAAATTAAAGAAAGGGAAATACACTTTTTGGGATAAATAATCTAAATAATATTAATTGATTAAAGGGTTTATTTGTCAGATTACAAAACTGTGAAGTGTATATATTATTTCTTTTCATTATACAAATTTTGAGAGATTTCGTTTTATCATTCTAAGCAGGTAAGATTTAAGGGAAAAGGGGTAAATTATTTGATCATCGTAACGTTGTGCACTCTGTGTGAGTTGAACTGAGCTAGCCGTGGCATAATTAAAATTAGAATATTAGAAAAACACAGAGCGGTGGCGGACAGCAGGAAACTGTACGTTTATTATATCGACGTGCGGCGTTATCATAATAATATATATGTATATATATATATATATATATATATATATATATATAAATATATATTGCTACGTGCTGCTGCTGCCCTCAATCCGGGACCTTTGCTTATATAATTTGCCACAGCTGTTTTTACTCACATTCCTGAACATAAACTATCTACTCGGAAAATTCTGCTACGGTAAATAGACAACATTTATTTACACTCCAACTAAAATGAATATACAAGCCAAATCAAAATTAGTATCCTCTCCTCATTTGCAAATTATATACATCCCCTTAAAACACTCACTTAACAGTACATTTCAAAATCAATATTTACAACTGATTTTATATCCAATTAATAATAAAAAAAAGTAATAGGGCTTCAACACACTTCTTACTCTATCTCTGTTTCAATACGAGCTCATAGTAAAACCTTGACCTTTTAGTGCTAAATTTTGCACACCAATATTCAAACAGACCCTTTTACCGTATATATAATATAAAATACATTCAATACCATAAATTATTCACACAAAAATATTAAAAATAACCCACATTAAAATATTTCATCAGAAACTTTCCCCCTTTTTTTTAAATTGTAAATAATATACAATTATACACCCAATCCACAAAGTCATTAATTACATATTTACACACGTACAACAATAAAGCACAGTTACCTGAGTTACATATTTACACAAAGAGCCTGCTGCCTTGAACTGCTGCATTCACGAACACCTCGAACTTGGATAGCTTCCTCTAACTTCTGCTGTAACCAAATTTACCACAAGGTCCTCTATCGTCAACCAAACTATTGCGGTACCTCAAACCTCTTCTTCTATGACCATAGTTTTTGATAATGAACCAAATTGATTAAGTGCCGACATTTACTCCAAACTAATTGCTATATTTTCACAATAAGTGCAGAAAAGGATGTAACATAATATTTATTGTAGGATAGGATAATAAGGGCTAGAAGCAACGAGGTAAAAATATCCCTTTTAATTTCATTTAAGCTAGTATACGAAAATATAAAATCTCTCCATATTCGTTAGTGTAGGATTATTATTTTAAAGGGTAAAACCAAAAACGTTTCAAAGCGAGTGTACAAGTTAAAAGTTTTAAGATTTATAGTAACAAAGAACTCCAAGTAATTTCTGGATCCGACCTGGAAAAATTGAACAAAGAAATTCCAACAATTTCTGGATCCAACCGGGAGAAGTTTAGTAAGTATATCCAAATAATTTCTGGATCCGACTTGGAGTATTTAAATAAATACCTGAAGAATACACCTGGCGCCGAATTTCTAAATCCTATTTGGCTAACTCAAGCAGTAACTATAAACTGAAACTGAACCAGCGAATAATTGGAGCAGAAACTGGTTTGAATTGGGGAACGAGACACGCCAACAAAGGGACATTATAATGTGAATAAGGGCCGCTATACTTGCGGCCACGTCCCCAATGCTCCACCCGAAGGTACTACATTGGATTTAAACGCGAAAAATAAACGTGCTTCAAATTAAATCTCACTTCAAAATTCAACAATGCTAAATAAAAATCTAACAAACTGAAACTAAAACTAAAAATAGGGTTTAAATAAAGGTATTCCTAGCGTTGATTCTGGAGTGTGCCCGATCAACAAGACATGAGCAAAAGTAAAAGGGGGAGGGATCCGTAATACCGGATAACAGTCGTCAACTCTACTTACCGGTGAGACCTGAAGGGTCACCTTAAAACTACCCAAATCTAGCTAGCTAATTTTAAAATGGATTCAAATTTTCTAAGCATTCGCCAAATATTTTAATAGTGAATCCAGCTATTTTGCCTACTCTATAAATTTACAAATTCGTGCTTCCTTCACGCCAAATCGAAATCTAAAATTTTTTAAGCCTCCCCCACCCTTTGATTTACACGCGGTTATTACCGTCCAATCTCGCGACCCTTTCCGCAAATTCTTTAAAGGCTGTCCAGAACGCCTTCGGTTAGCCACTTCTTCGACTTCCTCTAGGCTCTATATATTGAGAACAGTATATAGATTGTGGTTAATTGTATTTAGCTCAAATACATAATAGGTAGAGATAAAAGGAGAGATTAGGAATTCTTTGTTGTCGTATCGTCGCAAGCTCCGTGCGTGGTTAAAATTGAGCTAGCCGAGGCATTACAATTAAAAAAAAATTTTGAGATAAAAAGGAGGGCACCTGATTTATTGCAACGATATCATAGCAATATATATATATATATATATATATATATGTATATATATATATATATATATATATGTATATATATATATATATATTGCCGTGGAACTCAGGTAAGATACTCACCAACCAAAAATATTTTCGAAAATTACATTAAATTTTCATATTCGAAAATAGAAAAATTTCCAAAAATTTAAATAAGTCAAAAAAGAAATTGCTTACCCGTTTTCCTCTCTTCCTCGGTTGAATGGCCTTCTTTAACTGCTTCCGGCTAGCTCATTAGAACCTCCTTTTGGATAGCTATATTCATTCATAAATCCTATCATTCACGCACACTCCCAATAAAACCACAAAATACAACAAACATACAATCTTTTATTTATTCCTATTTACAAATGCAATTCATTATTATTTTATTGTTCACGTTACACTTCAGTAAATTTTACTTTGTAATGTCCTGTATTTAATTTTAAAATCATCAAACACATAAAAAGTACTCGGAGTAAATGGACCTTGAATAATACCTTCTCTAAAATTCCTTCATTATAATTTATTTATTTATTTTAATACTCTAAGTAAACTGTGGGATATGGTGAGCTTATAATAACCCAATTAATGTATGCCCTTCTACTTTGCATACTCTAAAACAAAAAAAAAACAAAGCCATGTACTCTTCACAAAATTTCACGTTCTGAGGGAACGTTTAAAAGCTTTCTAGACACCTTCAATTTCTAGTTGAATACCGTAATAAAGTTATTTACACATATTCTGTTCAATACGTAAATAATTCACACTACCTTGAACAACACTCTCATACGCCACCCCAATATTTACAGTTTAAATGAATCACAATTTTAAATCGTTATCTGGAATTTCTAGAAGATCTTCGCCCTGTAGATGATGCCATGTAATTTTCTACCAGGTCTGCAGGTCGTTCCTCGCTTTTACTAGACGAACTCCATCAAAATAGATCCGCCAACTCCGCCTTCTCAGTGTAACCAATTTCCAAATTTTATTCCAATTATACTTCTTTCACAGTAATCTACGTTATTTAATGTCCCGACACGAGTTGATAAAATTATAGGTGATACCTCAAATTAAAATAAGTAATATCGGCCCACTAACCGCGTTTTAATTAATTTAGTGGCTATCACTAAGCAGTACAATTTAAATTATTTGTTAATACTCACAACTCGTGTTAACTTTCATATGTGCTTTTGGGACGATCGAAATAATAAGGCACGAAGTTAAAAGACAAAAGAGTGAGTGCTAGCTCTCTAGAGTATATATATATATATATATATATATATATATATATATATATATCTTTCGACTGTAACCTATCCGGGCCCCCAGTTATCCGAAATCCCCTGCATACAACACACGTTCCCACAATTATATAAATTATAAAATTTTAAGAAACTTACGCTACACTATCCTCGTGCCTATGTCAAGTCAAACTAACCTATCGACCAATTGTAGACTTAATGACGTTTCTCAAATCCCTCCTATCCTATTGTGGTCTCATGCTTATACGTTTTTTACGTCTCATTCTAACCTTGCTTGAGTGGTTGAAAAATCGATATCCTTGTTTGTTCACTGTTTACACACGTGGACTGTCTACGTGATTTAAATAACCCCTTCATTAGTATTTTTATAGAACGCATGCGACGGTTTTACAATATACGTAGAATCTTTGTTTGTTATCTACAGAAATTATTGGAACGTGACATTTTAAAATACGCAGGTGTTCAATCCTAACATTTTAAATAACACTTCTACGAGCTGGATTTTACACGTATTTCAACGCTCCTGATATATGTGTCCGTTAGCAACGCGTCTCATTTTGGTATTATTGGGTTTTTAAACGCTTTTATGCATATTATACATCAATAATCGTTCAATTAAATTCAAATTAATTAATAAATTAATGGCATTGGCTTTTACTATTTAATTTCTTTGCAAACCTACTTAAATTTCATTAATTATTTATAAAATTTCGTTAATACTTGATACTTAAAAATGAATTAACTAATATAATTTTCGCACGTAATTTCTGGTTGTTTCTTTATACAGGGTGTGTTGAAATTGTTTCGCTTATATTTATTTTTGATCTTTTAAAACCACTATAATATATATGTATATAAATATATATATATATATATATATATATATATATAACAATATCAAACAATGAAATTTGATGGTGAGTGACTCAATATTAGCCACAAGGGCATCCTGTCGACGCGTTTCGCCCTTATTGGGGCTCATCAGGACAGGAGTAGCAAAAATGTAATATTTAACACGAACACCTTATGGGAAGTACAGCATCACCTTTTAAGACTCATTAAATTTACTTATTCTTTATAATTATAATCTTTGGCTATGGAAAAAGGCAGTTGAACCGAATCTCCTCCGTGTCGACTGTTGATAAAACCTGCAAAGTCAGATGAAACAGAACGAAGGCACAAATTGTGGGCTAGGTCTTTGCTACTCCTGTCCTGATGAGCCCCAATAAGGGCGAAACGCGTCGACAGGATGCCCTTGTGGCTAATATTGAGTCACTCACCATTAAATTTCATTGTTTGATATTATTTTAAGACTCATTAAATTTACTTATTCTTTATAATTATATATATTGCTGTGATAAGGGGTTGTTTAAGGGTGTATTGTATAGCAAGGGTCGTGCAGTAGCCATAAATTACGATAGGAAGCAGAAAATTGCATTTATTTAGTAGGAAATTTAATAATTCTTATATTATGTAAATAGTAAGCATTTAACACCCTGTATATAGAGCATAATTAATTCTAAGCTACGCAAATGAACACAGCTTATAACAATAGGACGCATATTTAGCATAGAAATAGGTAATTCATACATTAGGTAAACAACAAGGATTTAACACTCGGTATATAGAGCTTTAATAATTTTAAGTAATGCAAGTAATGGTATCTTTCAGTATTTAGAGGTAAGGATAATTAATGTAATTAAACACGTATTGAATTAGGGTTCTAATTAGTTATAATATAATACGGAGATAAGAGATAAAACTTAACAAAGCGTTGTGTAAGTGCGTAGAAACAATCAAAATTTTTGATAAGAAAATGCAGTTCAAAGATGCGTAAATAAATAAACATACACGAAAATCAAAATTGAAATTACATCAGGTATTTTTGTATAATATGGAAAACGCGATATCTAATCAAAACAACGTATGGTTTAAATAACGAGGCATCTGTAGCAAACAACCATTACATGGGAAACGAATATATTACATCAGGAAACCACTTCAAATGCAAGATATATAAAGAGGTTAAGATAAGCGACGAACTTGGTGGAAACCCAACCCACATACAAGTGGGTTGATCCTATATTAACAGCGAGAATGATAAGAGAGCTTAGTTTTAATTCAAGAAGGCCAAGCTGTTATACTCTGAACCTAAAAGTCACGCGTAATTTAATATTTAATAATATAATAGTGAAAATAAATAGTGACAAGTAAGTGCTACAAATACGAAGATTTCTTTTGCCGATTAACGTGAGTAGAATTTCGGGTAATTTATTTAAACTAATAATATAATAATAGGACTCCGAGTGGATAGGTATAATAAATTCGAGTGGATAGATATAAGAATCCGAATGTACGGACAATCCTAGTTGGTTGATAATGATTCAAATGTGTGTATAATTCTAATCCTAATTGGATGATAATAATTCTGAATTGATGTTGGTTGATAATGGATGGTATAATAATTTAAATGCATGGAAGATTCTAATTGAGGGTATAATATTTCAAATGTATGGATAATTCGAATATGGGGATACTTTAAATGGATTAATAAAATAAAGAAGCAAGAAATAATTTATGGGAGAACAAGGGTTCAACTGAGTAGAGCAAGTCAGATCTTATTAGTTTTAAGATATTTTTTCTATTTTTAAATTTAAATTTTTAAATTTATTCAATTTATATAAACTTGTGTAACAAAGTCAACAACAAACTTCGCATACGTTAAAAGTACGTAATATTAAGGAAGATATCTGGAACGTTCAAAGTTTCTTTGATAAAAAGGGTAGTTTTTGGTGACTTTAGATTGATTGCAAAGCATATAAATTTTGGGATAAATAAGACTTATAATATTGATTGATTGAAGGGTGTATTTTAATAATTTTCAAAACTTGTACATAATATTTCTTTTCATTATATGGAATTAATTGACTTCATTTTATAATTCAAACAAAGAGGTAATCAGAAAGAGGTGAAGAAGAAAAAATTGATCATCGTAACGTTGTGCACTCTGTGTAGAATAATATAAGCTAGCCGTCGCATAATAATAAAATTAGTGAGATTTAAATTTAAGTAGGAAAACACATAGAGGTGGAATTAAGTAAGAAAACGTCCATTGACACCCAGTACGGCGTTATCATATCAATTTTTTATTGGACGGCCCAACGCCGGGGTTCGATTGTTTCCAGAAAAATACATAATATATATATATATATATATATATATATATATATTGCAGTACCCCCTTACTTATTGTAGTCGGATGTAATAAACGTTCTACTTAATGCCACCGCTCTGTGTTCTCTTAATTTAATCTTTTGCTTTTATTATTATGCCATGGCTAGCCCTTTTTAATGTACACAGAGTGCACAACGTTACGATGATCAATTTTCTTTTTCACCCCTTTATGATTACCCGTCTGAATTGATAAACGAAGTCAATCAACATTCATATAATGAAAAGAAATAATATTTACAATTTTTGAAATTCTCTAAATACACCCTTCAATCAATTAATATCATATTTGTTATTTATCCCAAAATTTATATTGTTTTAGTTCAATACAGAGTCACCAAAAACTACCTCTTTACAAAAAAATCTGGAACGTTCTAGACCTCTTTATGATTTATTACGTAAGTTTAACGTATGCAATGTTTTTTGTTGACTTCTTTACAAGATTTGGATAAATTGAATAAATTCAGTATTAAAATTTAAATTGAAACATATCTTAAAATTAAGTAGATCTGACCTGTGATATGTTGCTTCGTGTTGTGGATCAACACCCCCCTTGTTGTCTTTATTCGAATACCAATGCTCTGCTTAGTTGAACCAATATTTGAGTACAGTTACCCCTTGTTTTCCAAAAATTACCTCGTGCTTCTTTATTTTATATTTCTCTGCATATGCTTTGAATCTATTCCCTTAAATGCTTCCGACGCAGATTAGAATTGTACCAGAAGCCAATTAGAATTATAATTATTTCCAATGCGGATTAGAAGCCCTATATGATTATAAATATTTAATTTAAATTAATTACTCAATCTCTACTCACGTTTTTTGAGAAAAACGGCAAAAAATTTTCATATATAGTTCAGAATTTCTATGTAGCACTATTTTCACTATAACATAAATTTGATATATTCTAAACTTTATTTATTTGACGCGTAGATTTCTGGTTAAAAGTGTCGTGGCTTCGACGTGCTTCAAGTGGAAACTGACTTGTCTTATCACCGATAGGTGTTAAATAGCCTTTTCCCACTACATCAGGGTTGGGTTTTCAAGCAGTTTTGCAGATTGTCGCGACCAATCAGGTTTTGTCTTTAATATTCCCTGTATTTTTGAAGCTGTTTTCTGATGCAACTCCTTTGTATTTGCGTGTCATCGTGTTTATTTGCGATCTTTGCTTGCCTTAACATTTGTTATCGCGGCCAGACTTTCAACTTACGTCCGTGTTTTGTATAGATAATGCTTTTGGATAATTATACAAAAATAAATGATGTAACTCTAATACTATTTTCGTTTATGTATTTATTTATTTAAAAGTGCGTTTCTTATCAAAGCGCATATTGTACCTTGTTTATCACAGGCGTAATTGCATTAAGATTTGTTAGGATTTCATCTTATCTTCTGCGTATTTTATTTTATAAACTTGTATAAAATTCTCAACGTAGTTTTAATTACATGCACGATTATTTCTCTGCTGAATATGTGTTCTATTGTTGAAAGATATGCTTACTTGCATTGATTAATGTTAATTACGGTCTATATACAGGGTGTTAAATGCTTGCTATTTACATAATGCACGAATTACCTATTTTTCTGCTAAATAAATGCAGTTTTCTGATTTCTATTGCTATTTACAGTTACTTCTTGACCCTTACTACTCAATACACTCCTAAACAACCCCTTATTACAGCAATATATATATATATATATATATATATATATATATATATTGCTGTGTAATTCTCCACCCACGTTGTTGTGTCAAACTTATTGATGTAGTACTCTCCCACGCTTGAGCAGTCGGATGTAATAAACGTCCAGCTGAACGCCACCGCTATGTGTTTTTTTCTAATCTTCTAATTCAATTCTGCCACGGCTAGCCCTTTTTAATTTACACAGAGTGCACAATGTTACGATGATCAATTTTCATTTACTCCTTTGTTATTACCTTTTTGAATTGATAAAACGAAGTCAATCAACATTTATATAGTGAAAGGAAATAATATTTACACTTTACAATTTTTGAAATCCTTTAAATACACCCTACAATCAATTAATATTATACGGATCATTTATCCCAAAATTTATATCCTTCTAATTTAATATAAAGTCACCAAAAACGACACCTTGTACAAAAAAATCTGGAACGTCCAAGACCCTTTTATGATTATTACGTAAGTTTCACGTATTCAATATTCTTGTTGACTACTTACAAGCTTTAGAGAAAATTAATATATTCAGTGTTAAAATTTAAATTTGAAAAGATTTCTTAAAACTAGGTAGCTCTGACCTGTGATTTCCTGATGAGTTGTTTCGTGTTGTGGATCAACACCCCCTTATTATCTTCAATTAAAAACCAATGCTCTGCTCTGCACTCCTTAACGTATGTTTGAACCAATAATTCAGTACGGTTACCCCTTGTTTCCAAAATTCACCTCGTGCTTTAGTCTATATTTCCCTGGATAATGCCTTGGACCTCTTTACTTAAATACCACTTGGAATTCGTAGGTTTCTTAGTATTATGAATTTAGAGTTATTCCACTTATCATCGTGAATTAGAATTAGACTAGAAGTGGATTATAATCCTAGACTTCGGTATTAGACGTGGACTAGCATTGTTTTCGAAGTGTACCAGAAGCGGACCAGACGCCCTATATCATTATAAACATTTAGTTTAAATTAATTACCCAATTTCTACTCACGTTTTCTGCAAAAACGACAAAAGCTTTTTCGTATATTCTTGACGAAATTCTTACTTTCACTATGGTATAAAATTTATTTATCTGACGTGTAAATATTTGACTAAGAGTATTGTGGATTCGACGTGCTTCAAATTAAGGCTGACTGTTTCTTATCAACTCTGGGCGTTATATAGCTTTTGCCCTCTACATTTGAATTGGTTTTCCAAGCAGCCTTGCAAATTGTTGCGACCAACCATATTTGTCTTGGATATTCCTAGCATATTTTCAAGCTGATTTCTGATGAAACTATTTTGGAGTTCCGTATCATGCTATTATTTACGATTGTTTTACAATCTTTGATCGCTTTGTTGTTGTTATCGTAGTTGGACTTTTAGCTTATGTCTGTTGTTTTGTGTAAATAAAGCTTTTAGAGAATTGAACAAAATACATGATGTAACACGAGTGCTGTTTTCGTTTATGTATTTATTTAAACTTATCTTTGATAGTGCGTTTTCTTATCAAAGTGCTTATTGTTCCCTCTTTTTTACAAGCGTAATTACATGAAAATTTACTAAGTTATATCTAATCTTCTGCGTATCTGTTTTATAAATTTGTGAACACTTCTCAACGTAGTTTAATTACATGTATGATTATTTTTCTGCTGAATATGTGTCCTATTATGCTTACTGGCATTGATTAAAGTTAATTACGGTCCATATACAGGGTGTTAAATGCTTGCTAATTACATAATGTGCGAATTATTTATTTTCCTGCTAAATAAATGAAGTTTTCTGATTTCCATTGCTATTTACAGTTACTACACGACTCTTACTACTCAATACACCCCTAAACAACCCCTTATCACAGCAATATATATTGCTATGATAAGGGGGTTATTGAAGGGTATATTGAGTCATAATGGTTACATAATACATGTAACTAGTACTAGGAGTTAGAAAACCACATTTATTTAGCATGAAAATACGTAATTTGCAAAATTATGCAAAAAGCAAACATTTAATACCCTGTATAAGGATCGCAGTTGACCTTAATTAATGTCGGGAAGCATATCACACAATAATAAACACACATTCAGCAAAAGAAATAACTCTATACGCAATCAAACTTGTCTTAAACCAAGAGTATTTATAAATTGTAAATCGATACGCGTTAAATGCAGTAAAAGTTAGAAAATTATAATACAATTCACATTAAACATGCAATAGTGAAAGTAGATAGCAAAGTGTCCTGATAAAAAACGCATTCTTCAAAATAAATATGCTTAGGAAACGTAAGATGTAAACAGAAATATGTTAATAACTCGTCACTTTGTCTACGTGATTTTCTGCATGGAGTTAATACAAAACCCAAAGTATTATCTAGACAAACAAAAGCCATAAGTGAATTTACGTGCCAAGGCGAATTAGAAATTCCTGTAACAACATCAAAACACACGGTCTAAAATAAACACAAACTAGATATTCATTGGTACCTACGTGATCAACGAATCGTTCCGACAAGTTATTATCAGAGATATACCTGTAAAAGCCCAAAATATGCAAAACACCTGATGGTTGGTCGTAAACTTTGAACAACAGTTCAGATAACCAATAAATTTTTAAATGGGGCGTAGGCTATATAACAAGCGAATTTGATAAGCAGACAGTCTTAGTTTGAACCAAGCATAAGCTGCATCACTCATACTCAAGAATTTAGGCGTTGAGTACGTATTCAAATTAAATGATCAAATTTTTGTAAAGTAGTGTTATAAAATTTTAAAATAAATTATATTGAAAATATATGAGACAAGTTTCGCCGTTTGCTGGAAAACGTGAGTAGAAATTAATTAATTAATTAATTAAGGTTAAATATTTAAAATTTAGGGCTCCAAGTGAGATCACGAAAGCTAAGTGGCATTACGCAATCTAAGTGACAGTACGAAACTCTAAGTGAGATTACGAGGACAATACAAAACTCTAAGTGAGATTACGAAAATTTAAGGAAATCACGTAAATCTAAATGACATTAAGAAAGCTAAGGGAGATTAAGAAAATACCAGATTATTGATTAAACGGGGTAAAACTTGGAGACTAAATACATTGAATGGAGCAACTCAACTGAATGTGATAGTGGGGTACTGATCCACAGCACGTAGCAGAAAGACGCACAAGGAAAACTACAGGTCAGAATTATCTAGCATAAGGCATTATTTTTTTTTATTAATTTTGAACATTGATCATATTTTATACCTGAATATTTTATGTAAAGAGTCATCAAAAATTTATTTTATACGTGAAAAATTTCGTAAAAAGGGGAAAATCTTGAACGTTCAGAAAACTTTCCAGTAGAGTACAACGTCATTTTGCTGACTTTAAAATAAGGAAAGGTAGCTTTAATTTTTGAAGATAAACAATTTAAAATTTATTGTTATTTCATTCAGCGGTTCATTTTTGTCATACAGTAAAACAGGTTAAGCTGTGAAGTGTATATAATTTTTCTTTCTCATTATACAAACATTGATCGACTTCGTTTTATCATTCAAAGTAGGAAAAGCTTTAGAGTAAAAGGGGTAAATTATATGTGCGTGAAGTTAACCCACCAACTTTTGAAAAAAATAACTTTCTATAACTCATTCGTTTGCACATTGTTTGCACATGTATGCACATCCGGTATTTTTGTTTGCATACTTTTCGTTTAAAAATTATTCAAGAAACAATTTGGGGAGGCCAACTTCACACTGGCTCCCCGACTTTCAGGAAATTTATTTTAAACCGGCGGAATTAATACACCATCGTTCGCACATGTATGCACATCCATTATTTATACTTAACACTAGACCCCGACTTTTAGTAAATTCATTTAAACCGACGAAATTGGTAGATCTTCGTTTGCACATGTATACACATCTATTATTTTCGTTTGCACACTTCAAGTTTAAAAGTTATTTAACATTCAGCTTCATAGTCTTTGCTACGAAAGTTAATATTAAATAAGTTTTGAACTAAAGGTGTGCAAACGAAAAAGCGACTTGATTCATAATGTGCAAACAAAGATACTTTGATTTCCGTCATCATATGTTAGAATTGCACAAAAATGCGATATTTGACTTGTGTGAAGTTAGCCCCCCTCCTGATTAAATTCAAAAAATTTTTTGACTTACAGTGGTGTGCAAATAAAAAGTTGATGTGTTTCGCAATGTGCAAACGAAAAGGTATCAATTTGACTCATTGTAATAATTTTTTCACATTTTCAACAGTAGCCATCGTCTAGCGAGGACTATGAAGCTGAATGTTAAATAACTTTTAAACTGAAAATGTAAATGTTAAATAAGTTTTGAACTAAAGGTGTGCAAACAAAAAAGCAACTTGATTCATGACGTACAAACGAAGCTACTTTGATTTCCGTCATCACATATTGGAATTGCATAAAAATGCGATATTTCACATGTGTAAAGTGACCCACTGATTAAATTAAAAAAATTTTTTGACTTACAGTGGTGTGCAAAAAAAAAGTTGATGTGTTTAGTAATGTGCAAACGAAAAGGTATCAATTAGGCACATTGTAATCCATTTTTGAACACTTTGAACAGTAGCTATCGTATAGGGGATACTACGAATATGTTAAATAAGTTTTGAACTAAAGGTGTGCAAACGAAAAGCCACTTGATTCATGATGTGCAAACGAGGATATCTTAATTTCCGTCATCACATGTTAGAATTGCACAAAATGCGATGTTTGACATGTGTGAAGTTAGCCCCTGATTAAATTTAAAAATGTTTTTGACTTACAGTGGTGTGCAAACAAAAAGTTGATGTGTTTCGCAATGTGTAAACGAAAAGATATCAATTGGACTCATTGTAACAATTTTTTCACATTTTCAACAGAAGCTATAGTCCAGCGAGGACTATGAAGCTGAATGTTAAATAACTATTAAACTGGAAGTCTAAATGTTAAGTAAGTTTAGAACTAATGGTGTGCAAACGAAAAAGCGATTTGATTCATGATGTGCAATCGAAACTACTTTAATTTCCATCATCACATATTAGAATTGCACAAAAATGCGATATTTGACATGTGTAAAGTTACCCCCTGATTAAATTTAAAATTTTTTTTGACTTACAGTGGTGTGCAAACCAAAAGTTTATGTGTTTCGTAATATGCAAACGAAAAGGTATCAATTGGACTCATTGTAACAATTTTTTCACATTTTCAACAGTAGCTATCGTCTAGCGAAGACTATGAAGCTGAATGTTAAATAACTTTTAAACTGGAAGTGTGCAATCGAAAATAATAGATGTGCATACATGTGCAAACGAAGAATCTATTAATTTTGTAGGTTTAATATGAATTTGCTAAAAGTCGAGGGGCTAGTGTGAAGTTGGCCCTCCACAATGGTTTCTTTAATAACCTTTAAACAAAATGTGTGCAAACAAAAATAATGGATGTGCATACATGTACAAACGATGATGTATTAATTCCGCCGGTTTAAAATAAATTTTCTGAAAGTCGGGAAGTTAGTGTGAAGTTAGCACCCACAATAGTTTCTTTAATATAAACGAAAGGTGTGCATACATAAATACCGGATGTGCATACATGTGCAAACAATGTGCAAACGAATGAACTATAGAAAGTTATTTTTTCAAAAGTTGGGGGCTAACTTCACGCGTGTGCAAAAATGGACTACAATGAGCCTAATTGATACCTTTTCGTTTGCACATTACGAAACACATCAAGTTTTTCTTTGCACGCCACTGTAAGTCAAACAATTTTTTTAATTTAATCAGGTGCGGCTAACTTCGCACATGTCAAATATCACATATTTGTGCAATTATAATATGTGATGACGGAAATCAAAGTAGTTTCGATTGCACATCATGAATGAAATCGCTTTTTCGTTTGCACACCTGAAACGAATTTTTTTTTATGTGGCTGGCCCCACGTTGTGAGCCAGTGAAACGAATATTTTTTTATATACAGTGAAACAAATTTTTTATATATATAGCTGGCCTCACGCATGGGCGCCAGTGAAACGTACTTATTGTTCCAAAAATCTTCCGACACAACTAGGGGTCTATTCCTGGGTAGAGCAATGAGAAGTGGGGGGGGGGGAGTCGAATTCTGTTTGCAGATCAAACTTAAGCTAAATCAAATAGGTGCCACCAAGTCTTGACGTAATCACGATAATTGCATAGCATAGTTCTAAGGGCGGCCGTGGAGACCCAAAGAAAAAATGTCGCCTTCGCTGACAAGAACCTGTCTTAATAAAATAAGACGCAGCTCCTGTAAGAAATTGTGATAGTTAAATAAATAAAAAAGCGGAACACCATTTGTGTCCTGCAAAAATACATAAAGAAATAATAAAAAAAGTATTTCCAATATAACATTGGCATCAATTTATTACTTAGAAGGGTTTTAGCTTTATGTAATAAGATTTGATCACACTTGATCAAAATAAAAAACCTTTAATCTAGAACCAATTGTTTACTAAAAGATCTCTTATAAAATAATATAACTAGTAACAAAAAATTTAATCATTAACTGCATCAATCTTAAAATTTTAACTTTCATGTTTGTCTTTATTATTTTCAATCAAACACTTTACTTTAAAACATGAACTTGTTGTACAAATAGGGTTCTGACCTGGGCAGATCTTTTCAGGTAGATAACAAATTAATAGCTCTTAACAATATTAGCATTTGAGTTTTCAAAATTATGTATACTAATTTTAATGTAGATAAAACTGATCACAAAAATATACATGTTTACATATATTGTACTAAAGCTGTTCAAAGCATTTGCTTTTAAAATAACATCTGTCAGCTATACAAAGTTGAAAATATGACGTCAGTAACACCTGTTGACATTACTGACGATTCATATGGAACAAAGAATGTTGTTTTTAGAACGCTAAATCAACGAACTTTCGTTTTACTACTGGTAAATCCAGCTCAACAATTAGTTGAAACTTTTCAGTGTACATGTATTACGCATCAAAGCAAGTTAATGTGTTCCTAGTTTTGAAACACATAAAAAGAACTTATAGCTATCTACGAACCAAAACTGCAATTGTCGCATTGTGACAAAAGAAGACGGGATCACCATTCTGCAAGCAACGATAACAGCGTTTGCAATTTGAAACCAATTCATCCAAACCAACTTCTATAATTCCTGCGTTCCACGTGTCGAATCATATCCTGTTGCCTTACATTCTGCAGCAGTCGTAATCTCGAAGTTGAATTACGTCACCTTCTAAAGGTAGCATCTTACATGTGTTTTACAGTGTCCTTGTGTGTCTTTAAAAGTTGCATCCTACTTGTCGCACTAAATAAATTATCTCAAATTATACAAGTTCGCAAAATATATACATTACCGACCGTTATTCGAAGATATCCTAACACTTGTGGCCGACTATCTTATAACCAGCTCGGGCGGTCGCGCCGTCAGGAGGGGAACAATCAAACAGAGATGTGCTTGTAAATAGCTGTATACGACACAGATATCTAAATATAACTAGATTATTAAAGGACGATGCAGGCTTAGCGTATTATTTTTGAAGTTGAATGCAAATTATTATTGTTATTAATAAAATTGTTACATTATTCTTGACATTATATGCAAAGAATTATTATCGAAAATAAAATTGTTATACACCGTTAGTTCTAAAGTTACTTAACATTTAGACTTCCAGTTTAATAGTTATTTAACATTCAGCTTCATAGTCCTCGCTGGACTATAGCTTCTTTTGAAAATGTGAAAAAATTGTTACAATGAGTCCAATTGATATCTTTTCGTTTACACATTGCGAAACACGTGAACTTTTTGTTTGCACACCACTGTAAGTTAAAAACATTTTTAGATTTAATCAGGGGGCTAACTTCACACATGTCAAACATCGCATTTTTGTGCAATTCTAACATGTGATGACGGAAATCAGAGTATTCTTGTTTGCACATCATGAATCAAGTCGTTTTTTCGTTTGCACACCTTTAGTTCAGAACTTATTTAACATTTACATTTTCAGTTTAAAGGTTATTTTTATTTTACATTCAGCTTCATAGTCCTCGCTAGACGATGGCTACTGTTGAAAATGAGAAAAAATTATTACAATGAGTTCAATTGATACCTTTTCGTTTGCACATTATGAAACACATCAACTTTTTATTTGCACACCACTGTAAGTCAAAAAAAAATTTTAATTTAATCAGGGGGCTAACTTCACACAAGTCAAATATCGCATTTTTGTGCAATTCTAACATATGATGACGGAAATCAAAGTATCTTCGTTTGCACATCATGAATCAAGTCGCTTTTTCGTTTGCACACCTTTAGTTCAAAACTTATTTAATATTTACTTTCGTAGCAAGGACTATGAAGCTGAATGTTAAACAACTTTTAAACTGGAAGTGTGCAAACGAAAATAATAGATGTGCATACATGTGCAAACAAAGATCTATCAATTTCGTCGGTTTAAAATGAATTTGCTGAAAGTGGGGGTCTAGTGTTAAGTTATAAGTTGCCCCCCACAATTGTTTCTTTAATAACTTTTAAACGAAAGGTGTGCAAACAAAAATAATGGATGTTCATAGATGTGCAAAAGATGGTGTATTAATTCCGCCGGTTTAAAATAAATTTCCTGAAAGTCGGGGGGCCAGTGTGAAGTTGGCCTCCCCAAATTGTTTCTTGAATAATTTTTAAACGAAAAGTGTGCAAACAAAAATACCAGATGTGCATACATGTGCAAACAATGTGCAAACGAATGAGTTATAGAAAGTTGTTTTTTTCAAAAGTTGGGGGGGCTAACTTCACGCACATGTAAATTATTTGATTATTGTAACGTTGTGCACTCTGTGTGAATTAAACTGAGCTAGCCAAGGCATATTTAAATTTTTTGATATTAAAATACACAGAGCGGTGGTGATCAGAAGGAGACTGAGAGTATAATTACAACGACGTGCAGCGTTATTGGTGAGTTTTTTTTGCTTGTTATGCATTCAGATTTCGGAAACCATTAGATATAGAGATTCGATAGAATGAGGAAGAATTGTTTCTTTCTGAGAGCAACATTAATAAAAAAAATCGATGATATCTTGCACCGTTCTGAAACAAACGGAAACGAGAAAACAGAAAATTTCAATTTTCATTTTTTGCTTGTAGCTTCTATTTTCTAGAATCACGAAAAAAACTATACAGAAACTTTTTGTTTTAGCATGTTGTGTTACATGTTTCACCTCTTCAGGGTCACCATCAACTTTAAATTTTTAAATATGGACCACGAATTTTCAGTTTAGATCTCGAAAGTACTTCTACTTTTTAATTTAACAATGTATGACACTTGTGCCGATTTTACCAATTAGACAGGATGTGAGAAAGTGATAATTTGAGTTTCCCAAATTTTTAAAAACGAGCATGTACTTTTTGCTGAATTTTATTACGGGATATGGCATTATCGCAAAAAAGAATTACGTTTGTTAATTGACTATCGTTATTTGTTTAATTAGAATTTGTTATTTTTTAATTGTTACTGAAATAAGAAAAAATGTAGAATTATTTTAACAGATGCTCAAAAAGTCCTCCGTATCACCAATGCATAAATTTGTTATAAGACATGTATGTTAGGTGCAAAAGGTTCTGATGGATCGAAGTAAAAAGTATGTACTGGTCAAAATATCTACAAAAATCTTACTCCTTTCACGAGCGTCTCGCGGTAGTAATGACGCGGCTGCAATGACAGTTGTAAACAGATTGAGGTTAGTTAATTTTTTTGTTTACATAAATTGGATGAGGTCTGTGTTAATGTTAAATTGATTGTTTATCTCCCTATTTATATAGGAGAAGTGATAAATGAATATTTGCCTAGATTGTGGTTCTGAATTTACGTAAAATAAAACTTTGTATGGCCACTTAAGAAAATTTCATTTGAATATAAGAGACCAGTTTCTATAAGCAACCACCAACTATGGATAAAAAAGAAGTTAAATTCAGTGCAATGAAGAAAATTAACTTTACACGAATGTTATCTATATATGTTAGCTCTTGTATGTAAACAACTTGGTATTTTGTACTAACTTGTTGCTATTCTAGGTATCTTTCATACTTGTGTCAATATGCAATTTAAAGGTAGTTTGCTGGGATTTCTGTGAAATGTGTTTAATAATAGTAATAGAGGCTTGAGGTTTCAATAATTGTATTTTTATTTGTTAAAAAGTAAACACGTTATGTACCCATATACATTCTCAATAAATACCTAAATTAATTAAGAAAGAAACTAATTTTATTTTGTTGAGAATTTTGTTTGCACTGCCAGTCGACTAAAATATGTAAAAAACAAGGTAGAAAATTAAGATTATTTTGGTACTCCGACTAAAAGTAAAACTATAAAATACTGCACTGTTAATTTAAGAACACTCAATCCGACAGAATTGACGAAATTACAATAACTTACCAGCGCTTGTAACACTGATGAAACAAAGTGAGAACTGAGGATTAAATTAGATTAATTATGTACTTGTAGGTTTCCCATCAAAATCGCTGGGATTGTAATGATTTCCAGTAATTTGTACATGTATTTCTGCGAGTGGTTTCCCCATCGAATTTTATTCCCAAACAAGAGAAAGCAGAACAAAATCTAACCTTATAAGCTTTAGTGTTAATTAAACCTACTTTCTACTGAGATAATACACTGTCTTATCTTAACATAAAATCAGGTGATGTATGATCAGATCCTGTATCAACATTAACATTAATGTTTGAGTTATTAACCAAACCATCCCTAATAAAAATTTCTTCTGTTAGGGTAGGCTTTTTAAGATCATTATTCATTGTTGATTTCTTCTTTGTTGAAAAAGTCGCACCTGATGTTCAACTTTTTTATTAATATTAATCTCCTCTGTAGTTTTTAAATCAATAGATTTTGCTTTATTTAATGTGTTAATGATTTTATCAAATTGCCTCATTATACCCAGATGTTCGTCGTCAGGTAACGAAGCATTCTCACATAGGCCTATTATTAGCTCAGCCTTTTTTTTAATAATATCATTTTTTGAAGATTTTGCTTCATGTAAAATATTACTGCTGAAAAGTTCATTAATGTTACTAATATGCAAGGTGTGGCAATGTCAAGATTCGATTTGTAAAACTGTATCGCACAAGCATGTATGTGTTTGCAAATGTTAAGCTTTATCATGTTGTCAATACAGGTGCATTGAAATGTATGAACACATATGCTGCACTTTGTACAACTTAGGCATGAACCTTCACAGGCCTCATCTACTCTGGTAACTTGATACTGTTGAAAAGCACAAGTGGACGACGTAACTAAAAATTCCTTATCATTTTCAAGACGTCTAATAAAATCTGATGTAATTGTTAGACTTGCTTTATGACTTTGTTTAATTCTATTAATTTTGTCATTGGAAGTATTCTTTGCAAGTTTAATTATACGTTTAAACGAGCAATTTTCATTACTGCATTAATGCTTTTGTCCAAATGTTTCACTCTCCGACCTTCCAAAGGGCACATACTTCAAAACTTTGTGCATCGATTCAAGATACATGATAGTGTTTATTCCTAAACCCAATCGATAGCAATATGCCCAAGATGTTGGACGATTTGCATAATTATTATGAAAATATTCAACAATTTTTTTTTAAAGCAGAATCACGAACATCAGCCAATATATGTTGAAATGTAACACCTTCTTTTAATTTTCCTGAAACACATCAACTGTAAAATTTTAAACTAGAACTTTATGTTCGAAAATACCTGCAATTTCTGCTTTACTCTCTTTACTTAAAAAAACTCGACCAATATCGTTGGTATGTCCAACATGAGTTGTCCAGAAGTCTACTGCAACAGACCCATCGTTCTTTATCGTCGCTTCCATTCTTGAGGAACAAACACTTCCAATTTTATTAGTGCCTGTGCTTTTTAAGCTTCTAAAACCCTTGCCTTTTGGAATGTAGTTGTACGATCGATGGCAATTATAGTACTCCTTTTTGGTGCCATCAGACAATAATTTAGCTGAAGTGTGAAGTATATACATTGCCAAAGATTTTTCCTGTTCTTGGTTTTTCCAGTTTTTGAACTCTGTTAAACAGAATAAAATTAACACTTTGCATAATAATCTTCAAACCTAATTGTGAATTAAAATGTAGTTGATCAAGTTTAGTTTCAATTTGATGTTCATTTGCCAAATGTTGTCGAAGTTTTTTATATCCCTTTAGATGTGTTGTACAATTTTCATAAAAGCACTTGATTCTTGGCGAGTTGAGAATTATTGGAATACTTTTATGAACAGTTCTGCAATGACGACTTAAAGTTGATTTACTGGTCAAGGATTTGCCACATGTATCACACAAAAGTTTACTAGTTAAAATAACTGGTTTCCTATATTCAAAATCATGAATCTTTCTTAAATGGGCATACAAATTCTTCTTTTGTGTAAACTCAAAACCACAATCTTGGCAAGTATTCATTTTTTACTCCTCGTTTACAAATAACACGATAAACAAAATTAATAGGTAATTTTCATAGATCTCATTCACTATATGTAAACAAAAAATTAAGTCACCTCAATCTGTCTACAACTGTCATTGCAGCTGCGTCATTACTACCGCGAGACGCTCGTCTCCTTTCTATGTGTACATATTAAAATATTAATTTTTATAAATGTTATAACTGAATAATTTATCTGTAAATGTTGTGTATCTTAAAATGCCATAACAATTAATGTTTACAGAGCAAATTTCTAATGTGGTAATAAATTTCAGAAGCTTTTCAATCATTGAATCTCCCCATATTTTGAAATGAATCCTTCAATTATAATCTCTATCTTTGCTTTCAGACTGCAACAAGAAGGTTAGGTTTATGCTGTACGAACTGTGGCACAAGAACAACTACTCTATGGAGGCGGAACAATGACGGCGAACCTGTTTGCAATGCCTGTGGTCTCTATTTCAAACTACACGGTGTGAATAGGCCTTTAGCGATGCGTAAGGATGGTATACAGACACGTAAACGTAAGCCGAAAAAATCAGTGGGCGGAGACAGAGATGAATCGAATACAACTTCTGGAGATGGTAAGATTACGCCCATTTTTATCTTATTGGATAAAATTCGTGTATTGTCCTCTTATACCCCTTAAATTCCTCTATAAATTTGTTATTTTAATTTGAAAATGGAGGCGTGCTTAATACTCATTTTCGAATCTAACTTGTAATTATTGTGCGTGAGGGAAATTAGCCTCAGTTTATAATTATTTAGAATTATTTTTTATTGGTGGTAAGTATTATAGAACAATGTATTCTAAAGTTTTATAAAGCTTTAGACATGATTCTTCTATCGGCATATGATGCTTTTATCAGTTTATATTAATAAATGAGGTATTAAATTAAAACTATACTCCATTTTAAATAATAAAGAGTATCGATTTTCATTGGTATAGAGACGCAGTCAAATTCACACTATCAAACTCACTGTTTTGTGTTCACAAACCTAGATAGCAATTGGTTATTTTTAAACCCTTATGTTGTCGTCTTGCAAAGTGAACATAATCGATGTAGGGTTTGTAAATTCTAACCATAAATCCACTTCATAAAAATGTCCATATTAAAATAGATTCCATATAAATTAATTATTTATTTTAGTTTTATAATACTGCTATTGCCTGAAACGCCACTTAATAACCATGAAATGTTGAATCGCAAGCTGTTAAGTATCAAATTTCACCACCCTAATCTGGACCGGATTTGTATTTTAGGGAGTCCTGGGCTAAAATCGGTCTGGGGCCCTGCAATACACTATAATAATAGTAGATTTTAAGAAAATTGTGATATTGAAATTTTTTAATATATTTACAACTAATCCTAAGAAAATGCAACATATAATTTGAACAAAACTCACTTCCTAACCTTAATATTCAAAGTATCCGACCTACCAAAACCTCAGTTACCATACGTACATCCAAACCCACTGACATTAATCTTATCTCCTCTCCCACCAAAATTTCCTGTGGTGTACATCTCCCTATAAACCTAAACTCCCACAAATCATAATCTTTGACTTAGACAAAGAGATCCCATTCACAAACGCTCTTAACTTTATATACCTACAGAATTCTTTAGACCTACTTATTCCTAAAGATACGCACCGAACAGAAATTTCCATTGCCATCCGCCGCACAAAAACAGATCACTCCAACAACTTAATTTTAAACGTCTCTTTCAGATTACGATCCATCCTCCCACAAATTCCCACTTTTTTATAGGTTACAATTCCTGCAGAATCAGAGACCTCGTTTCCATTACTCGATGTTTTAATTGTCACCGCTTTGTTCACTCTGCCAAAACCTGTCAATCCCCAACCGCCTGTAACAACTGCGCCGGAAGCCACCCCTCCAAATCATGTCCGAAGCCCTCCATTGCCGCTCCCGTTTGCACCAATTGTTCCCGCATTAATCGCCCCCACGACCACTCCGTTACTAGTCACGACTGCCCTGTCTATAAGCAATCTCTCTATATGACTAAACTACGCACAGATTATGGGTTCTAGACAACACTCACGCACATGGACGCAAGACTCGCACTACTCATACATCAAACTGCGCACAATTCAAATCAATCTCCAACACTCTCACGCCGTCACCCTAGAGTTGTCCCACACACTCCAAGAACACAAAATCCAAATCGTACTAGTCCAAGAACCTTACCTAGTCCGAAACAAAATTCCTAACACCCCACCAAACCCCGCACCTATATTTACTCTAACCCGCCTGGCCCTAACTACACCTCCACCATCATTGTTACAGACCCCCTAATTGACACTTCTTACCACACCTCCCTATCCACACCTCCCCCCACCCCCAACTGTATTTAAACTTCTCTGGAAATTAGATAGAGCAAATATTAATACTTATTTACACCAACTACACCACGTATTTACAACGATTGGAGACAAACCAATCATCATATCTACTGACACCAACTCCAAATCCATACTATGGTTTAACGACTTCACTGACGAAAACGGCACTACTTTAGAAGACTATACACTCCAACACCATCTCTGAATCTACAACTCCCCATCCCTTAATCCCTTCTTGGGAATCCCAATACGACATCCATCAATCTAGCGATCATAATCTAATTACATTTGATAACCTACCTAATTTTCCCTCTTAGAACACACCAGAAAATTCAATCATTTAACACCCGAAAAGCAGACTGGCCCTTATTTCTAGAATCCCTAGCTACACTCATCCCCGCTTTTCCATCAGTCTCCTATGCAAACTTCACACCTCATTCCCTCGTTAACGAAATAACCAACAATATCCCTACAGCTGCCTCTAAAACTATACCACGTAAACATTACACCCCACAAACCACACCGTGATGGACACAATAACTTACTCACACCAGACGCTCACTTGCAACCACTAGACACAGACTCTACAGAGCAAAACGTTCCCATTCATACCCCATTGCTATATCTAACACATACACCACTGACAGACGACAATACAAAATCATTATTAACACTACGAGAAAACAACACCAGCTTGACATAATTCACGATCAACGCATAAACCCCTGGAGTACGTACCGTAAACTGATCAAAGCTCCCTCCATACACATCCTCACAGCCATTTCAACTACAATCCCTTCCACATTTAAACAAACAATGTTTACCCTCGTAGGTACAGTAATACCTTCGGCTCCTCTTGACATACCAACCCAACCCCAACAACACATAATCGACAACATTCTAACCCAACCAAACACGAACGCAGACACAGACATTGAACTCTCCTCTTAGATTCCTTCGTTACCAAACTAAACCTCCGTAAGTCCCCGGCCTAGACCTCAGCACCAACCTGATCCTACAAAAATCCTAGTCCCTCATCAAAGAATTCACTCATCTACTATTCCAAAAATGCCTCTCCTTTGGGGTTTTTCCTGACCCATTTAAATTTGCTTTCATCATACTCAAACCCAATAAACCTCCGGAAGACCTCAAATTCTACAGACCTATTGCAATTTTTCCAATACTTGGCAAACTCCTTAAACAGATCATCCTATACAAACTAAACTCAGACATAGAAGGACATTCCTTACTCTCACCTAACCAACACAGCTTTCGCTCGGGGCATAGTGCTGAACGTACAATCCATTCCCTAATCCAAACTGTCCAAACATCCACTTATACATACGTAATCTCCTTATTCCTCGAATTCCACTGAGCCTTTGACTTCCTTTGGTAGCCCAATCTTCTTAATCAACTTAAACAAGTCAATTTCTCTTCCAACCTCTATCTCTTAATAAAATCCTTTCTCTCATCCCGAACAAACACCCTAACCTCCAATTTCCACTTGGTTACTAAACCTCTCACCCAAGGATGTCCACAAGGTTCCCGTTTATTACCTACCCTATGGAACCTCGCAATTAATCCTCTCTTAGACCTTAATATTCCAAACACCTCCACCTTCGCCTACGCCGATGACGTAGCTTTCCTTATCCACGGCAACTCCCGTGCCTCTATAGAATCCACCGCTGCCATACTAATTAATTCAATTGAATCCTGGTCCTTTTTAAACAAACAACCACTCTCCCCATCTAAAACAAAAATTCTCCTGCTCAAAGGTCACCTCAACCCAAACCGAAATCCTAAGATTCACATCCTTGACACGCCAATTCCCCTCTCAACGACAGCTGCCTACCTTGTACTCTACATTGGCACTCGCTTAAAAACGAACTCCCATCTCTCCAAACTTCAAACCAAAACACAAATCATACTCCATAACCTACTTCACGCTCTCCCAAAGTCAGTCCACCGCACCAACCCAACACGAAGGCTAATCATTAACCACATCATAATCCCGATCGTCGGATACGCAGTAGATTCTTGGCTTTCGCTTTCCCCCCAACCCCTTCACCAGACGTACACTCAACACCATCATAAGACCTTTCCTACACCTCAAGAGAGTAGAGAACCACCTCCACAGCGTCCTTGTATACCTTGCTTCAAATCCCTCCGATCGAAATCCAACTAAACTCTTCACTTCAAATCCGAAACCTCAAACATAACCTACCAATCATCCTACACGACAGAACACTTCGCTATGACGAATACCGTACTCTACCTAAAACTGATGTAAACTCTTGAATACATAACTCCCTACTCCACTCCTGGCAAGATCTTTGGTCCCACTCTACCACCGGCAGATATACATTTAATATCTTCCCTGATATCACAAACATCCCTCCACATATTCCTTTCTCTAATCCTCCTACAATGCAATTTCTGTCCGGCCATGGTAACTTTCATAATAAACTTCATCGATTCCATTTAACTCCTCCACCTCATTGTCCTTGCAACAATCAATCTCTAGAAACCCCACAATACCTGATATACTTCTGTCCCCTAACACTTCTACTACAAATCAACCTCAAGCAATGTACAAACTTTGACCCGTTCTCCCCACTTCCTAACATAAACTTCCTAGTTACTAACTACCCTCAAGAATTCAACCATTTTCTAAATGAACTTCTCATAACCAAACCTACCACCCACAACCAGCGGTACTAACACACTTAATATACACTCTTGCATTTCACTACCATATCACATCTACACTCACACTATACACACAATCAGCACCACTCCACGTGCTCAGTCGACGATTAAAATAGGGGTACAAATCCCTTTCATCAGAACTATCTTTGAATTATTTTTCTTCAAATGTATATATATATATATATATATATATATATATATATATATATAAATATTTTAGGTAGTTAATTACACAAGGTAAGTTGATAAATACTATCGTATTACAGTGAATAAGATGAAATAATAACTTAGACTTTTTTTTAAGTAAAGCCCAAATGATCATTTCAAATCGAGCTAGTAATTGAAAGAAGAAAAATATAAGGTCTTGGACAAGACTTGAACCTGTATCTTAGTATGAGCTCTGGCCTAGGTATAGTCCACAACAACAATAAATTAATTTATCAATCTATCTATTTCGCGATTTCACTTTTTGTTTCAGATGACATCGTCGCCTAAATCATTAAGTTCATCAAAAAGTCAAACAGTCCTTCCACGAAACAATATTTTTTCCAATCTTTTTTCTAGTTCACAACAACCTTTCAATGAAAAACCAGCATTTTGCGAAAAAGCATATTCCTGTTTAAGATAATATTAAATTTTTTTTTTCTCAAATTGGCTACATACTCAATCATGCCCTTGTACAATGTCACTGCTTGATGTAAATCAACATCAACCTTTTGAATACCATGATTATGTTTGTTGAAGACTGCTAAATGCCTCTCCAAAATACTGCCGAAGTTAAAGAATCGATCAGAATCTTTAAACCTGATTGCGGCATTGTGTCGGCGCCTATTGATCAGAAAATATACTGTAACATTTTATTTTTCAAGTCGTAATTTAATTGCATTGAATTACACGTTAAGCACGCTAAGCGTGTATTGTTCCTTAAGCATCTAATTATATTAAAATATCTGTGTCGCATAAAGCTATTTCAAAGTACATATCTATTTGATTGTTTCGTGTTCCCCTCTCTGACGGCGCGACCGCTCGGCTCTGGTTTCGATGAATAGTCGGCCACGGGCAACAGCTTTGTTAACATGTATTTTTGGCTAGAGGCCGGCAACCTTCGAATCAATTATCAATTGTGGAGATATCTTCTAATAACGCGCGACAAAAGTAGAAGGCAACCCTTAGAATGCAACAGCAACCTTTAGAATGCGAAAGCGACCTTTAGAACACGACAACGATAAAATATAATGCAACAAATATAATTCGACAAGAACAGCCGATTTAAACTTTGCCTAATAAGAAATTTGTCTGGTAAGGAATTATAGAAGTTAATTTGGATGAAGTCGTTTCAAATTAAAAACGCTGTTAACTTTGCTTGAAGAACGGATTTCCCGTCTCAGTTTGTTGCGATGCGGCTAATGCAGTTTTTGGTTCGTAATTAGCAATAAGATCTTTTTTTTGCATGTGTTTCAAAGTTTAGAACACGTTAACTTGCTTTTATGTTTAGTACATGTAAATTGTGAAAATTTCAATTAATTGTTGAGCTGGTTTTACAAGCTGTAAAACGAAATTTTGTTGAATTAGCTTTCTAAAAAAACATGCTTTGTTCCATACGAACCGTCGATAAGTTCAACATTTGTTTTCGACGTCATATTTTTCTATTTTGTACAGTTGACAGATGTTGTCTTGAAAGCAAATGCTTTGAGCAGCTGTAATGCAATTTAAACAAACATGTCTATTTTTGTGATCAGCTTTATCTATACATAGATTATTAAACGTAAATTTGAAAGCTCAAATTCTCATTATGTTAGGTTCAAGTAATTTGTTATCTACCTGAAAAGATCTGCCCAGGTTAGAATTTAATTCACTGTGTTATGCTTACCAATCATTATTACTTTAATTTCTGTAACAAGTTCATGTTTAAAGTAAGTTGCTTGATTAATGAAAGAAAAAAAAGGAAAGTTAAAACTTTAACTTTGATGTAGTTGTTTATGACAATTTTTTGTTACAAGTTCCGATATTTTAAAAGAGTTTTTTTTTAGTAAACATTTAGTTCAAAATCTAAGACTTTTATTTTGGTCAAGTGCGATCAAATCTAATTACATAAAGCTAACATTTTTCTGAGTAATAATTTGATGCCAATATTATATTGGAAATACTTTTTTATTATTTCTTTATATATTTTTATAGGACACAAATGGTGTTCTACTTTTTTATTTATTTAACGATTGCAATTTCTTACAGGAGCTGCGTCTTATTTTGTTAAGACAGGTTTTTGTTAACGAAGGCGATCATTTTATCTTTGGGTTTCCACGTCTGCCCTTAGAACTGTGCTTTGCAATTATCGTAATTATCTCAGGACATGGTGGCGCCTATTTGATTTAGCTTAACTTTGGTTTACAAACAGAATTCGACTTACCCCCCACTTCTCATTGCTCTACCCAGGAATAGACCCCTAGCTTTGTCGGAAGACTTTGTTCCCTAGCGCCTTAATATAAAAAAAGACGTTCCAATCTTTTGTAAAAGAGAAGTCGTTTTAGTGGCACCCATCCAACGTAAGGTTTAGCAAAAATAGTTACTCTGGCGTCACAAAGTGAGCCAGCCAACTTTTAAATTCGTATCAATACAATACACCTTTGTGCTTCATCAGTATCCACAGTATGAGTCCGGCAGGCCGTGGTATTGCTTAAATAAAAGCAAAATCGTATTTTGCTCTCTTATATCGTGGAACAAATAAAAAAATTAATTATTTTAGATATTAAAATTAAATGCCAATTCCCTTAAATGAACGGGTTAAATGGTCATACGAGATACAACTCTGCACTGCATGTTGAATTGTCGAACAATTGAAAGTTGTTGCTTGTATTACAAACAGGGTCGGATTATTAACCACTGTTTACGTTTTATTGTTCGATACTTCCAAATCGAAATACAAATTTACTTCAATACGAAAATATTTTTCATCGTAACAAACAAAAATAATGTCCAAATATTTACATTAATATACATACGTTAATGCTTTTTGAGAAAACATATAAACGGCTAGCTATTAAGTGTACAAAAATTACTAAGTTCCAACCTGACCTGTATAGAATTAACCCTAACCTATAAGATCCTGCACAAACTAATAGATTATTCCCAAATAACGTCACAGTTTTTTCGGCCATGTTTGCTGAGAGGCACACATGTTTTTGAATTCTAAGTAAACAGACATAATTGAATGTTTTATGTATCATCATCAGACCTTCAGTCCTGGAAGTAGTTCGACGCATATCCTCATTGTTTCCTAGTCTGAATCAATCTACACAATTTCTTGAAATTTTCAGTCTGTATCTATATGAAATTATAGGCTTAATCCGAGAGAGGATGAATGGACTGTATAATAGGGGTTGAAAATTGTCATATAGTGACGACAGATAAAAGACTTAGTTACTATCACTTACCAATACAAAACATCCGTTGCACTACACTAAACTGGAGGTTATAGGTTAGGGTAGTAGGGACGGATTTGAAAGGAAAGGTAGGACGACCTATAGGGTTTAGTCGAAGTAGTAGCCAACGTAGTATCAGATCGAGGTTCTCTCGAACCCGAAACTGAACTCTCTCGCTCTACCGACAGTACTATTCTCCATACGCGACGACTTTCCGAGGCCGGTACGGCAGAATTGGGAGGGGATCCGGTAGGCGCGTACAATCACTATCTGCATGCGAAAGTCTGATCTCGGTCTACCTCTACCTCTCTTTTCCTATTTCTGCTTGTAATATTTCCCGTACTATTCCCCAAAAATGCCTTAGAACGTATCCTGCCTTTCTATTTCTCCTATTTTTTTCCACAGATATCCTTGTTTCCCTACTACTTGTATAACATATTTGTGAATAACCTTGTCTGTCCATGCTATCATCCTCATACATCTGAAACACAACATTCCAGAAGACTATCTCTTTCTGTCTGCTTTTCCTACTGTGCTGTGCTCCACACATATGCTTTGAACGATTTTCTTCGTCTTTCTATATTTATTGTCTTTGAACATAGCCGCTGTTCTTTCTTGTTAGATGCAGCTAGGTCACCTTCTATTGTTTTACAATTACATACCCTATTTCCCCGATATTCAGTAGTATGTGAAGTGGGGCGTCGTCGTGGATCAATGTAGTAAGCGTAAGACTACGGATCCCAAGGTCCTGGGTTCAAATCCCGACACGACCGACTGCTTGGAAAATGACAGGTGAGCGTTTTTCACAAAAATTACGCCCTCGTTCGGATGAGAGGTTAAATGGAGGTCCCGTGTGTGAGTGTTGTCACGCACGTTAAAGATCCCTACCTTGCCTGGAACGGCAAGGGTTCGGCAAAATTCTAAATTTCCAGGCAACAAAAAACTCGCCTCCTGGCCAATGTAGTACCTTCTGGTGGAGCATTGGAAATATAAATGCACGGTATGTGAAGTGGGTGGTATGTGAGTGACTACTACGCCCAAGGTCCCGAGTTCGAATTCCGACACGGTCTGCTTGAAAAATGTTAGGCGAGCATTTTTCACAAAACTTCACCCTCGTTCGGATGAAAGGTAAAATGGAGGTCCCATGTGTGAGTGTTGTCACGCACGTTAAAGATCCCTACCTTGCTTGAAACAGCAAGGGTTCGACAAAATTCCAAATTTTCCAGGTAAAAAAAACTCGCTTCCTGGCCAATGTAGTATCTTCGGGTAAAGCATTGGAGAGTCATATCTAAGGTATGTGAAGTGGGAGGCGGCTTCGTAGCGTAGTTAGTACCTGTGCATGTGACTACTACGCCCAAGGCCCCGGGTTCAAATTCCGACACGGTGCGCTTGAAAAATGTTAGACTAGCATTTTTCACAAAAATACGCCCTCGTTCGGATGAGAGATAAAATGGAGGTCTCGTGTGTGAGTGTTGTCACATACGTTAAAGATCCTTACCTTGCTTGAAACAGCAAGGGTTCGGCAAAATTCAAAATTTTTCAGGTAAAAAAACTCGCTTCCTGAGCAATGTAGTACCTTCGGGAGGAGCATTGAAAAATCACATGTAGAGTATGTGAAAGGTAGTAAGCAACCTGCGGCTGCCGAGTTCTCCCAGCACTTGAGCATTTGTCAAATTGATAGTTTCCTTTCACACAATCAACATTAGTTGAAAATATTTCACCACCAACACCAGTGGTTGTTTATAATAATCATCAGATTTAAATGCAATGATTTTCTCGTCATTAGTTTTTCGGTCTTGAAACTAGTTGGATGCATACCTTCACTGATTTCCATTTTGAGCTAGTCTACACAGTTTCCTGAAATTCCCACAACAGCCTATATACAGCTCAGTTCCCATTCTATTGTTTTATAATCATATGCCTTATTTCACCAAGATTCAATGGTATGTGAAAGGGATGGCGGCTCCATGGCGTAGTTGGTATGTGTGTAACTACTACGCTCAAGGTCCCAGGTTGAAATCCCGACACAGTCCGCATGAAAAATGTTAGGCGAGCATTTTTCACAAAAATACATACTTGTTCGGATGAGAGGTAAAAATGGAGGTTCTGTGTGTGAGTGTTGTCACGCACGCTAAAGATCCCTACCTTGCTTGGAAAAGCAAGGGTTCGGCAAAATTCTATATTTTCCAGGTAAAAAAACTCGCATTCTAGTTAATGTAGTACCTTCGGGTGGAACATTAGAAAATCACATGTAAGGTATGTGAAGGGGCTAAATAGGCTGTGACTGTCAGGGATCCCGCAACACTTAGACATTTGCCGAATTAATAGTTTTCCAAATAATCCGTTTGCACAAATAACATTAGTTGAGAATACTGCAAGATCAGTGCCTGTAGTTGTTTATAATAATCAACATGTTTAAGTACAGTTATTTTTTCATCAATAGCTTCTTCATCTTGAAACTAGTTGGATGCATACATCCATTGATTTCTATTCTGAGCTAGCCTACACATTTCCCTAAAATTCCTAACTTCCTACATCTTTCACTATCTGGGTGCAATAGTCTAACCTACGACTAGCTCTATCTCTCTTTTTTCCTATCTCTACTTCTAATATATTCTGTACTATTCCATCATGTCTTAATATGTGACCTATCATTCTATCTCCCTATTTCTTGCTGTTTTTCGCATATTTCTTTCTTCCCCTACCATTTCTATTACCTCTTTGTTCTTAACTTTGCCTGTCCATGATATTTTCATCATACGTCTGTAGCACCACATTTTAAAGGATTCTACCTCTTTCTTGTCTGTTTCTCCTACTATTCAGGCTTCACAGCTGTACAATGCTGTGCTCCACACACATGTTTTAAGCAATCTTTTTCTTGTTTCTATGTTTGTTGTCTTTGAACACAGTAGTTGCTTTTTCTTGATAAATGTAGCACGACCTTGTGCTAATCTTTGTTTTATATCTTTTGTGCTTTTCCCATCTTGCGTTATTTGGCTTTCTCGGTAGCAGAAATCCTTAACCTTTGTAAGTTCTCGTTACCTATTTGTATTCTTGTTATTGATTCATTTTCCCCTCTTTTGCATACTAGAACTTCAGCTTTACTTTTGTTAATTTACATACCGTATCTATCTGTTAGAACCGTTTCCATTTCATTAAGAGTAGCTTCTAACTCTTCCTTGCTAGATGCTAATACTGCTATATTATCTGCAAATCTAAGCATATCAATCTTTTGTCCTTGCATAATAATTCCAATTTTTTTTGCATTTGACAGTATTCATTGCCTCTTTGATGTACAAGTTAAAAATTAACGGGAATAGGGTGCTCCCCTGTTACATCCTTTTCCTAATATTTACTTCTCTACATTCCTGCTCTAAATCTATTACTGCTGTTTGTTCTTTGTATAAGCTATGTACTATCAGTCTATCCCTAAAAGGCATTTCAGTCCCTTTATGTATTTTGAACATTTGTTTCCAATCTACATTGTCGAATGCTTTTTCCAAATCTACAAACCCTATATACACACTTCCCCTTTCTCTATTGTTTTCTTCATTATCATGTACAGAGCTAAAATAGCCTCCTGTGTTTCCCTGTTTCGCCTAAACCCAAATTGATCTTTTCCTGGCATTTTTCATCTCGTTTTTCCATTCGTCTTTGTACAATTCTAAACAATATTTTTGAAACGTGTGCTGTCAAACTTATTGTTCGGAAATTTTCACATCTATCCACACCTCTTTTTTGTATGTCTTCGATATCTTTGTAGATCGCTTCTACCTCTTCATCACTGTAGCTAGAGGTGGGCATGTATATTTGTATTATTACTGTATTTACTAGTTTATATTCTAATCTAACCATGAGTACTCTTTTGTTCTTTTGTAAGTAGTTTTCTACACGTTGTCCTATCTTTTTTTGCATAATTATCCCCACGCCCGAATTTCCTTCCTCTGATCCTGTATGAATTACTCTAAAGTCTCCGCTCCAAAAATCCCCCGCCTCTGGCCACCAAACTTCACTGATCCCTACTTATGTCTAATGCTAACCTATCCATTTCAATTTTCAAGTTCTCTAGCTTACCTACTAGCTTCATATTTCCGATATTCCACACTTCGACTCGCAGAATGGTTAGGATTCTTTTTTTATACTTTTCGATCATATCCCCCAAAGGAGCTCCCTCCATAGGAGATCCAAATATGGAACTATCTTAACTCTGGAATTTTTTACCCCAAATGGTGTGGGACTATTTTACCTCCAGAATCTTTTACCTCAGAGATGCCATCATTTTAAATACAATTTAAGTCCAAATTAGTAATAACTTTTCCAGTAGCCACTTTTTATAATAATAAACATCAATGCAGCATTCTGTCATCCTTGACTATGAATCACCTTCCTTACATTACTCTAAAAAAAATATCACAATAATTAATCAATCATTAAAACCTGCATTTTTTTCAAGAAGAAATTGTCAGTTAGTATAAGAAAAGTGTTTTGATGACTACGACGTGATAAAAACTATTAAAAAATTATTTTGTGAACTTATGCATTTCTAGATATTGTCAGCGTAAACAGGAACCTTCTAAATAATATTTTATTTTACGCAAGGAATGGAGTGTTTGTGACGACGAATTAAAACTATAATGTTAGCATAATGTTTGTAGGTCATAATATAACATACAGAATCTTGTCGTTCAAAGCCTATTTGAACCTATTGCGCATATGACAGCATCACCATCCGATAATAATTCTACTCTACAGCGTTATGTGTTGCTCGTCGTATTTCATTTTCTATAAGCATAGCAAAGACTTGATGAACTCTTGGAATACCACCGTCTTTTGTTTTAAGCGGTGTCACGTAAACCTTTTCATTTATCCCCCCAACTTCACCCCCCAAATAAAAAACTGTATGGGGATTAAATCGGACCGTGAGGTACCCATAAGAAAAAGCCATTATTAGCAATTCATCTATCATCAAAAAGTTCATATAGCAATTGAGTGACCAATCTATTACCATATGCTGGTACACCATCTTGGCAAACTATCCAGTGCTGACGTTGCAATATTTTGTAAAATAGCATGACAATTTACCCCATTTAGGTTGCCGAATTTGACAATTTGTGTTTTTTCTTGCCCCCTAGAATGGAGAAGACAGAAGACTACATTACTAATTTTATTAATAAACGTTGCTAAGATGATCTGGAAAGACAACGTAGGGGAAAGTTGGGTAAAACGGGATACTTAGTGTTCTAGGTCTCATAACTTCTTGAATAAAGCAATGCTGGGGACTATTTTTTGGCTCCAGTTTCAGTTATTAATTGGCTTTTGATTGATACCATTTTTTATGCAAAAAACAGAAGCCACACGACAAAAAAAATGCATAATAAAAAAGCAGCAAGTATCCCGTTTTATCCACCTAGTCGGATAAAACGGGATACTTAAGCTTGTATAGTTTCCATAACGTTTAGTCCCCAGCAAATAAGACACAACATGGCAAATAAAGAAAAGTTATTATTATTCTTAATAATATAAAAGGAAAGGTTAAAAAAAAAAAATATTTAAATATGTTACTGACAGAAGTCACAGGTAAAAACTTCGTCTTCGTCTTCCCCCACTCCCGCACAAGCATCATGGGCCCAGCCTTCGCAATGTTGACACCTTATCCAACCTTCTTCTGCCTTAGAATTGGAATAAAGTTCGCTGCAAAATGTACAAACTGCTTCTTCGCATTCATCTTCTGAACTTGAATCATCACTTTCTCTCAACTTCCTTCTTTTTATATTTTTTTGACCCTTGGTATCATTTTGTTTTTTGTCTCTCACGCTCGTTTCTTTTGCACTGCTGCTGTCTTTCTTATTTGCGTTATTTACTGTTACGTCTTTTCTAGTCGTCATCCCATTGTCATTTATTTTGCCTTTTTATTTAGTTTAGCTATATGGGCTGTTTTTCAGTATCTCCTAAGTTTAATTTTGGCTTCTTTGTAGAAAGTCTTTTAGAAATTGATTCTTCTAGTTCCTCTTTATATGGTGTCGATGTTAACACTGCAGTTTTACCCCTTCTTCTATCATTTAGATTTAATTTTCGTTCACAATGAGGAACTGAAACAACCTGTTGTGGCGTTATAACAAAATTCTGCGTGGTATGGGAACATGAAGGAGTCGAATTTGCATAAAACTGCTCTGTAGGGATCGGTGTTGTGCTTGGTGGTTTTCTCAGTGGTGATCTCGGTAAACTTCTTGGTGGTGTCCTCGGTGGTGTTCTCAATGGTGTTCTAGGTGGAGAGTTTCTAGGTTCTGGTAACTGGTTATCATTTATTTCACCTTGAGTGGGCCTATTTGTAGTCTCGGCCGGTTCAAACATCCAGTCTGGGAAGATCTCTGGATTTACTGGATGTATCCCCGTTTTTCTAAATCCGCTAACTGCGGTTTGGACGCTAGCGGCTTTCATAAAAGCATTTCGAAAAAGTTTGCCTATTTGAGAAATAGTAATAGGCCTGCCTGGATGTTGTTGCATCCATCTCTGGACCTCTGAACTGTAATATGAGCTGATTGGTGACATAAAACTTACGTCTATTGGTTGTAGACGGTGTGTTGTATGCGGTGGAAAGCACAGTAACACAACACCGTTATCCCTAGCTCTATGAATTAGCTCTATATTCTTGGTATGGGTGGCATGGCCATCTAGAAGCAAAAGAACTGGATTTTCTTTAGAAGGGTTGAAAAAAGCAATAAATTTATCGAACCAACTCAAAAATATTTCCGTTTGCATTCACCCTGAAGGATGGTAATGAGCTGTACTACCAGGGGGAGCATCATCTAACAGTTCTGGCTTTGCCCTAGCTCTTGGGAAAACGAACAACGGTGGCATGAATGCACCACTAGCACTCATGCAGATCTCCGCTGTAACCAGAACTCCACGTTCAGCCGAAGACAAGCAGCCAACTTGTCGCTTTCCACGCAATGATAAACATTTAGACCGTTTTTTTGGTACTGTCATAATCCCTGTTTCATCGACGTTATAAATACGCTCAGGGGGTATTTTGTGTTTCTCCATCGTTTCAGTAATCAGCGAGAAAAATTTGTTTACGGAAGGCCTATTGAAACCTATTGCCCTAGCTAGTGAGGTTAGCTCAGGAGATCGAAGTTTAATAGTCGGATGCCGATTGAGAAAAGCATACAGCCATGCTTTACCAGCCTTTTTCTTGCTCTTATTAAATCTATTAGGCAAGCCGTTGCGTTCTGCTAATTCAAATGCCAAACACCTTAATGCATTGAGAGTTAAACCAAACAGGCGTGATTCCATACACAAAATATATTCCACTAATTCCTCTTCCTGAGCAGGATTAAAAACAGGTTTATGACGTCCTAGTCCTTTTTTTGCTGAATCCTCTCTGTTAAGAACACCCTGTTTAATTTTCTTCACCCTTGCTTCAATGGTTGTACGAGGAACCCCATATTCTTTAGAAGCTTTGAGATACCCCATTCTTCTCTCCAGTACCTCCTCAACAGCCTGACGCATACTGTTCTCATCCCAAGACTGCCTTTGCGTTGTTCTTGTATACTTTCCCATTGGAATTCTTTACTGAAAAAGACATTGACGATGTAGTTGGGTAAAACGGGATGCCTCCCGTTTTACCCAACCACACAGTGTCCGGTTTTACCCAACTGTGGATTGCTCAAACATGTGACTATATTTTAATAACAAACAAAGCAAATTCCTAGAACCTATTGTACATAACTATAGTAAACAAACACAGTATCCCCTAAATCTACTCACCTTCAATTAATTTTGTCTGTAAACTAAAAAATCACCTTTTGAAAGCACGCTAAATATTTTAGTTTAACCTCACAATTCGACACATCCACCTCTTACGCCGTCTAGAGGGAAACTAGAGTTGGTAGATGACTTGCTGGCCATCGGTAGGTACCGAGAGTTATCATTTACGGTCATATCCGATAGATCGTACTGCATGTTTTGAAATAAAACAGGGTATCCTGTTTTACCAGACCATCCCGTTTTACCCAACTTTCCCCTACAAAGGATTTTGAAAAAAATATTTTTTGTTCCTATTTAATGGCCTTCAAAAGTGCACCCTTTTTAAAAACGGAAAATTTCCTTGGGACAAAACAATTGAAGATAGTTATATAAGCCCTTATATCAAATTAATTCTTCGCTCAAGCACTATTCAAATATACATTAATATATAGGGTGTGCTATTTAAGATAATGAAGTTGCGCCCTATTTCTGGTATAATCGGAAGTTACACCTCGTTAGAAATATTGTACTTGTACTTGTTCTGTTCGATAACCTCTGCGTGCAAAATTTCAATTTTCTAATTTTTGTAATTTTTGACAAATACCTTTAATAAAAGCTCTTTGTGGGATTCTGTGAGAGAAATTTGTTTATTAATCTTTTATCCATCTTTAATAATCCCATTTGGAGATTAGGATGGACGTGTTGAATCGAATTCTATTTGATGTCAATCTGTTATTTACACATAATTAAATTAAAATCTAGCGTTTACTTCTTAAAATGTCACCCATAAAATCTTTTAATTTTCCACTACTTAAATTTAATTTTTGATTTCAGAAACCAAATCAACAACTGTTCGGCAAAACAATTCACAAAGTCCACAAATATCAAACCAAATTCATGATTCTCTTCATCACCATCACCATCATGTAAATAATCATCAGTCCTCAATCAAGAATTCCATCGTAGATCGACCCTTCTTAGGACAAACAGCATTATTATCAACCGCTGCAAATGCTCATGTAATTAAAAGTGAGCCTGGATATGAATATAGCTGTTTACAGAATCAGTCATATCCTTTCCAACAGATGTTTGGTTTTGGTACTGCTACTGGAGGTCCAACAGAGATTCCGTATCATCATCAGCATCACGTTACAGCTGCTGCTAAGTTAATGGCTTCTTCATAGATGTAGTTAGTGAAGAAAATTGTAAATTCTTTATTTTCGGCTTGTACAATATGATGCGAAATGACTTTAAATCGTATACATAATTTGCATCAGAATTAAAATATGCACGTTAGGTGTTCAGCTAGAATACATTCTAGTAAACTTTCTTTTGAACTTCACTTCACCATCATTGCTGTAGATAATTTTGTAAAGTTTGACTTGTATTTATAAACCTATTTATCAGAAGAACGAAAACCGCTACTGTAAGGCAATTTGTCAACCATGGCGTGAACAAAACTATTTTGTGAAAAGACATTCAAACCAATTTGTAACTAAAAATGTTGTAATATTGTTAGTTTTACTGATTGTGTTTCACACTTGACTATATTAATTAAATGTATGCTTTATGTTAAATAATAAGGGACTTCGTACTTTCAGCATGACATCCATACAATCATACCCATAAAATACTATCTGTTCTGTGGCAGACTTTAACTATCAACTCTAATGATTTTTAAAGGTAGGTGTAAATTCCATGCTCCTCATGGATTTTTCTATGCAAAAAAATTTAAATTATTGGCATGTTTGTAATTCGAAAGAACAAAAAGGAACGTTGCTCACTAGCACAAAGATTATGGGTTCAAGTCCAATTGAATCGGTGAGTGCAGAAACCACTTCAGTCAAAAAAATCCGAAAACTCGTTTTTAATGAAAATAAGCGTAGAAAGTCAAGATGCGTGTTGGGTGCAAAAACTACGTTAGTCTGTTGAGTAGTTCCGTAAATACAGGACGTTTGTTTCGAGTGTTGAGTGCAGAAATAACATGAGTCAGTGACTGACGTTGTTTCTGCACCCACCGCTAGATCACGTGACCAGTCTTGTCAGGTACCTTGCCGAGCATGCGCCGCGCGATTAACACCTTACCCTTAAGGTGGGGGTTGTATCGAAGTCAGTTCAGTCAAGTGTTTCAACGTGTTCTAAGTTAGTTTTCAACGTCTACTGTTAGTCTTTAGCAATATGTCAGTGCGTCTCACAAGCAGTGAGAGTGATAATGAAACAGCTCCCAAGAAGAGGAGGAGGAATGAAGAGAAGTTTCGAAGAAACATGATTAGAACATCTAAAGTTCGTGGGGTTGAACACATCAACTGGAAAGGGCATCTCATCCCATCTCGATCAACAGGTGCTGCTTGTAAGTGTAAATTACAATGCTTTACTAACTTTAGCAATGATGAAAAATCTGAATTTGTTGCTAATTTGAATCAGTTCAAATCAAAAGATGAGCAAGATATTTCCTTACAACAACTGATCGAAAAACACGCCATTAAGAACCGTAGGCCTCGTTTTGAACAGCCTAGAGAAACAGCAGCTAGTTTCAAATATTTCTTACTATACAGAGGAGAAAGGAAAAGCGTATGTAAAAAAGCGTTTATTTCATTGTACGGCATTACTGAGGGCAGAGTTCGAAGGCTTACTGATCTCCTGATTAAGGGGAAATCACCTCATGATAAACGCGGTAAAAATCCCAAGAAGAACACAACTTCTGCCGAAGTTTGTTCTAAAATACATGAACATATTTCATCATTCCCAACAAAGACTACACACTATGGCACCAAAGGTATCAGTTATCTTGATGCCCGCCTTGATGTAAAAAAAATGCGTTCCTTGTTTAAAGAAAAGTACCCTGATTTGGATGTAAAATATGAGTTTTATCTTAATTATTTTCATGACAACTTTTCGTTAAGGTTTGGACGTCCGCAGGTAGATACCTACATAAAATGTGAAGAATGTGATGTAAAAATCAAGAGCTCCTCTCGTGGTGATGCAGCTAAAAGGGCTGCTCGTGCTGAGCTTACTGTTCACAAAAGGAGAGCCAAAAAATTTTACAATAAACTTCAAAAGGTCACAAAGTTGTGTGCGGAACATGAAGACACCGTTGCACCTTCATTTGATTTCATGCAAAATCTCCCCCTTCCAGCGATCCCAGTTCAGGATATTTTTTACTTGAGGCAACTTTGGGTGAACTGTTTTGGAATAAAAAATCTAAAACTGGGAAATCTGAAATATTCCTGTACCATAAAGGAGCAAATGATATATGCAGCATGCTACTGAAATACATTGACACTAATATTCCATCAAGTGTAAAAAAAACTGTACCTTTTTTCTGATGGTACCTGCGGACAAAATCAAAATCACACCATGATAAGATTCTGCCTTGCTCTTACAGATACAGAACGTTTTGAACAAATTTTCCATTACTTTCCGGTTCGAGGACATTCATATCTTCCAAACGATCGAGATTTTGGTACTATGAAGAGGATGATACGTAAACATGATCGGATATACACACCTGATGAATATGAAGAATTGTGTGCTCAGTCCAGTAACAACTTTCACATCACCAAGCTACTCACCAGTAACATAAAAGATTTTGATGGTTGGTGGAAGGAATATTACACAAAAAACCCACTAGCCAGAGAATGCCGAGGGAGGAGTGTGCCAAAAGAAGCAAAATTCAAGTTTGCTCCCACCCGATATAAAGAGTTCCGCTATAACTCTGAAGAAAAGGGGGTAATCACAGCATACATTTTCATTGAAGGATTACAAAAGCACAGCTATCAGCTGCTGAGACCTGCTTTCCGTACCGTCGATATTGATTTTCCTTCAAGTATTGCTGCCTACCCATCAGGGAAAGTTCCAATCAACATAAAGAAAATGAAAGACATCCAGAAAATGATTGTTCATATTCCTGAAAACTTCAGTTTTTTATGATGAACTATTTACCTGGCCAACCACTGAACATGACAATGATACTATCGTCGAGAATGATCTATTTTAAGAGCGTTTCAGTTTGTTATATTCCTGTCTTATGACTTTGCAATACTGTAACTTCATTTCTCATGTAATATGGAAACATATACATTTGTAAATTTTTTGTGAAATTAATTAAAATTAATATTATTAACTAAAATCGTAACAAAATTAATAACAAATACAAACTTTTAACCAATGGTTATCTTTTTTCAAGTTTCCTACTGTCTGTAAAAACAGTTGAGTGCAGAAACAGCATTAGTCAAATACATAGTTTTAATTCTCCTGAGCTTCATTTATGTGGAAATTAGGTAATTTTTTTATAACAGCAACATAAAAGCATGTTATGACAAAGGAAAAAAAAGTTCTCAAATATTTTAAAATTTGGAGGAGTTATTATGTTTTTTCTCCCTCCTGAAAAATTTGAAATTTGTGACTGACGTTGTTTCTGCACTCACTGATTCAATTGTCAGCATGCTTTTTGTTCTATTGTCGATTATTAATTAAATTGGAAATGCTGTTTCCTCTTTAGAGATAAACCTGGATTACCATTATATATAATATATCTGCTGTGATGTTGGAGCCCCGTACTTCCTGTATTGCCTGAACAATCACAAAAAAAACTGCTTCTCAACACAATGGTGTAGAATATTAAACCTGGATTCGAGAATCCCCTTCCTAAACTAGTTCAGTTAGTAGAACATTAAAAAGATTCCCGAACTCTGATAGATTAGTGTATTAAACTTTGTCTAAGATTTTTAAAGCACACATATTCACAAATAATAAAAATTTTTAAACAAATTAACATTTTTACAATACAAGATCAAATAAAAATGTCAAAGTTTCAACTTACGCAAAATAATTTTACATCGTCTTCAACGTCTGAGTATACTCATACAACTGTTTTCTCAATACCTGTAAATTGTCCTTTGTTGTACAAATAATAAATTTTGTAATTGAAAACCGTGAGATTCGCGTTTAAGTTGATTAATCACAAATGTTACTACCACTCTTAATGAGAATCTTATAAAAATTATTACATTCCAAAACACTATACAATAATAAGCAAATTTCTGATTATTTAAAAATTTAATTATCCAAAGTTTATATTTATAAATTTTTTTATAATAAAATTTGGTTGATGAGGCATAAAACTTAACGAGCGTCTCACGGCATTAATGCTGTGGCTGCAATAACAGGTTAGGTTACTGTTAGAAATAGCTATTATTATTAAAAAACACAAATCACTTAACACGCATAACAGAACAGTCTGTATAGTTTTAACAACTGTTCTGATATGAGTGTTAAGTGATTTGTGTCTTTTAATAATAATAGCTATTTCTAACAGTAACCTAACCTATCATTGCAGCCACGGCATTACTGCCGCGAGACGCTCGTTAAAACTTAACCCCTGCTCTAACCTTAGCTTTCCTGAATCTTGAAGAATTCTTAGTTTGCAAGTACTCCATTACTTTAAACTCCAAACAATACAAAATTCAAAATATTAATGATCCATAAATAAGAGTCACTTGATATTATTAAGGCATTTGTGAATCCACTTAACATACCGCCCACCAAACTAAGAATGAAGAAACTTATTTTCTAAAATGATTGTACTATTTACAATAAAAACCAAAAAAATAATACCAATTAAAAATTATTGTGATACCTCCCCTATTGGAAAAGGACACAATTTAACCAAAAGGTCTCTTTCATATACCGTGCATAGTTTTAACGTTTGCTATGCGAACTATTTTATCAGATCCAGTGTATAAAGAGTCCACACTACCTAAACGCCATGATAAAGGAGGAATGTTATCCTCTTTTATTAAAACCAAAGTTCCAATTTTAATTTCACATGGAGTGGATAACCATTTCCTTTTCTATTGCAACGTATTTAAATAATCTGTACGCCAATGATGCCAAAAGGATTGTTGTATCCTTTGTACTAGTTGCAAATGATCCAACATTGACAATTTCAAGTCCATAGCGCATGGATCAGGAATGACTGACACAGGCTTCACAGCAAGACAAGGACTACAAGTCAAATAAGAAAAATCATCTGGATTATTATTTAAAGGGCACAAAGGCCTTGAATTGAGAATTACCTCAATTTGTACCAATATTGTATTCAGTTCCTCGTAAGAAAAAATCTGATCACCAATAGCCTTCTTCAAATGCGCTTTAACTAATTTTATGCCTGCCTACCACAAACCTCCAAAATGAGATGAGGCAGGGGGATTGAAAACAAACTCAATTCCTTCATAGACTGTTGATACTTCCATAAGTTTTACCAATTCTGCCGATGCACCAGTAAAATTAGTACCACAGTCACTGTATAATTTGATGCATTTTCTATAACGAGCGATAAATTTGCGCAAGGCCCCAATAAATGCACCTTTTGAAATATTTGATGCCAATTCCAAATGGATTGCTATTGTGCTGAAACACACAAACAAACGATATTCCTTTAAAGACCTTGAACCGTGCACCTGATTCATTGTGATAGAAAGGAGGCCAGCAAAATTCATACCCGTATGAAGAAAGGGTCTCCCAGGACTTACCCTAGCTGAGAGGACAATAAGCAATAGGATTAACTCGAAAACTGCATATGCACCTTTGTAAATATTATTGTATTGCCCTTTTTGCACGTAAAATCCAAAAATTTTGTATTACCAAAAATTGTGTGGTCTTTAAACCAGGATGTAAATGTGTCTGATGACAGTCCTATATAACCAATTCTGTTAGGCGATGAGAATGGGGTAATAATTAAGAAAATTTTTCATTAAATGACAATTCTAAATTGCATAACCTACTGCCCACCCTGAGCAAACCATGGCTATCCTCAAACAGACTTGACGAATGAAGCTGTTTGAGAATAGGTCCGCCAGATTCAAGACCCTTTATATCCTTACCAAATACTTCGTTTTGAGCTCTCTTAACCAAAAAATGTAAAGCAACCCTTTGTTGATGTATTAATACATCAGTAGGATTTCCACCATGTTTCAAAGAAGTTTTTAATGCCAAAATAAATTTTTGAACATATGTGATAATACGACATATTTTTTGTAAATTAGAGTACTTATTTAGCAAGTCGTCTAAAAAGTTCTCTACCACCACCATTTTTAACGATAATATTCTTTTTTCTAATTGTAACACTTCGCCCTCTTTCTTTGTCTTAAGTTACACTCAAAGAAACAAGGAACGAGTTACCTAATACATATATAATCGAATACCAACTCTATATCACTTCTTACGGTTCATAATTGCAATACAAGGGTCCACTTACCTATTCCATAAGGTTGTCAACTATTTCTGACCCAATAGGCTTCACTCTACTTCACGCAAACGCATCGGCTCCTCTACAACGGAGAGTACATGGACATTCCTCAGGGTGGTTAGGCCTAGAATTCTGAAGCCGATACTGGTGAGTTAACTTATCCAAGAGTTTACAAAATACCTATACCTAAATGTATCTCAACGAGCCCCTTTTAATTGTAATATATATATATATATATATATATATATATATATTGCTGTGCTAAGGGGTTGTTTAGGGGTGTATTGAATAGCAAGGGTCGTGCAGTAACCATAAATTGCAATAGGAAGCAGAAAACTGCATTTATTTAGCAGAAAATTTAATAATTCATACATTATGAAAATAGTAAGCATTTAACACCCTGTATATAGACCATAATTAGCTTTAAACAATGCAAATAAACACATCTTACAACAATAGTACTCGGATATAGTAGAGAAATAGGTAGTTCATACGTTAGGTAAATAACAAGTATTTAACACTCTATACATAGACCTTTGTTAATTTTAAGTAATGCAAGTGAGAATACCTTTCAGTAAAAGTACGCGTATTCAAAAGAAATGATAGCGCATGTAATTAAACATGCGTTGAGAAGTGTTCTAATTAGTTATAAAATAAATACGAAGATAAGAGATAAAACCTAACAAAGCTTTACGCAATTATGCAGAAACAATAAACATTTTGATAAGAAAACGCAGTTTCAAAAATAAATAAACGAAAGTAGAATTGAAGTTACATCATTTATTTGTTCAATTATGGAAAAGAGAATATCTAAACAAAACAAAGTAATGGTCAAGATAACAAGGTATCTGTGGCAAATAGGTATTACACGGAAAACCGAATATGTTACATCAGAAACCACTTCAAGATGCATGAAATACAAAGACCTTATTGGTTAAGATATCTACAAAACTTGTTGAAAACCCAGCCCACATGCAAGTGGGAACAGCCTATATTTAACAGCGAACTAATGATAAGACGAGTCAGTTTAAACTCAAGCAGGGCAAAGGTGCGTCACTGCTAATCAGAAGGTCACGCGTAATTATAATAAAATATCAAGTACCTTATAGTAACAATAAAGTGCAACAATTATGAAGACTTCTTTTGCCATTTAACGTGAGTAGGATTTGGGGTAATTTATTTAAACTAAATATTAATAATAATAGGGCTTTAGGTGCAGGGATAATTTAAATGTGTGGATATAATACTTCGAATGTTGATGATAAGAATTCTAATGGATGGTACATTTTTTATAATTCAAATTCGAGTGGATAGATATTATAATTCAATTGTGTTGATGATAATTCGCATGGGTGGATATTTCGAATGCATGGATAATTCTAATTGATGATGAATATTTCGAATTGATGGTATAAGAATTCTAATTGATGATAAGTATTCGAATGGGTGGATATTTCAAATGCATGAATAATTCGAATGTTGATGATAAGAATTCTAAGTGATGGTATAACATTTCAAATTCGAGTGGATAGATATTATAATTCAATTGTGTTGATGATAATTTGAATGTGGAGATATTTTAAATGGATTAATATAATATTTCAAATCAGCGTCGACGATTTTGGTACAATTTTGAGTTGCGAGAATCAATGCAAATAAAATAAAGAAGCACGAAGTAATTTATGGAAAACGAGGGGTTTAACTAAACGGAGCAGTGATAGACGAATGAAGACAACAAAGGGCTGTTGATCCACAACCCGAACAACCTGTAACAGGTCAGATCTAATTAGTTTTAAGATATTTTTTCTATTTAAATTTCAATACTGAATTTATTCAATTTATATGAAAAGTGTAACAAAGTCAGCAACAAACATTGCATACGTTAAACTTACGTAACATATTATAAAGGGGTACAGAACGTTCCAGGTCTCTTTGGTAAAAAGAGGTAGTTTTTGGTGACTTTAGATTGATTTCAAAGCATATAAATTTTGTGGTAAATGATACATATGATATTGATTGATTGAGGAGTGTATTTTAATATTTTTCAAAACTTGTGAATAATATTTCTTTTTATTATATGAAATTAATTCACTTCGTTCTATAATTCAAACTAGTAGGTAATCATAAAGGGGTGGAGAAGAGAAAAATTGATCATTGTAACGTTGTGCACTCTGTGTAGATTAAATAGGGCTAGCCGTGGCATAATAATAAAATTAATAAGAGTAAATTTGATTTGATGTCACAGAATGGTGGAGTTAAGGTAAAAATGTCCATTGACACCGAGTACGGCGTTATCATATCAATATATATATATATATATATATATATATATATATATATACGCTCAAGAATTATCAAGAACCTTTTATATATACATATATATATATATTTATATATATATATATATATATTGATATAATAACGCCGTACTCGGTATCAATGGACGTTTTCCTATATAACTCCTCTCTCTGTGTTTTTCAATCAAATTCTAAGTCTCACTAATATTATTTATTAATCTGCCACGGCTAGCTTTTATTATTCTACACAGAGTGCACAACGTTACGATGAGCAATTTATCTCTTCTTCACCACTTTCTGATTACCTCTTTGTTTGAATTATAAAACGAAGTCAATTAATTCCATATAATGAAAGAAATATTATGTACAAGTTTTGAAATTATTAAAATACACCCTTCAATCAATCAATATTATAAGTCTTATTTATCCCAAAATTCATATGCTTTGCAATCAATCTAAAGTCACCAAAAACTATCCTTTTTTATCAAAGAAACCTCGAACGTTCTGATCCCTTTATAATATTACGAACTTTTAACATATGCAAAGTTTGTTGCTGACTTTGTTACTTTTATAAATTAAGTAAATTCAATATTCAAATTTTAATAGAAAAAAATCTCTTAAAACTAATTAGATCTTACCTGCTACTGCTCTGCTTAATTGGAACCCCTTGGTTTCCATAAATTATTTCTTGCTTCTTTATTTTCTCGCAACTCAAAATTATACCAAACTCGTCGACGCCTCAATTAGAATCTTTCATGCATTTAAATTATTATACCATCCATTATCAACCAACATCAATTCAGAATTATTATGATCCAATTAGGATTCGAATTATACACACATTTGAATCATTATTGACCAACTAAGATTATCCATACACTCGGAATTATTATATATTTGGATTATTGACATCACATTCTAAATTATTCTCCACCAATTCGGAGCCCTATTATTATTATATTATTAGTTTAAATAAATTACCCCAAATTGTACTCACGTTATACGGCAATAGAAATTTTCATATTCGTAGCACTATACATTTTTACTATTATACTATTAAATATTACATTACGCGTGACCTTTAGATTCAAAGTATCGCAGCTTGGCCCTCTTGAGTTAAAACTGAACTGTTATCATTCTTGCTATTAATATAGGTTCAACCCACTTAGATGTAGGTTGGGCTTCCACCAAGTCCGTCGCTTATCTTAACCAATAAGGTCTTTGCATGTCCTGCACTTGAAGTGGTTTTCTGATGTAATATATTTGGTTTTCCGTGTAATGATTGTTTGCTACAGATGCCTCGTTATCTAAACCATACGTTGTTTGTTTAGATATCGCGTTTTCCATATTATACAAAAATACCTGATGTAATTTTAATTTCGATTTTCATGTATGTTTATTTATTTACGCATCTTTAATTACATTTACTTATCAAAAATATTGATTGTTTCTACGCACTTACACAAGGCTTTGTTAAGTTTTATCTCTTATCTCCGTATTATATTATAACTCATTAGAACCCTTTTCAATGCGTGTTTAATTACATTTATTATCCTTACCTCTAAATACGCGTGCTTTTTACTGAAAAATATCGTTATTTGCATTACTTAAAATTATTGAAGCTCTATATACCGGGTGTAAAGTACTTGTTATTTACTTAATGTATGAATTACCTATTTCTATGCTAAATATGCGTCATATTGTTGTAAGATGTGTTTATTTGCGTCGCTTAAAACTAATTATGCTCTATATACATGGTGTTAAATGCTTACTATTTGCATAATATAAGAATTATTAAATTTTCTAATAAATAAATGCAGTTTTCTGCTTCCTATTGTAATTTATGGTTTCTGTAGGACCATTGCTATACAATACACCCTTAAACAACCCCTTATCACAGCATTATATATATACCCCTTATCACAGCATTATATATATATATATATATATATATACTCAACATTCGTATCAAGTAATAAATTTAATAACCTTTAATATGGCGGTATAACTATTTACATTTACTATATTGACATACTTGAATGCAATAAAAGAAATATCTTTTACTTAACTAAAAGTTACCTTAAACCGGGTTGTTATATATTGTCCTAGTCAATGCAAATTCTACAATTAAAACAAATTGGCCCCGAATTAAACATAGCCAATAACTCTTGATATTCTGTACAAAATTCATAATAATGTCCAAAAATTCCAACATTAATCTAACAACTTAATAACATATTCAAGTAAAAGCATATGTATAAATATACAAAAGTTCATACTTGCACCCTCACGTGTATGCATGCATATACACGTCCGTACTCTTGAATCATTTATTCAAATTGTTACATAAAATCCAACAAAGAATTGTCAATCGTGACAATTCTGATAATTGTTTTAAGTAATCTAACCATTTTGATGTGACATCCAGAGGAGGATGTTCACCCCAGTCAATTCCAAGTATCCCAAGATGTTGTATGAAACACTTCGCAAAGAAAACCATGGGAGTTAATAAGACCAAAGGTTCAAAAATCTTTGCTATTTCTGAGACTATGTTTTTTTTGTACATTCCCTGTCCAAGAGATTTACTTCATAAATGAAAGCATCCGCCAAGGTTGCCATTGTAAGCTTAAAACTTTCTGAGAAATGACTGTTGTGTAATTAAATGACAACATGAAGAATCCGGTAAGTTATCTAAAACCACTGAAAAGTTGCTATTCCACTTTCTCAAGACAAACCCACCGGAATTACAAATTTTATCCAACTCCAAAATTAATCGCTTTGCTTTTTCCACAGAACCACAACCTGTCACCAAATCATCAACATATGTATCAGAAGCCAAAACATTTGTTGCAAAGCACGGATTCAATGCTTTCAAGTTCTTGTATTACTCACAAGGCCAAGTATGGTGCTGATTTGAGACCGTATGTCACAATGTTCAAATGATGATGCATAATAGGTTAAGTAGGATCAAACCTCCACAAAATTTTTAGAAAATTACGATGTGATGATGTCACCAAAATCTGACGATACATTTGCTGAATATCGGAAGTAAGCATGACAAATTGAAGACGAAAATGTAAAAGGAATATCAAAATGTCCTTTTGCAAAGGAAGGCCAGCCAATAAATGATCATTCAATGCCCCACCAATAGGTACCACTGCTGAAGCATCAAACACACCGTGCAACTTGTAGTTGAGCTATCGGGTTTTAACACAGCATGATGAGGAATGTAATATCCACCAGATAAACTACAATTCGTTGAAATTTGAATCATGTGACCATTGTTCAAATAATCTTGCATAAATTGTTTATATTCCAAAAACATTTGAGGATCGATTTGTAACCGACGTTCCAATACTAAAAATCTTTTGAGAGCAACCCCTAAAGAATTCACAAATATTGGTTCAGGACGTAAGAACAGCAGAGTTACTATGAATCTACCAGTATTGTCGCTTGTGTAAGTATTTAGGAAACATTGTTCACAAGCATCTTTTGTCGGAGATAACTTGTTACTTTCTGGAATGCTTTCCAGCTGCCAAAACCTATTGAGAGTAACATCCAACGGGTCTATGATTGCACACAATGATGTGTATGAGGTAACAGTTGATTCGACTTAACCCGTCAAAATCCAACCAAAAGTAGTTTTAATTGCAACAGATTCGTCCAATGCACCTATGCAAATTTCACTTAACAAACAATGTGCAAAAACATCTGCACTTAAAAGTAAATCAATATTTCCTGGCACATCAAAGCTAAGATCTTCTAATTTCAAATTATTTATATGCGGCCATTCTTTTTTAACCAATTGCTTAGTAGGCATTTTTCCACAAATATTGGGTAGTATAAAAACTCCAACTTCATATTGAGGATAAGTTTGTTCACATTTCACAAAGTCTGATTTTACAAGTCGATGCGCCTGACATTTGTGAAGATGCAAGACCTAACCCTTCTACTTTTGCCATTACTTAAGTCTTTTGTAGCCCAAGTCTTTGCCTACAACTTTCAGTCATGAAACTTTCCATGCTGCCATCGTCTAACAAAGCTCACTGTTTGAACCTTACCATTACCATCACGAATTGAAATATTAGCTGTTGCTAACAATGTAATTGTATTTGAGCATCTTAATGTGAATAAGCTGCTTGTATTTGAAGTGCTAGTACACTCTATCAAAGGTTTCGAATCAACCACTTGTTTCGACTGATCAACCGCATCACGTTTGTTTTGGTTCACTGTTGATTGTCTTTCAAAATGCAATAATGTTTTATGAGACTTGTTACATTTTTTACAGAATGTTTTTGAAAAGCATTTTGCCGCTTGATGCGACCCCACTAAACAATTGAGGCATAATTGCTTATGTTCTACCAAATTATAACGCTCTTGAATCGTCTTACTTAAAAATGTCTCACAGTGATATAAATTATGATTATTGTCACATAGCAAACATTTTTTACTAGATGAGGTTGTTACCAATGAAGTGTGTGAGTTAAATTTTAAATATGTAGGAGATTGTCTCCCAATATTTATTACCTCGTTTGGATGTGACTGTTTGTCCAATATCATGAAATTGCTCACTTCTAACGCCTTACAATGATGGACCTAATTTCGTCAATATTTTTTTCCTTTACATTGAATCCAACTCAGCTTTTAAATCTAAAGCAGATTGTACTGCAACTTTTGCCAATATAAAATTTGCATTAGTAGCTGAAATTTCTACCAACAAATTCGTCATTTTGGATGCTATTCCTCGAGCATCAATCAAAAATCGCTCAATAGAAACTTTCGTTGCCATTATGTAATCTAATTAATAATGTATATGCCAATAAGATGCAAATAAAATTGCAAAGTTTGTTGTAAATATTTCACGACCCAACCCAATAAAACACTTTGTATGTTTTGAATAATTAACAACTTACCCTAACGTAATGTTTACAAAACACCATAAACCAGTAGAAATTTTAATGTAGTCAAAATCACTCTCCGTTTTGTATCCAGATAGAGAGATAGAGAGAAAATTTATATACACTCACTCATTCACACTCAGAACAAGACATACAAAGGAAAAAAAGAACTTATAATTAAACAAAATATTTACAGAACACAGTAAAAAAAAATTATTCATGAAAATGGGGAGCTGTAGTTTTTAGGTAAAACCCCCTGACATTATTTATTAAAAAAAGAACCAAACGCAACCCTAAAAACCACAGTTCTAGATCATCGTAAATATAAACTTAAACTATATTTACAAACCTAATGGCAACAAGATTTTTAAATGTGCCAGCAAGTCTTTAAACCATTTTTACATTAATAAGTAGTGTATTTTTAATAATTTAGAAACAAATAGTAAAGCATTAATAAAAGAGCAGTAAATACCAAAATAGTTTAATAATTTTCGTATATAAGAATTAAATTTAGAAAAGTCATATTTGAACGGTAAAACCCCAAGCGTTCTGGTTCCAAAGTAAGAAGCGAATACAAAGAAAAACTCACCCTTGAGTTGCAGACATCGACGTTGACTCAATCGCTGGTCCACGTCAGCGAGTAGGTAGGCCTACGCCCAGGAAGAACGCGTTTGGCCTCCCATTACCAGAAGAAACGACCGCTCAAGGGATTAACGTGTCCCCCGCAGGAAGCTAAAATAATTACGAACAATAAATTAATTTATTGAAGCCGAAAAGTATTGTTTTATACAAACTCTAAATACTCACCACGCTAGATAATGCGTGCCAGAAATTCGCATAACGAAAAAACGGAACGAAGCAAAGCACGACGGATGTTTTCTTGTTGCTAGTCAAACAGAAAGTGACTATTCCATTTGTTTAGTTAAAGCACCAAAGCAAACTTTTTAAAGGAAATAAAACAGGAAAACCCAAATTTTATTGAAATAATTTCGCCGAATTCTTTAAAACGGGAAAACACACCAGCCTTAATTATTGAAATACTTGGAAAGTCGACTATCTAATTATGGCGTAAATTCCAAGGCACGAAATTCTTAGAAAGGATATTTATTTTCAATGAGCAGAAAGATTTATCAAGTAAAATATATAGGATGCTCATTATTAATTACAATACATTTTTTAATACGCGAAAGGGTTATTTTAATTTACGGAAATAATTTTCGTGTTTAACGCCAAAGCAATTTAAGTTAGAAATTATTGCATATAAATTAATCAATTATTTACGAAAATGAACGTAACAAAGGCTTCACAATGTTACCCCGTGCCTTGGGGTTACTTTGTGATAATAAAAATTTTCTATTGCTACTCCACTTGATTTGAATGCTAATACAAAGTAACCCCCAAGAAAGCTATTCTAAAACAAATTAAGTTCTAGGCAGCATTAGAATATTCATATATATACTGTGTGTGTGTGTGTGTGTGTCTGAACAGACTGTAACTTTTTTATGGGAATTGTTTTTAAATTTTGTTTTTTAAGAAATATTCTTGAAAGCCTCTATATGGGCACTGTCAGCCCGGATTTAAAAAATGTCAAAAAATCTTGATTTTTTGACGGCAAAGCAAACTTCTGAAAGCTAATTTAGAATAAAATATAGGTATATGTGGGAAAAGATAAATTCTAAGTTGGATTCTTAAAAAATAATTTTATTAAGAACGATATTATCTTGTATTAAAAAATAAAGTAGATAGTAGGTACTTAAAATCAACTATTTATAAGATGGACTTCAGTCCAACAAGTGGTTTAATTCAGGAACATCAAACAGTTCTCGTCTTCCTCTTTGAACTGGTTTATTTATGTTCATGATTAATTTATTGTTCTTATAATAAACTCAATCTTTCTGCTGTGGCCACTTCCATTGTTTACCAAGACGAACCATTACATTTACAACTGCACCTTTCTCACTGGTTTTTGAAATTTCTCCAGGGAAATATTTGCCATCAAAACGTACGACAACATAGTTTCCAACTTCCTTAGCAAGGAAAGCTGTATTCTTAGCAGCGCCTGTGTCATCTAAACTTTGATTTGTCTCAGATGATGCGTTACTTGTGCTGTCGTCAGTTTCTTGATATTCCAGTTCACTGTTGCCATCTGAGGAATCCGAGGTATCTTGATAAAATTTTTGACCTTTTTTAGATTGACGCGCTATAGTGGAACATGAAGGTTGAGGTGTTTTATGGTCAATAGTTGAATTATTTTCAAGTGAGTTTTCTGCACAGACATGAGTAAAATCAGCAGCAGTTACGCTTTTTCCAGGTGGAACGTTTAGTTTTTTTCTTTTTACTTGACGCCTTGATTGTGTAACCTCTTCTTCAGCTATAACTCTACTGCATAAACATTTTAAGACTTCTTCTCGATTCAATGGAAAGATTCCAGTTTTTTTAAAAACAGATATCAAATTTTCCATGCCTGTTTCTTGTAAACATATCATCCATTTGGCTAAAAGTCTTGGAAATTCGTCTTTTGGGATGGTTGAATACCTACTATCATGGTGCTGTCTCCTTCCATTCAATCAACACTTTCCTCCAATTTTCCTTCATAGATCGAAAATATGCTACGTCTAGAGTGCGTGCTATTTGGTGGCAGTGCAATGAAGCAAATATCGTTGGCCCCACACTCTCAAATCACCTGTAGATTCAAGTGTAAACTCAGGTTATCACCAATAATAGCTTTGCATCCATCAAGACGTTTCAAAATTGGAAGTAACAAAGCAGTAGCAGTTCCATATAAAGTAGGAGTTGTGTAGTATTAATAAAAATCACAAAGTCAAAAAAACACGATGTTTCAGCGTAAAAAAAGACATCATCCCCCCGTGTTCCTAAACGGTCACTTACCCAAGTACTGACCGCACCCAACGTTGTTTAATTTTGGTGATCGGACGAGGACTAACTCAACTTAAATAATTCTTTTTAAGTAAAGTGCAGATGCGAACGCATCTAACAAATATTCAAACTCCACGTTTTCATAAAATTACTAGACAATTTAACAAACGAAGTCCGAGAAGTAGACCGAAAAGCGAGGAAATAGTCGTATAATCATTACATTATAGCAAGCACGCTCTTCTACGCATGCAATTTCAGCTAGAAGCGATGCACTATCCTTTTGTGTCGGCGTCCGGCAACCATCAACAAGTATAATATATAAAATGTATGTCAAGAAAAAAGCACACGCAGCACCGGCAACACTTGCCTTTAACTCGTGTATGGAATTGTTAAAAAATTATGTACTTCTATGTCAAGATGTGCTACACGGCTCTGCAACTGTTATATGTTTATGTAGGCTAATATAAAAAAAAAAATGTAAACCCATCCACGTTATGACCAGAGCAATATAGTGCTTAACCCTGGAAACGTGCGATCTCCAATAGACACACACACGGCTGTCACTTTCACCCCTTTATGTCATACGCGAATCGGATATTTAAATGACGACGTATCGTAAAGGGTTGCTGGGTGCTGTGTCGAAAGCCGTGAATTTGTCCTGCGACCCCTCGAAGCTCCCAATACCCGAAATAAGAGAGCAGTAGCAGTTTCATATATGGTAGGAGTTGTGTAGTATTAATAAAAATCACAAAGTCAAGAAAAAACACGATGTTTCAGCTTTGATAGTCAAACCATCCACAACTAGTTTGACTATACCTTGTATTAGGAGGGCCATTTTTTGTCCATGTATTCCATAATTTATGGGATTTGTAATTAACATAAAGTGGTGCTAATGTACCATCAGCATTGCCACAAATCATTATTGAGGTGCATGCTTTTGAGGTATTTCTAATTCTTTATGGATATTTTGTACCTCGTTTAGTAATTATTTTATTTAGCCCTGGATTATCAACTAAATTTGTTTCGTCAAAATTCCAGATATTGTAAGAAGGAATACTGTTTAATTCGTTATGTAAATGGTAAAAAATAATGATTTCTTCATCAGTCGCCGCCCTCGCATAAGTTATATTTTGAGCAATTCGCTGGGTAAGGTTTTTGTGTCTGTTTAGAAATAATTTGGCCCAATCAGAGTCAGGTAAGTTTTGTTTGAAACATTTCACTTTTCTACCCTGTCTTTCTAAATAGCTTTTAATCACACATCTTAGATCAAATGTCGAGAATGGAAAGCTATATGTAGAAACAGCTATTAAATGGGCAGCAAATGCATTTTCTTCTTCTATACTAAAAACTTTTGGTTTTCTATTTTTATTTTTGTGTTTTTGTTTTAGTTTTAACCAAAGGGTGTTCCTATGAATCTCATACTTTTCTGTTGCTTCACGCAAGGGTGATGCTTTTCCTTCTAATTTATTTACGAGCTTGTTCAAGTTTTTCATCAGTGTAGTTTTTGTAACTTCGAGAGCCAATTTTATGCTTATAATTCCACGGCATTATCAATCTGAAAATCATAAATTTGTATCATAGTTTTTTGTTTAGATTGATAGGTAGTTTTGAAGTTTTATATAAAAGCAACTCATGTGGTATCATATAAAAGTGTCACAAAGTAACCCCTACATATTACACATTTCGTAAAAATATTAAATTATCAAGTGAAACAAACCATTACTCAAATCGCACTTTGTAGAAAGTGATGCTGATAAATATTAAATCAAGGCATATTTACTTGTCTTTAAATATATGTTAATCAACACCTTCCACAATACAAAGTTTACGACTTTTTTACAGCAGGTGATTTTCAATATTCATAAGAACTAACATATATAAAACCTGCAATTTAACCACGGTTACAAAACTTGCCACTAGATGACGTAGTGTGCTCTACTTGAGATGTTCTACAGTGAAATTCCTCTTATTTCATTTAAAAACCAGACAGAGTTAAATTTAACCATTGATGACTACACATGTAACAAAGTTACCCAGCTGTCACAAAGTAATTCCACTCTACGGTACCCGTATTTCAAAGTTAAAAACCAAAGTGAGTGATCCCTAACGACACTGATGCGTTTGAAAATATTAATGAGTTGTATCCGTAATAATTATTTGTTATTATGCTATGCATGGTACTTATCAACCAAAAGATTACACGTGCAATTTTAAATTGTGCAGTGCCACAATTTAAACCAATAATGTTTATAATTGTTTACGATTTTGTCAAACGGTATTAGCACCAAAGTTGTTAATTAAGGAAGGGGCGAAAGGTTAATAACATCCAGGAACGAAGGATCAATTATGTACGGGTCTATGCGTGTTTCATATGGTGTCCTTTTGAATATGGGCATAATTAAATGCATGTAGTGGTTTTTGTTGCATCGGCGAGGGTATGAGCATGCAAAATTAGGACACGATTTTATTTGTATGGAAGGCCCATCCAAAACACGACGGTCAACAGTTTACATTATGAAGGTAGTGAGAAGAATTCTTAGCCTCAATAAACGGATAATCTAAGAGTATTGTTCCTGCTACTATTAATAGATATCCTGTTTTCGCTTTAATTAATATGGAAGCTCCTTAAGTGTTATAGATAAGAAAACTGCCTCTAAATTCAGTTTAGCTGTAGTTCCTTATGCTAGATCTATATCTATGACATCGGCTACTGTGACCTTTAAAATTGAAAGGCAGTTTAATATAAACATTAGTCTTCTTGATCGCTCTATTTTACTAGACATATGTTTTGACATTATGATAAGGCATGACATAGATTTTGGGCCTTTGGAAGTTTCTTTTTAAAAACATTTATTTCCAAAAACACTTTCATCAAATTTATTTTAATACGGTAATTACAAAAATGATTTGTTTCTTCTATAACAGCTTGTACGTTATGTTCATTAACCTAACTTAATTTAGTTAACAAAAAAATCATCAAAGTTAATACAATCAATAATTACGAATGAGTATCTTCAACTACCAACAATGTTAAAGTTATGAAGTTCGAAGACTGACTGACTATCGGGGGCTCCTTACAGTATCGATGAAGCCTCTGGTTTCACTTCATCTTGTGGGAAAGTGAAGATCTTACTGTCTGCAGTTTGTTGATACTCGTACAATGCCTTATTCTGAGTAATTTCATCTAAAACTGCTTTATTGCAGTTTATTGTTTCTGCACCTGCAGTATCAGGTTGCGTCTGGAATACAAAGCAGTTGTTTCCTTTCTTATTTATGACATAAACTCTGATTAACCATTAATTATAAAATTCATTTAATACAATGTAACATGCTATTGTAAAAACTTATAATTACATTTATTCTTATATGTATTTTTAATATGGGGGATATCTAAAACTACATACAAATGCCCAATTAGTGTTTGGAAATGATATAGGTTGCCGAAGGCTGGTTTATAGATACCTAGCTACAATTAAATTAACTATTGGATACTACCTAACCATAAGTTAAGTGTTTATTAGCGTTCTGGTAATATTTAACTCTAAGTTAAAGATGCAGGTGAATTGTCTGACAGTCGAAAACGTTAATTAGGGTAGTAACTAATAGTTACTTACGTATTGGAATAATAACTTTCAATTATATTATTTGTCGGTCAACAAATCATAACCTTAAAATCTATATTATAATTTATTGCCAAATATTTTCACTAAATGTTGAGATTTTATGTATATTCATGTTTCTTTTTCGCATAAAGATAATGGAAGTATTCGACGTGCTTGCTTGATGATGAGGATAAAGAAGGTTGAAATTTATAGAACACGAAAGAAAGCCCTTGTACGAGAAAGAGAAAACTACTTTGATTTTTTTTGTTGATGACGAACTTCGAAAGCGATTTCGTTTAAACTAGGAGACCGTTTTGTATATATTAAAGATAATAGAACACGAACTATAAACTAGTACGTACAGGTATAATTTTATTGCAAAATATCTTATGCTTTTGCCAATTATGTATATTTTCAGAAATCATTCCTCACTTAGCTAACTTCTGTTTGCTCTTAGATGTTATGCAACTGGCTCGTTTTTAATAACAATTTGTGACTTTATCAAAGTGAGCTAGGCTTCTGCTAATATTATTATTAAAAAAAAGTATGTCGTGTCATAGAAAAGCTGTCTGCACAATTTATAGAAATGCCTACAACTGATAACGAGTGTTTGGAAGATAAAATTGCATTTCATGAAAGAGCCGATCTTCTACGTGTAATTGAATCGGCTGATAGCACCCATATTAGAATTCAATTGATAGATATTAGAAGTATTGATCGACGCATATCTTTATTTAAAAATTGAATCTTTAGACGGTGACGATGTGAGTTGTTTCGAAACGGAAAGGGTTATTTTTTAATTATATCAATACGGTTTCAATATCAAACTTTAAAATAATGGACATTGTTGCACGCTGGCCCGTTGGCATCCATAATCAAATTATATTTGACAACTCATCAATAAAACCGTTGATTGAAATACCTCAATCAACGATAAAACGTCGACTATAGAAAACAATGACTGTGGAGATAGTTCCTTAGTTGTGGACAGTGGCTATGCAAAATAGTATAAATGTTGCTACTGCAAGTGGAAACTGAATTTACACAATTGTATAGCAAATAGGGTATTAATCTATCTAAACTATTACGTTTCTATTATAAAAAAAATTTAAGCCGCATGTACGGCTCACAACCAAACTTAGACATTAAGTTCAACAAATATTACTTACCTTTGTGTTAAATATTTGAAATTTAATTGTACGCGAAAATAATAAATAGTAATGTGTAAAAATTCGTATTTAAAGTCGAATATCTTGATTAATAATTGAAATATCGAAAAGTGAATAGCGTATTCGTATTCAGCGTAAAAAACTGGATAAGAATCATATATTATATGTCTTGTAACATCACGGGAACCGTGCAACGGACAGACAGACAGACCGACCAACAGACCGACCGACAAACTAGACCACCTCATTAACCAAACGAAGTTTGGTTGATAAATTAGTTATAAGTACAAGAAATCGTGTTGAAAGGTAATATGGCGTTTGAAAGCACACTTTCGATAGAACTTCAACTAGCTAGAAACTACTTTAGCCGTTATAGTGGCAACTGCTGTGCTGGACAATATCGCCTTAAGTCAAAATGAAGAACAGCCGGCGCCATAGCTGGATGTGATTGATGTTCTTGATTGACTTAAATGAAGAAATTCTTCTCGAATCACCTAAAAGGAATTATGTAAAATGTTCAATACTTTCTAATTGTGCAATATGCTTACTCCTCGTTTATAGTTACTATATACTATACTAATACTATATACTATATACTATATACTATAACTATATACTATATACTATATACTATATACTATACTATATACTATATACTATACTATACTATATACTATATACTATATACTATACTATATACTATATACTATATACTATATACTATATACTATATACTATATACTATATACTATATACTATATACTATATACTATATACTATATATTCTATATACTATATACTATATATACTATATACTATATACTATATACTATATACTATATACTATATACTATATACTATATACTATATACTATATACTATATACTATATACTATATACTATATACTATATACTATATACTATATACTATAATATATACTATATATATACTATATACTATATACTATATACTATATACTATATACTATATACTATATACTATATACTATATACTATATACTATATACTATATACTATATACTATATACTATATACTATATACTATATACTATATACTATACTCAACTATAAGGTTTCTCAAAAAGACTAAATACAACTGCATTTATTCTCCATTCTACAATTAATTAGTCATGTAAAAACTGTACAATATGCCGCAAAAGATTAAAAATATAACGTTTTACTGACTAATACTCACAAACAAAGGTTGGTTGATGCATATTAGATTTAGATCCTGCAAAATCTTTGAATAGAAGTGTATTTTATGTGTACCATAATGGGATGAGTAGCACTAATGTTGTAATGCCGACAACGAACATGAAACTTACTTTGACGACAAAGTACTTTACTGTAAAGGCACGCCAGGAAAATCCCTAACGTACAACTGGTTACGTCCAATGTACCAGAATGGCTCATTCGAGTTGGGCACGAGCCAACAAGGAAACAGTGGTTCGGATCGGAGCGTACGGGATCGTATAGGTTAGAGTTAGTTATGTACAAACCAGTGTGGTACGGCATAATTTTTGTACAATTAATATACAATTTATGTAATAAATTATGTTAGTAAAAAACATTAACATACCGCCCACCGAAATAAGAGACAAAACACTTATTTTCTAAAAATGAACAAAAATATAAAAATATGTATGGTAAGTGGAGGTATTATGGCCAAATTAAGGTTTCATTGCGATTCTCTAAAAAGTTAGTAATCTTTTTAAACTGTTCATGGTGCCAACTACACCTGGGATATATTATTCGCATAAATAAACTAAAAAAATGCGTTTTGAAAAATCATTAGCAATTTGACAACATTTTAAAAAAATTGCTTGTTGGCCGTATTACCCACACATTGTGAGAAATATGACCATCGTAAATTTTATATGAATTTGTCGTAAAGGTAATATGACCATAAAAAAGTATAAAAAATGTTGTAAACAAATAGTAACAACAAATAAAACAGTTATTTATACAGTTAATTTAATCTCAAAATTAAGAACAAAAGAAGTTTACAGACCTTAAAAAATTTGTTCCAAAATATTTAACACTAAATAACAACTTATTGTTCCCACAATGGACAGATAAAAATTTTCAGTTTATCAGTTGCTGTAAGGCCAACACATGCTCCGTGAACATATTCTTTGCAAATATTGCAGTCTCATATCTTGTTGCCGATCTCCGATGCATAACTTACCGTACCAAGATTCTTTTAGGATTTTTTTAGCGTTTTTTTAGAATTGCAGTCTTATTAATAACCGTTTGGTTTCATCCTCATTAAAGAGGCTTTACTCGATTACCTGAGCTTTACAATTAATTGCTGTCTTCCTTGGTGTTTTGACTTTAGTTTTGATATCAGGAGTTTTGAATATGTTTTGAGAATCAGAATCAGAACTAAAATCTACCGCATTACTAGATTCATCGTGAATACTAATGCTGGAATCATCTTCACTGCTTGTGTCTGAAGGAAGGTATTCCTTTAGTTTGCGGCGTCTTCCACTTGATGTTGAAATTTCATTTTTGTCCTTGTCAGTTCTTTTTAATTGATTATGCTTTATACCGGATGTGGATGGTTAAAGTTGTTTTCGGGTGCAATCCGACTTTTGGGACGTATGGTTGGTTTTGCAACATTTTTCATTTTTTGCTTCATTGTCTAACTCATTTGTATTCCTCATTATTTGTCCTTTGTCGGTACATATATTTCTCTCTGTGCTTTGCTCTGATTCCAAAAATTCTCGATTTGTTACGGTACTAGGAGCAAATGCTATATCTGGAATAGCGCTAGCATCGTAGGCGTATATACCCGTAGTTTTAAAGCCAGATTTGATATTTTAAAGTATCAGTGTTTTATCCCACACTTTCGAAAAAATTTCTTCAAAACGCAATTTAGATATGGACCGTTCAGCTAAATTAATCGCAAAATAATGGGTTTCTTCATAGTCCCAGTAATATCCAAAGGCTCTGAATACTGCTTTGTCCATTGGTTGTAGTTCATGGGTTGTATTACTAGGCAGGAGTATAAGGTTATGTTCAATCTTCCAGCAGAATCTGCAATTGTATTGTCTAAATGACACTTTGCTCCATCAAAAATCACAAGACATTCACCAGATACTTTGAATTTTGAGAAATGCTCTAGCCATAGTATAAATTTTTCTTGAGCCATACTCCCTTTTTCTGTCATTTGTATGGTACTTCCTGGATGGAACGAGTCACTCCATTCGACTTTCAATCGGTTTCCTTTAAAAAGTATCATGAGTGGTATTGCTGTTCCAATTGCATTAGCACATGATACAACAGACACGTTTTGACCGTGTTCATTAGCAACTATGTGCACGCGTCTAGCGCCCTTTTTAGCTAAAAATTTTTGCTGGTGGTTTAAGGGCAACCTACATCCTTTTTCGTCGATATTGTATATTTTTTCCAGGCTCATCGATAATATTCATGTGGTCCATAATCGCTTTTAATTTTGAGAAGTGATCTTGAAGAATAATTTTATTTATTTTTTTTGCTCTGGTTGGATTTAAATTTTGTGCCATTCTGTGGCGAATTTCGAGGTGTCGACCCATAAATCCTTGAAGTCAATACCGTCCGGCCATTTTGGTGTCATTGAATGTATTTTTGAGGTTATTCATCAATGTGAAACGATATACATATCGTCTTAATACTTTACTAGTAATAGGATATCCTATTTCAGAAAGTCTAATAATACTGTGGCTTAATTCAGTTTCTTGATCCAAAGTAAATACAGTTCTGCGACCCAAAGATGACTTTATGGTCTGATTTTTTGTTAAATAACGCTTCAAAGTTTGCTGCGTGACCCCAAATATGAGACTTGCTGCATTAACAGACATACCACTTTTTACGGCACAACAGCACCATTTATATCCCCCTTGTTTCGATTTGCCTCTCAAATTCTGACACTCACGACGCCTAGGCATTCTGAAACAATAATAAAATTCATACAAAATATTAACCAAAAGCCCTTTCTAAGAACTTAAAAACAATATCTGCAACTGTGGCATTTGTAGAGTAATATGGCAATGACCATATTGCCTTACATAAGAACTGATCATAATACTCTTATCTAATACGGTTGACCTCGATGACAATTTTCACAAGAACACCCTACATTTATAAAAAACGTTTACATACAACTTAAAGTTATTGTATTTGTGCTACTTATTCACAAGAGAAAATATTATAAACCTTACGTCCTCCTATCTTATGTAATTTTTCATTCACGCAAAAATTATAATAACTAGGTTAAGTAACGCCACCAAGATGGTATTCAGAAGACTGAAGGTTATCCGCGCATTAGGTATGAGTTTGACGTTCCCCCTCTCTTGAATCTGGCAGTTGATGAACCTAAAGCCCCATTTACGTTCTAAAGTTAACATTTTGTAAAATACAGGGATTTGGCCATATTGACTGCTTGACCATATTACCTTCAGTTACCTTACATAGCTGCTGCAACGTATATACACCTAATGCAATAAAGTTTGTAAACTATTTATGTACTCTCTTTCAAAGTGAGAGGGCAAAGTTTGACTAAAGGTCGTTTGATGATACTATTAGCCGTTCTTACTAATGCGGCACGAGAAACAACGCCCTTACTTGGGAACCGCTCTTCAATTAATCCAAACCGCCAAGACGATGGAAGTATTTGTGAATCTTTTATGAGAACTAACATACCAACCTTTACTAATGACCGATGAATACCATTTCACTATTTGTAGCAACGTATGCAGATATTCAAGATGCCATTTTTTCCAAAAGGATTGTTGTAAGAGCTGAATAAGCAGCCAACGATTACGTTGCGACAGCTTTTCGTCTATAATATCTAGAAAATGATTGGGAGTCAAATATAAAAAATCTGTTCGTTCACTCCTAATTGAATAGAGTGGTCTAGAGCTTAAAATTGCTTCAAATTTGAACTTGACGTGAGAAATTCTTTATACAATAATATTTGATCATCAATTGACCCCGACGAATGTGATTTGACTAATTTGAGGCCAGCTTCCCACAAACCAAAGTTAGGGGAAAATGGAGAATTAAAAGCAAAATGGATACCTTTTGATTCTACTGATTGCTTCATCAGTTGCAACAATTCCTTTACCGCTCCGACCAAATTCGTTCCACAATCGCTGTGGATTTCGACACATTTTCCTCTGCGTATCACAAAACGACGTAGCGCTGCAGTAAAATATTCTGTTGATAAACTAGAAGTTAGTTCTAAAGGTATAGTCTTAGTGCTAAAACAAACAAACAAACAGACGTACGCATTTAACGACTTAGCAATTAACACGACTCATGGTGAAATAAAATGGACTACCATAATCTACACTGGTATAAAGGAATGCCTTCATAGGAGTGACTCCGGCAATAGGAAGATCGCCCATGGGTGGATCAAGTGAGATTTTGTACGAAAAGAACGAATACAACTCTTCAAACACTTTTGAATAGCTCACTCTGCATACAATATCCAAACATTTTGAATCAATAAATAATGGATAGTTTGAACACCTGGGTGTAGATGTCTTTTGTGGCAATAAAAATTATAAGTTCCGTTAAATGATGAGAGTGTGGAAGCAGAATAGTGAATTTTGCATCGTGTGGTAAATCTGGATTCCTCAGTCGAACGGCCACCCCCACCAACCACGATTTCAAGGAAAGGACTGAGATGGCGAAATTGTTTGATACATAATTTACCACTACAAATGTTTTGTATGTCTTGATTAAAAGCTTCTCTTTATATTCTTGTGATTAACAAATGAAGTGCTTTCTGTTGTTGACATATTGATATAATTTCCGCCCATTTCAACCAAGTTCTCGTGGCAACATGTAAATTGTGGATAAAATTACGAAGATATGTAATTGCTCTCAAGATCTTTTGTTGATACCATTTTGTTAATAACGAATCCATAAGATTGTCTAATATGACAACATTTCGATGTGACGAATTAATAAAACCAGGCTCAATGCTTACAGGTCATTGATCTTCTAGAAGTTTCAACCATGGAGGATCTGACCACCATCATCGACGACTAATCAATTCCGAAGCACACAGTCCACGGGATGCCCAATCTGCCGGATTGCCTTGACATTTAATACAAATTCAAGATGAAGGTGAAACTTGTTCTTCAATATGTGAGGTGCGATTGCTCACAAAAGTTTTCCAATCGTATGATGACGAACGAATCCACGATAATGTAACTGCGGAAGCCGAACACGCAAAGATGCCATCAAATTATAAACGATTTTCATTACTAATTTTAACAAATTCTACCAAATTTGATAAAAGAACTGCAGCGCACAGATCCAATCTAGACAATGAGAAGCGTTTTGTAAGTGCAACTTTGAATCTTTACACATACCATCGATACGTTAGTACCACCATACTCATCACAACAGCGAAAGTAAACCACATCAGTATAACCTGCTTCCGAAGCGTATTTGTAACTTACGATTGCTTTTCACAGCAACCCAACGTGGGATTTTTATCTTAGACAACTCCGGCAAATGCTGCATGAATCGTTTACATTTTCAGACAATATTTAGAAGCGGACTGTCGTCCCAACCAATACATAGAATCCATAAATGCCGAATAAAATGTTTTGCAAAGAATACAACTGGTGATAGCAAACCAAGTGGAACAAAATACGTGCAATTTCTGGCCTCATTATGCAAGACCGTTCAATGACATTAATACAAAAACCAATTTTATCCTAACGGCTTGTCATCCTAGTAATTTTTATGACACACTGTTTGTATCTTCGAATGAATACGCTTGCTTGTAACGTAGATCTTTCAACAATTCTTCTAGCGCGGTACTGATGTTGGTATTACATCGCGGCATAGCACTAAACCTCCAGATTTGCAAAGTTGATTAAGTTTGACAATAAAACGTTTTGTTTTATCGACAGACTGGCATCTAATAACAAAGTCATCAACAAATGTGTTTGATGATAAAACCTTTGATGCGAGAGGAAAATGAGACTTTTCGAGACGAGCAAGTTTTGAATAACTCGCAATGCGAAGTATGGGCTGATGTAACTCAATAAGTTACTGTATTTAAATGATGATCTAAAAGTGTTTCTGACGAATGAACCCTCCAAACTATTCTTTGGTAGTCACGATGTTTTACCGAAACCAATATTTATCTGTACATTTGCTTAATGTCTGTAGTCAACTCTACAGCGTGCGAACGAAAATGTAGTAATAATGCCATAGCATCCTTCTGAAGTGGAGGACCAGCCAACAAATGTTCATATACCGAATTTCCACTAGGAGTCTTGTGGTAATACTTTCAGGTTTGATAACTGAATGATGGGATACATAACTGTCTAAATAGACTTGCATGAACTTTTTGTATGAATCTTATAAGTGCCGTTGTTTCACCAAGCGACGTTTCAACGAGCAAGCCCTTTACGACACGATTCTGTTATTTCCACCACTATAAGCGCTGGAAAGATTTGCGCCTTTTTGATACCATCACAGACAGCTATCTGTACTGTGGTCAACAAAGTAACTGTATTCGTAGTACGAGATTTAAACAAAGTATTGGTGCTAGAAGTAGTAGCACACTGATTAGTTGACGACGATGCAACCTTTTTTTGTTCAATACAAGATATTTCAAAATGCAGTATTGTGTTCTGAAGCTTTTTACATTTACGATTAGTTGATTTTAAAGTGCAATTACTAGTCAAATGTGTACCACGAAGACAATTTAAGCAAAGATTTTTCTGGTTTGCAACTTCAAATCGCTCTTGTGGCAATTTTTCAAAAAAATTATGATATAATATAATATGAGAAGTGTAACACAATGATCACTTTTCACTTGGCGATGTAACTAATGCTATACGTGTAGTATAACCTTTTGAAAAGGACTGCCCGAGTTTTCCGAATGACTAATATTTTTTTGTTAGCGACTGGTGCTCCAGCTTGACTTGTTTGTATGATGAGAACACGACTGCATTACCTATTTCCAAAGCCTTGTAATGCTTTTCGATGTATTACTTCAATGGTTCACATATAGAATCTTCTTCGCATTTTCTAATTCAAATGTTTTCAAAAAATGAGAGTCTAATTTTTTTGACAACAAATTAAATTTAATAAAATTCCAAAGATCGATCTTTGTTTGATTTAAAACTACGAAATTTTCAACAAAGCAATTAATCAAATCTCTAAGTTCTACTTATGAGTTTGTTCTAGCTTTTGGTGCATTTTCCAAGGCTGACCAATAATGATTGACGAGGAGATTAATTTCTTTGAATAAGAATATCATATGCTAATTCAAAGTTCTTATTTGTGAGGGATAAATGTCTAATGACACCTGCTTTTATAAGTTGTCTGAACCTGAAAAAACGAAGGAATAAATGTATTTTCATGCCTAAATAGTTTTAGTTATTTAAACGTAGCAAATTACTTGCTATACAACAAAATTTTATGTGGTTTTCAAATTGTACCAACCCAACTATATGGATAGGAAATTTGTATGAAAAATTAGAGTTAATGATATCCATTTATCACTTTCTACTAGCGCGAAATCACTGCAACTTTGCACACGCAAACATGTTTTGTTTGTTTTTTAATGAAAACTATTAATTATCCGACTTGAGGGACCAATAATGTACACCATGCCGCAAAAGATGAAAATATAGCTTTCTACTGACTAATACTTATGAGAAAAAGCTGGTTTTTTAATACCAGTTTGAGTTTGATCGAAAGCTGCAACTCTTCAAAATCTTCGATTGGGATTATTTTATGTGTACCCTAGTTGGATGAGTAGCACTAATGTCTTAATGCCGACAACGAACACGACACGCACGTGGGCCACAAAGCACCTTACCATTAACGCACGACGCGAGGGTCTTTAACGTACAACTTGCTACGCCCATTGTACGAGAACGACTCTTTCGAGTTCGACACGAGTCAACGGAGAAACAGTAGATTGGATTGATTTTTACGAGATCGTATAGGTTAGGTTCATTATGTACAGGCCATGGTGGTACATAATAATTTTTGTATAATTGATATGCAATTTGTATATATAATAGTTGTATTGCTAAAAAGCATTAACAATAACAAAAACATTACCAAATTTAGAAATCGATGTATATTGTGAATTATACAAAATTATAGTTGCATGTTAATATCTTTTGCTATTAATAAAGATTATTTACTGGCGTTAGCCAAGGAAAAGCTTCTTGTTGTGTTGTTGCTGCATTATTAGAGTAATCACAATCCTCGCTTTTGCTAATTCGTTGTATACATTCCACGTCCATTACCAATAACACATGGAGTTTTGGAGTTTGTAACAATCTTGTAGAGGGCTGTTCCCAATCTGAAGTAACTATTTCGTCGGTAATAGTTACTTCAGGTTTCACAACAGTCTCAGGAATTTTTTCTTCAAAATTAAAGTTCATTACACACGTATCCAAAATGTAAAACATTTAGGTAAAAATTGGTTTGATTGCAGACTTTAAACAATTAGACTACTTACATATAAAGCATTATGATTTTATTTTTCAACCCTTGAAAGCTCAAAGCAATTGTCTCTGTTACGTTCTTTGTCAGTGGTTTTCGTTGGAGGAGGTATATAAGATCCATCCTCTGTTCCCTGTGTATAGTCCTTGAGCATATTGTCTTTTGTAAATTTCCTTTTTAATTGAATCGTACCTAAATTTTAGCTGCTTTGTATTTTACAGAACTTAATTACTTACTGGACCAATAGTACTAGTATTATACTTTGCTTCTACTTTTCCAGAATGTTTTGTAAGTCTTTTCTGTAACACTATAATTCGCAGATCTCATTACTTATCTTTACCGCTTTTTTCAAAAAGGATTTTGAACAAAAATCTTTCTAAAACCCTTAAAAATAAAAAACAATACTTATCCTTTAAGCTATATTAAATTGTGCAAACAGGCTATGGCACATTTGACAAGGATTGTTGCGCTTTATTGAAAAAATCTGCAAAGTATAGGTTTATTAATATTGATTTAGGAACTTTTTAGATTTCGGCCTAAAAAATTCTCGCTAAATATGCAATTTTTGTTGACTCTGTGTATACCTCGGATTATTAGTGATCACACGGGCCTTGACTTCATTCGCTTATCTCTGCGATCGTAAGCGCTGACACAAGGGTTCGTATGTTAGAAGAAGTTCGTTTTTCTATGTACGCAAGCGGAAGTGCGTCAATTTTGGTTGGAGGGGAAAGACGTTTTAGATAAGAAACGCCGCTTAGCTCAAGGATTACCGTACCGACTTCCATAAAGTAACGATTAACGTACCGTCTACCGTGTAGTGCTGTCCTGAGTGCTTCGTATTTGTTCCTACCTTTTTATTCTTATCCTTATCATATCGTTCAGCGAAGGACCACAGGGTGTTTCATAATTCCAGGGCGTATTAAACTTATATTTTTTTAAATGGAACACTCTATATATTATTACATTTTTGGAAAGCTCATTAAAAGAGCTTTAATTTGATATCAAATTGTATCAATCTATTCCTTTTAGTTTTTGAGATATTCAACTGTTTTTAGAAAAAACAACCCTGATTAGATACATTGCCACTGCACTAATACGCAACTTATGTTAATTTTCAAGATGCAAAAAATTTTACTATATACCATAGTATATTTGTAAATATTACACTTTTGAAATTTCTTCACAGTATACAGGGTGTGTTAGGTTTCGCAAAATGCCATTTTTAAAACTTTTTTTAAATGGTACCCTACCAATTTTATTACTACAATGGATAGTTCATTAAGTGTCCTTTCATTTTTGTTAAACATTCCCTATACTTAAATCCATTACTTTCCGAGATATTTTTGATTTTCGTCAAATTTTAAGAATGTTTTTAATTTACATAACTAAAAACAACTTACTATTGGAGAATATTATAAAACAATTAATACATTTTGATTAACAATTAACTACACTTATCCAATAACAATTTTCACTAAAGATATAACAACCTACAATAATACGCTACCAACAGAATTCTGCCAGTTCAACAATATGCATTTTATAGAAAATGTTCAAACGATAAATAAGGCAGACTCTGAAAAAAATAACAAATTCAATTAAAATGTCATATTAATTGTAGTATGTTGTCATTTAGCACATTAACAGTTCTGTTTTAAATGTAATCTTTGAAGGAGTTTTCAAAATGAATTTTACAGTGGAAGAACAAATAGATATGATTTGGGTATTAAGAAAGTTTAAGAAATTGCCTACTTGCATCAAGAATATACCAAGAAAAATATCCTGTTAAATGACAACACACTATAATTAATAAACCTTAATGACATTTTAATTGTAATTGTTATGTTTTGAATGTTTGAACATTATCTATAAAATGCATATTGTTGATCTGGCAGAATTCTGTTGATAGCGTATTATTGTAGGTTGTTATATCTTTAGTGAAATCGTTATTGGATAAGTGTAGTTAATTGTTAATCAAACGTATTCATTGTTTTATAATATTCTCCAATAGTAAGTTATTTTTAGTTATGTATATTAAAAACATTCTTAAAATTTAAAGAAAATCAAAAATATCTCGGAAAGTAATGGATTTAGGTATAGGGAATGCTTAACAAAAATGAAAGGACACTTAATGAACTATCCATTGTAGTAATAAAATTGGTAGGGTACCATTTAAAAAAAGTCTTAAAAATTGCATTTTGCGAAACCTGACACGCCCTGTATATTGTGAAGAAATTTTAAAAGAGTGATATTTACAAATATACTATGGTATATAGTAAAATTTTTTGCATCTTGAAAATTAACATAAGTTGCGTATTAGTGCAGTGGCAATGTATCTAATCAGGGTCGTTTTTTCTAAAAACAGTTGAATATCTCAAAAACTAAAAGGAATAGATAGATACAATTTGATATCAAATTAAAGCTCTTTTTATGAGCTTTCCAAAAATGTAATAATATATAGGATGTTTCATTTAAAAAAATATAAGTTTAATATGCGCTGGAATTATGAAACACCCTGTATGCTTCCAAATATTTTTAAAATGTGCACTTTAGGCATGCCTAATATGCCTCCAAATTTGGTTTACGTAGCTTTTATAATAACGGAGTTATCGACCGTTGCCACACTAAAAACTCACCCTGTATGTGGTGCGTACCATCAAATTACTATAAGATTAGAAGATACAATGTCTACATTTTTCGAAGCGTGCAGATGATTTTAAAACCTCAAGTGCAGTCCATTTAGTATAACCAATAGGGTAACTGCGTATCAAAGGGTGATTTATGAAGTAATCGGAGTCAAAAGGTTAGTAGACACTTTATTGAAACGGCAAAGAAATATTATATTTATTTTCATGTAGATCAATCAACTTACTAGGTTCTCAAACATCAAGCGGAACTATCAGTACTAATCCGAACCGCCTCCAACCATTAAAAGATTTGCCTCCACCAATAGACATTGCCTCTTTGAACAAAGCAATTATTTATCACACATTCTAAATTTTTCCGCTAAATAGCTCATCTTGCTCACACGAAATTTTCGTTGTCTGAAAAAGCAAAAGGAAGCTTTCCAGAAATTAAAACATAAAATATATAAATCAGTTTGTTCATTGTATTGACAATGGTATCATGTCTACTGTTGATACTAATGCTTCTGAAAATGCTGTGGCTGCTACGTTGTGACAATCGGGATGTCCTGTTGCATTTCTTTTTAAGAACTTTAAACGGTTTTGAACAGAAACACTCGGCTGTTGAAAAAGAAGCTCAAGCTATATGAAGCTCTTCGTAAATAAAGACACTATTTTATAGTCAATTATTTTAAGTAGATGACAGATCAACAATCCATAGCTTTGACGCTGGACAGTACTTGTCATGTTAAAGTAAAGAGTGGAAAAACGTGTGATGGCAATTAGATTTATCTTGTTTTAATTATGAGATTGTTTACTCAACGGGATCACATAACCAGGACGATGCTGATTCTCCATCTAGGATGTGTTCGGCCATAATAACGCCTTTTGAAAAATTATAAAGATTGCATTAGTTTTTGTCATCCAGGAAGGAGTAACTCGTCTATATCAATGACTATGTAGTAAGAACCTACCGATTTCTTTAGAAGAAGTTCGTCAAGTTACTGCTTCTTGCAACGTTTATCCTGCAATCAAACCAAGATTTTATAAAAGTCAAGGTGTTCTTATCAAGGCTATTGCTGCGTGTGAGTTGTTAATCATTGATTTTAAAGGACCTATTTCGTCTGTTAATCAAAATCAATATCTTCTTGTGATTTTGGATCAATTATCCAGATATCTTTTACGTTCCTTTGGAGGAGTATGTCAATTACGACTGTTGTGTCGTGTAAAACGGCTATTCTCTATGTTTGAGACCCCTAGGTATATCCATATATACAAAAGTGTACCGTTTATGTTCAAAGAACTGAAAACTTTTGTAAATTGAGTCGAAATCGCGACAAGCAAAACTGCGGCTAATAGCCCAAGCGATAAGGACAAGTTGAGAGGTATACAGAATCTGACGGAAGACAATCGAACTAACACTGCAAAACTGATCACTGGCCATCTGTCGTACTAAATACTTTGCCCACCAATGCAATCGCTCACAAATGTATTTTCAATTATCACCGGAATTCGGGAATAGGGTTTTCGACCCTTCCTGGCTACTTACTCCTGGACCAGTTTATATGAAAAAATTTAATCAACAATCCAAATGTGAACCGCGAAGTTATGCCACTCCACAGGTGCAGCTTCCAAATAGAAAGAAAACTATTGTATCAATTCGACATCCAGCTTTTGTAGGTAAATTTGACATGCTAGACTCTGATGGAAAGGAGAACATTTTTTAATCCCAAGTTGAAGAAACTGATGAGGAACGAATATAGTAGTTGTGATTCCAGTTGCTGTATCAATGCCGCTAGTGATGTGGCTCCCTACGAGTCGTTATTACCTAGACCAGCTACTTGAATGACTATGTATATACGACAATTAGGAGGGAAAAGTGTGGTGACGTATAAATAGCTGCTCGTAATCACATTGGCTAGTCACTGTTTATCTATCCTAGTATGTCTTTTCATCCTCTGTAATTCTAAATTAATAAAACCTTCTCAAATGTAGTGTCGAAGCATATAACAGATGCTGTAGGAAATGTTTAAGACAGTGAACGGAAATCCTAAAATTTCAGCGAGAAGAATTGAAGACAACTGGAGTTTATAATATTTTAGTTATTCAAATTCTACTCGAAGAGCATTTTTATCCTTTTTATTTTACTAAAACTCTAATTTGAACACAATGAGGTTCTCGTGTACGTGTTAATTTCAGTAACTGACTTGTAAACGACTTAGAAAGGGATTTTACTTTTACCTCAAAGGGTTTTATGGCAAGACGAAGCATTCGTTTCGAGGGCCGGCTATTTTAAAATCAACAAAATATGCATTTATATTTTAGGAAACCCACAAGTAAAACTATCAACCTTTAACACCAACATCGCTTTTGGTCAATGTGTGGACAGGTATCATGGGAAATCGACTTTTGGACCCAGTATTTGTACCGAATGCATTAAATGTTCAGAGATGTCTTAGATTTCTTTTCAAACACTTTAGATGACATGCTAATTGTTCTCCCAAGGCGATTGGACTGAAGGAAGTGATATGTAGATGCAATTAGATGAGTCCGCAGACCATTTTCATGCCGGTGTTCCACAGTGGTTAAACGAACACTTTCCAAATAATTGGATTACGTGAAGTGGTGTTGTTATTTAGCCAGTAAGCTGCACTCGATCTTTTTCCTGGGGAAAAGAAAAATCCAGTATCTACAGAATAACCGTAGAATATGACGATGTTTTACCAGTAGGGTGATAACATGCATTTAAAAATGCTACTTCTAGTAGCGGCCTGAGGGTGGGAGACTGGGCGGCTGCCTAGGGCCCCGCGAACAAAAGGGCCTCGGGCATCGCAATGCATATTGTTGCGATCCACTATTAGGCAACCCGTCAAACATACAAACGCCCGGGGCACAGCGTATTCTTCAGCATTCGAGAATCCTTCTACAAAGTTCTAGATAATGAGTCATATCTTAATGCAGGGTATATATAAGGCCGCTTATGAATGTAAGAGTTAGTCTATTCTTGAATGTCTAATATAAATTATATCGTTGTAAAGTAAACGTAGTTGAGTTTTTAGAATATATACATAAATGATATGCTGTGTCTAATGTGCATGCAGCTTGCAGTATACATAAATAAATAGAAGTGTATAAACAAATAGTTGTGTTAGTGTGGTTATTGGACCTAGGGTAAAGAAGTTAGTTTAAGAAGATATTAGTGCTTGTAAATTCATTAGTGTAATAGTGCTTCATTGTTAAGTGGACTGAAAACATCTATAAATAAGGCATATATTGTTAATTAGACTTGTGAACAGTGAGTAATAAAGACCATTATTATTACTTGTTTTAAATTAAAGAAACGCGGAAGTAGTAGCCCGTTACACTGGTGTCAGGCATTTGTGGGGTATATAGTGATTAATTTAAAACACAAGTCTAAAGACATTTAAGTAGTTTGTATATGCCAGTTACAAGAAACCAAAGTAAGATGGAGGCAGAGACTTTAATGAATTTCCTTAAGGATTTTAAATCCGGTATGGAGGAAAGGTTTACTGAAAACGCTGAGAAAATAGAGGAGAGGTCAGTTGAACTGGAATCAAACCTTACCGAAAGGTTAAGTGAAAATGCTAAGAAAATAGAAGAACGCTTTAGTGAAAACGCGATGAAAATGGAAGAGTTGAATGAAAAGACGGCCACGTTAGAACAAAGATTAATAGCAAGCTCCATTGCATTGAAAGAAGATGTCACTGAACAGGTAAAACAGTTGAGCAAAAGTTGGATAATAAATTGGTAAAATGGAAGAAGATGTGATGAGACTTCAAGAACAAATGATTTCACTAACAACGCGACCACTTGAATTACCAAGCCAAGTTGTTAATCAGAACATTCCAGAAATAAGAACCATAGAAGGAAGCGAGTCAATTCCGTCTAAATTTAAAGTAAAACCACCTACATTCGATGGTAAAACACCTTGGCCCACATATTTGAAACAATTTGAAGCTGCTGCAATAGCCAACGGTTGGTGCAACAAAGAGAAGGCTATCTCCTTAATAGTGGCCCTACGGGGGGAGGCTCTTAACATCTTGCAAACGATTCCCGATCACCAGCAGAATGATTACGGCCTCTTAACATCAAAGCTTGAGATGAGATATGGAGATGCACACCTTCAACAGGTTTACCACGCACAAGTTAAGAACCGCTCGCAAAAGACAAGTGAAGGCCTGCAAGAATTCGAAGCTGACATTGCCAGGTTAGTTAGATTGGCGTACCCAACGGCACCAGATAGCTTCCTCGAACAACTTGCTGTCCAAACATTTGTGGATGGCGTTAAGGATAGCGAAATACAGCAAGCGCTAAGACTAGCACGGCCAAAAATGTTAGATGATGCACTGGCCCATGCGCTTGAATTTGAAGCAGCTAAGCAGACATCACATAGGGTGAGTCGCAAAGCTCGGTCTGCCTTAGAGGAACCTGGTCAAGCTCAGAACAGCATAGATGAAATAATTAACCGTGTGTTTGAAAAGCGAAAGGCGGAAAGGCTGAAAAGACAACGACCGCGGAGATGGCGTCTACGATGCTGGAGCTGCGGTGAAGTTGGCCATATGCAGAGACGCTGTACTCAACCAAAGAAACAACCGGTTGTGCCAAAGCTGGTCCATGTAAGGGGGCGAACTTCGACAGCACAGCGTAGTGCCCCGGAGATTATCATCCGTGCTGCATCGTCAATGGGAAGTCTGGACAGCATTTATATCGATGGTAGAATTAATGGTAGGGTTGTCCGATTACTTGTGGATACAGGAGCAACAAGAACTATTGTGAGACCAGATTTGGTTGGTCGTGGAAAAATGCTACCTGTATCGGTGTGTCTCCGAACGGCAAGTGGTGAGAAGATTGGTACTCACGGAGAGACTGCCGTTATGTTGACAATTGGGGACAAATTAATTAATCATCGAGTGTTGGTAGCTGATATTACAGAGGAAGTGATCTTGGGAATGGATCTCATGAGAGAATATGGGTTTCATGTAAACATGAAAGAAAATGTGCTTCGGATAGATGATGATGAGATTCCATTTCAAGGTACGAGTAACCAGACGATGCATGTTCGAATGATTTGCGATATGAAAATACCCGAGAAAGCGGAAATGATAGTAATGGGACGCCCGGATGGTACGCTTCGGGAAGGACAAGTATGCATGATGGAAGCAACTGAATCGGGAATGGGTCAGGAGGATTACTAATTGGAAGAACGCTGGTAAAGTTTCGAGATATGGTACCAGTAAGGGTGCTGAACATTAATCCGCATACGGTGACCCTGAAGAAAGACACGATTGTGGGAAGTTGCATTCCAGTATGCCATATTAAACGTTGTGTAGACGACATGAAAGATAAACCAGCCAACGGCTGCTCACAGAAATTGCTGGATATGTTAATACCTTCGTGTCAAGGATTAAACGGCGACCAACTGGGCAAGGTAAAAGAGCTGGTCGGACGATATCGAGGTGTGTTTGCACTGGATGATAGTGAGAAAGGAAGGACGAATGTTGTGCAACACAAGATCAATACTGGAGATGCGCAACCGATAAGACAACACCCAGGCGGCTTCCTTTGGCAAAACGTAAGGAAGCCGAGCAAATTATCACCGATATGGAAGAACAGGGAGTGATTGAACCTTCGAATAGTCCATGGGCATCCCCGGTAGTACTTGTCAAGAAAAAGGACGGGTCGACAAGGTTTTGTGTAGACTACCGGCGGCTTAACAATGTGACAAAGAAAGACAGCTATCCTTTGCCCAGAATTGATGACACTTTGGATACTCTATCCGGATCCAAATGGTTTTCGACCTTGGACTTGAAAAGCGGATACTGGCAGGTAGGCTTGGAGCCAAACGACAAAGAGAAGACTGCGTTTACAATTGAACTGGATTATGGCAGTTCAAGGTCATGCCATTTGGATTATGCAATGCCCCTGCTACTTTTGAACGATTGATGGAGTCGATACTGCGTGGACTGTCTTGGAAGACTTGTCTGGTGTACCTAGATGACGTGATAGTGTTAGGTCGGTCTTTTGAAGAACACCTTAAGAACCTAGAGGAGATATTCCAAAGATTACGGGGGGCAAACCTTACATTGAGCCCCAAGAAGTGTCACCTGTTTGGAAAAGAGGTGAAATACCTAGGACATGTCGTTTCAGAGACCGGAATAAGAGCTGACCCTGACAAAATAAAAACGGTACAAGAGTGGCCTACACCAGCAGATATACACCAACTACGCAGTTTTCTAGGATTGTGCACATATTACCGACGTTTTATACTTGGGTTTGCGAACATTGCCAAACCGTTAACAAAATTAACCGAAGATGGACAAGAATATGATTGGAATGACGACTGCCACAGAGCATTTGAACAACTGAAACGGCTACTAGTTACAGCACCAATTTTGAGCTATCCACGGATGGAGGGGAAATTTGTGTTGGATACCGACGCCAGTAACACAGCTATAGGAGGCGTTCTTTCTCAAGTGCAGGACGGACAAGAAAAAGTTATTGGGTATTTCAGCAAGGTCTTGTCGCGGCCAGAAAGGAACTATTGTGTGACAAGAAGGAGCTGTTGGCCGTCGTCAAATCCGTAGAGCACTTTTATAAGTACTTATACGGCCGTAAATTCCTGTTGAGAACAGACCATGCTGCACTGAAATGGTTACTGCAGTTTCAAAATCCTGAAGGGCAAGTGGCAAGGTGGATAGAGCGGCTGCAGGAATATGACTTTGTTACAGAACATCGCGTAGGAACTAGCCATCGGAATGCAGACGCTCTATCAAGGAGACCTTGTCCGATGGACTGCAATCATTGCTCCAAGATGGAAGAGAAAATAAGTGTCATCCATAGAATGACGGTAACCGATGATACTTGGCAACTCGAAAGAATACGAGAAGACCAGGAGAATGACGCCGAATTGGGACGTATTATTGAGTGGAAAATAGAGGACAACGGCCAGCTTGGGAAGAAATTAGTATTTTAAGTAGGAGCCTGAAGGCATACTGGGCACAGTGGGACTCCTTGATGATAGAAAATAGAATCTTGAAACGACGCCTGGAATTTGAAGAGGGCACTGAGAGACTTCAAGTGATAGTGCCGAGAAGCAGAGTGCCGGAAGTGTTGCAGCACTTGCACGATGGTATTTCCGGAGGGCACTTTGGCGTGAAAAGAACTCTCGAGAGAGTGAGAGAAAGATTCTATTGGCTGAACTGCAAAGATGATGTGAAGGAGTGGTGCCGGAAATGTGAATTGTGCCTCTGCAATGGCCCGGTCTCAAAACGGAAAGCCCCAATGAGACAGTATAACGTGGGGAATCCTTTTGAGAGGGTAGCCATTGATATAGCTGGTCCATTTCCTGAATCAGAGAAAGGAAATAAATACATCTTGGTTGCAATGGATTATTTTACCAAATGGCCGGAGGCATATGCTATACCTAACCAAGAAGCCGAGACGGTTGCAGATGTACTAGTCAGGAGTTGTTTTGTCGTTTTGGAGTTCCGTTGGAATTACACTCCGATCAAGGTCGAAACTTCGAATCAGTATTGTTTCAAAATGTCTGCAAGCATCTTGGAATCAGGAAGACTAGAACCACGCCACTTCATCCCCAATCGGATGGAATGGTTGAAAGAATGAACAGGACGTTAGGAAGTACCTGGCCAAAGTTGTCTCTGAACATCAACGAGACTGGGACCAATATCTGCATTTGTTCCTACTGGCGTACCGATCTTCGGTACATGACAGCACAGGGTACTCTCCCGCTTGCGTAATGCTAGGACGTGAATTGCGGCTACCATGTGATCTTCAGTTTGGATTTAAACCTGGAGAAGAGATCGCAGGTGAAGATTACGTTAGTAAGCTTCGTGAAAGATCAAATAGTATTCACGAAAACGTCCGAAAGAATATACAGGCAGCAAGCGATCGAATGAAATCACAATATGACACGAGAGCACAAGAAGGTGGTTATCAACCTGGAGATTTAGTGTGGTTGTACAATCCACAAAGAAAACGTAGATTGTCGCCAAAACTACAAAGACAATGGGAGGGGCCGTACGAAGTGTTAAAAAGGATTAATGATGTAGTGTACCGGATCAGAAGATCCCCTCGTGGTAAACCGAAAGTGGTACACTTTGACCGTTTAACATCCTACGCTGGCAACAACCAGGAAGACTCGAATAATGATAATGGTGTTCGGCAAGTTATTAATCATGAGCCAAATGTAGATTTTGAGAGCTTTATGGCGGCGTATGGTGGTTCCGCTAAAGCGAGATTTGGCGTTGTTGTTGAAAAACAGCAAGATCTGTTTAGAGCACCAGAAGAGTATTCCTTGCACATTGCGTAGCTCAAGATTTGGCAATGTCAAGGGAATAGCTGTTGTTTTCAAGAAAAGTTTGGATGTGTGGATGAATTAGTACAACAGCAGCCAACTGTAGGAAAATCTTTGGTCCTTCAAGATAAAAATCGTTATGTTTACTATCTGGTCACCAAAAATTCTTCATGGCAGAGACCTAGTTATGGACATCTATGGGAGGCTTTGCTAAATCTTAAGACGCAGATGATGGAAAATGGAGTAACGAGACTAGCGGTGCCCAAGCTGGGCTGTGGACTGGATCGCTTAGACTGGAGGATAGTCCGAAATATGCTAGAAGTAGTTTTCCAGGAACCAACGTCCAGGTTCTTGTTTGTTGTTATCAACCGGTTGCCTACCAAGACCAGGAAAAGAGTGTTGACTGTTACTTCCAACGACGCGGTGGATGCACCAGAGGAGATAGCTGCCGATACCGTCACCAGTCATCGAATTGGCGTCAAGATGGATTTACAGTTACGAGACGTAACGGTTTTAAAGAGGGGGCAGTGTTGCGATCCACTATTAGGCAACCCGTCAAACATACAAACGCCCGGGGCACAGCGTATTCTTCAGCATTCGAGAATCCTTCTACAAAGTTCTAGATAATGAGTCATATCTTAATGCAGGGTATATATAAGGCCGCTTATGAATGTAAGAGTTAGTCTATTCTTGAATGTCTAATATAAATTATATCGTTGTAAAGTAAACGTAGTTGAGTTTTTAGAATATATACATAAATGATATGCTGTGTCTAATGTGCATACATAAATAAATAGAAGTGTATAAACAAATAGTTGTGTTAGTGTGGTTATTGGACCTAGGGTAAAGAAGTTAGTTTAAGAAGATATTAGTGCTTGTAAATTCATTAGTGTAATAGTGCTTCATTGTTAAGTGGACTGAAAACATCTATAAATAAGGCATATATTGTTAATTAGACTTGTGAACAGTGAGTAATAAAGACCATTATTATTACTTGTTTTAAATTAAAGAAACGCGGAAGTAGTAGCCCGTTACAATATTATAAAAATTTGAGTTACACTTTATTGCCAAATTTAGCACGTGTTGAAGAATTGCATTCAACAATGCTCCCCTCCAAATCTTTACCGGAGCCTGATGAGTCACCCAAATCATCATCTACGCTTGAGCCACATACTTCATTGTTTTCAGCAGCCTTAGAGTATGAATCAGCTAAAAATTTAAACATGCCACTCAATATAAATATAGAAAATGACCAACGAATATGGCCTCCGTATATTACTGATGCCGCACGGTTTGTTATTGTGCTCAAAGGTCCAAGTGTCGTAGATATTAATTTTCCTACTCATGCTAATTGGCGACATTTCTGAAGGTTTTACTATACCAGCACCTTAAAAAACGGTAAAGAGCACAATAGAAGTTGGTTGGTATATTCAAAGCTGAAAGACGTTATATACTGTTTCGCTTGCCGACTATTTGGTAATTGCTCATCAAAGTTAAGCTCCTACAAAGGATTCAATAAATGGAAGATTGTAGGTGATCTCTTAATAGGACATGAAATTTCTAAGTCACACAAGGAATGTCTTTTAAAATGGTTCGATTTACAAAAAGCCTTAATATGCAAAACAGGTATTGATGATTCATCAACGATGGAAAGATATTTTAGAAAGGCTACTTGCTGTAATGCAATTCTTAGCCTCTCATAATTTAGCGTTCAGAGGACATTCCGAAAAGCTAGAAGAAACGTCCAGCGGTAACTTTCTAGATATTGTTAAGTTAATTGGTCGATTTGATCCTATTTTAAAAATTCAATTGCAACAAGTAATTTCAAAAAAATTAACGATCACAACCTCCGAAAAAACATTCAAAATGAACTCGTACAACTGATTGCAAATCACGTAAAATCTAAAATTATAGAAAAAATACAAAAGTCTAAATACTTTTCTATAATTCTTGATTGTACACGAGACACTGCTCAAATTGAACAAATGTCAATGGTATTCAGATTTGTCTATGTTGATAGTGGTGTTGAAGAGCATTGGTTTTATAGTCGCAGAAAAACCTACTGCAGAAAATTTAACTACCTACATTTTAATTGAACTGGAAAACTTAAAGTTGCCATTAGAAAACTGTCGGGGCCAAGGCTATGATAATGCTGTAAACATGCGTGAAGAAAAAAGTGGGGTTCAAAAAAGAATTTTGACTGCAAATCCTTTGGTGTTTTTTGTACGCTGCGGCTGCCATAACTGGAATTTAGTATTAGGCGATGCTGCATCCTCTTGTATACAAGCTCAATCCTTCTTTCGATTTTTGCAACGGCTTCATATCCTTTTTTCTAGTTCTAGGGAAAGGTGGGCTATTTTAAAAGAAAATGTTAATGTTTCACTAAAACGTTTATCGAAAACGAGGTGGGAGTGTAGAGTCGAATCCGTAAAGGCTGTGAAATATCAGGTAAATAATATATGCAGTGCTATATAAAGTTTAGCCAAAAGAATAACAGATTGTGCTTCGATTAGTGAATGCCAATCAATCGAAAAAGAAATAACTTCTTTTGACTTCGTAATATCTTTTACAATATGGTACCATATATTGCATAAAATAAATTGAATTAGTAAGATGTGGCAAGTAAAAAACGTGTATTTAACTGTTGCTTTACAACAATTGCAAAGTTTTATTAAATGGATAGACGAATACCGAGATACTGGATTTCAGTCGGCATTAATTGAAGCAAAAGAACTTGCTAAACCAGGGGAAATTGAACCAACATTCAAATGTAAAAGACGCAGGCAAAAAAACGATTTTTTAATTATGAAGCAAAAGATGTAAGTTCCCAGCTACCAGAAATTAACTTAAAAAATAATTTTTTTAATGTGGTCATTGACACTATTCGAGGAAGCGTTGAGCGTCGATTTAAAGCACTTAAAGAGCACAGTAATATATTTGGCTTTATGTATCAAATTCGAAATTTAATACATTTGACCGATGAATCTATTCTAAAACAATGCAAAGATTTGGAGATATCATTAAGCGTTGAAGAAAACAAAGATGTGGATGAATTAGAACTATATGAAGAGTTAAAACTATTTATAAGTGCGTTTAATGGTGAAAACAATGCCATTTCTGCATTAAAATACATAATTGAAAACAATTTAAAAGAAGTTTACCCAAATATAAGTGTTGTTTAAAGATTTTTATCTACAATTCCAGTGACCGTTACCTCCGCAGACAGGAGTTTTTCCAGATTAAAATAATAAAAACCTATTTGCAGACTACAATGTCGCAAGACAGGTTTCTGCTGTTGCATTAATTCCTATGGAAAACGACGTCGCTGCCACCCTCAACTACCAACATTTGATACAAGATTTTGTTACAATAAAAAGTAGAAAATTTTTGTGACTGAGAAGTTTAAAAAAAATCACAACATTTTTCTTATTCATCGTAATTGTTAATTGATGGTTCTTTTTATATTTCATGTTTTGTTTATTTTCTACGTTTAAATTGAAGTTTCTTTTAAATATTAAATTACAATTCATTTGATCCTAATACAGTTCATGTAAAACATTTTATTAAGTTTACAATAAAAATCAGTATCTTTGGTAATATTGAAATCTTTTGGGCTTTTACCAAAAAACGTAAGTCGGCATTTCAATAGCTTTAAATTTTGATTTTACGATAAAAAAACTCATTAAAACTTTTTGTCCAGGGCCCCGCAGAGTCTAAGGCTGCCGCTGGCTACTTCATTAATGTTAGATGCACAGGGTTGAAGTTTTGAACAATTTTTATAACCAGTTTATAGATTTGTATATTCCTGTTTTTGTTAATTAATAAGACCATCCTTTCTAACATATACCTGCTTGTCAAATTTCTATTATTTAAAAATTTAATAACTATTAAATAAAAGGCCAAATTTCTTCAATCGATTTTGTACTCTATAGGAAACAATAATGTAGCTTTACAAAGGATGGACACCATTTTTGAGACACCCTGTATAAAAATTCGACATTCTTCCATAACTAGATTGTTTCAACTGTTAACGAATAAATGCACTGAAATATATCTATTGAGAATCCTGATATTTTATTAACTATAATAAAGAACGCTACAATCCTATAACCTAACATTTACAAAACTATAGAGCTCAGTAAACTACAGTAATAATAAACCTTGATATCACATTACAAATTAAGTCTCCTAAAAGCAGTTTGTAATCTAATTTTTGTTCCCCTTGTGCAAATATGAACCTTGAGCTGATAATTAAGTTTTCCGGCAAGATTGAACTATAAGGCGATTACTCTAAAACAATTGATTTAACTTAGATTTACTTAAAGTCTATTTCTTAGGCCAAGTTTAATAAAAATAGGTATATGCTCATTACTAAAATAGATTGCAGACCCAGTTACACTTAGAGTTTAAACTGCTGCTATGATAAGAATTTACAATTATCAATGTAAATTGAATTTGCGCAAGTAATTTCAACAGCAATCCTACAACAAAAATTAGAAATGTTGTAGTGTTTGGTAATAGTGTTTTCTATACGTCTGTTGTTAGGTATAAAAAGATTCTAAGAAATAATATAATAGCAAGCATCTGAGTTTGGCAGAATAAAACATTTTTTATCGAAGGACATGTATGTCAAAAATGTAGCTTACAAACGTGGTGAGTGCATTTTGAACAAGAATGGGTTAATTTTTTCATTAGTAATAAGTTTCGGTGTTAGGCATGCAAGCGGCAAATGACAACTTGAAAAATAAAATTAGAGTTGTTATAAAGTAAGGGCGTACTTTAAAGTTGCATGTAATTTTAAGAAACGTAAGTGGAAGGTAGTTGTTTACATAATACAGAACTTCGTTTAATCACAGCACAGGATAGAATATTCTACCCTAACCCCATGCTTTGAACTTTAAAATTAGATTACACGTTATTTATTAAATAAGTTAACATTGCTACAAAGATTTGCGTACCTCTGAACCAACTCCGATTTGTTTCTCGTTTTATTTAAACCACGACATTATAACCATCAACGTAGCATTAAAATACTGTATGTTCTATAGGTTCTAATTTAATACCACCTCCTAGGTTTGTGGCCACTATACACAACAGAAAAGCAGTACAAAACTCTACATTGCATACGCAACGAAAAACGTAATGGCAAAAAACAAGCGACAAAAACTGACAACAAAATGTATTAATAAAATGACTATATACAAAAAACTTAAGCTATCCAAAGTATAATCGTTAATAAAAACTGTCAGCAAAGGGCAGTAACCATATTTGGCCAACTAGGGATTGGGCTTAGTTTATTTGCTTTTTTGTGTTAGTTACATACTGTGATATTCATACTCGGATGATATAGGTTAGGTGAACTACTTGGAATTTTCTTAATATTTGTGTTTATTTTAAATTAGTAGGTAAGAAAAAAGTGTAAACAAGGCTCTATCAACCTGTATTGGGGTCTGTAAGTAGTATCCTCAGATTTAAAAACTAATAGCAATTCGCTTCGAATTAGTAATGTGAATACAGAACCAAAATAATTGTACATGTCGTATATAAAGGTTTGAAAATTTAACGCAAGGTTTTAAAGTGTATCTTTATAAATTGCATTTGCTGTTTTAACCAAAATGAGAAGTGCTTTCTGTTGGGTAAGATGTTCCTTTACCAGTGGTTCAGATGTAAATTTAACCTAAATGGTAATTTAAAAGTTTATGGATATGAGATGTCAGTCTCCCTTTGTCGAATATAGTCCGCTGAAAATTTGCATGAAGTCGTTTAAGAATGCCTTTAAAACAATAAGTTCACGAGCTTTTACAACTACCTTCATTATTTGGCGATACTTTTTTGAGGTAATGCAACCGTCACTGGTGAACAATACCCGAAATTTTAAGGAATTATATTATTTTTTAACCTGAACCTAATATCAGCCTCGCATTCGGTTTGGTTATAAAATCAACTATGTTATTAGGTTCCCCGTGTAGTTATTTTAATTTGACCTAATATATCTGTGTATCTGTCAATCAAATTTCTTAACAGCCGGTATTTCCATCTTCTGCAGAAAACATGCCCGTTTCTGTGCTACGAATGAACGTGTATATCAACAAATTTTAGAACTATGTTACGTTTTTAACTATTCGTCTATAGGCTTTTTGGCACTGTAATGAATTTTGCTTGATTATATTGTGTCACATTTGATGTCGTAATACCTTGCAATTATACAAAGATATACAGAAACGACCAATCATACACTTGGTTAACTTAGAAAATGAAGTGTAAGACTTTCGAATGGTTAAGTTACACTCAGATTTTCGCTTAAAACCAAATTGCCTTAAAAGGTTGAGCAAAAGCTTACCCTACTATATCCTTGACTTACAACCGAATTGCTTCGAAAGGATAAATATAACACCAAATTGCGCGTTCAATCTAGGAGAAAGTTGCTACTGGATTTAAGACTAACTTATCCTTTTGGTCAAAGACTTTAACCTATTCTGTATATCCCAAAACTTATTTTTAAAAGTTTCCTTTCACCTGTCAAAAAAGTTTTATTTTTATAGGAGTATGGACGCATGTATTTAATGAATACTAGTCTATTACGGACACTTGTTTATGCACGCCACCAAAATCGTTCGTGGGCAACGTTAGTTCTGCATTCAGTACTCTTAACATACAATCCAGACCAGACTAAGGCACTACCCAATCCGCACAGTTTTGCTCAGGTAGCATGGAACGCCCAGCTGGTGCCTATGCAAAGCAAAACCGTGACTACTTAGTAACAGTAAATTATTACAAATATTCAAGAAATAAAATTACTAAATTAAGGACCCGTTAATAATAGTACACCGTGTGCTATCTAATTCTTGTAATTTTTTTTATCGAACCGTACCGGGTGATTCATTAAGCATATCGAGTGGCTATATTTCATAAAATATAAAACCCAGAGCTTTGCGAAAAGAATGTAAAAAGTAAAGCGGCTAAGAGAATGTCGTGGAAAATAGTTTTAAGTTTCAATTTTGACTGCAAGAGGGTGCAATCGTTATTATCAAGGACAAAATTCAATATTTTTCTAGAATTTTCAACCCAAGATATTATTATCAAAGCATGAATAGATATTTTGTTAAATTCTGACACGATTTTGGTCTGCAACTTTTATTTGTAAAGCGCATAATGAAGGTTGTAGAACCTGGTGAATTTCACATTTCCCAGGTTTAAATATAATAAGCTTAAAAGAGAATTTATCAAATATTAAGAGAAACCCTATTAATTTGTTTTGTGCGTTTCTTAAATTGTCTAGAAGTTACTCTTTCCTCAAACATCAATTCTGTTTATTTACTTAAAAAAATTAAATAAAACGGCATACTTATCTAAGGAGATTTGAACTAAACATAAAAAAGAAAGATTTTAGTAAAACCCGCTTATCGATATTTTTAACAGTTCAAAAGTTTCTGAAAAAAGCGTATGAATAAAGAAGGGATCCATATTTATTAAACTCTCCCTAATTTTTAGGATCGATCTGATAAAACTTTCTTAACACACAAAACATAAAAACATGAAAACCGAACAATAAAAAACTTAAGGTTACTGTATTACATGTTCAAAATATTTTTAAAAAAGGTTCCATTTGAGGCGCGATACAGGAAACAGGTCTAATCTAATCAAAAATATAGTTATGAACTAAACCACAATATATACAACTGTTCAGTTGCGAAAGGTTCCAGAACGTTCCAGGAGAATAAAAAGAGTTTATTTAATCAACAAAACAAATCTGCACGAATACTGATAGTTCAGTTGCAAAACGAGCACGAAGGATTACAAAAGAAGATTCTTATACAGGATGGAGCAACTCACATTTATCGACAAGTTAAAGAAATGTTGACTCTTGTTTCTTAAGATCATGTTATAAGTAGACGTTTGGAAAACGTAGGGCCGCCTAGATAATCTGTGACTACTATGTCTAAGGTCCCGGATTCGAATCCCGACACGGACTGCTTGAAAAATATTAGGCAAGCATTCTTCACAAAAATACGGCCTCGTTCGAATGAGAGGTAAAACGGAAGTCACGTATGTATGTTGTTATGCACGTTGAAGATCCTATCTTGCTTGAAACAGTAAGCGTTCAGCAAAATTCTAATTTTTTCAGGTAAAAAAACTCGTTTCTTGACCAACGTTGTACCCGCGGGTGAAGCATTGGAAAATCAAAAGCAGTGCCTAGATCATCGGTATCTACTATGCTCAAGGTCTGTGTTCAAAAAAATACGCACTCGTTTGGATGAGAGATAAAATGTGGGTCTCGTGTGTGGGTGTTGTCACGTGCATTAAAGATCCCTACCTTGCTTGGAATGGCAAGAGTTCGGCAAAATAAAAAATCTCCAGGTAAAAGAACACGCTTCCTTGTTCGGGTGGAGCATTGGAAAAAATCAAATGTAGTGCCTAGATCACCATACGGCGGTTCTGTGGCGTAGTAAGTATGCGTGTGACTACAATGGCCAAGGTACCGGGTACGAATCCCGACACGGTCCGCGTGAAAAATGTTAGGTGAGCATTTTTCATAAAAATACGCCCTCGTTCGGATGAGAGGTAAAGTGGAAGTCCCGTGTGTAAGTCCCACCTTCCTTGTAATATCAAGGGTTCGACAAAGCTCAAAATTTTCGCTTCCTGGCCAATATAGCACCTTCGTGTGAAGCATTACAAAATCAAATTTGGTACCTAGATCACCTGATATTAACCCGATAGATTATGCGTTTGGGCTTATTAAAAAGATTCTGTGTTTAGAACCCGATTATGTGTAGGTATGAAAAGTCTCTGCTAAATAGCCCGCAGCAAATAGTATAAGAATATCGCCAGATCTTGTAAGTTGTAAATGGTTCATAGCGATTTGATAGAAAATTACAATTTTGTTAAATAATTATTCTATTAAACTATAATATAGAGACACAATAAATTTTGTTTAAATTTAAGCATAATGTCATTGAACAGGGAGTTTGAAACTCTTGAAACATTAAGAGAGATGTGCGTATTAATTTTTAATGCAAGCTTTATTTGTGGAATGTATTGCTGGATAAAATATTTTTATGTACCGATGTTTGTTTAAGGATATTTCTTAGTAACACCTGACCAGGTAAACGTTCGAATACGTTAGTTTGTTTAAGGTCAATGTACATGTTTTTATATCTCCGTAACTTTGTTTAAGTTTATATAGGCTTTCATTTAGAATTATTTATAATATAGGTAGAAGTAGTGTGATAGGATATCCAGCCACCCCAGTGATAAAATCATATTTGGAAGAGGTCCTTTATTATAAAAGTTTCTTCATTTTTACGAAAAGTGAATGAGTGTTTCTAAGGTCAAGTTTAAAGTAGTAAATTTTAGAGAACCGAAAGCAAAGACAGCGGCCCGTGATAACCGTCTTTCGAGTAGCAAAAATATCCCAGTGATTGTTGGGACAAAGCGGTTTGCCGTCCTTACTTATGACCACCAGTAAAAGTTATTGTTCAGGTGGTTTTGTATTTCGGCCGTTTTACACGTTTATTTTTTATATTTATTACTTTTTCCATAGAAACCCACTCCCTCATTACTTTAGTTAGCGGGTGCACCCCTAAAATTGCTACGGGGTTCCCGCCGCTTGTCGGTAATTTGTAACGTAATGTCACTTTACGCGTAACATACTACCCATAGACAAATTAAGAGACAAGATTAGGCTGAAAATTGGTGCTGTTAAATTAGAAATGTTATATAATGCTGCATTCAATTTGGAAGAACGGTTAGTGATTTTCCAACACCAAAATGGATGTCATATCAAACACTTGCGGTAACCAGATATAAACTCTATTATTTAAACGATTTTGTTGCTGACCTATTTAGTTAAGAAAATCAAATATGTTGAAGTATATCCCGAACTTTATGATAACGTTCTACTGGAGCTATTGTATACTTACGTTAAGTATTTATTAAGACTATAGAATTGTACCTTAAAGATATTAGTGCACAAACTACATGTGTATTTAACAATTATCTCTTACATTTGCGTTTGTAATACTATCTTTGATTGTATTAATTTAACAAGTATTTAGTATAGTAGAGAAAAGGAACCAATATGTAGATCAAGTTTGTGAGATTTGACTGATAGATTTCAAAACACTATAAAAAATTGTTATTGGGCCCTAGGATGTTAGAACTGATTAAAGCTATTCCTGGTACGTTGAATCTAAATATGAATTCAGTTTTTCTCTATCTGCTCTACTTTGTAGAGCAGTGTTTTTAACGCAGTTTTACACGAAATGAGCAAGTTGTAATTTAGTCTCTGCAAGGAGCTTCATTCTTTACTCAGTAGAAATTCCGATGACAACATTGTTCCAGCTGTCAGAGCATGTGAGGATAGGTGTTGTCCCTCTCAACACCTTTCTGATACCGATGAAGGTAATAGTGTTTACGAGGGGATGCCATATGCTCCTCAACGTTTCAACCAGGATGAGTTAAACGATTTCACCAGAGATATCGACCTATCAAATAAAAGTTTCTGGATTACTGACTTCCCGGTTGAAGAACAAACATTTACAGTAACAAGAAACGAAAATTACCTTTTACCATAAAAGAGAAAAACTGCTATTGTTATAAATACCAATTTAGCAAACCCAAAATCTAATTTCAAGAAGCATTATTAGAGTAACATAAATACATTTTCAAGTTTAATTATTTTATCTTAATCATTTATTAAATTGTAACCTTTTGTTCTTATCAAATGATGTCAACACTGTTTCCTTGCACGCACTTGGGACTGTCCGAGACCACATTACAAGGAAACCAAAACTCATTATCTACTCTGTCTTACGTAATTTCGACCAACCTATATCCGTTGGCAAAGCCAAAAATATAATTTAATTCCTGTTACAAAATGCACCGCGGTTAGCTTCTGACCGAAGTTCCTCAAGATAACGCTATGTTGTATTTTCCTAACTTACCCGTAATGGGGAGTCAAGTGCTCAGAGTGTGGAGTGGTGTTACAGCTACCATCGCGAGTACAGTGTCTCCGATTACCGGAACAAACGAATCAGCCATTGCCATCCCGAAAGCCTGACTTAAATATGTAAGTAAGACCAATCTTTATTTGCTTGTAGTTTTAAGTTATCATAAATTGACTTGACTTTCATGAGCGGACTCTCGCTCCTAAAACTTTGTTATTTTATATGCTAGCTCTAGTAGTTAAAATAAACAATTGATGTTCTTGTAATATTTTTCGACTCAATTGCTTACCGATCCCGTGGCTTGAATAGCCACCGCTATGTATCACTTAAGCTCTACCCTTTGAACGCAACCCCCTTTAAGTTTTAACCCGCACCATGGGAAAGCATACATAGCACTATCCTTCTTCTCCCAACAAGTCAATCTTATATTTGCAACGAGATTAGAGGACCTTGGAAGAAATTGTAGTCTTCCTTATTATTTTCCAGGTGATTGACACCTATTTGCTGACAGTCGAAACAAAATTTGAAATGAGTTCTTTTCACAATGGAAACAAATATTACTCAATATCAATTGTAACGTTCCGTTTATTTTGTCACCGCTGATGGTAAACCAGAAATAGAACGATAGGTAATTGGTCCCTGTTGTAACGATGGCAGAAGGAAGGGTGGCTTGCTCAGCCAGGAGGTCGTGGGCTGACGGCTTCGACTAAGGACCAGAATGGCGAAGCTCGAAGAGTAAGGGCGCCAGAGTCTTGCCACAAAGAAAATATAGAACCGTGACTCAAAGGTTCCAACTCATACACAAGTTCCCAAATACCATAACCAAGCAGCACAAAGCGGCACAATCGTCACGCGCCAACTCAAAACAATAATAAAAATAATAATCAAGGAACACGTATAATATTTACTTGGCACAAATACAGGTGACACAATGCACAAAAATATATCAAAGAACATTTGTATATGTTCTATGAAATATATATATATATATAAAGTACGGTATACAAAAGGGGGGTGAATATTGATCAAAACTGGTGAAAATGATGCTTATCTTAAAATAAGAATATTGTGTAAATAATGTACCTAAGGTGGTGCAGTACTAACAGAAAAACAAGAGAAAATAAAGTGGTGCGTGGAGACCCACGAACGGTTCGGTACATACACGGGGTACCGCAAAATAGGCAAATGAATAAGTTATAACTAACGCAAGTTAAAACGCGACGAAAGGCATGCCGCTCATCCGTTATATAAAGGCGCGGAGATAAATAATCTCTAAAATTTATAAATATATCGCGTTCGTTGGTGGATCTTTTACAAAACAAAATATCGTAGCATAAAAATAAACCTGAAAAATAAGGCAAAATACATAGCATATAAATCTGGTGAAATTAATAGTAAAGCAGATCACAAAAAAATGTATAAACACACTGTAGGTCACAATTGTTACTACAAAACTTCGGTATCTAAAGAAAAAGTACACACAATAGTTCGCCTGAATACTGATTAAACATGTAAACACCGAGGGGAAAGCAAAAGAATTTATCAAACGTTACTTCTAATTTCCAAAATGTAAAATATAACTTTCGTTGTGATAAAACTGGATTTTGTAATAATTAAATAGTAAATAAATTTAGCTGATAACGTAGTTCAAATTGGTTGTTGAGGCGATACCAAAAAAAAAACAGGTATTAAAGTAAATAGGTATACGACCTTCGAGATCCAGGTGTCCTGAGTACTGTTGGTAGTAGCAACACAGCTCTGGGCTCGATAATCGGCGGGGCAACTATTGCTTCCTTCCAGAACAGCCAATTTAAATTTGTAAACAAACGCAAGGAACAAGCAGGAACGGTGATCGAACGCAAAAACTAAAGATACTACTAAAAGTAGTACCGACGGCAGTCTAAAGCAGGTAGTACTAAAAGATGGTACATAAAACCGAAGCAGAAGGAAGGAAGGCCACTAAAATAAGAGAAAAATAATTAGAATACTAATACTGTACCTAAATAATTACGTACGTTGGTCGGCCTTATCGCAAAAGCGAAGAGTCGGAGACGCAAATAAATTCCACAAACGGAAGTGGACAAACGCCACTAACTTCTGTCGTATAATTACAGATCCTCCCCAAGGAGATGCTAAAACAAATGCTCAATACGCACTAATAAAATTACACAACAAAACCAAGAGCGTTCACTTTACTCTTTTACAAGCTTCAAACAAACAATGAATATCGACTGCATGCACACTACACCTGCTAGATAAGATAATCGACCCATTCAGAAATAGAAATAGAAATAGACAAAGAATTAAAACGAGTTGAAAATTAACCTCGAGAACCGGATAAGATTTTATAGAAAACACAGAATAACTTGAAAACTGGAAAGCTACACGTAACAATTTTGTTACCTTATATTAAAGGAATATGTATATAAAGTTCCTTAGTTTGTGTAAATAATTCATCAGTTTAAAATATAACAAAGAGTGCATTGCCCGCACATTTCTTCATAATTTCGACAGTTTTTTTTTTGGAGGGAATCAAAAGGACCGAGGTCGGTAACGTTTATGAGGTAAAATTTGTCAAGTTGAGTTGGGGAGATAAAAATCGCATTGGGCGGATTTATACAGTTCTTACGTGAGATATGTTGTTACAATATTATAGTTAATCGATCGTTTATTTTGGTGGTTCAGTGGAAGTTATAATACAAGTGCCGAGTTTTGATTGTCGATCTTCGCTATTAGCGTCACGTGCTACACGTGGTTAATCATTCTGTTGTAGGTTGAGGCATCCTGTTTTGTCATTTACGTTTTTGAAGTATTAATTAATGCCAATGAATTTGGGAGTTACTGTCTGGAGGATGAATGGAAATCTCGTTACGGTTGCGTTAGGCCCGTAATATAACCCAGTTGTTGGGGATCACGTAATACATTAATTGTCACGTGATTAAAAGTAGAAAATTCGACATCCTCACAGTGTTGACTGGTACAATCCACCTTACAAGGTGTATTCGTAGATTTTACAGTGCAGTCCCAAATACGTCGATTATAATTGAATGTTTGTGTAACTAAACTAAGCATAACCCGTACAGGAAGTTGTGTCAATCCCTTATCACCGAGTCCTAAAGTGTGTGCGCTTTATTGATACTTTACCGTTGTCGTGAACAACAAACACATTAAACTAGTATAAATAGTTAAACCATATTATTTCCAATTAACGTAATATTTAAGACAGTTGTACTGATACTTCCAGATATTCAAAATTATTATGATTACTTGCTGAATTAAGATCACAATTTACATTTTGAATTGAAAGTTATTGTTGCCGTTAAGCTAGTAACGTAGGGTTGCATGCACACGGCGTCCTACGCATTACGTTTCAAATATTTTATTAGTTACTGTGTAAGTAGAGTAAGTGGGGTGTCCTGTGCACTCAACTCCACCTTAATTTTATTACACATTGCTTTACTGGCCAGTACACCTTATAGTAATAATAATTGTATGCCATTTACTTTATCGACAATATTACTTGTGGTAATGTTTACATTTACTTGTTCATATATGTATGTGCCATATTTGTTTATGTAACCAACCCATGTATTTATTTCAGTCGTTGGGATTGGTTAATAGAATTTAGTAAAGTTGTCTACGTGCATTATTTTAGTAAGAAGTTTATGTTAGTAGGGTGTATTCAACCTCTCTACTCTGCGAGATTTTCTGAGGATTTTATGTTAAATATTGAGCTGCGAGGAGTCTACCGACCAGTGACGAGATTCTCCTTTTGTCATCTAGCATTGTGACGTTACTGGTGGTGCCCACCCGATTTTTGACGTTTTACCGAATTCACATCTCATTATAATTGTTATCTTAGAGCATTTAGCAATCCCAATCTACGACTTTTGTCTGACCTACCCCTCACCGGCTAGAGCTAGGCCGCTCACGGGTCCCGATCCGTCCCTTGGAGTCGTAGTGCTGAATTGGCCCGTAACACAATTGTTAATTCAATGAAAATGGGGGATTGATATAACACGATAGCTTTGATCTTGGAGAAGATCGATGGGTGATTTGTGTAGACTTAAAAATCAAAAACCTTTTCCTTAGAGAGTACCAAATATCCTTGCTTTTTGTGTCTCAGAATAGCAGAGGCAAAACACACAACGTGGCCAAAGAGAGAAAACGTAGATATTGGGAAAAAGATATCATTAACAACTCTTAGTTGCAATAGAGGAAATCATCTCTTCTCTACTGCATATCAAGTTGGGCCTTATGAACCAGTTGGTAAAGGTTCTTAATAAAAAGGGATCATGCTTTACATACATAACAAAAAATTGCATCAGTTGAGTACGGAAAAAATTAGAGCAGAAATATTATATATATATATATATATATATATATATATATATATATATATTAATATATATCTGTATTTATATTTGGGCCTTTTCTTTGTATTATATTTATTTTATAAATGGGATAAAAGTAACTTGGTTGTGAACCAATAATATGTCACGGCTTTTTTTGAAACATCTCAGGTTTTAATGAATTTAAATAATAATAAACAAACAGTGTGGGTACAAAACTGTATGCCTATATATTAACCACTGCCAGATAAAGCACCCTGTAGTTATTTTTTAATATACTTGCTCTAAAACTGGGTGTGATCCTTACTACCAATTTTATTCAGAAAGTAAACAAAGTTCAGAATGCTTAACTTTTGATAAAAATTTTTAGATTTCAATGAATACTACAGCTTTTTAGGTGTTACAAATATAAGAACTAAGTTGTTTTATACCTGTAATTCCATTGAAGTCAGCCTGCGTTTACAAAAATGGACCCTTGACTGCATACAGACCACCAAAACTTGGATGTGCACGATACCTGTTAAATTAAGTTTTAATATTTTGTATTTAAAATTTCACGCTTTAATTTCAGGCTTTAGGAATACTAAAAGAATGTTATAAAGAAAAATGATACTCAGAATCGGCGATCTAACTAGGACTCGCTCAAACTACCACTGCGGGAACACTGCTCATAATAATGGAATCTTCTGGAACTATTTGTAGCTCTCGGTACTTCAATCCATCTTAGCTTGGAAGCTCTACATATTTCACGGGGCTGGAATAAATAATCTTCTGTGCTTCTAATGGTTGTATAAACCTTTTAAATTTACTACCCGTTGCACAAAACCTCTTTTAACTTCAGAATTACTACTCTTTCAACTAGCTTCAGCTCTTAATACTTTAATAAAACACGAGAGCAGGTAAAACACATCTATTCTTTATAATACAAATTTTATAAGTCCTTATTTATATCCTTATCACCTAGGAGATCTCTTCAAAAAATTTACATTTGCCTACTATCTATAAAGTTAATAAAATTACACTCCTTGATCAATTATTACAAACATATCTACTAACTCTTTCAAAACATTTCATTTTGATCACTTGGTCCTATTTTCCATTGGTTACATTTTGTTTTCAATATTTCATTTAACTTACAATTATTTTCTAACATCACATACTAAATGAATTGTGTTTTAGATATTATGGTACCTATTACTTATAGTAAACATACATATAGTGAACATACATGTGCAATACATTAAACAAACATTATTTTTACATCCTATAACTACTTATTTCTACGAAAACATGCTAAATGACTTATTTTTTTAGATATTATGGTATGTCTTACTTTTAAAAACAGTAGTGTCCATTCAAATAGTGAACATAAACATTAAATACAATCCACAGAAGCTTCCTCAAATGGAATTACGTTGGATTTTTATAAATAAAATTACTTAAACACCTATTTGAAATCTCAAAAAGCTCTATCACACTGAAATAGCATTCGATATAAGTTCAGCATTTAACTATCGTAGGATCTTGTTTATTATTAGTTTATTACACTTTAATTGGTGATACATTTATATGGTGATAGTTCTTAAAAGTCGGTAATACAGTTAAAAGCCGATAATACAGTTACCAAAGTTCATAAGATACATCGCGCAAGCGCAATGAATAAAGCGAGTGACGCCTCTAGCGGAGGGCAACGCGAACCCCTTTTACAGGTTTCGCGTGGCCAACTACCATGACGTCATCATTACCCTAAACTATATTGCGCCATAATCGGAAATATAAAAAATTAAACAAAAGTTCATATTCGTGAACAAATTAAACACGGTATTACTTACCCCGGAAATCCGAACGTTCTGCGGGGTTGAACCAAAGTTGGCCTCTATCAGGGTTCCTCAGGGCTCCATCTCGGAGTAGTCAGGGATCGGATTAGGAACAAGGTAAAGGTCGACAAACAAAAGATAATTAACAAAGGAAATCTGCATAGGTAAAGCTACGATACGATACCTCAAAGCGACCACTTCACTCGAAGAACCAAGGCAAAAGGCCACGTTTTAGAGCGTCACCAAAACCTCTCCCACCTTGTCCCCACTCTTTGTCTTTTTCACATCCGCACGAAGTTATTCGTCTACCCCTCTAGTGTCGCACGATCTGCGCAAACTCACTGTGACGTATCGGAAGTACACGCCTAGTCTATTTAAAATTCCCGCGCACCGCGTCTTTTGAAATTATGGCGCGAAACTACCGTACATCAAAACTTAACCTAGAAACAATGTTTAAGTGCCAATTTTGATTGACACGTAACAATCGCGACAAAGCCACAAAAGAAAAAACTTAAAAAAAGAAAAAGTCTGTTAGCACAGTAACAGCTTAAAATCTAAGTCCTAACTACCCTATATAAAACCTAACTTAAAACCTACAAAATGTTTATATAAGGCGCCACCTGGTTTTTTGACCGATAACACGTCTACCGAAGTACCAGGAAACGGAATAGGTAGCCCGATAGTCTTTGACTACACTAATTATCGACAGCACAAATTGGTCGGGGAGCATGAAACACTACTTAAACTAAAACGGGTGTGACAAGTCGCCTAAACTATCTAAACCTATCTAACTAAAGCTAACATAAAAGTTCTTATGTGCAAACACACATGAGTGTTGCATCAAACTATTCTTCTTTTTGGCAAGAAGTGCCCAAATTTAAAAATGTTCATGGAGTGCGTCACTTTGCACTCTAGCAAATTTTGTTACTGGTACTTTGGCTTTCTAACGATGCACATTTAAAACTTGTCCATGACATAGTTGTGTATCAACAAATTTACCAAAAGTACCACCTACTAAATCCTTATATGCTAACCTAACAATTTACATTTCTATATCTCTATATTTCTATATCTCAATTGTATAAATAGAAACATGTTAAAAAATGTTGGCTGAAATGCAGACACAAAAACGGTAGCAGTCTTTTGAAATGCTCCAGATGTATGAGGACGATAGCATGGACAGACAAAGATAATAACAAATAAGTTACAGAAATAGTATGGGAACAAGGATATCTGGGGAAAAAGAGAAATAGTAGGGCGGAATACGTTCTAAGGCATTTTTGGGGAATAGTATGTGATATATTACAAGCAGAGATAGGAAAAAAGAGGTAGATGTAGACCTAGATCAGACAGTTATAGATGCAAACTGTGCATATTTCAGGGAAATCTGTAGGTTAGTTCAGAATAGGGAACAATGATGGTACGCGTCTAACCAGTTCTAGGACTGAAGACCTAATAATGATGATGATATCAGGCTAGCTTTTTCACTCAAATTTCAAAAAAATAATTCCCACGTCTGGTCATAGATACCACACGTTAGGACGATAAAAAGATAAGGCAAGATCTCAAATTGTTGTTAAATATAGTAGATGAGATAATGATATTAAGCTTAAGTTGTTATCCTCAAAGGTAATGGATAAGATAACGGTATTAAGCTTTAGTTATTATTTGAGATACTAGATAAGATAACGCGATATTAAGCTAAAGTTATTATTAGGGATAGTAGGTAAGGTAACGCGATATTAAACAAAAGTTATCACTAAAGATAACAGGTAAGATTGTAGCAATTTTATTTTCTACCTAGATGTGTTCATATAATTAATCTCTTTATTTAATAATAAATAATATAATGCATAATAATGCTATTCAATCCACTAGTTAAATATTACCTATTGCCCAATAAAGTATTAGCATTCAATTCAAATTAAAATTTAATTTCCACGGTGACAAAATAAAGTTTCCATATAGTATCATTGCTAGAGCTCCATCTATTAAGAAATTGTGAAGTAACTTTGTTGCCGGGCAGCAACTCGCTTGACCCCGACACTTCCAATACAGCTGTGGTGAAAGCAGGTCGAATTGATCCTTGAATCCGAGGACAATGGTTTTTGCAGTTTTTCGTGTTGGAAGCACGTACGATTTAAGTTGTTCTCAGAGGAAAATGTCATCTCCGAAAGGCACTTTTGATTGTCCACTTGTTGGAACGGCTCGTAGATGACGTGAAATTTTTGTGAAAGGCCGTGGTAACATGCAACTTTATTTATATATAACATGTAATTTTACATATAGTATTCAATCTAAATTACATGCAACGTTTGATAATTTTCGTGGTTTAATTATACATAAAGCAACTTTAAATTAACATGCAGATTGGTAATCAGGAGACTGGTTTAACGTTATTTTTGATTAAAAGCAAGAAGAAAATATAGGTTTTTACGCTTTGTTCATAGTGTGGACCTGGCGAAATTTAATTACTCAAAATGGATGCCGAGTAATGTGGAATTTTAGTATGCAGTACAATTATTCGTTCTAAATTGGAGATTTCCGTATTTCAATGCTGACGTAAGCTTCCAAGCAGGTATTTTTCAGTCAGACGGAGTTCTGGTATGTAGAAATTGTTTTCGTATGTCAGCTGAACTATGGACATAGTAATGAGATAATTTCTTGTTTAATCAAGTTATTTAAACTTCAAAATAGGTCAAAGACAGACCACAAATATATTTTTCAATATTAAGCAATAGGAATCTGTAACTTTTACACTTCTAATTCTTTTATTAATTCAATGAAACTACGGAAGATGTCATTACGTGTTAGAGAAAGTAAATTCTTCTATTTATGAGAACTTAGAAATTAAACTTCTATGTTTGCTATTTCATTAATAACTATTTGGAATTATGCATTGTAGGGTTTATGGTAGATCTACCCAAAACTAACATTTTTGTTATCAATAAGTAACAGTTTAGAAAGCAACTTTATGCTTTATCAATTTGTTAATAAAACCACATTTAATTTGATTGGTACTGATTTTATCCAGTGCCTTTGTAAATAATTTCCACAAATTAAATTAATCACAATATAAGTAAAGAAGGATATTTTGTAAAAAAAAAAAAAACAAAAGGCACATGATTGAATACTTGAGGAATAGATTTTTATTTTTGAACAAGACTATTCTTTTTAATTAGGATGAATGAAAGTTGATTCCATTTGAATTTAAAAATTTTTGAGTATAAATGCACAAACAGTGCTATTCTTTGTTTAATCTGTTCACAGGTGTAGCAGTGAATTACTAAGGTCAAGGTCGAGCCATAAGGTAAGAAACTTCAGGATTAGGTTGTCTTTAATAAACTGTATAGCGGTTATAGAATAAAGGTTTCCGCATTAGCCTTGTACAAGGGACTTGAGTAAGGTCTTCTCTGTATAGAAAATACGGTGGCGCCTTATTCTTCATATTTTTGGTCGCAATCCAACCCCGACCCACAGCTCATGTTCCACCCAGAGCATATAGTTCGACTAGCCGCTTTGCCTTTGAGATTTCCACAACTTTGAGCCATTTTCCATCAGAACTTGCCGTGGGCTCTATTCGCTTATTGGAAATTCTCGTTAAATAAAATCCCATAATTAGAGAAAGGCTATAAGATAACGCGAAATTACTAAAGTTATTGCTAACGATAGTCGGTAAGATAACGAGAAATTAAACCAAAATTATTACTAAAGGTAGTCGGTAAGATAACGAGACTAAACTAAAGTTATTACTAAAGGTAATCGGTAAGATAACGATATTAAAACTAAGGGTATTATCGAAGATAATAAAGAAGACAAAGGTTTTGGTCTAGTTATTACCCAAGACAATAGATAAAGTACAGCTAGAGTGGCTCCAGTAGAGCCGTTTAAATGGAGATTGACTCGTGCCCTCTAAAAAGAGAATCCTGTGAAGCAGGTCCGTTTGCAAGAAACGGCACGAGGGACCGGCAAAGGCATTTGGGTGCATCCCTGCACCCGGCGATAATCGATATCGGTGATACCATCACCCGATACCCACACGGTATATCGATATAAAGATATAAACACATGCACTCACACATTCACACACTCATCCATACCTTCACTGCCAGTGCCCATGCACTGACAGCGGCACCGCATGACCCCACGAAAGATTCGCAGAGACGAGGTCCAGGTATCTGTGAAAACCTCCCGCGCAACCACACGGTGACTAACAGAAATGAAAAGGCAGTAGAAATAGGCACGGTAAAAAGGAGGTTGGTTTTTTGGAATGCATAAGAGACACTTCCAGGTAGAAGAAAGTAGAGGAAGGGCTCGCATTGAGCAAAAGAGACAGAAAAAAGGTGGATAGCAAAGCGCTACTCAACCAGCCAATCTGACTAGTAGCTCGGAATGAGGGAACATCACTCTTATGTGGCAGACGGGTGTTCCGGGACAAGAACAGGTCCACCGAAAGAAGAATAAGGCATAGCGGAGATAGCGGGATAAGAAAAAAGTATAGTTTTTGGACAAGCGTCCGAGAGAAGGTAGAGAGTTGTTCCTATTTAAGCACAGCGCAGTCTGAAGGACCACCTGCGATATTAATCCGACAAGATAAGGTATACACATTTTTAAAATTCACTAGACTCCTAAGAGAACTAGTACGATCATTTTCCTAACGAGTGCTTCGACTACGATAAGAAAATCAGACAAAGGTAGACACGACAACTTAAAAGTATCATTACAGATACATTCACACAAAAACAAACTGTTTTTAGGTAGTTTTTCAAAACGGTAGCACCCTAAACACACAAAAATGCCCAATTATAAACAGTTAAATACAGGTACACTGTCCCAATATGCTAAAACAACCGAGAATTTAATTAGATAACAATAAGAAGCAATAGTATCTCACCACAAGGTTCAATAAAAAACAATGAAAAAAAATGTTTATAAGTTATGTAGATTTAATAGAAAAAACAAATAAAGATATAGTATAATGATGTAGTATAATGTGGGCGACTGCAATAATTCAGAAGAAAAACACATGGAATAGACAATCCTAGTTTTTGCAACTTCGAATATGAACTATTTTTTTCAATGGCATAGATCGCGCGTGTTCTATTATAGCCCAAAGAAGAAAGCATGAGTGAGGAAGTTTCAAGTACACCTGCTGCTATAGCAAATTCCGAACACGGAAAACAGTGCTGTGAAGATATAGGGTTAAGAGAGTTACTGGAATCATCTACTAGTGGAAAATAAATTCTTGGGGCTTATTTCACAACTAAAAAGTTAACGGATCACCAACAGGATTCCCTCGTTAAAATAATTATAGACAATGAGTTGAAAATGACCTGGATAAAAGGTAAGATTGAAAAATATAGGAAGTGTCTTATTTATGAACACTAAATCACAGATATTTGTTACTGTTATTTTTAGTTACTTGACCATTATGAAAACCCCTAAATTTGCTTTATAAATTCTTATTTATTTACATATTGCTACCATAAATATTTACTTTACTTTGGCTATATATTGAAATTTTGTTACAAGAAATTAGTCACCATAAAACATGAGCTCAATTGAGTTCAGTTAAAACAATGGCAGCAAAACAGCATGTCATTTTTTTCTTTATTCTAACTATTAGAAGCAGATATTGTATTAGACCGACAGCTCGTCACGGAAAATGTTTAATGATCGAATAGAGTATGCACTTCGGAGTTTTCATCATTTGATATGTGCTACTTGATGTAATATAGGAATTGGAGAGTGGTAATTTCTGATGAAAATTAAATTTCAGTTTGCATGAAAAGCTAAGACTTCTCGAATGATTGTATACAATATGTCATTATAGCAAAGTTGATATAAAGAATACAGGAGAAATACATACTTTGTCGCACAGGTTCTAAGGGCTGACATCAACCTTTTTATATGTAACAAAAAATTATAATTATTTAATGGTGGTACACAGTTTACTCTTTTGAAATTGAAGAGTTGACACAAGGGTTCAAGTGTCTTTTTCCTTGGACCATTGCGATCGACATGCCCTTTTGGTGTTTTGGGTAGTTTATAGTGCAAATTCTCAATTTCAAAAGGGTATACTGTATACGATCGTTCAAAAAATTTAAAATTTTTATTTTTTTGTTATATGTACTCATTGGTGCAAGGCTTTAAGCTCTGCACGACAAGTATGCCAATGGATTTCCTTAGTATTTTTTCCATCGACTTTCATTTGTTGGTACATGGCATTCTGTATATGATCATTCACAATAACACATTTTTCATACAAACTGAAATTCAAATTTTATAAAAGTCCTTGGTGGCAATCCCAAATTTCTACATTATATCAATCAGTAAATGGCAAATGTACAAAAACCTAAAGGGAAGGGCATACTATGCGATCATTAAATATTTCCTGTCACGACCTGCCGGATGCAGACAAGAATGGTTAAGACTATATTCCTTTTTTTGAACCGATTAGAATAAGTAATATATCAAAAAATTTATTTCATGTAAAATATGAATCTCTGGGACATATTTTGCATTCATTTTAATTTACAACTTGACTACTTAAAATGGATATTTTTCATAGACAACTATATTATATATTTAAATTATGCATTGAGCATTTTTTGGACATCGTATATATACATATACAATAATAAGAAGATGAAATCGTAATTCAGACTTTTATGCAAAGCCTAAATGATCATTTCAAATGAAGCCAGTAATTGAAAGTTACAAATATAAAGCTCCGGACAGGAGTCGAACCTGTAATCTTGCAATTGGATCTCGCAAGGTTACAGGTTCGATTCCTGTCCGTAGCTTTATATTTTAATCTTTCAATTACTAGCTCGATTTGAAATGATCATTTAGGCTTTATGTATAAGCCTGAATTATGACTTCATCTTATTATTATTAAATAATCAACTTTTACTATGCAATTAACTTCAAACACTTGTATACATACATACATACAGTGTGATTCACTTTTCATCAGGACACCTAAATCACTTTATTTGCAAAGCAATCGCTATAAAATTTTTATTGATTATGTAGGCCGCTAACAGTGCATCTTTTTGTATAAATTTGTTTTCGAAAGCTAGCCTGCTATGAATAAAATAAAAGTAGAGTTTTAGGTTAAGTCATAATAGCAATTAAGATATAACAAAAAAGTATTAAGAAAAGTTGTTCCAAATCACTCAGAGCTTACAAATAGCAAATTTCATTGAAAAAAATAGTCATTTTAAAGTTTTTCAACATTTTTATGCACTCAGATAATAAATTGTTATTGCAGTAATAACAGTGCTATGGAGCAAATATCGTAGCTTTGATTAAAGTGCACTACTAAGGGCCGTTTGCACCGGGTTCGACTTAAGAGCTCGGCTTAGTAAAGTGTCACTGAAGTTGCCAAATTTACATTGCTTAAATGACACCAACCTGTAAAATAATATAATGTAAATTTGACAACTTAAGCGACACTACTAAGTCGAGCACTTAAACCAAAGCGGAGTAAACTGCCCTTAGTAAACTGACGTTTTTGCACTTCAAACAATTTGCAAAATGTTTTCTTGCTCCATGGCACTCTTATTATTGCAATAACAATTTATTATTTACTGATTGCATAAAAACGTTGACGAGTTTTTAAATGAATATATTTTTTAATGAAATTTGGTATTTGTGCGCTTTGAGTGATTTGGAACAAATTATAATATATACAAATAAACCACTCGGTGTTTTAAGATAGTCTGGAGTGAAGTTTCGAGATACACCCTAGAATTGTTTTTGAAATGATTAAACTTTTCCATTTGTCACATAAATTGAAGGCAACTTTAATTTATCCAATGGTTGATATATCTTATTTGAATTGTATGTTAAATTTAAACTTTCAAATTGGAGAAAATGTCTTTAATTAACAAGTAATTTAAACATCATTTGACCAATATCAATTATAATTCCAAGCACTTGTTTGCAAACTGTTGACTGATACATAAGATGGGCAACCTGCATGTTAAACATCACAGAGATTCATAATACTTCCCGTTGTTAATTCCTCTAATAAAAGTATAAGCTGCCCTGCCCTCTATAGATATCTCGTATCGCCGTGTTTAGAATTACTGCTGGAATTCGTCAGATTCCATATCGACAAATGAAGTTGCTATTGAAACCATAGCTATTCACTATGAAATACACCCTTCAACAGTCAAAGCTGCATTGATTCAGTAGAAAAGTTTTTAAACCTCGAAACCGGAACGATTCCTGCGGCTTCTATCTGCCAAAACCATCAGGGTACGGTATTGTCCATAAGGTTGCGTGTCTTCTTATTTATCAGTCAATGTTGCTAACTTAGCAGTGCATGTGCATGTAGAAGGGTAGTATTTTTACTGAAATTCACTGCTCTATTACTCTAAATGTAATTGAGTGTCTGTCATGATTTTTTTGTGAGATATTCCTTTGTATATAAAGAACATTCTGTAAAAATTTCACTTGTTTTCATTCTGTCCTTTTTTACATATTAATCCGAGAACACTAACGTTAAAAGGCTTTTGGCCATTTTTGATAAGCTGTTGTAGAAAAAAGAAGTGTATAATTAGGACTAAAACTTAAACTGCAGGTAATTCTGTAAGTATTCGACACGAAAATAACATATTATCAATGAGTCTCTTCTCTTTCATAAAAATGTATGTTCTTATAAAGTAACAATTAACAATTGTTTTCAGTTTTTACAGAAAAAATTTAACTCTTACACGATACAAAATTTTAAAAAAATTTATGCCCAAAGTCCATCTCATGCTTGTTTTTGAATTATTGTGATATGTTTTTGAAATAGTTTGAGAATTAAACTTCTCTTAGACCACACTTTTCGTTAAAATTTGCCCAACTGCCATTTTAAAAATGGCTGCTAGAAAAACTATGGCTTATACATTTTTTAAACAGTGTTTGGTGATTCTATACGTCTAGGAAACACATAAAAAATCATGAAAAAAAATTTAGAGCATCATTGCCTGGGAGATTTAAAATAGTTTGACCCATGTGACAAACGTCAAATGTGAAAGTTTAATCAAACGTTTTATGGAATGAATTGAAACGTCGTAAGGACTATTTTATAAACACTGAAATGTTGAACATATACATTTTGGTACATCACGGAAAAGAGAAAAAAAATGCCTTTCTGTCCCAACTATCGCCAGTTAGATTTGCATTTAAAGAAACATAACTTCACTAATTTACTCAAACATGACCAAACACACTTAAAAACAAATAAATTAATCTTATTCTCTTTTTAAAATAATGCAAATAAAAAACATTTACATTTTACTTTATATATCACTATTATAAAATATATCTAATTTATATATGCTTTTTGTGGATGTCTCGAAACCCAAAATTATGGTTTTCCTGTTCCCATTTTTATATAAGACAAATTTTCTAGTCGGACAATTTGACAACCCCAATAATAAAAAAACTTATCAATATTGAAAACTCAATTTGGGACAGCTTCATATAGGGCTTTGTAAATGATTTATTTATTAAAATAATTACACTGTCTAAAAGTAAATATTTTATTTTCAGATTGACGACTTCAAAATATGAAACACTTGCAAATGGTATAGGTGGGCTGTTCCCATCAGAAGTGAAGGTGATATATAATATATTAGGTTCTTTTGCTTGTTTTATTTGAAACATTTAGGAGGTGTATTTTTCTACAAGCCTCAGACAGATGAATTCAAGTTGGAGAAAGGTGAGCAAGGGAAAATTATTTCGGCGGTTCTACAATAGTCGCCGATCCCTTCAAATAAATGGTTTAATTAGAAAAAGACATGCCCCTAGTATTATAGAAAATGTTGCAGCAGGTTCTGCAGTTGTGACAGGTATGGACGACTTTCTTGTTTTGTTTTGTTATGTGTATATATGTGCAAATAAAGGTCAAGTAAAATAGTGTTGGAATGAAAGAGTGCTACCACATTTTGTTAGATTTACTTGGGGATATTATTTTATTATATCTCTAGTAAATGAATATTCATGAAGCATTTTAGACAATGGTTTGAATCATATTGTTAAATAACCACAAATGTGCATAGGGTAGGTTCTGTAATTGTATTTCAAATTGCTATTGTAGCATTGTCATTATTACATGTTTATATTTTTAAAATACAATTTCAGAATGTTTTATCATGATAGTGTACCTAGTTGTGTTCATTATCATTAACTCTGCTGCATCACTGTAAGATTTCAAAATTTTTAAAAATATCTGGTTCAAGTATAAAATGTGTTGTAGTAAGAGGAGAAACACTATTGCCTGTAACTTAATTATTTTTTACCAAAAGGATCTTTTAGTTTTATTTTTATTGATGCTACAAAACTTCCATATTAAATATTAGTCTTACTTGTAGATGACAGTGATGCTGCGTCTCCAGATAAAGATGATGAAATCAAATGGCTAATGAATAGTACAGATCTATGGACAGAAGTCGTACAAAAATGACAAGCAACTTACAAGAAACGGTTGGGGTACAAGGATGTTTCGATTGATAATTATATTAAAAAATTTCCTGTATTAAAAACCAAACTGGGTTACACTTTGGTGAGTTGATATTATTTGACACTTATATATTCATACTCATTAGGCTCTAAGTATACTGATTTTTTGCATGATTTGAGGTATGTTGTACATAGGTCTTATAAAATTTATCAAATTCTTTAGTTCGTTGAAATAGTGCAATATAAATCTAACCCACTACTATTAGGGGGTATTTAAAAGTTTGTCTCAGACTTTAAATACACACTAGCACAAAACATATGTTAACAACAATGAAATACATTTTGTTCTTACAAACTGGGCCCCGTTTCATATAACTTGACAAACCTTACAATAATGACGTCGACAACTTTGTAAGAATTTAATAATTGCTCATTGTACAAATGTAACAGGTGACGGGTAAAAAAATTGTAATTGTTGACAATTGTCAAAGTAAACTAATCACTGTTTCATAATACCTTACAATTGTCTTAAAATACTTACATGTAAATTTATTTCTTTTACGACAGGCAATTGTTATGATGTTTTACACGATGATGAACAGTCGTTTTAGACAGCCCATGTGCCCATGTGTGTCAGCAGTAACATGGCATTGAGCACCATAACTTAGCCAATATAAAGTAGCTAAAATCTGCTCGGTCGGGCTAAGTGCATTTAGGAAGTTGACAATCACAGGACTAACACGTAATTTTTCTTTGAATGTGAAATCACTTAGAGTTTTATAGATACTCCAAATTTCTATCAATTAATCAAAGTTGCCTTCAATTTATGTGACAAGTATTACAAATGTCTATAAAATATTTTTTAATATACCTGCATCATAATACCAATTTCAAGAACTAATTAGCGTGCGTAAAACGATCTTTATCGCACTAGTATTTTAAAGGTTGCTAAGCAACAACATCAAAAACTGCTCGTTTATTGGTCAATTTCAGATAAATGTCAAATTTACTTAAATATTTCAAAGTCAATGAAGTAGTGATTATTTCAAATTGAAATAGAGGATATTAAATCAAATTTCAAATTATACATTTATTTTTCAAGTTTTGATGCAGGTATATTAAAAAATAGTGCATGATACTCGTTTATAAGAGCCTTTAAAGCACTTGCAACGTTTAAAGGCACTCCACTTTGCGTTGTGCCTTCAAACTCGTTGCACGTGCTTTAAAGGCTCGCTTATAAACTAGTATCATAATATACTATTTTTAATATGCGTGGTTTATTTCACAAAGTTATATTTACCTAAAAAATTACCATTTTTACCCTACAGATTGTGAAAACGAGTAAAACTACGTATAATTTACTTGGTCAGGTCAAGTTGACTAAAATTCACCGTCTGTGCTACTTGGAAAACTTATATAAACATTCTGTTACGCATATCCCGTAATTTACACTAAACATTAATTTAAATACATATCTTGCACTTTGCATTTAATTGTCAGGATTAAACAAGTTTCACTATACTTTAAATGGCTTTCCAAAATATTTCCAAATATACAGTTTTAATTCATGAAAATACTATTACAACTCTTGATTGATTGCATATCTATTTCTGTTTCAGTTGGAATGTGATTTCCAACAAATGTTTCCCGAGAAGTATCTGCAAATGTTTTCGCATGATTTTGATAGATTTGCAACTAAAGCAATTGAACATGCTAAATCTTTAAAAAAGCCAGTGGTGGTAGATTTTATTAAAATTTTTGAAAACCAGCTACCGAAAGGTAAGACCACACATGCTGTTTTCACATTTGTAGGATTTATTGTAGATGTTTATAATATTCATATTATGATGTTGCTGCCACTGTTGTTAAAGCCTGCGGTGATAAAAAAGAAGAAGGGCCCTGGAACATGGAAACCATCAACAGTAGAAATATCAGAAGGATTCATTACACACGTGAAGGTACATATTGCATCTGCTTATAATCTGATGCTTAAGAATTAATATTTGATTAATTTGCTGTCAGACAGTTTGAAGATGCAATTCAAAACTTGTCATCAGATAATAAAAGATATGAGTGAATGCATGATTTAAAAATTAGGTGCTTGTGCGGTTGTTTATTAGTTATATGTCCAAAACAAGTAACATAGTGCAGACGCCTTAATTGAATTAATTTCACTTTCTGTTCAAGTAGTTTATTGCATGTATAGTATTGTTCTCAATTTCCTGTCGTGTTATTTATTAAGAATGTAGTTTTCCAAGTGAATTATTTCTTATGGCTAATTAGTTGAAATAAATAATATAAATTAATTATTTTGAAGCATTTATTTAATGCCTTTATCAACAACAGTTTAAAATAACAATTCTTATCAGAATACGTTTAAAGTTCCCGCATGGCCTCATTTGTATTAATGATCAAATATTGTTTTTTTTATTAAAGGATGTAGTTGTAGCGAAAGTGGTACTTCTACTTAGTTATGTGTTTATGTAGTTATTTTTAAAATTTATTTTTTCCAAAATTGCTGTTGTTTGGACGTATATTTTTTAAAACCTACTGATTAAGTACAACCCTTAATTATGTTTTTATATACTACATTTGAGCTTCCAATGCATTCATTACAGCAAAATAAAGTTTTCAATAACAATCTTGGTTGTCAAATTTCTTGTCTAATATTAGGATGCTAACATATTTCATTACAGAAATGAGCATTGCCCAAAAAGTGTTGTTCCAAGCATGTTTTTATATAGTGCTAAGTTAGACACATATTTTTATACCAGCTGGTGACTTGGTGGATGCAGCATAGGGATTTCACTGATAATTTCTTAAAGTTGAATTATTCGCTTCCATAATTATTTTAGAGGAAAAGTGTAAAGGAATATTTTTTAGAGATAAAAATACTAAACCTAAGCATATCATTGCTTACAATTTTTTACTTATCAGAACCGAGATATGGAGGAAATAAAAATTCTAATTTTAAAAAATCGGTAGTGCCATGGATTAATAAAATCAAATAAACACACTTAAACTTTAGTATCATTTGGCATATGTTAATAGTAATTATAAAACTACCAATTGTATGTAAATAAATTCTCATGTTGCGTATTTTTAAACTTCCATGGCATCACCGATTTTTTAAAATTTATTTCTTTTATTTCAAAATGTAGAACTAAAAATTTGTTTTCAAGCTGAATGTAACAAATTATCACTGTATCAATTAGCTAATGTTAGATAACAATTTTAAGACCGGTTGAGTCATTGTTTAGCAGTAAATTGCGGTTTGCTTGAACATTTGCTGTAATTTTCTATTTTTGCAGTAATAATGTGTTTGCTGTTTGTTTTGTTTAAATAAATGTAATCCTGTTCTCCATCACTGAATAGATTGTTTTATAATTGATTTTAAAATACATCAAATGTAAATGACTTTGAAATTTAAGTGCGTTATGGTTTTATTAATCCATGGCATTACCAAATTCTTTAAAATTGGAACTTCTATTTCTTTCATTTTTCGGTTTCATTAAATGAAGTCCTAGACCTGACTCCTATGATAACTTATTCCTAGACATCTCTCCCCGCCTCAGATCTATCCTAACATCAAGATCACAGTTTTACATTGGCTACAAGACCTGCAGAATTCGTGATTTGGTTTCAATCACCAGATGTTATAACTGTCAGAGATTTGGGCACTCTGCCAAAGTCTGCCCATCAAGAACCACCAGTGATCACTGGGCACAAGAACACATCCTAAGAGCGTGCCCGAGCCAAAGATCTTTCCCACCCACCTGTTCTATCTGCCAACGTATCAACCGCTCTCACAATCACCTAGTAACCAGCCCTGAATGCCCTGTATATAAGCAATCCCGTGAGGTTCCAAAACTCTAGTGATTATGGCTATTAACCTTACCACACAAAATCTTTCCTTGCCTTATCAAGATCCTTATCTCTCTCCTTTCTATGTACGAGTTATCCAAGTCAACCTTGAACACTCCCACTTTGCTATACTTAAACTTGCCCATGTCCTAATAGAGTAAAACGTATCCGTGGCTGTCCTTCAAGAACCCTATCTACTAACTTACCCACTCGCACTAGATTCTTTGTACATTCCCACCTATTCTCACTGCAGCCATTATCATTAACAATCCTCAAATAGATGTTCCCAATGACCATCTCACAACTCTGGACACTGAATATCGATAGGCGTGAGCTTCTTTTAAAAGAGACATTTACGAGGTAAAGAAAGAACACCTAAGGAACGTCATCGGCAGTCCTTGTGCTGATTCCTGGAAAACTTATCGCAGCTTAGTGAAATCCTCTCCAACTCAAATAACAACTTTTTCATCTCTACAAAGCCCCACCATCCAAAACACCTTAACATTCCTTCTAAATACAATGATCCTTCCTACTTTTATGGATGTCCTTTTCCTCCTTCAAGGTCAAAACATTAACAACCGTGCAACACCTCCAAATACACTTCCTGACACCGCACTTTTAAACATTATTGTATCAAAATTCAGCCCACACAAATCCCCTGATCCTGATAACATTTCCAACCGAATAATTCAAAAAGCATGGCCAGTAATCCGTCAACCCATTCACAACATATTCCGTAAATGTTTAGCTACCGGTACCTTTCATGATACCCCCAAACACGCCAATATCACCTTGATCCTAAAACCCATAAAACTCCTTGAAGTTCCGCGCTTGCCTTTCTTTCAACCATAGGTAAATTTCTAGAAAAATAATCCTGAATAAACTTCAATCGCATATTGATAGCAATTCCTTTATCTCTAATAATCAACATGGCTTCCGTCAAGGTCATCCATTCCATAATTTACAAAATCCGATCATCACACTTCAAATATGTCCCATCATCTTCCTAGCTTTCCATTCCGCTTTTGATTACCTTTGGTGGCCCAACATCCTTAATCAACTTAAAATACAAAACTTCTCTTCCAATATCTATAAAATCATGTAGGCTTTGTTGTCTTACCGTACAGCTACCCTGACCAGTTTCAGATAAAAGGAAAAAGTTTAGTGAGGTTGTTGGCCAAAGAAACAGATAAACCAGGTTGTTTCATTGATCTTTCAAGTTATAAGGTGGATTTCGAAATAGAGAAAGAAGAAATTGAGCTTAGTATAGAGTCAGTTAAAAATGTTTTGTTAGAATATATTGATGATCCCGCAGATTCTATTTTTAAAAGGATACGGTCAAGATTAATACATCTTACAGGTAGAATTCAACGGTTAAAGCTCCCTAAAGAAAATTTTGAGGAAGTTGTGTTATTTAAAAATGAAAGTTTGGCTACTATTCTTGTTGTGGAGGCAGATCTTCATGAGAGATTAAATAAAGATTTAAGTTCAAATCATAATGATATAAGCATAAATTCTATTGTTGCATCTAATGTGCCCATTCCAATGGTCACATATGTCACACAGTCAGTCCCTATTGGATCTTGGTCGATAAAATATTCAGAAACCCATCTCTTATATCAATTTTTAGAAAACATTAGTGATATTGCACAGTCCCGAAAAGTATCTGAAGTGGAATTGTTTAATTCTGCAGTTGAATTGTTTACTGGTGATGCATTGGTATGGTATCGTTGCGTTCGTAGTTCATTAACAGATTGGAGTTCATTAGTTAGTAGATTAAAGAAGATTTCTTACCAGCACATCCTGAGGACGATATTTGGGAAAAAATTAAAAATAGATTTCAGAAGAACGGTGAATCAGTTGTTTTGTTCATTGCTAATATGGAAAGTTTATTTAACCGATTACCTATTATTCCTGCGGAACATACTAAAGTTAGAATAGTCAAGAAAAATTTAGTGCCATATTTTATTCAGCACCTTGCTCTTACAGAGATAGAGAATATTAGTACTTTAGTTAAATTATGTAAGAAGTTAGAAGAAGTTTCTTTGAGAAAACATAAGTCTGTTTCAGCTGTGTCATATAGTCACAAGCAGCTTATTAATTATTTCAATCCATATTTTAGAAGTAAAACCCCTAGTTCATTTCAGAATGCTTCAAGTCGTGTTTATACCCCTACGTCTTCGCATTCTCCAGTACAAGTTCTTAATTCTGCTACCTCAGTAGCAGAGACGAGTGGAGTGGGTAACCCTTTTATTAAACATAAATTGGTATGTTGGAATTGTTCACGTTATGGACATACTTTCAGTGTTTGTAGATCTTTTAAGAGATTATTTTGTTATGGTTGTGGTCGTAAAGGAGTGATTAGTATCACTTGTCCGTCGTGTCCAACTCAACGAGTAAAGGAACAGAAGTTGGATAACGAATTCCCTGGTTTTGGACAAAAAGCTACAATTATGTTGTGTGGTCAAGAAGGTCTATGTTGTAAGGAGGAGTGGTCGCAATGGCTTCAGGTAGTTAGAAATTTTTGCAAGACTAGAGTTCCACCTAAAGCTAATGCATTATTTGAGAAAAATCCTTATGATAATCGCCCATATGTGATGGTAAAGTTATTTGATATGGATATTACAGGTTTATTTGATTCTGGATGTACTACATCGATAATAGGTTCCCTCGCCGTCCCATTGATTGAAAAAATGAAGTTAAATGTTTTCACATCTGAAAAGAAAGGAGTATCGACTGCAGATGGCTCGTTAAAATTGGTAGAAGGTTCGGTTGATTTACCTATCCGTATCGCATCGGAATGTCGTATTTTGAACGCATTAGTTGTACCTTCGTTGCCTCATGCCTTTATCTTTGGGACTGATTTTGCTAAATTGTTTGGTCTAATTGCTGATTTTAAAAATAATTCTTGGTATATTAGCCATGACGTGGGAAATCATATTTCTTATGTTGGACAGTCGTCCTTGCCTTTAAGTTATAGAGATAGTTTGTTTAGTTTGGAAGAATTGTCAACCGAGCACAGAAAGCAAGCTCAAGCGGTTATTGATTCGTATAATGAAATAAGTAGTGAAAACAGATTGGATCGTACTAATAAAATTGAAATGTTCATTGATACAGGTGACTCTAAGCCAGTTAGTGAAAGCCAGTCGTTATGTCGCCATATATGAACGAAATATTGAATAAAGAGCTAGATGATATGCTAAAGTTAGGAGTTGTAGAACCTTGTGTTAGTCCGTATTGTTCCCCAGTATTATTGGTTAAAAAGAAGTCCAGTAATGAGTATAGATTTTGCTTCGATGGCCGAATGTTAAATGATGTTACCAAGCATGACAGTTACCCTATGGCAAACTGTTATTACACTTTTATTGGTGATAGATTTATATGGTCGATAAAACAGATTACAAAGTATTACCCTTTAGATGGTGATACATTTATATGGTGATAGATAGTTCTTAAAAGTCGGTAATATAGTTACCAATGTTCATAAGACACATCGCGCAAGCGCAATCGATAAAAAGCAATGCAACGCCCTGGCGGCCGGAAGCGCCTACCTTATGACAGGTTCGCGTGGCCAACTACCATAACGTCACCACTGCCAAATTTACATTGCGTAATAGTCGAAAATATAAAAAGTTAAATAAACAGGTAACACAATTTACTCACATAAGATATCCGGCTTTCCCCAGGTACGCCTATCATCCTTCCGGGTCGATAATGAAGGTATTGCTCCGGGCTCCGGTGGTGTTAGCTGAGCATGGACATCCGGGTCATCTCTGGTCGTGGGCTGCTCCAGGGTCTTATCGGTTTCCTATATGCAGGGGAACGATAAGGAAGAGGTTAATTAGGTAAAGACAAAACAAAGATAAGCAAGGCAAGGGAATCTACATAATCAGATAAGATACGATACCGGCACGACTACTTCACTTCATAGTTTTAGGCAAACAGCCACGATTCAGAGCGTCACCAAAACTCGTCCCCACTCTTTGTCTAGTATTGGTCGACCCCTCTAGGGATACGCACACTGCGCAAACTCACTACTATGACGTACGGATGTACCGCCTAGTCTATTTAAAATTCCCGCGCACTGCGTATTTGAAATTATGGCGCGAAACTCCCATATCAAAAACTAACCTAAAAACATGTTTAAGTGCAATGGCACGTAACAATCGCGACAAAGCCACAAAAGAAAAAACTTAAAAAGAAAAGTCTGTTAGCACAGTAACAGCTTAAAATCTAAATCCTAACTACCCTACATAAACCCTAACCTTAAACCTACAAAATGTTTATATAAGGCGCCACCTGGTTTTTTCGACCGATAACACGTCTACCGAAGTACCAGGAAACGGAATAGGTAGCCCGATAGTCTTTGACTACACTAATCATCGACAGCACAAATTTGTCGGTGAGCATGAAACACTACTTAAACTAACACGGGTGCGACAAGTCGCCTAAACTATCTAAACCTATCTAACTAAAGCTAACATAAAAGTTCTTATGTGCAAACACACATGAGTGTTGCATCAAACTATTCTTCTTTTTGGCAAGAAGTGCCCAAATTTAAAAATGTTCATGGAGTGCGTCACTTTGCACTCTAGCAAATTTTGTTACTGGTACTTTGGTTTTCCAACGATGCACATTTAAAACTTGTCCATGACATAGTTGTGAATCAACAAATTTACCAAAAGTACCACCTACTAAATCCTTATATGCTAACCTAACAAATTACATTTCTATATCGGGTCAGCTTTTTCACTTAAATTCAAGAAAGATAATTCCCACGTCTGGTCATATATACCACACGTTAGGACGATAAAAAGATAAGACAAGATCTCAAATTGATGTTAAAGATAATAGATAAGATAATGATATTAAGCTTAAGTTGTTATCCTCAAAGGTAATGAATAAGATAACGGTATTAAGCTTTAGTTGTTATTTGAGATACTAGATAAGATAACGTGATATTAAGCTAAAGTGATTATAAGAGATAGTAGGTAAGGTGACATGAATTTAAAAAAGTTATTACTAAAGATAACCGGTAAGATAACACGAAATAACTCGAAGTTATTCCTAACGGTAGTCGGTAAGATAACAAGAAATTAAACCAAGGTTAATACTAATGGTAGTCGGTAAGATAACGATATTAAACTAAAGTTATTACTAAAGGTAATCGGTAAGATAACGATATTAAAACTAAGGGTATTGTCAAATATAATAAAGAAGACAAAGATATTGGCCTAGTTATTACCCAAGACAATGAATAACAACAAAAGAGTGGCTCCAGTAGAGCCGTTTAAATGGGATTGACTCGTGCCCTCTAAAAAGAGATACCCGTGAAGCAGGTCCGTTCACAAGAACAGCACGAGAGACCGGCAAAGACATTTGGGTGCATCCCTGCACCCGGCGATAATCGATATCGGTGATACTATCACCCGATACCCATACGGTATATAACGACATATATACTCATTCACTCACACATTCACACACTCATACATACTTTCACTGCCAGTGCCCATGCGCTGACAGCGGCACCGCATGACCCCACGAAAGATTCGCAGAGACATGGTCCAGGTGTCTGTGAAAACCTCCCGCGCAACCACACGGTGACTAACAGAAATGAAAAGGCAGTAGAGAAACAGGAACGGTAAAAAAGAAGGAGGTTGGTTTTTTTGGAATGCATTAGGGGCACTTCCAGGTAGAAGAAAGTAGAGGAAGGGCTCGCATTGAGCAAAAGCGACAGAAAAGGTGGATAGCAAAGCGCTACTCAACCAGCCAATGTGGCCAGTAGCTCGGAATGAGGGAACATCACTCTTATGTGGCAGACGGGTGTTCCGGGACAAGAACAGGTCCACCGAAAGATAAGGCATAGCGGAGATAGCGGGTTAAGAAAAAAGTATAGTTTTTGGACAAGCGTCCAAGAGAAGGTAGAGAGTTGTCCCTATTAAACACAGCGCAGTCTGAAGGACCACCTGCGATATTAATCCGACAAGATAAGGTATCACATATGTTGAAATTCACTAGGCTGCTAAGAGAACTAGTACGATCATTTTCCTAACGAGTACATTGACTACGATAAGAAAATCAGACAAAGGTAGACACGACAACTTAAACGTATCATTACAGATACAAACACACAAAAACAAACTGTTTTAAGGTAGTTTCTCAAAATGGTGGCACCCTAAACACACAAAAATGCCCAATTATAAGCAGTTAAATACAGATACACTGTCCCAATATGCTAAAACAACCGAGAATTTAATAAGATAACAATAAGAAACACTAGCACCTCACCACAAAGTTCAATAAAAAACAATGAAAAAAAATGTTTATAAGTTATGCTGATTTAATAGAAAAAACAAATAAAGATATAGTATAATGATGTAGTATAATGTGGGCGACTGCAATAATTCAGAAGAAAAACACATGGAATAGACAATCCTAGTTTTTGCAACTGCGAATATGAACTATTTCTTTCAATGGCATAGACTGCGCATGTTCTATGTGAGTCCAAAGAAGAAAGCATTCACTCAACATCAGCTAAAACCAATAAAAAAAATTCAATGAGTTATTACAACCAAAGTTACGACAATTACCACACAAAATTAAATGACGTAAGATAAACACTAAAAACCAAATAATATGCAGTAGGAAAAGTTCGAGGGTTGATTAAATAAAACGACAGAGTTATATTTGGGGGTGTAGAGAATGAAGTGATATATAACTAACGGTATGGTCAAGGAAAAGTCAACCAGAAGCAAAGGGTTTAAGGTAAATGAGTTAACGTATAAAACGTAGGTGTATAAGAGAAGGAATAAGTAATTAAAGATACTAATTGATGGTGAAAACAGAAAAATATTAGGTAAATCGTGAGGAGAATGGAACGTGAAAAACTTAAGTAGCATTTGGGTCGGCAGAGAATGGCTTAAGGTCTTTAATATGCCACCTGCCTTGGCGTTTTCCTTCAGTATCCTGAAGTTCGTAGATAAGGGGACTAATGACACGAGTGGCCTTACAAAGAATGAATTTAGGGGCTAATTTTGAAGAAAATTTCTTAGATGCATCCGATAAGACATAATTCTTTTTCCAAACTTGTTCGCCCAAGGCGAAGGAAATATTCGTTTACGTAGATTATAGTGGTCCTTGCTCTTTTCGTAAGCTTTTAACAAATTTTTTCTAACGTCGTTAAAGATAGAAGGTAATGACTGTTGGTCCTTGTCCCAACGTACTTTATCGTCAAATTCAATTACGTTAGTATCGTCAGGCACCAAACCATAGTAACTCCCATCGATTGGGGTATATCTTCCAAAAACAAGAAATGACGGAGTGAATTGGGTTGCTTCGTGTTTAGCTGTACGCAAAGCTTGAGCAATTTTAAAGATATGTTCATCCCATGTAGTATGGTCTGAATCAATATAGGACGAAATAGCGGTAACTAAAACTCGATTTACTCTTTCGGTAGGGTTTACTTGGGGGTGATATTTTGCGTTAAACCAAATTTTTTGTACTTTGTAACTTTTAACGAAATTCTGAAAATCTTTAGAGATAAATTGTGCTCCATTGTCGCAAAGAATAATCTGTGGGACACCAAAGATAAGGAAGACTTTTTGTTCTAGGAATTTAATTATAGCTGCGGAAGTAGCTTTACGTAAGGGTTGCACCATAACAAATTTAGAAAACCAATCGGTAACGACTAAAAGATATTGATTACCTCTTTTCGATCGGGGGAGAGGTCCTAATAAGTCAAGCGATATTAATTGAAAGGGATAAGATACACGCTTAAAGTTACCCATTAAACCAGGGCGAGCATCTTGCGAACTCTTATGGGAGCCACAAATTTTACAGCTCTTAATGTAGCGACAAACAGATTGCTTAAGTGTGGGCCAGTAATATAATTCAGATATTTTAGCGAGAGTTTTTGTAACACCAAGGTGTGCAGCTATGGGATCATCGTGACATAATTTGAGCACCTCACTGCGGTTAGCAGTAGGCACGACAAGTTTCCATTCAGGTATATTCAATATTTTATGTGGATACGAAAATACAAATTTATATAGTCTATTATTAGTTACACGAAAGGTAGGGAATTTGTCGGGATTATCGGAAACTTTTTTAATCATATTGAGGTACCAGGTATCCAGAATTAAATTTGGAAGGTTAAGAGAAACGACATCACGAGATAAGGCATCAGGTACGATATTTAATTTGCCAGGCCTATGCCTAACGTCAAAAGTAAATTGAGATATACGCAAGTTCCATCTTGCCAAACGACCTGCGGGCTGTTTCAAGTTATTAAGCCACGTGAGGGCTGCACAATCAGTGATTACGGTAAAGTGTGTACCTTCGACATATCCTCTAAATTTCTCGATGCCAAAGATAACGCCCAATAGTTCTCGTTCAGTAGCAGAGTATTTTTGTTCGGCAGACGTTAAGGCACGACTCGCATAAGCGATTGGATGTTCTAAACCATTGTTTACCTGGAATAACATTGCACCTAAACCAGTAAGTGAGGCATCGGTTTGTATATAAAACTTTTCATCGAAATTTGGTGAAATTAAGATAGGTGCTGAAGTGATTAATGTTTTAATTTGTTCGAAAGCCTGTTGGGATTCTAAATTCCACTCGATAGTTTGGGATTTCTTTTTATTTTTAATTAAAGCGGTAATGGGTGCAGATATAGTTGAAAGATTGGGTAGAAAGATGTGATAATAGCTAATCATTCCAATTAAACGTTTGATTTCGGTAACAGTCTTAGGTGTTTTAAATTTAGTAATAGCGTCGACTTTAGCAGGATCTGCTCGTAGGCCAGTCCCATCGATAATAAAACCAAGAAATGTGAGGGACGAACAACAAAATTGAGACTTTTCCCAGTTTATCTTAAAACCTGCTGCGCTTAACGTTCTGCAACTTCATCTAAGGTGGCGATATGTTCATCGAAAGAACTTGAGATAACTAAGATATCATCTAAAAATACAAAGGCACGTTCTTGATGTAAGATAGGACCTAACGTTTGATCCATAGTACGTTGTAAAGTTTGTGGAGCGTTACAGAGACCAAATGGCAAAAAATTATATTCGAAAAGACCTCGGCCTGGAACACAAAAAGCAGTTTTTTGACGAGAAGATAGGTCGAGAGGTATCTGATAAAAAGCTTGTCTAAGATCGATAGATGAGATAAATTTTGCGTTACGAAGCCGGATTAAAATTGAGTCAGTTCTAGGTAAAGGGTAAGCGTCCGAAACAGTCACAGAATTCAACTTTCTGCCATCGAAACAGACACGCCATTCGTCATTCTTTTTCCGAACTAGTAATACAGGAGACGTCCACGGTGACTTTGAGGGAGAGATAACACCAGATTCTAACATTTTGTCTTTGTAATGCAGGCGATAAGGGATATTGACGTTGCTTAAAAGGGAGGGCATCACCTGTAGAGATAACGTGTGTCGCAGTCGTAACGCAACCAAGTTCGGAGGTATTAAGTTTGCGAAATTTGTCAATTGTAGCGTTAAGAGTTACATTTTGGGAATCAGTAAGAGAGATTTGCCATGAAAAATCCTGGAAATAAAGTGACAGATTAAAAAGTTTACAGAAATCAACACCTAGTAGAAAGGGATAAGCTAATGCAGGCACAATCAAAAATAAAACGTCACGTTCAAGAGATTCTACTCGAATTTTTAACTTAAGGGAACCGGTTACATGTATTTGATTATCGTCAGCTAAATTTATGGAAGTTTTCTCGGGAATAATTTGAATTTTGATATTTTGTTGAGATAATTGATGTAAACCTTCGTTATTTATAAGGGAACATGAGGAACCTGTATCCAATAAAGCAATTACATTTAAGGAACCTATTGAAATAGATAAGTGTGGACGGTTATCGAAGGTTTTTTTTACAAGTTGTGAAACGGCAGCAGTCTTTTTATGGTAAAAGGAATTGACGGTTTGTAACCACTTAGACCACTCGGCTGGAGTAGTATAGCATAATTCCTCTAATGAAGGTAAGGCATTTTATACATTAATAGTAGCGGTATTATTATTAGATAAATTTAATGACGGTACAACGTTAGAAGTAGTTTTATGATTTGAATTTATTGGCGTCTGGGTCCGTTGAATGATTGGTGATGAGGGCGATTTTGGATCCTTGAGATATTCACACCCTGATTTGAAATATCTCGGCGGGAGTTTCCCGATACATTAGGATTACAGTTGGTGCAGTTAGATTTGTAGATATTTGAGCGGCCACAACCATAACAAAAAATATTTCTGGGGTATGTGCAGACATTATAGTTATGTCCACTTCGCTTACAGTTCCAACAGGTAAGTGAGTTATTAGTTACGGTAGAAGAAACGTTAAGGGTAGATACTTTACGGGAAGCTCGAGCTTGGCAAACTAAATCGGGTTCTAAAAGACCAGATAGTTTCTCGGGGGGTGGGCGATATTTGTTAATTCTTGACTTCACTTCCTGGAGGGAACGACATAGGTCTTTAAAGTGGGCTAACGAAGAGATTTGCTGTAATGCCAAACGTTCTGAGAAATAGGGGTTTAAATTTCTAAGTAACTGATCGATAATTTCGGATTCTGAAGGTTTTTTGTCGAGTCTGCTATATAAAGCTTCTAGTGAGGTAATAAAAAAAACAACATTTTCGTCAGGACCTTGGGTTCGATTAGGTATTTCGTTCCAAAGGTCGGTAATATAACCGTGAGGTAGGAAATCTCGTTTTAAACACGCAACTAACTCCTCCCAGGTAGAAATTTGGTCTCGTATGTTTCTGTACCATATCAATGCTGAGTCTGCGAACAAGTCACCTGCTGAGACAAATAGGTCCTGGTCTGTACACCCGCGAGAGATTTTGAAATCATTAATCCGGTCAAGAAAAGACGATAAAGAGACCTGCGAATCAAACCCTTGAAAGGAGAGACCCCATTTGTATACAGGTATAGATTTTCCTACAGGTTTGGGTGAAGCGAGTGCGAGATTTGAAAAGGGTAACGATATATCTACGTCTGCATTTGGATTAAGTTTGTAAAGAACAATCCCTTCAAGTAATAATACATCAGACAATAAACTTTGTTTAGCTTGGTTTGCTTGGTCGTCGTCATATAAGGATAATAATTCGATACGTTGTTTAACATGCGTTATTCTCGAAGCCAATCGTCCTAACTCTACATCACTTGAACGGGGATCTGTTCTATTTATTATACCAGATATGTCGTCCAAAGAAAGTTTGATTTCAGATACGTTATGAGGCCAATCGCCAACGGGTTTCTTTAAGATAGCAACGCCCTTCATTTCCTGGGCTAAATTGCTCTGAGCTGAGATCTTCTATCGTTTTGATTAGACGCCGGAATAATACTCCTACATTCAAGCTCGTAAATTAGTTCTAGGGATTTTAAATGAGAAATATTCATTTTGGATTGAATATTCGAGACACGATATATGAGATATGCAATAGTAACGGAAATCAGGAAGTTTAACCACAAGGTTTTGTTGTAAAGGTAATTAAGATATTAGTTCAATAGGTAAATCCATAATGCAGTTTTTTGAATGTAACATAAAAGACAGTGCATTTAAGTTTCAAAAAACGGTCTTTTAAAGTTACGAAAACAAGCAAAAGTTATATTTTAATAGATAATTTTGTAATAACTGTATTTAAAGATATCTAATTAAGGTAAATGCTTATTTGTATACTTACATGAATAAAAGTACGGTTCTTTAAGTGAGAAAGCTGTTAATACATTATATCTTTATAAAGGAAATTATTCTAACCTAAAAACAAAGGATAAAAGACCCCTCAAAGTTCATAACCTCACACAATTAAAGGCGCCATTCTTATTACACTTTTATTGGTGAAAGTTTATATGGTCGATAAAACAGATTACAAAGTATTACCCTTTAGATGGTGATACATTTATATGGTGATAGATAGTTCTTAAAAATCGGTAATACAGTTACCAAAGTTCATAAGACACATCGCGCAAGCGCAATGGATAAAAAGCAATGCCACGCCCTGGCGGCCGGAAGCGCCAACCTTATGACAGGTTCGCGTGGCCAACTACCATGACGTCACCACTGCCAAATTTACATTGCGTAATAGTTGAAAATATAAAAAGTTAAATAAACAGGTAACACAATTTACTCACCCCGGAAATCCGAACCAAAGTTGGCCTCTATCAGGGTTCCTCAGGGCTTCATGTCGGAGGGATTACAGATGGCGGTTCCTCCGGAGCGGCTAGCGGAGCATGTACCTCAGGGTCGTGGAGCTCGTTCCGCCGAAGGTTGCTGCAAATTTACCTACCTATGTAGGGAATAGACAGGAACATGGTAAGGGAGCGACAACAAAGACAAGCAAACAAGGAAATCTACATAGATACGATAACGATACGTTACCCAAAAGAAACGTCCACTTAACTCCACGAACAAAGGCAAAAAAGCCACGATTCCGAGCGTCACCAAAACTCGTCCCCACTCTTTGTCTAGTATTGGTCTACCCCTCTAGGGTTGTGCGATCTGCGCAAACTCGCTACTATGACGTACGGAAGTACCGCCTAGTCCATTTAAAATTCCCGCGCACCGCGTATTTGAAATTATGGCGCGAAACTTCCGTACACCAAAAACTAACCTAAAACAATGTTTAAGTGGCAATGGCACGTAACAAAATATGCGGAAATCGTAAAGCGACCTATTTTTACTGATGAAGATTGTGGCAGTGCGTTATTTTTGAAAACAATATGTTACCCTTAATTAACTTAAATATAATAATACTAAAACAATGTCAATTTAGTATTATAAACTAATGAACTAAATAGTCAAGTTTATAATGTCATCTCGTAGTAACTCTATGCTACGTGAATAACAGCGATCTAATAAGCATTCTCTGTTATAAAATGCCAAGTTATAAATAATGATAATTTAGTATCGAATCTTTGAACACTGTCTGCAGGTAGTCTTGAGGTGCATAGAAATAATCGATGCTCGAAGTTTATCAAGAAAATATTTTTTGAGAGGAATTTCCCCAAAAAGCAATGTCGTTCTTCAATCTCGACTCGAATAGTGCGTGATAAACATCTAATGCACATCTTCTCGGCATTGATGTAGTGATAGTTTTAATGGCAAAACAGGAATAACTTGTTTGCCAGTATTGCTACATGTTCATTCCAGGTTAACCCATGGTCAATAATTATGCCCAAAAATTTTGAGTGCAAAATTTCATTAATATCCAACTCCTTAACCATTCTTTCTTCTATATGTTGATTGCTGAAATTATTGCAAAATTTTTTTGTTTATTTACACACAGTTTATTAATGTTGAACCAATGGTATACCGAATTTATGTCCGAGACCATGTTGTCCTTAAGTGAAGCTTCAGAAGGTGCTTTACATTGGAGACTAATGTCATCCATGTATAATGTGCAATTAGCATACTTGACGGTGCCAGAGAAATTATTGATGTATAATAAAAACAGGATAGGTACAAGTACAGAGCCTTGGAGTACCCCAGATTGTATAGCTAGAGTCGAAGAAGGAAATTTGATATCACCACTCATGATTGTAACTGCTTGGGTGCGATCCTTCAAATAAGACTTAAACCACATGTTAGAAACGCCTCTCAATCCATAAAATTCGAGTTTATGCAGTAGTATTGTGTGATGAACACAATCAAAAGCTTTACTGAGGTCAAAATACAAGGCACAGGAAACCTTTTTTTTATCATTTACCGAACATGTACGTATTACCTAATAAGTTATACATTGCATCAGTGGTAAATTTTTTAGAACAGAAGCCATATTGGTTGGGGTTAATAATATTGAATTTATTGACGAATGCCATGAATCAATTTGTTACCAACACTTCTATTATTTTAGATATAGTCGATAGCAGCGAGATCGGGCGAAAGCTATTTACTACATAAGGCCCTCCTTTGTGAATCGGGATTATAACTGCATGTTTGAGGCAATCTGGAAATAAACCACATTGGAAGGAGTCATTAATAAGAGATGAAAGGTAGATCATTATATTTGTAGGGATCCCGTTTAAGGCTTTTGCTGAAATATTGTTGTAGCCCGTGCTAGTCTGGTTCCTCATAGATTTTAATTCAGTAATAATTTCATAATGATCCGTCGGATATAACATGAATGTATTTGAAAGATATGGCCTACTCTTTCGCACGAATTCTATAGACTCAGTACATGGATATTCGTTAGCTTCAAGTAATTTTGATGCCGCAGTAACAAAATGGGCATTAAGGGTATTCGCAGTGTTGTCTTTAGAGACATTATCTAGAACAATCTCACTACTATTACGATTTTTTCTACCAATAAGTGCATTAATAATATTTCATGATTCTTTGCAAGGGTTATGAGACATCAATATTCGGTTTGGCAATGAATGCGATTTTGCTAATTTAGCAGCATTACTAAAAATCTTCTTAGATCTATGATAGTATTCCCTTAAGAACGTACAGTTATGAAAATGCTTGTATATAAAGTGTAACGATTTTTATTTTTTTGTTGATGTTCTAATTTCCTTAGTGAGCCAACTTTTATTCTTGAACTTACATTGTTTTAGCGGGAAAGCTCTTTCAAAAGCAAACACTGTGCCATTAACCAAGACCTGAAATTTATGGTTTAGGCTATTCGAAGTAGAACTTACACCGTAGCACACAATTCAGAAAAAGTCTGTTTGTTGATATGACTATATCTCCTCCTATAGACATACGAAGGAATACTTGTAGATGGTAGTTTAAATTTGAACCGTATAAGATGATGGTCAGAGAGATTGTTCTCCATCAGTTCTACTGTCCCGATAAATTAAGGGTTAATGTTGGTGATTATATAGTCTATATGTGTGCTCGAATGATTGGTAATACGTGTAGCTTGAGTGATCTGCATTGAAAAATTGTGTATATTTAGTAGTTGTTTAACCCTTTTGACATTTTTATCAGATTTTGCATTGAAATTAATATTAAAATCTCTGACCATGATTGCTGCAGCGTATTTAGTGGTATATTGCAACACCATTTGTAATGATTAAAAAAAATCTTGTTACTGCCTAAAGGAGAAGGTATATGCATAAGATGTGCAGTTTGTTACTGTAACTATAAGAATAGGATAGTTCAAAATGTTATTCCGTACTATGAGAATCAAGGTTTATATATTTTTTAAATTTAAGGAGGTTGAGGTGTAAATTGCCGAGCCACCCTGACAATGCTGACGTCTATGATATATACTGGAAAGATTATATGAATCAAGAGAAATATATTCATTATGTCTTAGCCAATGTTCCGTCAAACATAGAATAGAGGGATAATGTAAGCTTTCTAGTAATACCTGTAGATTATCTGCCTTTTTGCAAGACTCTGTATATTACACACCAGAAGCGAAAAATAAATCGACGTTGCTTTATTTATAAAAAATGAATAATTTTAGAAGAGCTTTTACAACTGTTGTCACATTTGCTAATTTTTGGAAAGTGAGAATGATTTTTGACAGAGTGAATTGAATGATTTGTTTATCTTGATTGCTAGTATTAACGTACATCAGGTTTTTGTTTTTGTTTTGTTGCCCACAATACGAAGAGTTAGTAAAATAGTTTGTTATTCCCAATATGTATTATAGTAGTTTTGATTTCCCGGTATTCGTCATATTTAATCCATGAGAGTGTAACGAATATATATTCTATAGCACCATGTTTGTAAGAATCGCTTCAGCATAGATTTATTCTGTGGTATTTAATTCTCGTATTTGATGCTATAATGTCTAAAAGAAACAATCCTATCCGAAAACGGGAAACCATGTCCACTTAAATAACTTAAATGCTTTGCACGGAGATATTTAATAATATTATAATTTTCAAGGAACGTATTTATATGGAGTCTAGTAGTTTGTGTTGTCTACCTTACAGGCGAATTCCTCCTCTTCATTCGTTATAATTAGGATAGCGCACGCGTGTACTAGTCACGAGGTATTGCGCGACGCAAATAAGGTGTCATATTAAAAAGGAACGAAGGCAGCCATTGCTTTGCTAGATGTAGTCGAGTTGGCAGGGTTTTTCTTAAGAAAGTATGTATCTTCAGGCTTTGCAAAAGTGGGGCCTCCGCATTGGCGTGGGGTGGTTATAATGGGGGAACGGGTTGCCTTGGGACAACAGTACGAAGTCAAGCTCCTGTGACACCGGCAAGGCAATGAAACGCGTTAAGGCGTATGACATTACGGAGAATTAAAATGATGGACTAGAATGAAGGTATTATAGTTGAACCCAAGGTTGGAAAGCTGTTCATTTATCAGTGCAAGTACAGCCGTGATTTAAAGTTTCGTCACAACAATTTGATGAACACATATCGAAGCATGTACGTCGACGTTTAATAATTAGATTTGAAAACATCAACACCTACAGGTATCAAACCTTCTTTTTTGTTTTGTTTGTGAGGATTCGTGAATGCTTACATAAATAATTTTCGAAGATCGTTTGGTCAAATTAAATTTTGTATGTATAGAACAGCGTGAGAGAAAATAGTTAAGAATTACTACAGTAATAGTTTTGTAAAATTTGCATAAATTCACTTGCTAACAATATGATATTTCAGTCCATTTCTTACTTTTAAAATATTTATTTACTCACATTAAAATTTTAATAAGCCTCTAAAACCAGATATAAATGAAAAGTTGTTTGTCTAAGTTAACTACATGTGATTCGATTTTTTTAGAAATAATGTTTGAAACACATATGTGAACCAATACTCAGATCTGAATGCTTGGTGCCAAAACTTGTTTTGATATATTATTATTAACTTAAGGTTCTGTTATGTCAAAGACAGATGTATTGAAAACTCGATTTTATTTGTTCATTTTGTAAACATATTTAAAGAAAAAATTCAAGAAAGAGAAACTATATTAAATTTCATTTTTAGACTCAAGTTTTTTTATTCCATGCATAAATTTACTAAATTTTTAAAGTAAATAAGTTTGTTGATCTATGAAATTATACGAGGCTGAAGTAATTTAAAAAGCCCAGGTATGCTACAACTGGTTTGTTCTAGGTATTTATTTTTGATTTAAATATCTTTGGTGTGGTAATCTCAATATTATCCACCTGTAATTATTGGCATGTATTTTTATTGGGAAGCACAAACTGTGTCTTTCTAATAGAGAATTTGTTGTGATTTTGTTCCAGGTTCATCGAGATCGGAGAGGTCGTAAGTATGTTCCAGAGGTTTCCAGATACATTAGTTTAGTAAGTTGTAAGTTTTTATTGCGTTTATATCCCGTGAGTTTCTGTATCTTCTCATAGGAGTATTGAATCTTTAGTGTAACCGTTCATACAGATACAGTGGCGCTCAACCCATTTTCCTTTTGTTAGTTTATTGTAGAGTTTAGACCATCACCACACCCTTTTCTCATTGCTCACCCTTGGGGTAATTCCCAGACTTAGCCGCGAATAATTAAGGCTTCACCTTATCCATCAACAAGGAAGCTCAAAAAAAAAATACGCTTTACTGACGCCCAGAACAACGTGGAGCGTGCATTAGTAAAAAGTAAAGAAAAAAAATTATTGCTTTAAGAGTTGTAAAAGACTTCTTCACCAGCAAGCTATTAATGTTGCAATAAAAGAATGGTGCATTTGACGAAATTAAATAAGGAAAAAGGTCAATGTTTATGTCATGAATGAAGTTGTTTAACACTATACGATTTTTCCAAAAGGGTGCTGGCATCAAAACTAGGTTGGTTACTGTGGCAATCTTGTTTAAAGTCCGTTTCGATTCAAGTGATACTTTATTATCTCGAAGAGGGTTATTAGTCCCGCCTAGGACCAAAATGTAGTCATCTTTGTTAAAATTTTTAGACTGGGTTGCAGCATTCTGTAAGACCTTATCATAAGTAGCACCCAGCCTACAATCCACATAAATTGAGTAGCTTTGCCACCCCAGTAGCGTCATGACTGTCGCCATAGACGTAAATTTTTGGTTTCCGAGAATAAATTTTGGGAGCACTGTCACTAACATCCACAGGTTTAATACTTAAATTAATTATTTTAGCAGCATTTGATGTCATTTTGCTGTGACTCAACTATATGGTCAGGTTTCTTCCGCTTATTATCAGAAATTGATTTGTGTCTGGATATAGGATCATGTGATTTTTTCGCTGATAAATTATCATGTGAGTAATGAGTAAAAGCTTGTTCCAGGATGCCATTAAGAATGTTTGCCATAATATCTAGCTCTAGATGCGGTGTTTTTGTTTGTGTTTAAAAGCGAATTCTTGTTTATTGTGTTTTAGTGCATTCAATTTCTATACATTTACTGCTAAAAATTCACCTTCTGTAAAAAATATCTTCTGTTTGTATGTATAGGTACAAAATGTCATTCAAATCTGAGCTCAGAATTTGAGTATTCAAATTCAATAAAATTTTCAATAAATCATATATTGTCTGCACGAGCACCTTATTCTATCTACTACTACATCTTTCCTTTTTTAATGGAAAGCAATATTTTACAATTTTTAGAAAATTAATCATAGTCTTCTTAGTATTGTCATCTTGTAGCGGCTAACTATTGCTCAACCATAACGCAAAGAATATTGAGATTAGTACTATTTGATTTTCATGGGGTCTTTAATAAACTTTCTTTAAAGATTATATCATTCCAGTTTCGGTAGTTTCTCTTGCATGTAATAACAGGCGACTGTATTATCTTAATTTCTTGTTCCACTATTATTTCGATAATTCACTGATCAACATTCTAGGGGTATGATGCACAATACCTTGGGTATGTTTATCATTTGGATATTAATAAATCAACTATAGTTTCTCTATCCTGTGAGATTCGTGTAGGTTCTTTAATCATCACTTTCAAACCAAAGCTATGAACCAATTGTCTCAGCCTGTTGCCGTGAAAAGATTAAACCATTAAATCTATATTAAAATCCCCAGTTCAAATACGAAAATTTTGTTATAAAATAAAGTTATCCAGCATATTTTCCAGCCGAGTTTAAAAATGAGCATTGCTACTTGAAGGTGAATAATAAATAGCTATTAAATTATAAGCTAGGGGTTCAGTTTGGTTCACTTGTTACCTGATTTGATCACTTCATGATATATAAGCCTTTAGATTTTGTTTAACTTGTTTAACTTAATAATTCCATGTGCATTGTACAAGATGTTACCAGAATGTTCACAGACTGTACTCCACGGCTGTTGGATTTGACTGTACAAGCCGGCACGCAAGCGATCGTGAACGTAATATCTAATGAATCAGTGTGCTGAGTTGTGTTGTTTTGGGAAGGCGAGTTTGCTGTATGTGTTATGTTTTGTAATCGTAAGTTAACGTTCAGTTGTGAATTTTATGATGACTGATAAATTCGAACAACGAACTTGCATCAAGTTTTGTTTTAACCTTGGTAAATTGCCAATTTAAATTTTAGCAATGCTCCAGGAAGTTTTTGAAGAACATTACCATTTTTTTAAGGCTGGCCAAACTTAAGAAAATCATCATTGTTCAGGACAACCTTTCATGAGCAAAATTGAAAAAAATATTTAAAAGATTCGATAACTCATTTAAGAAGACTGTCATCGAACAATCAATCAATTGCTTACACATGTCGGCATAAGTTATGGAAGCTGCAAAGAAATTCCAACTGAAAGTTTGGGTATGTGATATGTTGCTGCAAAATTCGTCCGTTGCTTTTATCTGTAGATAAGAAACAGCGTTGTTTCATGGCTGGTTTTATAGCTATGATCCGAAACAAAAAAAAAATTGTCACAGTGGAAAGTCCATGAACACCAAGACCAAAAATGCATGACAGGTCAGAAATGCAACAAGGGTGTGTTCGTGCCAGTTGTTACAGTGAACTTAGATATTTATTGTCAGATTTTGAGGTGGCTAAGAGAAAATACGTAACAAAAGGTCCAAATTGTGGAAAGACAAAGCTTGGTTGTTGCATAACGACAATATACCTGCTTACGCTTCACTGAATACAACACAGTTTTTGGCCAAAAATACCCTCCATATTCACCAGATTTAGCACTCTGACTTTTTGACAAGTAGAAGAAATTAACACATTACAACCGTTCAAAAAGAAGCATACAAAAATTTGGGATTTGTACTCAGAAATGGGCATCATCTTTTTCAATCGACAACTGTCTCTGCCGTGTATAATGCATTTGTGCGCAGTAAGTTGGAATATGCCTATGTTGTTTGGAGTCCAGAATATAAAGTGCACAGTTGTGTATTAGAGAAAATTCAGAGACGGTACGTTAAGTTTCTTTGATTTAAGTCTGATGGTACCTATCCTCAGCGAAACCTTTCTCAGACTGTTCTTCTAGATAGTTTGAATTAATTGAGCTAAGTAAATGTAAAAAATTCTACTCAGTCAGTATGTTGTATAAGTTACTTAATAATTTGATTGATTGTCTCAATTTATTTGGTCAACTTTACTTTCATGCACCCAAGGTTAAAACTCGCTTATTGTCTTTATTTTATGTAAAAATCCCTAGAACTAATGTCTTAAAATTTTCCTCTATTCATGTTACGACTCTTAATTACTCTGATGTTCAGGACTGTTTCGATTTATTTAGTGACTCATTACAACAATTAAAAGCTGATATGCTGTAGTTTAATTAATTTATTAGTATTGTCTCTTATAGCCAGATTTTCGTCATGGATGCTCTGTGTAGGATTTGTTTTTTAACACGAAACAGGTTCTTTATTCTATTACAGCGTGTTATAATCGTGTAGTATAATACTAGAGTATAATTTTATTACAGTTTTAGTATTGCTGTACACAAAACTGTATGTAAAATGTACCTTATTTTGTTAATTTTTTTTTGGTGTACATCCTGTAATTGGCTTGTCTGTAGGATGTATTTGCTATACAAATAAATAAATAAATTACTGTCAGGAATTAGATGGGGCACATTTTCAACACTTACTATAAGAATTGGCTCTTCAACCTTTATTAATTAAATACCAAACCATAATTTTAATATTAATTTAATTTATTCATTAAAATCAGCTTAAGCCGAGCAAAATTAGTATGATCGAATTGCATTTTTAATACCTTTCAAACATAATATATATTATTATTTAATGAATAGTTTATAGTTGTCTTTATAAATTTTATTTAAGCCTGTGATTGTTTTTATTTAAATCGTTTGATTTAAACCATGATTTAAGTCATTTTAAATCAAATGATTTAATTTAGTGCAATCCCGCTTTTAGGCAAACCTGAAATTAACTAATAGCTTTTCAGTTAGTAATTTTTTACATATACATGAATATTTTTTATTAATTGCAATACATTTTGCTGTATTTCCATAATTGTAGGTATTTTAATCATTTTACGAATAACAAAACAAATGGGGGAATATTTTAGTATTTAGATTAACAATTATAGTTGGTAATTTTTTGGATTATATAAGCTTTAAAATTGCCAGAGATTTTTTCATACCAAATTGTCAAATGTCACATTAACAAGCTTGCATTTTTCTTAATTTTTATACTACAGATTTAGAAACTTGTACTTCAGATGGCGATTACTTCAAAATACAAGTGAGGAACGCCGGCCTTTAACTTTTTTCGTTAGAAAACATTTGTACAATATAAAAATCAGTTGATATGCAGCTATTATTTTTGTAACATTTTTTTAACGAAGTGGTATTGAACTTTGTAATGATACACATTTTCCAGATTTATCATTTGATTCATCATTACATATGTTTATCAAATACTGCACATCAAACTACTTAATAAAATAATATGATACTCATACACTATAGTTTTGTTGGGATTTTTAAGAACCTTCTACATGAACTGTCCTGAGCTCAAAATTCCTCTAAATATGATAAAAGTGGGCCTTTATTGTGCTGCTGTATATAACCACGAATTTCATCGAGCCATTATCGTTAATCGTATTCCTCAGTTAAAAGAGTTAAGGTTAGTATTTTTCAAATATTGTGCTGCAACAAATACTATAAATTTTAGGTGTTCTACATTGATTATGGTACAGTAAGTAGTACTCTGATACAACGTTTACACTTTTTGCATAGAAGTTTTTTTGACCTACCTCAACAAGCCATTCGGGCACGTTTAGCTCGCATTTATCCACCTGTTGCTAATACTATTTGGACATGTGAAGCATCATCTCGATTTTTAGAAATGGTTAGGATGAAAAATTTAGTGGCTCATTTATATCGTGTTGACAAAATTGTACGTTGTATTTTTTATTAATGTTATATTTATTTTACTTTTATTTTTTAGCAACAAATACTGGAGGTATTTTTGGTAGATACATCGGGAGAGGTTGATATGTATATGAATGACGCATTAGTAAATGAGGGACATGCGATTTTTACACATGAGGTATTATTACTCATAGACAATAGTAGTTAAAAGTTTGTAATGGTTATGAAATTAATATTTTTGTCTTTCCCAAGTTAATTTTTGTATGATTTTGAGACATCAATTTATAGTATATTATGTTGTTGTTTATGCATTGAGCAGAAACATGTGTCTTCATTATGCATACCTAACTTGTCGAGTGTGTTTACTACAACTTTTACTACCACATTATTATATTTTTGTTCGATGCGCAAATAAGAATGTATTGAAAAAATCGGATGTCAAAAGCTTATGTTTGTGTTGTACATAGCTAGTACATTTTTATTACTAATAATTTATAGTATTTAGTCTTTTATAATTACAGTAACCGATATCAACATTTATGGGATATTTACAATAATAGAGTTGCTTAGTTAGCTCAATAGTGAGAGGTTGTTACATGTTAATTAAATTAACTCATAAGATGCATTTTTCTATCATTGGAGAACCAGTTTCCATTTCTTATAGTCACTAAATTTCCCATATTTCGTTTAAAAGCAAAAGTAATTCCCCTTGTTTCTTGACTCTGGTCTTGAGTAGGTTATAGATTAATAGTTAAACTGCAGGCTTAGAATGAGGTAACATGTAGAAATATCTTTAAGTATCTTAAGATGCCCTTGAGGGTTTTCATCATTCTCTCAGGATTTTTTATCATTCTTGCAAAAATGATGTGAAACATTTATTGGACCTCGAATTATTTCTGCCAAAAATAACGCGAAATCTTTTTTATCCGGGCTCAACTGGAGCGGTTGTGTTTTGATTTAAGTGCTGTTTAGTGTGTGTTTTTGATGTAATGACCTAATTATGGCCCCCACCCTTCTTTATCTCATCCTTTTAGGGTATACTATTATTGCACGATTCGTGTGACGAAGATTTGACGAGAACCCAGACCACAGCTCCATGAAACCTCACAAAAATGTAAGTAAAAACCTGTTATAACCTCGGCATAGAAATTTGCATGCCTAAATAATAAAATTTATTATGCAAGGGCTGAGCGGTGTTGAATGTGTAGTAATTGATGCCCGGATAGTTTTTACGCATGTGGGTGACGGGTGATAGTCGATATAATTGTTTTAAAATCATAATAACCTGTGTCCTAAAAAGTACAATCAATGCTTTGTGTATCACAAAATGACCCAGAATAGATTCAGCGGTCTGGTACGACAGTTTGGTATATCTGGATATGTATATGCCAACTTGCAGAAATGCAATACTGGTGTTGATTCTAAAGCATTCTTGTACTAGTACCCCACTTTTGTACATAGCCATAATTTGTAATAAATTACTCAGTAAAATTGTAGCAGTGTCATTATTTTTTTAAGGCTAATGTAAGCGTTTTATTTTAAATATTTGGTGAACGTATATTGTTACACGTTTTGAGCCCCAAGATGTTGGGCGTTAATGTAACAGTATTAATTTTTTAAAGAATGCATTCTGGTAAAATGAGCATTACTTTTGTTGGAATATGTCAATAATAGATCGATGTATGCCATTAACATTGGACACATTCAATATCTTTACGCGCATGCGCCTTAACACAACGCAACTGCTTTGCCAGGTTTTACGGAGCAGTTCCGATTAATGTACTTGTTACGGGTAGTCGTATCGTAACCGCTCAATTATATTTTATGTACCTATATTTGCAATTCCTTTGCTTCGTATAAATAAATACTCTAGTTTGCTCTGCTACGTATTTTATTTACAAATACCTGATAACGTAAATAAATTTTGATTTGCTGTAAGGGACAGGGCCCTGTGTTGCGTACAGTTTTGGCCCCACAGAATATTCAGCCATTAATTCACAGAAAACTTTGTGAAATACTCTGCTACAGATCCTGTTTAAGTAAAATATCGAAAAAATCGACAGTACTAACAAAAATATTTGCGAACTAAATCATGGAAGTGTTTGAGGAGCGTCTCAGAATGATATTAGGTATAAAATGTCTTGATTGGGAAATACTTTGAATAGCAACTAATCTTGCAGGCTTGCTGGAAAAGTTCTATAGAGAATAACAAGAGGGTGCCAAAGTCTGAGATCAGGAAAGTGATTCTGGCTTAAAAATGGACCTGAAAAATCATTAAAAAGACTTTTTTTTAAAATAAAACACTTTAACCATAAAGACACATATACCTATTTAAGACTGCTAGCTGCAAAGAAGGTTTCTAATAGCAAATGTTAAATGACTTGAATATTTAATCATGCTTCTAGGTAATTGAAAAACAATTTATTTCAGCAAAACTGTAACTCCTGTGATAATATAAGGGTGGTACAGCTAACTGCAGTGGTGTGGGAGTGGGTTCTTATGGAAGAAAATAGAAAAATTTGGAATAAAAATAATAAAATAGCTGGAATGAAAACAACTACATTACAAAATCGTTTACCTTGAAAGGTATTTTCTTTTTGTCATAATTAATAGCGCCAAACCAACTGTCACAGCATTCCCTTTCATATTATCCCTAAATGGAAGACGTTAATTCTGCATAGGTATCCCTTGCTTAGGGTTCCTGAATTCTATAACCTTATACGTTACCTTTCTCCAAAATATCGTAGAAAAAAGCACCTTTGGATTTTTGTCATAAATAGAGAAATTCTCAAAATCATAATCTTTCCCGAATACAAATTCGTCACTGGGATAGCTGGATATCCTGCCACAAATTGACCTGCTTTGACCTATATTATTACATAATTTCAAATAAAATTCCACTTATACTTAAATTCTATTATCAATAAATTCCTGAAATATAATTACACATACATCAATCTTTAAAAAAAAACAACCCTTAGGTAACATTCAACTGGCTAGATCTTATTAACAAAAATTCTTAAGAAAAACTAATCCATAATTGATTCTACCATGCATGCCCTTATTCTAGTTTTCAAGATTGATCTCTCGACCTATTAAACCCAAGTTATAGAAATGCTTGTTATACCAATGTCTACTACAATTACTTCATTTTACTCTTATCAACAATTTTTTTACTAAGAAAGCTTACATTAAAAACCTATATCCCGTAATCGCCGTTGTTAATTTTGCTCAATTAAATATTTACTTCTACTTTAAAAATTTCCTATTATATAAATATAAACCATAATTTTTTTTAATTTATATGTTCCTAATTCATAAATGTAAGCATAAAAGCTCATTCTACTCACTGTTTCATTTCAAGTTATCTAACAACAAAAACTCTCTTAACACAACATACCATCAAATTCAAATTATTGGAAGATGAACTCTCTAGGTTCCTATCCCCTTTCTTTAATCGGCTGTAATATCATTACATTAAGTTTCATGCCATGTTTTTTCCTGTGGGAAATCTATTTTCTTACCTTAGAGCTATGGGCTTTCACTTTCAATTTTAACTTGTCCTCATACCATCGCAACACCATGCCCTTTTGTGGTATTACTCCTTGTATAACTACATTTTGATGTTTTTTCGTCAGCTATTGCAGATAACTAATTAATTTTTTTTCGTCAGATCTAACTATTCTATACTTCTATAAAATTCTATCAAGTGAAAGACACATGACTTCCTATAGTTTATTTAAGTTAACAATACTTGTTAAGTTTTCTCATTGCATTTGATTTTTTCCCAATGCTTTGCCCGAAGGTACTACATTGGACAGGAAGCGATTTTTTAAACCTGAAAATTTTGAATTTTGCAGAACCCTTGCTGTTTCAAGCAAGGTAGGAATCTTTAACATGCATGACAACATACTCACACACACTGCGCCTCCATTCATATACATGGAAAATTTATATTCCAGTAAAATCTTTAGGTGCCACCTGATCATTAGACTACATCATCTACACATGCAAGAGTCGTATTTACCTCTACACAGACCGCACAAAATTAGTCGGAGAGTATAAGACTTGAAACTTAAAACTAGCACTCAATTGTCACTAAAAATTACAAAATTAACATTTTTACAAATTGCATATAAATGCATACAATTTTTTTTTAACTCAAACAAATTAAAGGCACTGGCTTACTAGAAAAGGCAAAAAACAGAGTATGTTGCAACAATAAAAACTTTACGATAACAAATTAGCCAGTTACGCTCCAGTAACGATAAATTTCTTGTTCCTACCCTACCAAAATACTAAGCTAATATACAGGCTAGATTCTTTTCATTTACACATAATTACTACCTTTGATCATAAATACGAAAGGTTCTGAACATCAAAGATAGAATCTCAAAGATATTGTCAAAGAGAAGGATAAATAAATAATTTATGATTTGCAATATCAATTAGATAAGGTAAAATCTCAAGAATGTTTTCAAAGAGAAAGAAAAATAAATAACCATTTATGGTGAAGGATAAATACATAACCATTTATAGTATAAAGTATCAATTAGTTAAAGTAAAATCTCAAAGATATTTTCAAAGAGAAAGAGGACGTATAACAATTTTTATGGTTCAGCAAAGTACACCTCCTTTCTCATATACAGGGTGTCCCAACGCATACGAAACGCTCGATTACTGCTTAATGGTAACGTTTAGCGAAAAAACTTTCAAATAAATGTTATGTATATTCAAAATGGCTACAACGTAAAATTAATTAGTGTTATACAGGGTGTTCAATAAAAAAGTTATATACCAAAGTTATGTTTTTTTAAATGGAACACCCAGTATTTTATTACAAATTCTGATTTCTCGTATCAAACTAAGGTAACTTTTATCAGGATTACCTATACCTAAATCTCATAGTTGTTGAGATATTCAACTTTTTTCAAAATCGCATGATTCATTAAAAATTTTTGTAACACCATGATTTAGATGATGCTGAACATTTAACTTTTGTAAAGGGAATAGTATAAACTTGTAGTTAATGGAAACATAACACTAGTTATGAAAATAATATACGGGGTGTTCATTGCATCGTTCTCCGTTTATTAAACAATTAATGCCATTAAGTCGCTTATTTCAAATGCAACACCCTGTATATTTTCAAGTAGTAAAATGCAGAATTAAATTCTCTATTCAATAATATAAGGTTACCCTATATTCATATTCAACCGTTTCCGTGTTATTAGCGAATAATTAAAAATGTTGGTACATAATTCTAAAGTTGGGTATAATTTACTTTGATCACAGGCGGCGGCGCGTTGCCTACCAAATAATATTAACTATTTGACTTCGTTGCAACAGCAACCATGTTTAAGTTTTGTTTTTGTTGTTTATCAGTTTTGTATCTGTGTTGTTGTAAGGTGAACATTTGTAAAATGAAAACCTACAGTCTTAACGCAAGGATTGATATGATGTTGGTAGTTGGCAAAGCTGAAGAAAATTGTCTATTAGCTACAAGAATTTACGCTCAAAAATTTCCTAATCGAATGCATGCTAATGCAGCTGCGTTTGAAAGATTATTGCAACGCTCTAGAAGTACTGGTAATGTTGAATATTAAAAAACTCAACAAGTAAAGCATGTTACTAATAGTGAAGGAAATCAATTATTGGTATTGAAATTTGTAGTAGAAAATTGTAATACTAGTTTGCGTAAAACCAGTCAAACAATCGGATTGAGTAAACCTAGTGTTTCAAAAATACTAAAAGCCAACAAATTTCACCCATATAAAATTTAGCTTCACCAAGAGCTTAAGAATGGGGATTTTCAAAGCAGAATAAATTTTGGATTATGGGTAATGGATCAAATCGGAGATGATAATTTTTTGAATTTTGTTTTGTTCAGTGATAAAGCAACATTCCATAACAATGATTTTTTTGAGTTTTTTCACATTCAACATTACCAGTACTTTTAAAGCGTTGCAATAATCTTTCAAACACAACTCTATTAGGATGCATTCGATTAGGAAATTTTTGAGCGTAAATTCTTGTAGGTAGTAGACAATTTTCTTCAGCTTCGCCAACTACCAACATCATATCAATCCTTGCGTTAAGACTATTTTCGTAACTAGTGTTATGTTTCCATTAACTACAAGTTTATACTATTCCCCTACAAAAGTTAAATGTTCAGCATCATCTAAATCATGGTGTTACAAAAATTTTTAATGAATCATGCGATTTTGAAAAAAGTTTAATATCTCAACAACTATGAGATTTAGGTATAGGTAATCTTGATAAAAGTTACCTTAGTTTGATACGAGAAATCAGAATTTGTAATAAAATACGGGGTGTTCCATTTAAAAAAACATAACTTTGGTATATAACTTTTTTATTGAACACCCTGTATAACACTAATTAATTTTACATTGTAGCCATTTTGAATATACATAACATTTATTTGAAAGTTTTTTCGCTAAACGTTACCATTAAGCAGTAATCGAGCGTTTCGTATGCGTTGGGACACCCTGTATATAGATAAAATAAAGGTATTCCCATGGGAATAGAGTGATATCGTAAGATCTTGAAAAGGGATTTTTACTCATACCCTCCAGAAGAGGAAGTTCCGTGAAGTGACATTCGTTCATGCAAATTGTTGATAGACCAGGTAGGAATGTGGATGTAGATCATGTACCCCTGCATTGATTAAAAGAAGATTAGCTCACAGACCAAATTGAAAACAAATTGCACTGTGACGGTTTTAGCATAGAGCCTAACAGTACATTTGGTTTTCCAATGATCCATCAGAAGGTTTTACAGCCTAACAGAAGACATTGGTGGTACAAAGCCAGATGGTGTCCCCACATTCATGCCCCAATATCATGAGGTAACGACTTAAACTATGTAGTGACCTAAGGAAGGGAAGGAAATAAAAAGGTAAAAGAGAGAGGTGGGTTGTTTGAAGCTTCATAGCAACCAGATAGAAGAACAAAACGATAGAAATAAGGTGGATAGCAAAGCACTACTCAACCTGCCAAAATGTATTCAGCAACCAGGAATGAATGAGAACTCTTTCGTGATGAACAGTTGTCTTGGGACTGCGACAGGTCTACCAGAGGAAAAATAAGGCTGAAATGGAGATAGAGGGATATGAAAAAGTAGTTTTTGGATAAACATCCTAGAGAAAGGATAGAGTGTCCGAGAGACAACTTGCTGTGTTAGCGACAAATTAAGCACACTACACTAACACCTCTTTGATAAAAAAATCTCTAGATTCCAGATGAGACCTAGACGGATCATCTTCCTACCGAACGCATTCACTGTGATAAGAAAATCAAATAAACATAAAATGACCAACTTAAACATACCCTTACAACAATTTCAAAAACAATAGCTACCACAAAGATAGAGAAATAATCAAACAATAAACGGTTATTCAAAAACAGAAGTAGAAAAATTACAGTATACCAAAAGCAGGCAGGATTAATCATGAAAACAACAAAAAGTGACAGCCCCTCACCAACATATTCAAGAAAAAACAGAAAAACATGTACAAAGTCTCTATGATAAGGAAAATCTTTTATATAAGAAATTGTAAAAAATGATTAAGATATTTGTGAAAGAAGTATTATGTGTGTCGAAAAGTAAATCATCGATCTGACATCAGTTAGTACAAATATTGAGTTGCTCAAACGGACGATATGTCAATCATGACAAATAAATACTATGCGTCGATAATAAGAATAATAGAAAAATAGAAAATGAAAATTTAAAAAATGAAATTTAAGTGTAATAATGTAATACATTTTTAAAATCTAGGGACGGGAGAACTAAAAAAACTTTGAAATGAATGAGGTATCTTGGAAACTAGAAAGTTTAAAATGATTAGGAGCTTAAGGGTAAGATATATTTATATGCTACAAGATAAGTCAAAAGAAAATATATTCAGATAAGGTAGATATTAAGGTGCTACTAATTACTAATTATTAGGAATAATAGAAAAAGGTTTTTAATTCTTAATATGCCATCATCCTTGAGGTTTGCCATCAGCATCTTGTAATTCATAGATTAACGGAGAAAGTACTCGAGATATTTCAAATAAGATAAATGTGTGAGCTAATTTTGCAGAAAACTTTTTTTGTTGCATTGGGTAAGACATTATTTTTCTTCCACATTTGCGCACTAGAGCCAAAGGAACTATCTCCTTTATGAAGATTTCAATGATTTTTACTTTTTTCATAAGCTTTAAGAAAAATTTTTCTAATATCAGTAAAGACATAAGATAACGATTGTTGATCTTTGTCCCACTGTACTTTTTCATCAAAAACAATTGTCAGTTGTGAACTAAAAATTCCCTCGTGTATATCAGATAGCAAATTGGACCTCCATATATACCATAAACGCCTACCTTACTTGATATCACAAGGTCGAGAATTTCTTGTTAATGAGGGAAGCCCAAGGTAAAGTTGGATGGAAAACGGCTTGAGGAAAAGAAAAACTCAGTACAGATAAACGGCTAGTAGAGTATTAGCTCTGGGTAGATCATGAGCTTGGGTCATGTGTTGACAAATGACCAAAAATATAGATAAAGAGCGCCACCGTATTTTTCAATACAACAACATACGAAGATATCTGTAATTGCATTAGGGAAATGCGGAAACCTGAAGTCTACACCGCTTATGTAGCCACAAAACCTAAATATCAACCTTGCAAAGCACTTACCAAAATGTTACTTGCCAGATGTATTACAGATGTCTCTGCATATCCTGTGAACAAACAAATGCACAACAGGGACACCGTTTGTGTCCTTAAAAATATTCACCAATAAATAACATATTTGCTTTTAAGTTCTAAAAATATATGCACTCAGGGTATTTGTTATCATTAGACAGAGTTAATCTTTTGCTTATTAAGAACCAAGAAATTTTCTTTGAATTTTTAATAATAAAAGAGTTAAGCAAAAAAATTCTATTCAATTAAATTGGTTTAGCTTGTTTCAACATTAATATTTACAATAAAAATTTACATGGAAAGAAACTAGTATTGTTCGATTTTCAAAAACACGAACATCTTTAAACTCAATATTTCAACATATGTTTACTGTACGGTATTTGCTTTCTTAATAAATTAAATCTCAAATTTAATTATAGCCTTCAGTAGTACTACAGTCGACTTTACAAGTGAGAAATAAGATTATTTTACTTGATACTAAAATGTAGCATTCGACAAAAAATAAGCTTTAACTTTATATCCTTCAAAAATGTATCATGTCGTATAAATAAAATTGCATGACCTCAAAATAATCAAAGATATTATTAATGTAACATAGAATAGCATGTGACAATTATATTGATTAACTAGATATTCTTGACATCAAATGTCAATAACAATTTTTTTTTGTGAAGCTAAAACTGTCTGCTTGTGGAACAAATATAATAGGCAACTATGAAGCCATCTTTAAAATTTTGTATAGTTACGAAAATAAAATGGGACGTTTCTTACAAAATGAATTTCAAAATAACTAAATCAAAGTAGAATATCAACCTTTGATCATACGTAAGACATTTAAATAAATACAAATTAAATTAAGGTTAAACATCACTCACGTGCTTGAAGTACAGTTCAATCAAAAAAACTTGAACGTTCTCACCAGAACCAAACAATGTCAGATGTCGGCAAGTCTTAGCACATCTGCGATGCACGCAATATAATAACATATCATTATGCTGAATTTTACGCTGGAATTTTAAAAACCTTCAGAACGAAATATTATCAAACCAAATAAAATCTCCGTTACATATGTCCACTAATTTTCATGTTTTCTAAATTTTAAACTAAAGCTTTATATCTGTGGTATTGCACTACGGAAGACGAATTAATAAATTTTATCAAATTATTTATACTAACTGTTTTAATGATGGATTACTTCAATATTCTTCGCATCTGCAGGAATCAACTAACGTTACCGATGGTGGAATACAAAATAAAATCTTTACCAAAAGTTGTCAGGAACCACATCATGACACGAAGGTATTCGCTAATCAACTTTCTTGCGAACTCTGCACCAGGCCATGTGTCTGACCATGTTGACTTTTCTATGCTCCGGAGAGCAGCTTACTTCTTCAAGCGTTAATGGAAAAGTGAAGTTGAAATGACAGACAAACGATTTGTGTTGTAACTTAGATATAGAAAGCGAAGGAGCGATAATCCATTATACACTTAATAAACTATTTTTAGTGATCAGACAATTATAAATTATGTTTTTATATTATCGAAACATGGTATTAGATTTATAAGGAATGTGTAACTAACAAGAAAAAAAAATACGTTACACAGTATCGTCTAGAACAAAACTAAAATAACTACCATCAATTGGGGTGTATCTTTCAAAAACTAAAAATGAAGGTGAAAATTGCGTAGCTTCATGCTTAGAGGTATATGCTGCTTGTGTAAGTTTAAAAATATTTTTGCCCTATTCAGTGTGGTTAGAATTAATATAAGATGAGATAGCGGCAATGACGACACGATTAACTCTTTCAGTAGGGTAATATTGTTACAAAAGCGTTTTCGTGACGTATTGCCTCAAACATCATTTGTAACGGGTTCACCAAATGTTACAAAGGGGGTTTTGACTTTCGAGAGGGTTTAGGGGATTGTAGCTAGGGGGTTTTCAAAAACCACAACACACACATGTACAATGATTTAAACTCAGTTTAAACGACACTTACATCTATTTAACAAATCAAAATAGTTCTTTATACATTTTAAGCCTTAAATCTAAGATACATAAAAGTGGTACTTACATTATATTGGCACAACTTTAAGGATTAATGATAACTAAGTTTATATTGACAACTATCTGAAGAACTGAAAACTTTCTCTCTTTCTCTCTTACTGCTACTTTCTCTACTTTACTTTTACTTTCTGCCTTACCCAGGACAGTTTCCGGGTTTATATGTATTCTCTTATCTACTTACGGGAATTACTCGTTAATATTATTCTTAAGAAATGATGCTTGGCTTTTCTGGACGTATCATACTTGCGGTCGGGTTCTTTGTATTGATTTACTCAAGGAGGAAGATTACTAATTGGATTTGCGTAATTTGAATTATTGTAATTTACGGTGATCTAATGTTTTATGAATAACATGTCCGATGTGTCATTATACAATTTCTCAATTTCTAATTTATAATGGTGAAGCCTTATTTGCTTCATAACAATATTTTGCATTAAACCAAATCTTTTGTACTTTATAACTTGTCACAAAATTCTGAAACTCTTAGAAATACATTGAGGACCATTGTCGCAAAGAATAATTTGAGGTATACCAAAAATAAAAAATACTTGTAGAAATTTAATTATTGAAGCAGGTGTTGTTTTAGTCGAAGGGTGGACGAGAAAGAATTTAGAAAACCAATCTGTTACTACCAACAAATATTAATTACCGTTTTTTGAACGTGGGAGTTGTCCTAATGAATCCAAGGAAAGAAACTGAAAGGATAGATACTTTTTATATTTACTTGTTAAACCAGGTCAAGCTTCTTGTGAACTTTTCTGTGTACCATAGACTTTACAGTTATTAATATAACACGTTTTAAGGTAGACCAGTAGTATAAATAAGATATTTTAGCTAGTGTTTTACTAATGCCTAAATGAACTCATACAGGGTCATCATGACACGTTTTTAAGACATCATTACGATTAGGAGTAGGATCAACTAATTTTCATAGAAATATTTGTAGTTTTACCTGAAGAGGACGAAACAATTTTATACAGTCAACACCAATGACACGAAAAGTAAGAAATTTATCAGGTTGTTTAGGAATGTGTAGCATTAAAATAGTTAAGTTAGGGAGATTTAAAGAAGCGATATCACAAGATAAAGCACCAGGTACGATATTTAATTGTCTAGGTATTTGACAAACAGTGAAAATAAATTGAGATATACATAAGTTCCAGTGAACTAAAGTCTTGAGGTTGTTTTAAGTTGTTTAACTAGGTAAGAGCAGCATAGTCAGTTATAACACTAAAGTGAGTACCTTCTACATATCCTTTGAATTTTTTATTCGAAAGATAGCACTTAATAATTCTGTTTTGGTAGGGGAATATTTCTGTTTAGCTTAAGGCTCGACTTGTATAAACAATAGGATGTTCCTGAAATAACATTTTGTTAACCTGTAAGTGAAGCATCAGTTTGAATATAAAATGTCTCATTGAAATTTGGTGAAAATAAAATTCAAGCTGAAATAATTAAATTTTTGTCTTCAAAGACTGACTGTAACTCTGAATTCCATTCAGTGGATTGACCTTTTTTCTTATTCTTTATTAGGGCAGTAATGGCTGTAGAGATAATAGAAAGATTTGCTAAAAAGATACGATAATAGCTGACCATACCACTTAAGCGTTTAATTTTTGTGAAATTCTTGTTTTAAATTTAGTAATAGCCTTAACTTTAAATGGATCAACATGAAGTCCAATTCCATCTACAATAAAACCAAGAAATGAGACGGAGGAAACACATGACGCTGTACCGTACATATGGAAAAATAAAAACCATATGGTATACCAAGCCTACATGGTTTGGTATGTACCTAAATTACAACTGCATCATCCAATACCCCAAAAAAAGCTGTTATTTTAAGCTTAGCTGATAGAGCCACCATAAAATTAACATAACCAGAATACAGAAAAGGTGCAATTGAAAAAGCTTAAGGGGTATTAAGAAACAAAAACTATCCACAAAGACTAATAAATAACATGTTTAAGAAACAAATACACAAATATTACAATAATTGCCATAGAGACAACATAACAATAATGCACACATGAAAAATAAAAAAAGTATGTTAAAATACCTTATATTCCAAGTTTATCCGAAATTTACATAAATATTTTAAAAAATACAACATACATTTAGCTCACAAAGGTTGTAATTTAAATAAAAATTGGTTTACTAAAATAAAGCATATAACTCCTAAAAACAAAAAAGCACACCATATAAGCATCCCATGTCAAAATGAGTGTAAATGCGTTTACATTCGAGAGAGTGAACAGCATACAGAGAAGCGACTGAACGGTCATAAATATAACCAATAAAATCAATCCGTGCTTCAAAACATGAAAAACAAACTAATATTAGATTTGTCTTTGATAAAACTAAAATTTTAAAAACCGAAATTAATAAACAAAAAGATAGAATGGTGAGAGATGATATATATTATTAAAACCCAACAGCGGTTAATGATTAGGCTGATTTAAAAAAATTGAGTAAGATATATCACAGTATAATAAAATAATCTCCATATGCTAGAAAAAAACATATTAAAAGTCTAAAAAAATAAAATAAAAAGCATACGGTAAAAAGCAGTAAACCAAAGCAAAATAAATGTTTGAAAATATAGTCAAAAATCTCAACATCAGTTATGATAAGGTCGATATACAAAAATTGAGTAAGGTAATCTCAGTATAATAAAATAATCTACACACACTAGCAAAAAAACGTATTAAAAGTCTAAAAAAATAAAGAGTATCCGGTAGAATACAGTCAACCAAAACAAAAAAATGTTTAGAAAAGATTAGAAAGGGAAGCAAGGCTCGGTTACTAGATGGAAACGAAATATTAAATATAGAAATGCTAAACTAAAACAGACACCATATTGAAGTTGGTTTAACATAGTTAAATTTAAGTAAAATTGTTAATAGAAGATGCATAAAAAATTTAATATGTAAAATATATGTGGTGTTTAGAGGTTCATACTATTTAAATTGATCTTCTTTTTAAGGTAAGCAAATCTATATACTATGAAAGTCATTTTCAATATTAAATTAATTGTGAAAAACCATTGAGATAGGTCAAATAAAAGCGATTGAAACGTTTGAAACATGAAATAAAAATATTTTGGTAATTAGTTTAATTTAGACCTAAACCCAAGAACTGAAAGCAAAGATTTATCATAAAGTGAAGGTCAAGAATAAAACGTGTTTGTTTAATATATACATATAATAGATAAATTTACTACACAAGGTAAGTTGATAAATACTATAGTATTACAGTGAATAAGATGAAATAATAACTTAGACTTTTATGCAAAACCCAAACGATCATTTCAAATCGAGCTAGTAATTGAAAGCTGGAAAATAAAAGACAGGATTTGAACCTGCATCTTCAGCTTTCACGGCTGACATTTACCAATTACACTACCAGGAAAATTTTACAAATCTAAATCATGTATGTCACTATACATCAACCTAACTTTCTATATATATTATACAGAATTAGCAATGAGATAATTTAAGTTTCAAATTAACACTGTATATTAATTAATAAATTGCTTACCTTCTAATGCAATGCATATTGGCTGTTATGGGTGAAATAGGCCTTAAAATGAATTAAATTTTGATTTGCTCTGATGAGACGGAGACCTTGTAACAATGTAAGGCTGTGTCAGCCAAATTTAGTGATGTGGGAGTGGGTTCTTATGAATAAATGAGGAAGGAAAATAAAGAAATCCAAAAATAATAATTAACAAGGTTTTTAAATTGAAAATTCTATATTACGGTAACAGTTACGCCAAGGAGTCTCCTTACTCTCAAAATCAAGGGGTGTCAAAGAGTCTACTACCACAATGCTTTTGATGTCATTTTTTTGTGGAAGACTGTTATTCTGCATAAAACTCCATTGCTTTGCTATTCTAAAGCTGGTCATCTCAAAATAAAATGATCCTAAGTACGACTGTCACTGGGGTGGCTGGTTATCCTTTACAGTTCGCGGCTCGAACTATTTCCTAGATAAATTAAATAAAAATCAACATAAACATAACCTCTACTAACATAAAACTTCCATACACACACATATCCCTTTCTAAAATAAATTCTTAACTCCAAATCTGGCCAGGTTTTGCCAAAATAACTCCTAATGAAAATCTTAGAAATCTTCAATCTAAGCCATCCACAAAACTATTTGCCACTTAAAATTTACCTGCTTTCCTATTTAATGATTAGACATTCATAAATTCTATAATATTGGTATGTCGTTTATAAAACAAACAAAAAACAACAGTTAAATACCAACTTTGTACTATATCATCGTCCTTTCCAAAATATGTTAACTTGATGCTTTTACCACCCTAAATTTCACTAATAAATTTGGCATCTCAAATCACCAATTAATCCAAGCAAATATATATTTTCACTTAATTACTGTCTCATTACCAAAACATACACAATTAACATTTAAAAAGTCATAGTATTGTTTTTAAAAAGTTACATAAAAAAACTCACTTTTCAATTCCAAGATTCCCAACCACCATCACGATTTTTCTGTTATCACTTAGTAAAAATCCAAACACAGCAGTTCCCTGGTTCAACACATGCCACAAAGTTTCTATTGAATGGAGGGATGACTCACCAGGTTATACCCCTTTGTTTCAATGTGTTTTCTGACATTATCTCTGCACTCACGCGTTCGTGAACCTATCCTGCCACTTGCAGAGGTATTTAATTTTGTTACATGTTGCATGTCATATTTTTTCCCTTTGGGAAAACCATACAATTTTCTTGGAACATCTGTACCTTCTATCAAATCTGCATATACAAACTCACTGCTAATACCCCCCAACACCCTTGTTCTCTTCCTCCATAGCTTTACATTTTCAATATTTTCAGGTAACTGAGTTCTATATGGATTCTGCTTCCCCGCACACTCGTTTTATTTTTGCGTATCTCTATATTTTTAATGTTATCCGTTAACTGAGTTCTGTATAACTGACATTTTTATCACAATTGGATTTAATTACTCTTTTAATTATTCTATTACGTATGTTGTTTTTCCTATTATTGTATAATACAAAAAACACATGTGCCAACATGTAATTTACGTAGGTGTATATTGTATTTCTTTATCTGAAACCCTATAATTACTCACATTGTAGTCTATTATATAAAAAGATCACATCATCTTTGAAACCCTATACTTTTGTATTCTCATGGCTCAGCGTCTGGCTGTAGTAAAGTGTATTTATGATTTATTTTTGTGGTAATTGCAACAATGTCTATTAAAACTATGTCATATTGCATGGAATTTATTAAACCAACTTCCTAAAGCTCATATTTTGGGTGTATATCAACCAATTTCCTATCATTTTCTTAACAATTCTGAAAGCTTCTTAAGAAAATATGACATGCGTTTACTATAAAATTTTATGGTTACAATATAATTGGTTTGTTTACATTGTCATTACTTAAAATAATTTACAACCCATTATTTAAGTTCTCCCATGTATTTAACAGAAGTAAAACGATTTAATTGCACGTTTTGTTTTTAAACACCATTTTACATGTAATAAACATTATACAGGGCGCTTCAATAACAAGTTTGTTCATCCAATATTAAATATTATTTTTTTAACTCTAATTTAATATCAGCGTCAGACATCGCATTAGATTGCGGGTGGTGTGCCAAATAATTATTGTGTATTTTAGTTGCTATGTGGCGGGGTTGCCACTCTAACCCAAATTTCTGCAGTGGAGCTTATTGCTAATTCCTATAACGGGAACACAAGACTGATAAAGGTGCGGGAATCATCACATAAAACTCCACTACATTCTATTATGTATGCCTGCACACACTTTTCAAGCTTAAGGTTATGCAGAGAGTTCCAACATGGGGCGCTTCCAACAATTTGAAAACCAATACTGCTTATTCGTACGCGTCCTGATTTTGGTCGAGAAAACGGCATATATTACAAATCATGGAAATTATATTTCACATTCCTTTCTCACGGTATAAAATCGGTTATAGAAAAACCAAAAGGTAATTCACACGAGCCTATTTTCCTAGCTCAGTATTACACAAATTTGTGCAATAACATAAATTAATTATACAAAAACATCATAAAATTAATTACTTACTAAAAAATAATTTGTGGAGTGCTTTTTAACATGTAACAACTGAATCGTTTTTCTTGAGCAAAAGCAACTTTATATTTATAAAGTTCAGGGTTTTTAACTAAGGAAAATTATTATCTCAATTTACCTTTATAAGAAAATAATTTCCATGAATGTTCATTGTTTGTGCATGAACCACTAGTTATTTTAGTTAACAAAAGTATTTTTGTTTACTGTTTTAAGAGTACTTTATCATTTATTGTGTCCTAACTGATACTTTTCATGCCCGTTTTGTATTTTAGGAGCAAAAACAAGTGTTCTCAGACCCACGCTTTGTTCCCATAGTTAAATATCTTCATATGTTCCCTACTTTTGATGAAATGGAGCAAGGTGTAACACCAAATGCAATAGTAATACGTTTTCTGAAAACAGGCGCAACTGTAGAACAAATTTTTCCAAAATATTTTAAGTATGTCGATATGCCTGACTTTGAGAATGATGAAATTGAGAAATCGAAATCTGAAGCAACCACACATGAAAAACTGAGTTTAGTTGCTTTGCGACGTGCAAAGTTGACTGTGAAGAAGCTTGTACGTGATATCGATACTGAAGGTTTTATAACTGATAAACATGCACATCCGTCTTCGTTACATGCAAGTTCATCAAAAGTATTAAATAGCCGTAACACACCAAGTCCTGAAATAATAATTGCCAAATCATCTATTAGACCTCCACCTGGTTTTGAAAGTATACAGGAACGGAAAATAAAAATAACACAAAAAATAAATGATGGTGAATTGATCAATACTGTTGTCACACAAACTACAAACATAGAAACCAATAATAATCATAATACTCTAAACTATCTCCAAGGTTCTTACATTACACCCCGGTTATATTTAAAAAATTCTATAAATACAACACCGGAAGCGTGGTTTAATAGACACTATCGGTGGTTGGCAGCACTAATCTTATACAGATTTGGGTGCGGTCATCTACCAATGATGTCATCAATATTGCGCAATACTACGTAAATTTACATATTAATTATAGAACAAGATAAAACGAACAATATAGACTTTGAAGTACTCACATTATAGGTCCAGGTTCCCGCGAAGTTGCGCCCAGGTAAGCCCCTAACCTAGACCAATCAGGGCTCCTCCCGGAGGGAATAGAGATGATACGCCGAAGCTCTCAAAGCGTCGTATCAGCTCCAGCCAGCTAAGGTAGCCATGAGGTCTTCATCCACAGACGTGAAGATCGGTGCGCCTAGGTGGCGGCAGATGTCTTACCTATGTAGGGATTGGACAGGAACAAGGTAAAGGTTTTGTCAACAAAAGATAATTAGCAAAGGAAATCTACATAGGTAACCCTAACGATACGTTACCCAAAAACACGAGTACTTCACTCAAAGGTATCTGCGAAAAAAGCCACGATATAGCGAGAGAACCGGAAAACTCGTCCCCACTCTTTGTCTAGTATTGGTCCACCCCTCTAGGGATATGCACACTGCGCAAACTCACTACTATGACGTACGGAAGTACCGCCTAGTGTATTTAAAATTCCGCGCACCGCGTATTTGAAATTATGGCGCGAAACTCCCGTATATCAAAACTAACCTAAAAACACTGTTTTGCACGTAACAAGGTATGAATTTATTATCTAAGCAACTTCAAACAATAACTGCCACACCTGCTCCACCAGTTAATAAATCGTATGAATCGCAGAATTTTCTTAATCAGATTATGTTACTAGGAAACCATTTGGCCTTACGTAATATGCAGCAACAACCACATGTATTAGGCAACCAAAATACTTATGCTCAGCAGCCAATATTAACTCCACCTTACATGAATAGCAATTTATTTCGTGCAGCCATTCCAAACCAACAACCAATTTATTCAAATATGCAAAGTGTATACCATCATAATTTACCAAATCATCCAGCACTAAACCCATTACGATTGCACATGCAAGAGACAATAACAATGCTACTGCTGTCTGAAAATAAAGTTATACTACACCGCTTTCTGCATATAATAAAAAGAAGATTATTAGTCCCCAGTGCACAGCAAGGATTATTTAGTGCGACGGTTGGAATTATAAATTCATCAGTTGCCCATCCTCGAGATTCACTTAGAAGCATATATAAAGATGTACTGAGTTTTTTAAGCGATGATGATATTCTAGATCTAGTTAACGAAATAAAGTCATATCCACTGCATTTTCAGTAAAATTCTGCAGCTACCCAAACACTACATGCATCAGCGGAAGAACTTTATAAAATAAAACACCAGATTCAACAGTTGCAGTTAAACGACCTTGAAAAGAAGACAAATCCTAATATTGTTACAAATAAGACTGAAGAAGCGAATGTTCAAAATAAAAAACTAGTATTAGAAATAGGTTTGTACATTGTTCTTAATTGATCTAGTTTTATTTTGTTAAATTTTAGAGTTCCAAAATAACAAGCTGCACATAATGTATGTTCAAAAAGAAGTTTATGTTATGGTCACAGAAATATTACAAATTGTTAATAAAAAGATGCCTATTGAACGAGTTCGAAAGTATATAGTTATGACAGATCCGTCAATTTCTATTTTAGATATTCGGCTACAGGATCTTGCAGATGAATTGTCTAGGTATTCCTTTTTTTAAGTACTGCCAAGGTAATTGTTGTTTTTTCTAGGTACATGTATGTTGAACCTGCTCACACATTACACCTGGTACCCGTTAGATTTGTTTCTAAATTAATTGATGTAATTGGCAATAGAAAAGATTTAGCTTTTAGTTTTGACAATTTTCTAAAAACAAATTATTTTAATGCCAGTTTAAATTCAGTAAGTTAGCATATTATGTTACATTTTTATTTTTTGGTTTTTGTATATAATTAAAACGAATATTTGCGTGTTAAGTATTCCTCGAATTGTGGAAGTATTATGTTGTTGTAATATAATTTTCCTAATCATTGTGTTATTATCATTATTAAGTTTTGCTTTTATTTTGATTTTTGTAAAGCAATGAATGCTTGAATTTAATAATTTTAAATATCGATTCAATATTCAACAAAGTTTGTATTTTAATTTCTAATTCTAATTTTATTACGTTTTAGTTTTATTATATATAATCATCTTAGGATATATACACGCCATTTCGATTTAAACATTTAAATATATGTAAATTTACTGTAGGTAGGGCCAATGAAAATAAAACAGCATCTGCACTAAGTTAATTGCTTGCGCTAACAGCTTTCCATTTAAAACACTTATAGGTGTTTTTAAATCTCAGCAACCAAACTGAGAATATAGTTGCGGAATGAAAGTAATGCCTACAACAGCGGTGATATAAAATTGATGTTATCATATGAATAGCTTGTTTACATTTTTCATACCGAAAAAGACTGGTTGGCCATTATAACTTTTACAAACTTCTTGTTTTCTCAGCTGCTATTAAGTATAAAGCAAAAATATGACTAAATAATTAATTTAAATACTCACTATAGCTGCGGTGTAGTGCTTCTTTATAAATTCTTAACTTACCGTCGAGCTGATACTGTACACACTGCGATTTTGACATTTGCGAATCCTGCTTCTTTGTATATGTTTTGTGTATTTTATTTAATGTCTGCTAATAATAATTATGAACGTCTTTTTTAAGACTACGCTTCGATATTTATTTAGAAACTGTAAGTAAACCTTTTTAAATTTCATATTTTTGGAATACTTACTGGTTTGTTTTAGGTGAACTATGAGCAATTCTATAAAAATTGTTCGCAGCCAGGATCCTACGATTGCATATGCAAATATATGAAAAAGCAGAAGGATGCTAGATGTCATTTGTCCGAATAATTTGAGCAAAATTGTATCGGAAGCAACTGATATTGGGTTGACGACTGTTAAGAAAATTACTAAGGAAGGCAAAACAATGTTGGTGCTAAATTACAATTTACTTCACCAAGGAAAACCATCTAGAAAAACAGCACAAGGTGATGATTTTGAAGAAGAAATTGTGCGCACAATTTAATCAATTACAATCCTTGGTTGCCACATATTCAGGTGAATGATGTCATATATTTGTTCACTGTGCTGTTCGAATTGTTATTTATGTCTGTGTTCTTTTATGACCGTGCATTAATAAGCGGTCCGATCGAGAAACCTCACATTTGGCAATATTCCAAGCCATAACATGGCTCACGAGTTTTGTAGAGTTCGGAATTTATTAATTGCCTGGTGAGGGGATGGTTGAGTTTATGTAGCTTCCACAAAACATTTGAATGCGCTAAATAAATTATCAAGACGTAGGCATCAAGTTTAGTTTGTGTGGAACAACAGGCATATGTTTTAATCATGGCATACCTTATTGGTGAGAAAAGGCTTGTATAAATTTTTTGACGACGGATGATATTCAAGTTATAGTTTCGACTTAGTCGAAAATACCATGTGGTAATGTAATTTAAAGTACATTTACGTAAGGTAAGGATACCCTTATTTAAATTTGTTTGGACAAAGTTCGTTGGTTATTTTTGGAAATGTTCCGTATATAAAAAGAGCATCTGTTATGTTTAACAGATCGTCAGAATGAGAAATCACCAAGTCGCATCAATTAAAATGGTGAAGTTTAACCCTTTTTTTAAAGATTCATTTGTATGATTTAAAGTACTTTTTTACGTTGTTTAATATAATTTAAAATTGTTGTTCTTGTGTAAAATAATGTCACCACACATTCAGCTTTGTCTCTAAAATGGTCATAGATTAATTTAAATGTGAAAATAACTATTTTATATTTTACTTAGATTGAAGTATTCATTCCTTTTGAAATTATAAGAAATTAATCCTGTTTTAAGATAATCTTGTATGTTTGTAAGGCTAGCAGATCTGATAGTTCCTTGGTTCAAAGTGAAACTTGTAAAAATAACTTAGTTAACACGTTGGCTGCTATGTGGAACAACGGTGATACACAGGCAGCTTTTACATGAGGGCCATGCGGATCACACTTGTTCCACATGCAGTATGCTTTTAAATTGAGTATGTTTTCACTAGGCTTGTGAATTAAGTTTAACTGCTGAAGATGTGGCCTATTGAGAATATAGACAACTTATAGATGTGTATATATAGCATTGCTCGTTATCTACCCGAGTAGCGGTAAATTACAGCCGAACTGTCTGTATTTTTTATTTGTGGTTTGCATGGTCAGTGTTTATAAAACCACTTGGCTAAAAGCGTGCTTTATTATCATTTTTTAGTGAATTGTGTGAATACTTTACATAAACCTTGATATCAATATGTGTGATGAACCGTCTACAAGTTCAGGCCGACCAAAACGTTCTTGTATTGATAATGCTAACAATAGGAATAAGAAGTAAATCGTTACAGAAAAACAACTGCAGGAAATTGCCGATAATATTAACTAATTGGAAGATTCTTCATCATTAGGATCAGAATATATATCAGAATTTGATGATGGTAGCAGTACCGCAGACAGTAGTGTGGCAAACAACCACTTTCTAGGTAACGATTCTATAGGTAGTAATCCATGTGAAGCAGATTGCGATAACGTAAATGCCTTGCTACAAGGTAAAGAAGTTTGGCATGAGGTTGACGACTTCATTGCGCTCTGATATAATTTTTTCTGGTGGAGGAGAATATAGATACCATCAAGGAATTTATCGTGGTAATAATATTTGTTTATATATTTTTATTTTGTAAACAAATATTTTTTTAGATAATCCTGATTATTTACGTCCTATTAATGTTTATGAACGTTTCATTGATGACAAAATTCTTGAAGTTATGTTTTAGAAACAAACAGAAATGGCACTCAGCTTTTACAAAAACCAAATATAAGGCGTTCGGCCAGAATTAAAAGCTGGGTTCCTACAAATGTATATGTATATGGGCATAATCAAGTATCCCAAAATTTCGGACTACTGCGAAAAATTCATTTGTACAATAATATGTTTGTTTCATCTATTATGAGCAAAAATCGTTTCCAACCGTTACTGAGGCGAATTCATTTCGTGGATAATCATGCAGATAAGAATAACCGATTTTATTTAAGTGGAAGGTATAATTCAAAAACCGTAGCTGTAGATGAGACTATGGTGTCCTTTCGGGGATGCCTTATTTTCCAGCAATACATACTCGCTAAACATCATCGATATGGTATAAAATTATTTAAATTGTGTGATCTAAAAGGCTATACTTAACGATTGTTGGTGTACACTGGAGAAAATTTCGAAGATACAAGTAACGATAAAGGACTTGCACAAACTTGTTATGAACCTTGTTCATGACTACTTGGAAGAAGGAAGAACAATAATGACAGACAATATACGTCATTACCTTTAGCAATATCATTGTTGGCATCCAAAATTCAGCTTCTTGGCACACTGGGAAAAAATTGCAAAGGTCTCTCTAAAGAAGTTCTAGGTGCACGGTTAAAAAGAGATGAGATTGTACGAAAGGAAAGTACAATAGAAATTGATATAGGTAAATGGAAAGATAAAAGGGATGTTCCTTTTTTAAGTACTAAGCATACACTGGAAGTTAAGGTTATGGGAAAGCACAACAGAAAAGGCGAGAAGAATAAGAAACCTTGCGCAATTCTGAATTACAATGTTGGTAAGAATGGTATAGACGTGTCTGATCAAATGACCAACTCTTTTTTCCCACTACGCAAAACTATTAGAGGGTACCATAAACTAACAATAGAAATTCTACTAAACAGGACTGTAGTGATTTCTCCTCGCATTTACAACCACTTTAAAGAACAACAAATACAGGTTAGTCCTTTGGGAGGAGTTAATTGACAGCTTTACTCAATATCTACCTGTCCCAGTAGTTAAGAAAAACACATTCTAATTAATACAGAAGAGAAAACAAGTGACAGAAGAAAGAAAAGACGGGGATACACATCATGCTATGAAAAAAAGGTGGTCGAACTTTAGTCATAAAACAAGTAAAATTAGTGTCTACCAGGTATCGTTAATGCAATACACCTTGATGTTTTACTTGTTATACAGAAAAACAATAGTTTAACCTTTTCTTTTTGTAATCACCGGTGATACACATGGCACTGGGACAACCGAATAACTCGTGTGCCATGTGATCACTGGGATTTTGATTTTTTTGCAAAAAGAAAACATTTTTTTTTGTTAATTATTTATTTTCTATGCCAAGCTTTCAAAACCACGGTTTAATAATAGTTTCAGTTTGACCCCCTACAAACGACTCTGATCTTTTATGGTGGCAGCCAATGTGTTAAGAAAAGTTTTATGATATGAAACCAATTTCTTCAATTATAGTTGAAAGCCATGATGCATTTTTGTAAATACTTATGAAAAAAACATGTTTCTGAAAAGAAACTTGCTTATTCTGAATAATAGAAACATCTTATTGAAATTCTTTGGTTATTTTACAGTTATGAACTGTGACATTTTTAATTTTATTATATTGTTTTTAGGTCACAAATAGTGATCTCAACATATGTACGAACTGTAATTTATCTTTCAGGTGTGGTCTCTCCATTTATGAATAGTAGTCGTGAGTTTTAAGTATGTTTCTGATAAGCATTGCACTAGGGTTTCTAAATCCCCCCTTGTACATAGTAACCATCTAGGTGTTGAGTTATTACATGCAGTGGCGCTTTTCCCTTTCTTTTGTATGCTTTTTGCACGAATTGATAACAAATCTACCATCACTCTTGTGCCCCAGTTATACTGCTATCACACTTCTTACATCTTTGTTAAATAAAAACATATATTGCACGTGTGCCTTTAAGTGGGGGCTCAGTGTCACATATACTCGATTTAATAAACCTAAACAAATTTTTTTAATGTTGATAAAATGTTAACCGAACATGATCATACAGTGTTACAATTACCTCCATATCATCCTGAACTCTCAACCCCGTCTAAAAATATGGGCAACAGTAAAAAAAACATGTTGCTGCACATTACTATTTTAAATTGGAAGATGTATGGAGGTTGGCTGAAAATAAGTTTGATAGTGTTGGTTAACAAGAATCGGTACTTGTTTGTTCTCGTAGAGAAATAACTAAACCAATCTCGGCTACCATTACTTGAGTAACTTCAAATAGTTCGGCAAGCCCTGTTTCTGCCAGTGCATCTAATATTATTAAAGAGGAATGGAACTTAGTTGTTCAGAAAAAGCATAAACTCAAATTAAAAGTAGTTGTGTGCTGCAAAGCCAGCAACAAACGAGAATGGATCAATAATCTTAACAGAAGTTCAAAAGCATAGCTGGTTACATCTAAATCGTGTGGCTTAAAACAACGGACGTGCCACAGACAGCTGAGCATATCTTAGCTAACACGAGGGTTCATAATGAATAAACAACAATATCTTTATTGCAATTTCTGACCTAGTAATATTGCCATTAGAGCTTCATATTTAAACTGCTTAAAGACACAATTCCTACCAATCATTATCAATAACCAAATAATCACTTTTTAGAGAATGCAACAGTCAACAACCCTATAACCTAATAACTCGTCAGGTTGTTACTCCACCTTTCAGTGCAACGATCTTTAAAATTGATTTCTATACTTTAACGCAATACTATGGAAAATTTTTCTTTAGATTTTATTTGAATTTTAGTAAATTTGAAAATCAGGTTTGCGCGCATATTTGGTTGCGTCGTATTCAGGCAGTCTAACTTTCGTTATTTCATTATATACCGATGGTCTTTTGTTCATTTATATACGTATACTTTGTTATGGCTGTACTGCATGTTGTTGATAATCGTATTGGCGATAGTAAAAAAGTTGTACGGAATATGGTTGTTAATTAGAACTTTATTAGTGTGGCTATAGCACTTTTCGTTCATCTTTCATGGTTACAACTGAGAAAACTAAAAGTTGGTTTTGCCTTTATAGATTTGGAAGTAATCTGTCTTATTGGGTATTATGGCGAATCCAAATTGTTTAAAGTTAACGAATTATTTTAGAATCTTTTGCATTAAATGATTTGTTGCACTTAACCTGTTGTATGCAGCGAAATTACATTTAGCTTGGTTGGAACAGTTAGTGACCAAATTTTTGTTATTGTAGTTTGGCTGGAACCTGAATATTTTATTCAGTAAGTATTACGTCGATTTATGTGGATTAAATGATTGTCAATTACTTTATTAATGCTGGTATGAATTCTGTAGAGCTCTCCTACTTCCTATTATCATGTATTGGACTGAAAAGTCTATATGTTTGTGTATTTGTCCAAAAATCTACTTATTCAAGTAATTAGTCAAGTATTGTCGTATGTTGGGAAACCGTGTGAAAAATTGTCATACTGAATCTGCTGGTACCATCAACATCTGCTTATGTAGGAGAATTGGAAGGTACTTGTGGTATATTGGTAGGCTACCTGATTTCATGGTATGTATGCGAGATGTTCGAATATTGACGAATTGCAAAACTTTGATATGTATTTACACACAGACGATTGAATCTTTATTGAAATCATAATTCTTTGAATGTTATCGCATCGCCTACTTCAAATAACCCGCATAAAAATGATCAAACTATTTAAAGTTAAATGTACATATTTTTTATACAAGGGTATGATGATGAATTAATGACTACATTTCACAGACAGATCAACAAAGATTGTAGTAAGACTGAGGCCTCTTTTACTGCATAATAAAACTCAACAAATGAAGCAGTGTATTTATTGTAGAAAATCTAAAATGATCAAGTACAAGTAGAGTATAGATATTATTATTGTAATTAACAGAAAGAATAAAATGAAATCATTGATTATCAACATATTTGTTATTTTGCGAAACATTATTATTTGATGTATATACAAATTGTAGTTTTTATCGTATACATTGTAGTGGTACCTACATGTCTACATAGTAGAGATACTAGAACACCAACGTAAACGTTAGTACCTAAACCATTTACAGTGGAATGAATCCTAAAACCTATTTGTTGACATTGTTGATTGCCACGTCATCAAACAAATATTAAAATTTATTTAAAGCAAACGTATTTTGATGAACAACGGATCTATTTATAAATATATCAGTGATTTCTTCAAGGTCCAAATCACCTGCTGTTTCTCTGTTTACATGCACTACCATGTGATCATTCAGTCTTTGCTGGGTCATAGTACTTTTTAAGTAGGTTTTTATTCTTTGTAGTGCTAAAAATGACCGCTCGGCAGTGCATGTCGATACTGGAATAGTTAAAATGATTTTTACATATTTGATGACTTCAGGTATCATATCTTTGATAGATTCGCAATGAGATATTATAAAAGAAACAATATCTTCCACATTAGTAAGTCTGACATTTTTTGTTCCAGCAATATCAAAAAGCATATCACGATGAAGAATTAAACGATCCACATTCAAGTCATCTTCATAAAACTCTTTCGCATAACTGTTGCTTGTGTTTTTTTGTTCAGTAAGAAATAGTTCTACATTAGTCAAGTGTGTTAAAACAGTTTTATTAAAGTGCTGTTCTATACAGCTTACGACTGTCTAAAACTTCAAAATTCATTTTTCGATAGAACTCGGCTGGTGAGGAAAATTGGTGCGGTTCACTTGAAATTGAATCGTCTAATTTATTACGCTTTCTCCTTATTTTGGAGTTTCAAGATCATTTAATTCCAAAATATGAGCCAAATCTAGAGTAAATTTCAAATGCTTTGAAAATTTTCATCAGTTCTTTGTGGAAATAATTTCCTTGGTGGTACAAATGTTATCAATAACTTTTTGCAGATGTAAAGAAATCTTTTGCAAACTAGCATTAAGAGCTTCGATGCATTCAAGAATTTCTATCAGAAATTTAATAGTACAAAGAGATTCGAAACACAGAAGACTTTTACGCCAGCATCATTTTTTTCTCGTTCTGTTTTGTTCAAAAATCATAACAGTGCACTATAATTTTTTAGAACAGTTTTTAAGGAAGATATATAACAACACCATCTTGTTGGGCAAAATGGCCGCAGAGTAATGTTTTCAGCATCGTTAGCTGCCTGTAGTGATTTAAAACAAGCTTGGCGTTTCGGTGATCCATGTATGAAGACAATAAACTCTCTTATTAGTACTAAGAAATCTCTTATAGCAGGTACTTCTTTCATTGTATCTTGAACAACCAGGTTTAACGAATGAGCCACACAATGCACATGAATCGCCCTCGGTGCGATAGCTTTAACTCGCGATTGCAGACCAGTATGCATCCACTAACATTAGCAGCACCATCTGTACATAGACCTCTACACTGATTAATATTTAAGTCAAATCTTCTTAGTACGTCATTGAAATGTTCAAACAATGATTCAGATGTTATTGAAGTTGTTTTATAGAGATCGAAAAAATTTCCTGTATATTGAGCTTTGAGTCTACGTAACGAAAGCAGAATGTGACTTGTTCATGATTGGAAATATCACTAGTTTCATCAACCATAACTGAGTAATAGCCGGCTTTTTGTACTAATTTAATTATTTTACGTAGAACTTCATGACTCAAAATTGTACACAGTTCGTTGTAACATTGTGTGACAGCCATCTATATTTACTTCGTTGCTGCCATGTGTATAACTCTGGAATATCATGTGATCACGGCTTTAACAACCGAGTGTAATTTGAATCTTTGTCCTTGTGGCCCCTTATAGCAAGGCCTCCAATTATTAAAAAACAGAGTTGATGTTATTTTTAAAAGAGCTGTTCTAGCTGCATTCATATCTTCAAGTTTACCTTTGATAACATGGAATGTACATTCAGGCCATGGTTTAAATTAGATTTATGCAAGACACAAAGACGGTGCATTTCAGACATTTTTTGTACTAAGCTTTATTCCATGATGAAAAACCATTTTGAATGAATGCCTTATTAGACTCGGCATTTCTAGTTGTTCTAGTTCTTCTTTACAAACTTGGCAAAACACTTTATCAACATCTCTGTTGTATAACAGCCACGGAAGTATTGCCTGCCACTTATTTTGAAAATTGCGCCCTTTCTTCTCCAAAACTGAAGTAAACGCCGTATTGATAAAAATATGCATTTTTTGGGTTTGGTCGTCTTATAATTACGATCTGCGAATTTATCCATCGAAATCGATAATTTTTTGAAATACACTCATAGAATACGATTAAAACAATAAAAATAAAGAGAGCTCTAAACACGCCACACCATACACGCTTTAGGGGCCAGACTAAAATCAAAAATGACTGTCCAAGCTCAGCCTATGCAAGCACCCATCAGGGCGCACGACATTCGGCGAGACAGCGGGCATGAATAGCGCGTAGGCGGTTAACATAGAGGCACAGTAGGTAAAAGTAAACCTATAATGTGGCAGGTGCTCTTTCTTTACCTACATATATACAAAAATTTGTAAAAATAGTAAGTAGGTAACCGATTCGGTACCTCGTTTATTTAATGTTAAAGCTAATTTATAAATATCGTAATTTTGTGCTTATATATTGTGTGCATTTTCAGATTCATATTTCTGATTAGTCATTTTCAGTGGGTGCTGAAGACCTCGAGCACCCACGCAGTCGGTGCCCCAGACTTCAGCATACTCAGCTTGGGTTATATGTTGAGGTTGTTGGTGCATTTTGCTTTATTTCGTGTTGTTTATTATATTCTGTATTTTGTCTGTTTTCCATACTTGAAATTTCAGTTTAGCTGCCAAATGTTTTTTTGAACGATTAATAACTTAGGAACCAATATCAATTTTTATATTTAATTCTGTTATTAAATTGGGCTTGGGTAAATGGCAAACTTCCTAATAATTATTGCTGAGTAATAACAAATTATTTCTCAACTATTTGTGACCACTATGTCGATTTTCTTGACGTCAATGCAGCTTACTCCAGTTTATTAACGGCAACTTTTAATACCCATTTACGAACCTACAGCTTATGATTGGTTATAAAAGTATAGCTGTATTTTATCTCATATAATGTTAGTACTGTATGTACATATTGGTGTAGTTAATTTGACTTATTACAGTATTTATTGAAGAGATTATACAGGGCGCTTCAATAACAAGTTTGTTCATCCAATATTAAATATTATTTTTTTAACTCTAATTTAATATCAGCGTCAGACATCGCATTAGATTGCGGGTGGTGTGCCAAATAATTATTGTGTATTTTAGTTGCTATGTGGCGGGGTTGCCACTCTAACCCAAATTTCTGCAGTGGAGCTTATTGCTAATTCCTATAACGGGAACACAAGACTGATAAAGGTGCGGGAATCATCACATAAAACTCCACTACATTCTATTATGTATGCCTGCACACACTTTTCAAGCTTAAGGTTATGCAGAGAGTTCCAACATGGGGCGCTTCCAACAATTTGAAAACCAATACTGCTTATTCGTACGCGTCCTGATTTTGGTCGAGAAACGGCATATATTACAAATCATGGAAATTATATTTCACATTCCTTTCTCACGGTATAAAATCGGTTATAGAAAAACCAAAAGGTAATTCACACGAGCCTATTTTCCTAGCTCAGTATTACACAAATTTGTGCAATAACATAAATTAATTATACAAAAACATCATAAAATTAATTACTTACTAAAAAATAATTTGTGGAGTGCTTTTTAACATGTAACAACTGAATCGTTTTTCTTGAGCAAAAGCAACTTTATATTTATAAAGTTCAGGGGTTTTTTAACTAAGGAAAATTATTATCTCAATTTACCTTTTATAAGAAAATAATTTCCATGAATGTTCATTGTTTGTGCATGAACCACTAGTTATTTTAGTTAACAAAAGTATTTTTGTTTACTGTTTTTAAGAGTACTTTATCATTTATTGTGTCCTAACTGATACTTTTCATGCCCGTTTTGTATTTTTAGGAGCAAAAACAAGTGTTCTCAGACCCACGCTTTGTTCCCATAGTTAAATATCTTCATATGTTCCCTACTTTTGATGAAATGGAGCAAGGTGTAACACCAAATGCAATAGAAGTAATACGTTTTCTGAAAACAGGCGCAACTGTAGAACAAATTTTTCCAAAATATTTTAAGTATGTCGATATGCCTGACTTTGAGAATGATGAAATTGAGAAATCGAAATCTGAAGCAACCACACATGAAAAACTGAGTTTAGTTGCTTTGCGACGTGCAAAGTTGACTGTGAAGAAGCTTGTACGTGATATCGATACTGAAGGTTTTATAACTGATAAACATGCACATCCGTCTTCGTTACATGCAAGTTCATCAAAAGTATTAAATAGCCGTAACACACCAAGTCCTGAAATAATAATTGCCAAATCATCTATTAGACCTCCACCTGGTTTTGAAAGTATACAGGAACGGAAAATAAAAATAACACAAAAAATAAATGATGGTGAATTGATCAATACTGTTGTCACACAAACTACAAACATAGAAACCAATAATAATCATAATACTCTAAACTATCTCCAAGGTTCTTACATTACACCCGGTTATATTTAAAAATTCTATAAATACAACACCGGAAGCGTGGTTTAATAGACACTATCGGTGGTTGGCAGCACTAATCTTATACAGATTTGGGTGCGGTCATCTACCAATGATGTCATCAATATTGCGCAATACTACGTAAATTTACATATTAATTATAGAACAAGATAAAACGAACAATATAGACTTTGAAGTACTCACATTATAGGTCCAGGTTCCCGCAGTTGCGCCCAGGTAAGCCCCTAACCTAGACCAATCAGGGCTCCTCCCGGAGGGAATAGAGATGATACGCCGAAGCTCTCAAAGCGTCGTATCAGCTCCAGCCAGCTAAGGTAGCCATGAGGTCTTCATCCACAGACGTGAAGATCGGTGCGCCTAGGTGGCGGCAGATGTCTTACCTATGTAGGGATTGGACAGGAACAAGGTAAAGGTTTTGTCAACAAAAGATAATTAGCAAAGGAAATCTACATAGGTAACCCTAACGATACGTTACCCAAAAACACGAGTACTTCACTCAAAGGTATCTGCGAAAAAAGCCACGATATAGCGAGAGAACCGGAAAACTCGTCCCCACTCTTTGTCTAGTATTGGTCCACCCCTCTAGGGATATGCACACTGCGCAAACTCACTACTATGACGTACGGAAGTACCGCCTAGTGTATTTAAAATTCCCGCGCACCGCGTATTTGAAATTATGGCGCGAAACTCCCGTATATCAAAAACTAACCTAAAAACACTGTTTTGCACGTAACAAGGTATGAATTTATTATCTAAGCAACTTCAAACAATAACTGCCACACCTGCTCCACCAGTTAATAAATCGTATGAATCGCAGAATTTTCTTAATCAGATTATGTTACTAGGAAACCATTTGGCCTTACGTAATATGCAGCAACAACCACATGTATTAGGCAACCAAAATACTTATGCTCAGCAGCCAATATTAACTCCACCTTACATGAATAGCAATTTATTTCGTGCAGCCATTCCAAACCAACAACCAATTTATTCAAATATGCAAAGTGTATACCATCATAATTTACCAAATCATCCAGCACTAAACCCATTACGATTGCACATGCAAGAGACAATAACAATGCTACTGCTGTCTGAAAATAAAGTTATACTACACCGCTTTCTGCATATAATAAAAAGAAGATTATTAGTCCCCAGTGCACAGCAAGGATTATTTAGTGCGACGGTTGGAATTATAAATTCATCAGTTGCCCATCCTCGAGATTCACTTAGAAGCATATATAAAGATGTACTGAGTTTTTTAAGCGATGATGATATTCTAGATCTAGTTAACGAAATAAAGTCATATCCACTGCATTTTCAGTAAAATTCTGCAGCTACCCAAACACTACATGCATCAGCGGAAGAACTTTATAAAATAAAACACCAGATTCAACAGTTGCAGTTAAACGACCTTGAAAAGAAGACAAATCCTAATATTGTTACAAATAAGACTGAAGAAGCGAATGTTCAAAATAAAAACTAGTATTAGAAATAGGTTTGTACATTGTTCTTAATTGATCTAGTTTTATTTTGTTAAATTTTAGAGTTCCAAAATAACAAGCTGCACATAATGTATGTTCAAAAGAAGTTTATGTTATGGTCACAGAAATATTACAAATTGTTAATAAAAAGATGCCTATTGAACGAGTTCGAAAGTATATAGTTATGACAGATCCGTCAATTTCTATTTTAGATATTCGGCTACAGGATCTTGCAGATGAATTGTCTAGGTATTCCTTTTTTTAAGTACTGCCAAGGTAATTGTTGTTTTTTCTAGGTACATGTATGTTGAACCTGCTCACACATTACACCTGGTACCCGTTAGATTTGTTTCTAAATTAATTGATGTAATTGGCAATAGAAAAGATTTAGCTTTTAGTTTTGACAATTTTCTAAAAACAAATTATTTTAATGCCAGTTTAAATTCAGTAAGTTAGCATATTATGTTACATTTTATTTTTTGGTTTTTGTATATAATTAAAACGAATATTTGCGTGTTAAGTATTCCTCGAATTGTGGAAGTATTATGTTGTTGTAATATAATTTTCCTAATCATTGTGTTATTATCATTATTAAGTTTTGCTTTTATTTTTGATTTTTTGTAAAGCAATGAATGCTTGAATTTAATAATTTTAAATATCGATTCAATATTCAACAAAGTTTGTATTTTAATTTCTAATTCTAATTTTATTACGTTTTAGTTTTATTATATATAATCATCTTAGGATATATACACGCCATTTCGATTTAAACATTTAAATATATGTAAATTTACTGTAGGTAGGGCCAATGAAAATAAAACAGCATCTGCACTAAGTTAATTGCTTGCGCTAACAGCTTTCCATTTAAAACACTTATAGGTGTTTTTAAATCTCAGCAACCAAACTGAGAATATAGTTGCGGAATGAAAGTAATGCCTACAACAGCGGTGATATAAAATTGATGTTATCATATGAATAGCTTGTTTACATTTTCATACCGAAAAGACTGGTTGGCCATTATAACTTTTACAAACTTCTTGTTTTCTCAGCTGCTATTAAGTATAAAGCAAAAATATGACTAAATAATTAATTTAAATACTCACTATAGCTGCGGTGTAGTGCTTCTTTATAAATTCTTAACTTACCGTCGAGCTGATACTGTACACACTGCGATTTTGACATTTGCGAATCCTGCTTCTTTGTATATGTTTTGTGTATTTTATTTAATGTCTGCTAATAATAATTATGAACGTCTTTTTAAGACTACGCTCGATATTTATTTAGAAACTGTAAGTAAACCTTTTTAAATTTCATATTTTTGGAATACTTACTGGTTTGTTTTAGGTGAACTATGAGCAATTCTATAAAAATTGTTCGCAGCCAGGATCCTACGATTGCATATGCAAATATATGAAAAAGCAGAAGGATGCTAGATGTCATTTGTCCGAATAATTTGAGCAAAATTGTATCGGAAGCAACTGATATTGGGTTGACGACTGTTAAGAAAATTACTAAGGAAGGCAAAACAATGTTGGTGCTAAATTACAATTTACTTCACCAAGGAAAACCATCTAGAAAAACAGCACAAGGTGATGATTTTGAAGAAGAAATTGTGCGCACAATTTAATCAATTACAATCCTTGGTTGCCACATATTCAGGTGAATGATGTCATATATTTGTTCACTGTGCTGTTCGAATTGTTATTTATGTCTGTGTTCTTTTATGACCGTGCATTAATAAGCGGTCCGATCGAGAAACCTCACATTTGGCAATATTCCAAGCCATAACATGGCTCACGAGTTTTGTAGAGTTCGAATTTATTAATTGCCTGGTGAGGGATGGTTGAGTTTATGTAGCTTCCACAAAACATTTGAATGCGCTAAATAAATTATCAAGACGTAGGCATCAAGTTTAGTTTGTGTGGAACAACAGGCATATGTTTTAATCATGGCATACCTTATTGGTGAGAAAAGGCTTGTATAAATTTTTTGACGGATGATATTCAAGTTATAGTTTCGACTTAGTCGAAAATACCATGTGGTAATGTAATTTAAAGTACATTTACGTAAGGTAAGGATACCCTTATTTAAATTTGTTTGGACAAAGTTCGTTGGTTATTTTTGGAAATGTTCCGTATATAAAAGAGCATCTGTTATGTTTAACAGATCGTCAGAATGAGAAATCACCAAGTCGCATCAATTAAAATGGTGAAGTTTAACCCTTTTTAAAGATTCATTTGTATGATTTAAAGTACTTTTTACGTTGTTTAATATAATTTAAAATTGTTGTTCTTGTGCAAAATAATGTCACCACACATTCAGCTTTGTCTCTAAAATGGTCATAGATTAATTTAAATGTGAAAATAACTATTTTATATTTTCCTTAGATTGAAGTATTCATTCCTTTTGAAATTATAAGAAATTAATCCTGTTTTAAGATAATCTTGTATGTTTGTAAGGCTAGCAGATCTGATAGTTCCTTGGTTCAAAGTGAAACTTGTAAAATAACTTAGTTAACACGTTGGCTGCTATGTGGAACAACGGTGATACACAGGCAGCTTTTACATGAGGGCCATGCGGATCACACTTGTTCCACATGCAGTATGCTTTTAAATTGAGTATGTTTTCACTAGGCTTGTGAATTAAGTTTAACTGCTGAAGATGTGGCCTATTGAGAATATAGACAACTTATAGATGTGTATATATAGCATTGCTCGTTATCTACCCGAGTAGCGGTAAATTACAGCCGAACTGTCTGTATTTTTATTTGTGGTTTGCATGGTCAGTGTTTATAAAACCACTTGGCTAAAAGCGTGCTTTATTATCATTTTTTAGTGAATTGTGTGAATACTTTACATAAACCTTGATATCAATATGTGTGATGAACCGTCTACAAGTTCAGGCCGACCAAAACGTTCTTGTATTGATAATGCTAACAATAGGAATAAGAAGTAAATCGTTACAGAAAAACAACTGCAGGAAATTGCCGATAATATTAACTAATTGGAAGATTCTTCATCATTAGGATCAGAATATATATCAGAATTTGATGATGGTAGCAGTACCGCAGACAGTAGTGTGGCAAACAACCACTTTCTAGGTAACGATTCTATAGGTAGTAATCCATGTGAAGCAGATTGCGATAACGTAAATGCCTTGCTACAAGGTAAAGAAGTTTGGCATGAGGTTGACGACTTCATTGCGCTCTGATATAATTTTTTCTGGTGGAGGAGAATATAGATACCATCAAGGAATTTATCGTGGTAATAATATTTGTTTATATATTTTTATTTTGTAAACAAATATTTTTTTAGATAATCCTGATTATTTACGTCCTATTAATGTTTATGAACGTTTCATTGATGACAAAATTCTTGAAGTTATGTTTTAGAAACAAACAGAAATGGCACTCAGCTTTTACAAAACCAAATATAAGGCGTTCGGCCAGAATTAAAAGCTGGGTTCCTACAAATGTATATGTATATGGGCATAATCAAGTATCCCAAAATTTCGGACTACTGCGAAAAATTCATTTGTACAATAATATGTTTGTTTCATCTATTATGAGCAAAATCGTTTCCAACCGTTACTGAGGCGAATTCATTTCGTGGATAATCATGCAGATAAGAATAACCGATTTTATTTAAGTGGAAGGTATAATTCAAAACCGTAGCTGTAGATGAGACTATGGTGTCCTTTCGGGATGCCTTATTTTCCAGCAATACATACTGCTAAACATCATCGATATGGTATAAAATTATTTAAATTGTGTGATCTAAAAGGCTATACTTAACGATTGTTGGTGTACACTGGAGAAAATTTCGAAGATACAAGTAACGATAAAGGACTTGCACAAACTTGTTATGAACCTTGTTCATGACTACTAGGAAGAAGTAAGAACAATAATGACAGACAATATACGTCATTACCTTTAGCAATATCATTGTTGGCATCCAAAATTCAGCTTCTTGGCACACTGGGAAAAAATTGCAAAGGTCTCTAAAGAAGTTCTAGGTGCACGGTTAAAAAGAGATGAGATTGTACGAAAGGAAAGTACAATAGAAATTGATATAGGTAAATGGAAAGATAATAGGGATGTTCCTTTTTTAAGTACTAAGCATACACTGGAAGTTAAGGTTATGGGAAAGCACAACAGAAAAGGCGAGAAGAATAAGAAACCTTGCGCAATTCTGAATTACAATGTTGGTAAGAATGGTATAGACGTGTCTGATCAAATGACCAACTCTTTTTTCCCACTACGCAAAACTATTAGAGGGTACCATAAACTAACAATAGAAATTCTACTAAACAGGACTGTCGTGATTTCGCCTCGCATTTACAACCACTTTAAAGAACAACAAATACAGGTTAGTCCTTTGGGAGGAGTTAATTGACAGCTTTACTCAATATCTACCTGTCCCAGTAGTTAAGAAAAACACATTCTAATTAATACAGAAGAGAAAACAAGTGACAGAAGAAAGAAAAGACGGGATACACATCATGCTATGAAAAAAAGGTGGTCGAACTTTAGTCATAAAACAAGTAAAATTAGTGTCTACCAGGTATCGTTAATGCAATACACCTTGATGTTTTACTTGTTATACAGAAAAACAATAGTTTAACCTTTTCTTTTTGTAATCACCGGTGATACACATGGCACTGGGACAACCGAATAACTCGTGTGCCATGTGATCACTGGGATTTTGATTTTTTTGCAAAAAGAAAACATTTTTTTTTGTTAATTATTTATTTTCTATGCCAAGCTTTCAAAACCACGGTTTAATAATAGTTTCAGTTTGACCCCCTACAAACGACTCTGATCTTTTATGGTGGCAGCCAATGTGTTAAGAAAAGTTTTATGATATGAAACCAATTTCTTCAATTATAGTTGAAAGCCATGATGCATTTTGTAAATACTTATGAAAAACATGTTTCTGAAAAGAAACTTGCTTATTCTGAATAATAGAAACATCTTATTGAAATTCTTTGGTTATTTTACAGTTATGAACTGTGACATTTTTAATTTTATTATATTGTTTTTAGGTCACAAATAGTGATCTCAACATATGTACGAACTGTAATTTATCTTTCAGGTGTGGTCTCTCCATTTATGAATAGTAGTCGTGAGTTTTAAGTATGTTTCTGATAAGCATTGCACTAGGGTTTCTAAATCCCCCTTGTACATAGTAACCATCTAGGTGTTGAGTTATTACATGCAGTGGCGCTTTTTCCCTTTCTTTTGTATGCTTTTGCACCGAATTGATAACAAATCTACCATCACTCTTGTGCCCCAGTTATACTGCTATCACACTTCTTACATCTTTGTTAAATAAAAACATATATTGCACGTGTGCCTTTAAGTGGGGGGGCTCAGTGTCACATATACTCGATTTAATAAACCTAAACAAATTTTTTTTTAATGTTGATAAAATGTTAACCGAACATGATCATACAGTGTTACAATTACCTCCATATCATCCTGAACTCTCAACCCCGTCTAAAAAATATGGGCAACAGTAAAAAAAAACATGTTGCTGCACATTACTATTTTTAAATTGGAAGATGTATGGAGGTTGGCTGAAAATAAGTTTGATAGTGTTGGTTAACAAGAATCGGTACTTGTTTGTTCTCGTGTAGAGAAATAACTAAACCAATCTCGGCTACCATTACTTGAGTAACTTCAAATAGTTCGGCAAGCCCTGTTTCTGCCAGTGCATCTAATATTATTAAAGAGGAATGGAACTTAGTTGTTCAGAAAAAGCATAAACTCAAATTAAAAGTAGTTGTGTGCTGCAAAGCCAGCAACAAACGAGAATGGATCAATAATCTTAACAGAAGTTCAAAAGCATAGCTGGTTACATCTAAATCGTGTGGCTTAAAAACAACGGACGTGCCACAGACAGCTGAGCATATCTTAGCTAACACGAGGGTTCATAATGAATAAACAACAATATCTTTATTGCAATTTCTGACCTAGTAATATTGCCATTAGAGCTTCATATTTAAACTGCTTAAAGACACAATTCCTACCAATCATTATCAATAACCAAATAATCACTTTTTAGAGAATGCAACAGTCAACAACCCTATAACCTAATAACTCGTCAGGTTGTTACTCCACCTTTCAGTGCAACGATCTTTAAAATTGATTTCTATACTTTAACGCAATACTATGGAAAATTTTTCTTTAGATTTTATTTGAATTTTAGTAAATTTGAAAATCAGGTTTGCGCATATTTGGTTGCGTCGTATTCAGGCAGTCTAACTTTCGTTATTTCATTATATACCGATGGTCTTTTGTTCATTTATATACGTATACTTTGTTATGGCTGTACTGCATGTTGTTGATAATCGTATTGGCGATAGTAAAAAGTTGTACGGAATATGGTTGTTAATTAGAACTTTATTAGTGTGGCTATAGCACTTTTCGTTCATCTTTCATGGTTACAACTGAGAAAACTAAAAGTTGGTTTTGCCTTTATAGATTTGGAAGTAATCTGTCTTATTGGGTATTATGGCGAATCCAAATTGTTTAAAGTTAACGAATTATTTTAGAATCTTTTGCATTAAATGATTTGTTGCACTTAACCTGTTGTATGCAGCGAAATTACATTTAGCTTGGTTGGAACAGTTAGTGACCAAATTTTTGTTATTGTAGTTTGGCTGGAACCTGAATATTTTATTCAGTAAGTATTACGTCGATTTATGTGGATTAAATGATTGTCAATTACTTTATTAATGCTGGTATGAATTCTGTAGAGCTCTCCTACTTCCTATTATCATGTATTGGACTGAAAAGTCTATATGTTTGTGTATTTGTCCAAAAATCTACTTATTCAAGTAATTAGTCAAGTATTGTACGTATGTTGGGAAACCGTGTGAAAAATTGTCATACTGAATCTGCTGGTACCATCAACATCTGCTTATGTAGGAGAATTGGAAGGTACTTGTGGTATATTGGTAGGCTACCTGATTTCATGGTATGTATGCGAGATGTTCGAATATTGACGAATTGCAAAACTTTGATATGTATTTACACACAGACGATTGAATCTTTATTGAAATCATAATTCTTTGAATGTTATCGCACTCGCCTACTTCAAATAACCCGCAAAAAATGATCAAACTATTTAAAGTTAAATGTACATATTTTTATACAAGGGTATGATGATGAATTAATGACTACATTTCACAGACAGATCAACAAAGATTGTAGTAAGACTGAGGCCTCTTTTACTGCATAATAAAACTCAACAAATGAAGCAGTGTATTTATTGTACGAAAATCTAAAAATGATCAAGTACAAGTAGAGTATAGATATTATTATTGTAATTAACAGAAAGAATAAAATGAAATCATTGATTATCAACATATTTGTTATTTGCGGGAAACATTATTATTTGATGTATATACAAATTGTAGTTTTTATCGTATACATTGTAGTGGTACCTACATGTCTACATAGTAGAGATACTAGAACACCGAGGTAAACGTTAGTACCTAAAACATTTACAGTGGAATGAATCCTAAAACCTATTTGTTGACATTGTTGATTGCCACGTCATCAAACAAATATTAAAATTTATTTAAAGCAAACGTATTTTGATGAACAACGGATCTATTTATAAATATATCAGTGATTTCTTCAAGGTCCAAATCACCTGCTATTTCTCTGTTTACATGCACTACCATGTGATCATTCAGTCTTTGCTGGGTCATAGTACTTTTTAAGTAGGTTTTTATTCTTTGTAGTGCTAAAAATGACCGCTCGGCAGTGCATGTCGATACTGGAATAGTTAAAATGATTTTTACATATTTGATGACTTCAGGTATCATATCTTTGATAGATTCGCAATGAGATATTATAAAAGAAACAATATCTTCCACATTAGTAAGTCTGACATTTTTTGTTCCAGCAATATCAAAAAGCATATCACGATGAAGAATTAAACGATCCACATTCAAGTCATCTTCATAAAACTCTTTCGCATAACTGTTGCTTGTGTTTTTTTGTTCAGTAAGAAATAGTTCTACATTAGTCAAGTGTGTTAAAACAGTTTTATTAAAGTGCTGTTCTATACAGCTTACGACTGTCTAAAACTTCAAAATTCATTTTTCGATAGAACTCGGCTGGTGAGGAAAATTGGTGCGGTTCACTTGAAATTGAATCGTCTAATTTATTACGCTTTCTCCTTATTTTTGGAGTTTCAAGATCATTTAATTCCAAAATATGAGCCAAATCTAGAGTAAATTTCCAAATGCTTTGAAAATTTTCATCAGTTCTTTGTGACGAAATAATTTCCTTGGTGGTACAAATGTTATCAATAACTTTTTGCAGATGTAAAGAAATCTTTTGCAAACTAGCATTAAGAGCTTCGATGCATTCAAGAATTTCTATCAGAAATTTAATAGTACAAAGAGATTCGAAACACAGAAGACTTTTACGCCAGCATCATTTTTTTCTCGTTCTGTTTTGTTCAAAAATCATAACAGTGCACTATAATTTTTAGAACAGTTTTAAGGAAGATATATAACAACACCATCTTGTTGGGCAAAATGGCCGCAGAGTAATGTTTTCAGCATCGTTAGCTGCCTGTAGTGATTTAAAACAAGCTTGGCGTTTCGGTGATCCATGTATGAAGACAATAAACTCTCTTATTAGTACTAAGAAATCTCTTATAGCAGGTACTTCTTTCATTGTATCTTGAACAACCAGGTTTAACGAATGAGCCACACAATGCACATGAATCGCCTCGGTGCGATAGCTTTAACTCGCGATTGCAGACCAGTATGCATCCACTAACATTAGCAGCACCATCTGTACATAGACCTCTACACTGATTAATATTTAAGTCAAATCTTCTTAGTACGTCATTGAAATGTTCAAACAATGATTCAGATGTTATTGAAGTTGTTTTATAGAGATCGAAAAATTTCCTGTATATTGAGCTTTGAGTCTACGTAACGAAAGCAGAATGTGACTTGTTCATGATTGGAAATATCACTAGTTTCATCAACCATAACTGAGTAATAGCCGGCTTTTTGTACTAATTTAATTATTTTACGAGAACTTCATGACTCAAAATTGTACACAGTTCGTTGTAACATTGTGTGACAGCCATCTATATTTACTTCGTTGCTGCCATGTGTATAACTCTGAATATCATGTGATCACGGCTTTAACAACCGAGTGTAATTTGAATCTTTGTCCTTGTGGCCCTTATAGCAAGGCCTCCAATTATTAAAAACAGAGTTGATGTTATTTTTAAAAGAGCTGTTCTAGCTGCATTCATATCTTCAAGTTTACCTTTGATAACATGGAATGTACATTCAGGCCATGGTTTAAATTAGATTTATGCAAGACACAAAGACGGTGCATTTCAGACATTTTTGTACTAAGCTTTATTCCATGATGAAAACCATTTTGAATGAATGCCTTATTAGACTCGGCATTTCTAGTTGTTCTAGTTCTTCTTTACAAACTTGGCAAAACACTTTATCAACATCTCTGTTGTATAACAGCCACGGAAGTATTGCCTGCCACTTATTTTGAAAATTGCGCCCTTTCTTCTCCAAAACTGAAGTAAACGCCGTATTGATAAAAATATGCATTTTTTGGGTTTGGTCGTCTTATAATTACGATCTGCGAATTTATCCATCGAAATCGATAATTTTTTGAAATACACTCATAGAATACGATTAAAACAATAAAAATAAAGAGAGCTCTAAACACGCCACACCATACACGCTTTAGGGGCCAGACTAAAATCAAAAATGACTGTCCAAGCTCAGCCTATGCAAGCACCCATCAGGGCGCACGACATTCGGCGAGACAGCGGGCATGAATAGCGCGTAGGCGGTTAACATAGAGGCACAGTAGGTAAAAGTAAACCTATAATGTGGCAGGTGCTCTTTTCTTTACCTACATATATACAAAAATTTGTAAAAATAGTAAGTAGGTAACCGATTCGGTACCTACGTTTATTTAATGTTAAAGCTAATTTATAAATATACGTAATTTTTGTGCTTATATATTGTGTGCATTTTCAGATTCATATTTCTGATTAGTCATTTTCAGTGGGTGCTGAAGACCTCGAGCACCCACGCAGTCGGTGCCCCAGACTTCAGCATACTCAGCTTGGGTTATATGTTGAGGTTGTTGGTGCATTTTGCTTTATTTCGTGTTGTTTATTATATTCTGTATTTTGTCTGTTTTCCATACTTGAAATTTCAGTTTAGCTGCCAAATGTTTTTTTGAACGATTAATAACTTAGGAACCAATATCAATTTTTATATTTAATTCTGTTATTAAATTGGGCTTGGGTAAATGGCAAACTTCCTAATAATTATTGCTGAGTAATAACAAATTATTTCTCAACTATTTGTGACCACTATGTCGATTTTCTTGACGTCAATGCAGCTTACTCCAGTTTATTAACGGCAACTTTTAATACCCATTTACGAACCTACAGCTTATGATTGGTTATAAAAGTATAGCTGTATTTTATCTCATATAATGTTAGTACTGTATGTACATATTGGTGTAGTTAATTTGACTTATTACAGTATTTATTGAAGAGATTGCTGGTATACGTACAAAATTTACTCAGGTAAGATTAACGTGCTTGTTGCATCTTAATTTATGTTAATTATAAGTTGGGGTGTTCTGTCAAGATATAGGAATCTCCAAATTGCGGTGCACATTCTACATTCGTGTGGTTTGGTATCAATTTGGTGACGCTTGCTTACCGAAACCTTCGTTAATTTTTAATGGTATACTTTTGGGAACAATAGTTGAACTCTCCCTCCTGTGACTGAGCTTCTGGTTGGGTTAAAATATATTACACTCTCTGCTGCTACGCTATTTTTTTTATAATATTTGTGTCTACGTTCTATGTGAAGAATAATACGATAATAAAGTTTTCCTTTATTAAGCACATGTTACTATTTATGAACACACAAAGTCTAAATAAGAAGCTTCATGCTTAGCATTTTGCCATCCAAGAATATAAGTTCAACGTTCTTTTTATTGGTCTTGCGGAGTGCTGGATGCTTGACGCTATGATAAAGAGTACAACAGTTAATGGGTGTCATTTCGTTAGTAGTTACTGCCATAACAACAGCAAAGGAGGTAGTGTTGCCCTATGGGGTGCTTTAGATAAGGTTTCTGCTCTTGATTTTGAGACAATTTGTGATGAACAAAATTTTGAAATATGTGGTACCAAATGGGTTCATCGCTTATTAGACTATTATTATTTTGATCGTATATCCTTCGCCAACAGGCGACATACAGTTTTTTTAAACATGAAATACAGCCTACATACATGATTTCTATTTATACATACAATAACTAATTACATAACAATAAGCATATCAACAACCCCTGTAAAACAGCATTAGTATCTGACAAGTGTAAACCCGCAATAGGGCTACCTCAAAACCATATACAATCTCCGTTGAACAGTATTGGTATCTGACAAGTGTAAACCTGTCTTAGGGTCGCCTCAGAGCCATATACAATCTTCATAGAACAACATTGGTATCTGACAAGTGTAACCCCGCCAAAGGGTCGCCACAGAACTGTGTTAAAATCTACTAAAGAGGTAGCCTAAATCATAATGATTTTCTCCCTCAAAATAAATTTAAAAAAAAACCGACGCAATAACGCAATAACACACTTCTTTAATAACCATCCTCTCAATTGTATAAATAGAAACATGTTAAAAAATGTTTTCCAAACCCCAAATTATTGAATTTATATAAAATTCACCAATAAAAATTAATCAGCTGATTTCACGTTAAGCGTACTGGCTACCTAAAAAAAGTCGGTCCCAGGCCGCAACACAAATTGAAGGCAATCATTCTTTTAAACTTTAAAAAAATTTTTTGCTTAGTGTACTCAAACCAAATATTTTGAACATCAATAAATCAAAGTCACCTGTTTCTTACTTTGATCATATTTACAGCAATAGTAATTATATAATTATGAAGTGATTTCAACATAAACATAGCAGAAACCTCTAATTTGAGAACTATGTTTATCAACCTAACAACAACGTACAATTTGCCATATTTAGTCTCAACCCACACGTGTTATTAATAAAACTTCTTCAATAATAGACTATATCTTTACAAATAATAACGTTTATTTTAAAGTTTAATTGTATAACATCTTTTTATCATATCATAAGATCTTACTCTTATGTAATTACCACGTTAGGTTTGCTGAAGTGCACGATTCTGCAATATCTAGATGTCTTACTAACGAATTGCGTAATGGCATATAATATGATAGTACATGAGAATTCGAGCCACAAATATATAGTGTCTTATCTGTAGATAATAAATTTAAAGTATTTCTATATACCCTGTCCTTGCATTTTGGTAAAAGCTTCCCACCTACTGTTTTCAAGAATTCCACCAAAAGAAATTATCAGGGCAGTCATGATGGTATAAAATAAAGCCAAAATTCAAATGATTTACTCATTCTTTCCAAAGAATTTTCTGTCTCACAGCCTGCTTATCATATAAGAAAAGCTCAACATTTTCACTTGGTTCACAATCAAATATCTGCACACTATTATTCTTTAATTGTTTCTTCTAGCAACAAAAGTAAAACAGCTTGGTCAATTATCTGAAAATGCAGAGGTGATATAAAAAGGAAAAATATTGGAATAATCAAAGATGGCCCTCTACTAATTGATAATCCTCAAATTATCTATGACTTGTTTAATGACTTTTGTTCAGGACCTATGGCATATTTTTGATAAAGTCCGTAAGGTTAATCATTAAAATAGTTGCTACGTTATGCAGCGTATGGGTCAGATAGAAATAGAAAGGATATTTAAAGTGCAAACCCGCACGAATCACTATGACGAAACAGAACACAAGAAGCGGAGAAATACCGGTCTAACTAACAATGCAGAGAGGGGGGATTCCTAGCAACACAAAAAATACATCGTCATCGATTTTCTATTTACAGTAAACATTAATAAAAAAGAATTCGGTTTAAATCAACAAAAAAAAAAATAAATAAATAGTTGTATTTTAAAGAACAAATTTTAGAAATTTACGTACGAAGTGCGCATTTCGTTTAAGAGAAGAAAAATTAGTATTTATGCTTGCTCATAACACCAGGGTGTTAAAGTAACAAAAAATATTTACGGTAGAACAAATTCTAATAATCATGTAGTGAAGTACTATGGAGCACCAGCGACGCACGAACAACAAAAGTAAGAAGAAAAGAGGTGCTCCCAATATATGGGAACACTAATAGAACATGCCTCCAAGTGCCAGCTATTATCGTGTGCCCATTGCATCCACGGAAGTGTCAGCGAAGCGTCCGGGTGCTGGGGTCCAGATGTAGCGTCACCACGGTCGACTGGTGTTGAGTGCTGCGACACTCCCTGCAACAGCGGAACACATACCACCGCAGTTGGTACTACTTAAGAAGAATAATTGGGGCCTATGTACAATAATTTGACCTCCAGCTAAGAGCTAGAAAGAGGGTCTTACTAGTATTAATAACTCAGGAGCACATACTGATACATTACATGTGATTTTCCAATGCTCCACCCGAAGGTACTACATTGGCCAGGAAGCGAGTTTTTGTTACCTGGAAAATTTTGAATTTTGCCGAACCCTTGCTGTTCCAAGCAAGGTAGGGATCTTTAACGTGCGTGACAACACTCACACGGGACCTCCATTTTACCTCTCATCCGAACGAGGGTGTATTTTTGTGAAAAATGCCCGCCTAACATTTTTCAAGCGGACCGTGTCGGGATTCGAACCCGGGACCTTGGGCGTAGTAGTCACACACATACCACTATGCCACGGAGCCGCCTGCACATACTGATACACCAAAAATCTACACTTCTCATAAAGAAAGAACGTGCATCGCTCTTGGAGTAATAGAACGACTTGTTTAGAAAAATACATATGAGGACAAAGTGCAGAATCAAATTGAAAATTGTTTTAAATAACAAAAATTCGAGCTTCAATCCTCTTGTTATCAACATACCAAAAAGGAGATTAGAAAACTCGACTCAAGCTTTATCAAATAATACAATACACTATTTCAACGAGTCTTTCGGTCGTAGCAGTATAAGGATTAATTTCACGCTATAGTAATGTGTAGCCAGTTAACGGATACTCAAAACAAGGTGCCAACTATAGAATTTATAGCGTAAACTTGTCGTATTAGAGTAGATAGATTGAAATTGAAAATTATTCGCAAGCGTATTTATTATAAACAGGTAAAATATATAGGATGTTATTGACGTATAAAAGAGTAGAAACGGAATCGAAGTGGTTTTTAATTCATCAGCCTTAAATGAACGTAACATAGTCATATTGCAATAATCCCCCAAAGTATGGCTATAGTACCTTTCAATAAACACGCGGTACTGTCATTTATAAATCAATTGAATAACACCTCTTCTTATGGCATTGGTGGATTCTCTGTCCCTCTTATTAAGAATTTCAAGCAGGCATTGGTGTTCCCATTTACATATCTTATGAATGAATCTCTTATTAATGTAGTTTTCCCATCTGCTTTTAAAACTGCTGCGGTAGTTCTTGTCTTAAAAATACTACCTATCTCTTTGGTTTCTGTTTTTCTAAACTGCTAGAGATGGAAACGTACACTAGATCGGTATCCTTCTGTAAAAACAGGATTATTGTTGTATGTCAACTTGGTTTTACTAAAAATAAGTCTCTAGCTCTGCTTTATTATTTTTTCACAAGGAACTGCTAAGGCTTCTAGAACAAAAAAGACCACCCCTTAGCTATATTATGTGACTTCAGTTGTGCTTTTGACTATGTACAGCAGGATTTATTCTTACAAATCCCTTTTTTTCCCTTTTCCTTTTTAAACACTAAAATTTTTAATTTTAGTTTAACCTTTTTTAATTTAAATCCCTTTACATTTGTTTTAAATTTTTTTTCCCAATCTTTTTCAATTTCCAATTTTTTAACCTCCCCAGATTTTTCTCTTTTTTAAATTTGTTTTACCCTTTTTAAAAATTTAATTTTCCTATCTTCCCAACCTTTTTAATTTATTTTACCTATCTTCTCATTGGCCATTATTCCCCATCATTTTAGTTCTTTCATTTTTTCTAATATATATTTTACCTCTATCCTTTTCCTATACCTACAGGTTTCTTTTTGCTATTAATCTTTTTACAAACTTCTATTTTTTTTATCTTTCACATAAAATTCTTTAATTTATCTTAACTATGTCCATAATTAAACATTATTTCTCTTCCTATCATAATTTAACCTTTTAATTTATTTCAAAATATTTAATAGTCGATCTAGTAGCTTTAATTTAACTAAAATTTTATTGTTTAAATCTTTAACTTTATCATTAATGAACCTCCTTCCCGCTTTCAGTTAAAACTTTAATTTTTATTTTATTTCAAGTAACTAATCCATGCAAAAAATTTTTCCGCTTTTTACATTTACTTTCCTATTTTTTGTTTATGCCATCAATCCAAGTTTTCCTTTCCAATTTTTTAATCTGTTTCCAGTTTTGATAAAACCGTACCGAGACAGTGAGATTTTTACAAGATTTTATTGCTGTTCACCTATTTTATTTTTACCACATTCACCTTCCTGGTTATTGTATTGAAAATTTTAATTTTATCAAACTATCGTGGCCAATTTACAATATAAAATTAGATTCCCATTGAAACAAATCTTAATTACACAACTGAAACCCCAGCCTTAAATACTAAATTAAGAGATTTACCCTCGGGGAAAATTTTTAATTTTAAAAATTTTTGTAGTTAATTGTTTAGTTTATTACCACCGAATTAAGATTGTGGCGACTTGTGGAAACAGTTAAAATTTAAAACATTTGTAGAACTTTCTTGTAAGAGAAAGTCCGAACGGTTTAAATTTTAGGCAAGCCTGCTTTGGTTTTCGTTTATAAATAAAGGTTTTCCAATTGCCGGTTTCAATAGTAAAATCTACATGATCTTATTTTTTAATTTTTTAAACTAATATAAAAAGTAATGAAAATTTGGTGTTAAATTATTTAAAAAAATAATTTACTACAGGTCAGTTCTGCTAAATTTATTAATGTCTTGAAAAATATATTTTTTAAAATTTATGTTTTCCAATTGAAACGTTCTATGAAAAATTTAATAGGCCTATTTCAAATATGTCAAAATCGAACACCGATAAAATTGGCTTTTCTTCAATTTAAATATTTGAAACCAAGTTTTTCAACAGTAATTTTTAATAGATGCTTAAAATCAGTGGGTTTTTAAAAATTTAATTGAAATGAAATTCTTCTTCCATTTACAAAATTCGTTTATGAAAAAATGTAGTCCTTAAAAACTAAAATGTTCCAAGTAGTTTATTATATTTAAGTTAATTTTTAATTTGGAAATAAAGGTATTAGTTTGTACTTAAATATTGGATGAGTCTTGGAAAATTTAATGTGAATAAAATTTACATCGGTTTCATGAATTATTTGGTAATTTTTTTTCCTGTTTGGTTTCAAATAAAACTTCATAAATTTTGTTTAAATAAATAGTTTTATAAAATTTGAATAGATTAACACAAATGTCTGTTGGATAAAAATTATTATCATGATTCAAACAACTGGGTTCAATATGGAGTTAATTTGCAATTTTAAAGGTTTTTTCCTTTTTAAACTTTTTTGGGCAGTGCCACAAACCATTCCAATAGATTTTATTTCCATCAATTACAAAAATTTAACCGATACCGTCATTGGTAATTTAATCCTAAAAAACTTAATTAATTTTGCATTAAAAATTTTTCCTTGGGATGTCAAGCCAACTTTACCTAGATATATTTAACATTTTACTTCACAAATTTTAAGTTTTATAGGTTTAAAAATTTTTCAAGTTTTCACCAAAAATTGACCAAAATCCAAGTTCTTTGAATGTAAACTTTTAATAGCCCAAAGTTTAAAATTTTAAAGGTATTTACATCAACTAGTTTAAACAAAAGTTTTTTAATTAAATGTTAAAACTTAAACCATTCACAAAATAATTTCTTTTAATTTAGAGAAATTAAAATTTTACTAAATTTAACCTTAAAGGTAATTAATTAAAAAAATTTTTAAAATGTTCTAAAGATGCAGTTGTTATTTGTAATGGTAAATTGAAGCAATTAATGCATTGAACTTGTTAATGTAACCTAATTTTAAATTTTTGTGTTAAACAAGTAAAAAATCTAGATTTGCAAGTTTTGTACTAGAGTTTTCTGATGGTTCTAGAATAAAATTTGTTTTTTGTGGCAAATGAATTGGTGTATTGGAAATTTTCCTGAAATTTTGACATCAAAATTTGATTTAAACAATCATACCAAATTTTTTACCTGATTATATTTCCGTGCAAACCAAATTAATTATTGCATGTTGGTAAGGGAGTAAAATTACTACTTGTGTGAAGAAAATGCCTGTCATATGTTTGTAATTGGGTTAAATAAATTTGGGTTATAATATTGATGGGATAAATGTGACTATAACATAAATACAATACATAACACACCTTCACCCTTAAGAGTGAACAAACATATTAAAAAATAAACTTTTTTTTACCATTTAATTATAAGTTCAACTTTTCTGGTGGTTTGCGAAGTCTGGTGGGATACCTCCGTTGAGGCATATCCATATCCATAGGACTCAACCTCTGGGGTGGCGCAGAACACTCAGTGGGTGTCTCTGTAGGCGAGGTATTCGACGGAGAGGTGCTAGTAGCAGGACTATGAAAAGGTGAAATGACATTTTCTGGCTCAGATAATACCGTAGGTGATATATTTTCGTTATTAATGTTAACCCGATAGGAATGTCCGACAAATTGTTTGGTACAGTTGATAAATTAGGTAGAGTAGGCAAAACTTCGACAACAGTTTCTACGTTTTGAGGTAGGATTGCGGATTGTAGCGGATCATTTTCACTTCTGTTAATCAATTGATCAACATGTCTTTTCCACACCACCCTACTGTCGCTCTCTAAAAGTACTAAATAAGAAACCGGACCTAATTTTTCTATAATTTTTGCTTTCTTCCATTTTTCCCCTGGCCTGTAACTTCTAGCTAACACTAAGTTGTTCACAGAAAATTCCCGTAATATCCGAGATTTATTTGCAACTTTCGACTCGTAAGTGGGCCGTAAAAGATCTAATTTTGATCTAAGTGACCTACCAAACATTAGTGAAGCGGGAGTTTGATTAGTAGTGCAATGTTCGGTATTTCTATATTGAAACAAGGTTTTGTAAATAGCATAATCTAATCTGAAATTTTCATCATGACTAGCTACGTGTAGCTTGTGTTTGAAATATTTGACACTATTTTCTGCTAAGCCGTTCGACTCTGGATGGTATGGAGATATTAATGTGGAACGTATTCCTAAGGATTGAAGAAAATTTTTGAATTCATAAGAGTCGAACGGTGGACCGTTATCGCTAACAACTAGTTTGGGAAGGCGAAGCGTGCAAAAGTAGGAAGCAATGCTTTAATCGTGGCATCAGCTGAAGTGCTTGAAACAGGTAAGACTTCAGCCCATTTCGAATATGAATCAGTAACAACTAAATAAATTTTGTTCATAATAGGACCGAGGTGATCCAGATGCACCCGTTCCCAGACAGAACTAGTGGTAGGCCAAGTTATTCCTACAGATTTTGGAGGTTCGTTTCTCTCTAACTGACATGACTGGCAAGAATTGCAGTAATCTTCGATATGTGTGTCTATGTTAGGCCACCATATGTAGCAACGCATTAAAGACTTCATTTTACGATACTTAAATGACCTTCGGCGGGTACCTAGTACTGATAGTCTACAACAGCTAGGAATTACTAAACGGTAACCCCAGAAAACACAATTTGACTGAAAAGAGAGTTGCTCTCGTTTTTGGTAAAAATTTTGTAGTTCCGTGGTTAAACCCTTACTTGAAGAGGGCCAGCCTATTAAGATAAACTGAATTACTTTAGACAAAATAGGGTCTTTCCTGGTAGCTTTTCTTATATCATCAAAATTTAGAGGTAATTCGCTGTTAAGAATGTAGTTAAGGTTAATATTATCTTCTGAAATCGAAGCAGTGTTATCTTGAAGTGGTAATCTTGAAAGACAATCAGCACCAATATTTTTGTATCCATTAATGTATATTATATCAAAATCATAACCAGTGAGAAAAAGGGCATATCTTTGTACGCGATTTGCTACCATAGTAGGGAGATGTTTTTTTTGTCCAAAAATAGACAAAAGAGGTTTATGATCAGTAACTAAAGAAAATTTTTGTAAATATTGTAGGAGCACATAAATAAGAGGGTTCAGGCGTTTTAAACAAATACATAAGTCAGGTTATAAATTATTTAATGAAAATTTCAAAAGCACACTTTCAGATAACAACATAATCCGCCATCTTCCTTTCTACTCCCGCCTAAATTCAAATTTAACTTAACCTTTAAATATGATCTTAGCTTTACAATAATTTTCTACTACAACTCGGCCAATCCTGACATTTGATCGTCCCGATCATTTGCTAGATACATAACAGCCAGTTTTCATAAAACTTACCTAAACATAAATCATGATCATAAAGTATCGCATCATAAACATTGGTGCATAAATAACATAAGTCATAAAGTTGATAGTATGTACCATAATAAGCATAATTTTCATAATCTAGAAATATTCTAAGCATAAAGTATATGTCGTTGAAATAATTACATAAAAGCATAAGGAAAAACCAACACTTACATAAATAGTAGCTAATCCATAATGATGCTAAACGTAAGCAAAAACATAAAAGTTCACACATAAATCATAAACAAATCCAAATAAGCCTTAACCTACATAATCATAAAAGGTAAGTAAAATCATAATCAGTTTCAATTTTCAGAATTTTTATTTTCAGGTTTGATGTAAGACTTAAGTCTAGAGGCATCTAAAATGCCATCATACGGAATTTGCGTTTGTTGGAACCCAATAATGTCATTCACTACATACCTATCATTAGGAAGAATTTTAACGATTTCATAAGGACCTCTGTATTTTGGGATTAATTTCTTATCAATGCCGGGAGTAGTATCGACATTAGATACCATGACAAAATCTCCTACTTTATAAACACTAGCAGCCTTGTGTCTTTCATCATAATATTTCTTAGTTTTGGCTTGCAGTGATTCTATCGATTCAGCAGCCTTTTCACGTAAATCTGCTAAATCGCTCACTGATTCTTCATACGATTCCAAGAAAGAACGACAATGATCATCAATTTTTCCTAATTGATTCCTTCCAAATAACAACATTGAGGGTGTTTGACCTGTAGAACGGCTCACTGTGTTATTGAAACAAAACTCAATATCATCTAAAATTTTATCCCAACATAATTTTCGTTCATCTACCATTTTGGCTAGCATTGGAGTTAGTGTCCGATTCATTCTCTCTATTTGGCCATTGGCCTTAGGTGCTCCAGTTGCAATAAGTACATGACCGATATCTTGCATATTAAGAAAATTTTTGAAAGCTTCAGAAGTAAAACATGTGGCACGGTCCGAAATAATTCGCCGAGGACGACTATAACAGCAAAAATAAGAACATAAGTGTAAAATCACCTCCTTGGCGTTAGTGGTTTTACAAGGGTAAAATTTTATAAACTTAAAACCCGTCAACAATGGCTAAAATGTATTTGTTTTTTGAATTCGTAGTCTCCAACGGTCCATAATGGTCAATATGTAAGCAATCAAAGGGTATATTCTGTTTGGGTATATTGTGCAAAAATCCCTCAACCCTTCCTGACTTAGGATTATATTCAATGCACTTCAAGCAGTTTTGAATAAGTTTTTCAACTTTGTTTTTTAGGTAAGGAAACCAATAAGAACGAGTAATAATTTCTAATGTTTTACTAACACCTCCATGACCCATACTATTGTGATATGTGTGTAACACATTAGCTTCCATATCCTTGGGGACGTAAAATAAAATTTTGTTACCTGACTTGCGATATATCAATCCATTACGCATTTCATATAAAGCATGTTCAGATTTTTCTAGTTCGTTACGAATAGCAACAATCGCTGTGTCTAGATTTTGCTTAATCGCCAATTCCTGCTCAAAAGTATTTCCTTCCAGCACAAATATACTCTGTACCCTACTGAGGGCATCAACATGTCTCATTCTATTATTCGGTCTATGCTCAATTACAAAATCATAATTTTGAAGTAATAAACACCAACGCATAATTCTGGGGATTATATTACGTTTTGATAATGTAAGTCTAAAACTGTCGCAATCCGTAACAATTTTAAAAGGAATACCCTGCAAGTAAACATGAAATCGTTTCAAAGAATAAACTATTGCTAGGCACTCAATCTCGTAACTGTAATATTTTGCCTCTTGTTCTGTAGTGCGTTTACTAAAATAGAATACAGGATGGAATTTCCCATCATCTTGTTTCTGCATCAAGATCGATCCATACCCAATTGAACTACCATCACAGTGTAATTCTGTTTCACGAATAGGGGAATAAATTGACAAAATAGGCTTAGAAATCAACTTGTTTTTCAACGTTTCAAATGCATTCAATTGGATTCCCCAAATTTGTACTTAGCACCCTTCTTCAATAAATCGTATAGCGGTTTGGCTATGATTGCAAAATTATTTACAAACCGTCTGAAATAACTCATCATTCCAACAAAACTATGTACTTCTTTAATATTAGTAGGAATTGGATAATTATCAATAATTGCCAAATTTTCTTTATTTGGGCTAATTCCGTTTCCACTAATATCGACCCCAAAAAGTAATTTTTCCTTCAAGAATGAACATTTGTCAAGTCTTAACTCCAACAAATTCTCATTTAACATAAGTAAAACATCTTTCAAAATTTCTAAATTTTCATCGATACTTGTCGAGCGATCATAATATCGTCTAAAAATATCAGCACCTTTTCAGCTCGAATTAAATCTCTAAAAATTTCATTGATAAAGCGCATGAAAGTGGATGGGCTTGAACTCAACCCAAACGGCATTTTGCAAAATTCAAATTGTCCTTGAGGCGTCACGAAGACGATATTGACGTGATTCTTCATCCAAAGTTACATGGTAAAATGCACTTTTCAAATCTAATTTGGTAAAGTACTTCTTGTCCTCAAATTATCTAAATGGTCATCAATCAATGGTAATGGAAATTTATCCCTAACAAGGTACTTATTAAGTGTTCTATAATCAACACACATTCTGTAATCCCCGTTCGCTTTTACCAGCACAATAGGTGAACAATAAGGATTGGCTTTCGATAATGCCTTTAGCCAGCAAATCATCTAAAATGTTATCTAAAACAGTTTTTTCATAATAGGACAATCTTCTTGGACGTGAATAAAATGGTTCATGTTTGTCTAACGTTAAATGCATTGAAATTTAGTTTTAGGGTCCTTTGGTTTAATTGCATTAAAATAATGACTATCAAGAATATCATGTGCTTTAACAACAATATTCAGTGATAAGTTACTATTAATATCTAATTCTTTCTTATTACATACATTAACATCATTAATTAAAAGTACTTCATTACTTCGAAACTCTGGGTAATCGGTTGAAGGTTCCAACGAAACATCATTTTTTGTAAACTTCAAGGTAACATTTGTGTTACTGATAAAATCTCTACCTAACAAACAAGAGCATAACATAGTATTCTTACTGACAACATAAAATGTCATATCATAAAAATTCCCATTTATTTCAACCTTATCAGTATAAGACCCTAAAATTTGCAACTTAGAATTATTAATACCTGTCAAAAATATAACCTTATCATTACATGGTTCAATAAATTCAGCTACTACATAAGTTTCTAAAATCAGCGAAATTGGGCTACCCGAATCTACTACCGAATCAAATGATGCCCCAATTTTTGGAAAAAATATGCGCAAAAAGTAAGGTGGATCTAAATCAAGTGGTTCCTGGATCAGCATTGTAGATGACACAGACTTCTGCGGACAATCGTTTTGTGCTCTAGTGATGCACAATTGAAACAACTACCTCGTTGCCTTATAGGTTTGGGGCAATTAGCAACATAATGCCCAACGTCATAACAATTAAAACACTTACCAGTGGCACGGATCTTAATCGAGTTGCATATTTTGTATTTTCTGTATTAACTCGAGACTGCCTTACCACCGGATGTGAAGGTCCAGCTGCTAATATAGGCACCTCTCTCTTGTCATTCCTTTTATCCCGTCTAGCCTGGCATATTCTTTCATAAGCAATAATATCGTGGTATAATGCATCTTCATCGCCATGTACCGCAGACAACAAAAAATTGCTTAATTCACGAGATCCTAATCCAATAATTACTTGCTCCTTAATTTCCGTAAAATCCAATCCAAATTGGCGACATAAAGCCACTTTCTCGTGGAAGTAAACACTAACATTTTCCTTCGGGCCTTGCATACGTGATTGCATTTGTTGCCAGCATTCCGTCATGCTTCGTTCAGATATGAAAGTCCGTTTAAATGCAATTTTAAAATCTTTCCAATTATTAATTTTTTCACAACGACCATTAAACCAATGCTTTGCGGCGCCCTTTAAGTTACAAACGGCTGTTTGATATGCAAATGCATCTGGCCACCTATTTAAAACAGATGTATTCTCTAACTGTGTAAGCCACAATTTTGCAACATTTGACCCTTGTTCACCATCAAATAGTTCGATAGATTTTGATAAGTCTGGCATTACATTAAAATTCGCTACTGAATTTGAACTTTCACTTTTCAGTTGCTGTTGATTTCGCGTTTCCTGATTTTGAATTAAAAGTTGCAGCATTTGACTATTCTGTTGTAGTAACGCATTAACTGTATCTATAAATGCGGGGTTTGAATTTTGTTCATTATTATAAGTAGGACAGCTCGCAGCTCCTTCTGTAACAAGATTAACAGTATTCACCTGGGCTACATTTTCATGACTTTTATTCGCATTTGTAGTTCCAGCTCTCATTGCCTGTGTGCAAAACGATTCAAAATGCTCTTCCGAAGTCATTATTCACGTGAAATCACACAAAATTGTAATATTCGAAAACGTGTTCACAATAAAGTTTGACACAAGTCAATGACCTTAACAATCTTCCGTATTTCACAATTAAATTATTTGCAAAAACCTGTTAAACCCCACACCTGATAAAACTGTAGGAGCACATAAATAAGAGGGTTCAGGCGTTTTAAAAAAATACATAAGTCAGGTTATAAATTATTTAATGAAAATTTCAAAAGCACACTTTCAGATAACAACATAATCCGCAATCTTCCTTTCTACTCCCGCCTAAATTCAAATTTAACTTAACCTTTAAATATGATCTTAGCTTTACAATAATTTTCTACTACAATATAAATATTGATTGAATTTGGTAATACCATATATCAACGCGAGGGCTTCTTTATCAATTTGGGAATAAGCCAGTTCAGCTTTATTAAGAGTACGAGAAGCGTATGCGATGGGTTTTTCTACCTTATTAGGGAAAACATGAACTAGCACGGATCCAAGTCCGTAGTTGGAACTATCACAATATAATTTCAAAGGTAGTTCTGGGTTATAGTGAACCAGAACAGGTGCATTAGTAAGCAATCTTTTTGCTGTTTTAAAAGCATTAATGCACACGTTATTAAATTGATATGTAACATTCTTTTGCAACAAACGGTATAATGGGGACAAGATTTCAGAAACATTAGGGATAAATTTTCCATAAAAATTAACCATACCTAAGAAGCACCTAAGCTGTGTAATATTCTGAGGAAGAGGGACGTTATTTATCGCTTCAATTTTGCTAGCACTAGTTTTTATTCCAAACTTGTCTATAACATGACCGAGATATTCTACTGAGTTCATAAAAAAAGAACATTTTTCTTTTTTTAAGGTTAACCCGTGATTACGTAAAATGTTTAGAACTAATTTTAAATTTTCTAAATGTTCAGTGTCATTTCTGCCGGTAACTAATAAATCGTCTTGAAACACCAGCACAAAAGGCAAACTGTAAAATAATTTGTCCATTGTTCTTTGAAATTTAGAAGGTAGCGATTTGATACCATAAGGAGCTCTGTTGTATTTGAAGAGCCCAATATGAGTACTGATGACCAGAAGCTTTTGTGATTCTTCACAAACAGGCATCTGGTTATAGGCTGATTGTAAATCAAGTTTGGAAAATTTTTCTCCGCCGCTTAATTTAGCGAACAACTGATCTACCCTTGGGAGAGGATAATGATCGTCCTCTATATATGGGTTTAACATCTTAAAATTTCCACAAATTCTAATTGTATTATCCTTTTTTAAGACTGGCACTATAGGAATAGCCCAGCAACTAGTATGTACTGGAGTGAGAATATTTTCGTTAACTAAACGACTAAGTTCATTTTCTGTTTTTTGTTTTAGTGAAAACGGTAGAGTATAGGGTTTGCAAAACTTAGGATCGACATCCTTAACAATTTTAATTTTTAAAGGTTCACCGTTGAACCTACCTACATTCTCAGTAAAAACTGTGTCGTAAGTTTTAAGTAAATTTTTTAATTCAGAAGAAAGATTGAAAGTAACTTGAGTATTATGCAGATTAATAAATTTTTTTGAAAAATATGATTCCATACATTTTCTGGGAATAACATCCAGAGCCCAGATCCAATCTCTACCTATAATTGCCAGTTTTTCACCATAATTTCTTGGTAAATCGATAACATATAAATCCAAATTTTTTTTTAAGTTTTTGAATTTTACATTAACTTTAATTTTTCCTTTAGGAGTAAAATCATCACCAAAGTAAGGCGAAAAGAAACAGATGTTGGTTCTAAATTATTAATGAATTTAGGAAATAAAGTAAAAATTGCTGAAAGGATATAACAGATTTACCAGCACCGCTATCTATCTCCATTTCTAGACGGGTGTTGTTGACCTCCAACTGGACTATCATCGGCGGAACCTTAGAAATGGACAATTGCATGGCACTAGAATTTTCGGCAACCAAATTGACAGCATTTTCTTGAAAATATAGATAATTCATCTGGAAAATACCATTAGGAGAATGCGAATCTTGTTCGTCCGATACAACAGATTCCATGAAATGATGCCTGGTTCTTTTAAAGCTTTTACATGCAGCCTTAATGTGCCCTGGTTTATTGCAGAATAAACATGTGTATCCTTTGAATTTGCAGTTTTTAAAATCGTGATTATTGCCTCCCCCGCAGGCGTAGCAATTAAATTTTATTTTGGAACGTACATTATCCTGTGTAAGTAATTTTCGGTTACTCGTATCACTACCTTCGTTAAGGTTTGGTATGACTGTACCGTGTCGTGGCGAATTCAACATAGTATTAGAATGTAGAGTATGAACATAATTTGTATTAAGTGTAGATGAATGTAATTTAACAGCTTCCATTTCTGCTGCTAAGTTTACAGCTTCCTTAAAAGATAAGTTTTCACCTTGACCGAGTAATTTATCCAAAATGGGACCTTGACGTAAACCAACTATAAACTTATCCCGTAGATTTTCATCAAGATTTTGTCCAAACTTGCAATTGGTAGCTAAATTTAGTAATTTAGCACCGAAGTCGGCAACAAGCTCACCACATTCTTGGCGGGCTAGATGAAATTTGTAGCGTTCAGTAAAAACAGATTTGCGAGGTACAAAGTGCTGCTTTAATAATAAAATCAATTGTTCGTACGTTTTTGTTTTAGGATGTTCAGGTAAACATAAATCCATCAATAATTTATAGGCATCGTCTTTAAGGTGAATAATTAAAATACCTGCTCTCCTTGGATCTGCAGTATCAATATTGTTTGCGATAAAAAATAGATCTATGCAATCGTTAAAAATAGCAAAGTCATCTTTTGATGAAAATGTAGGCAACATACCAATTAACGGTATAGCACTTGTAGAACTCATTGTAGTGATACTAAAATCTGAAGTATTTGTAGAATTTGTTAAATTATTAGTATCAGGCATTAGATAACACGTGGTGATATAGCAGTTCAATTGTATAACCTTCAATTTATTCTTGATTTCCTCGTCGCCAGTGCAATATATTAAGTAAATCAATAACAAATACTTGTTTATTCATTATTCGTAATAAATAAAGTACACTGTACAATTACATTTCAAATTAAAACAATCACTTGACAAGAGCATGGCTCTAGACAAAACCCGTAGCCATCCCACTATATATATATATTTTTCAGTTGACAGACAGATTAGTGACTGAGCATGCGACAATGTGACTACAACATAAATACAATACATAACAATCTCCACAAACGATACCCAAAGTTGTAAAGAAATTAAAAACAATTGATTTAAAAATCATTATGTTCGAATAAAGAGGTTAAAAGTTGGCTGTTTTTTGTGTGAGAGAAAGAGTTGAGACGAAGAGCATTACAAAAAGCCGCTCCAGCGGCTGCATGCCTAACTAACTAAAGGAAACGCATGCGCCGGTTTGGTTTCTTGTTATAGTTGTCTATGTTACATGTAGTTTAAGCTTAGATCACGACATAGACAAACAAATAGATATATATCTTTAATCGATGACCTTGGCTCATGTTTTAGTTTCTTCCCACTGGCAAGAGGCGCCCTAGTCAATATAATTCTATCATGATGTGTACATTATTTATTTTAAATTTCTGTTTTCCGTATGTCTTATTTCATCATCATTTTGTTTTCGACCTTACTTAAGGTCGGTTTGACGCACTCTAACTTCTTTTCTAATCTGTGCTAATCTAAAAAGTTCTACATACCCTTCACAACCTAAATTTCTAATAATTTGACTAATATAGTTTGGTCTAAGTCTTCCTATATCCTTCTATCTTTTTTCTATCCAGCTGGCTCTACATAGATATTAGCAACCTGATGATTGTTAAAGAACTCTAACATGTTTACATGATTACCATTTATAAGGAAATGAAATATAACCTGGTTATCCGCTTCAAAAAGGAAAAGTGTTAAAATATATGTTATGGTAAGGCTTAAGCAACGAAACGCTACCCGCATGCCAGACCGTTACCTAATTGTGAGTTATGTCATGGTGACGTTTATTAAATTATATGTTATGGTAAGGCTTAAGCAACGAATTGCTACCAACATGCCAAACCGCTAACTAATTGTGAGTTATGTCCTGGTGACATTTAGTTAACTGATTTTTATTTTTTTTTGTTTTGTTTTCGAACTTACTTAAAGTCGGTTTGACGCAGCTCTAAATTCTTGTCTATTCTGAGCTAGTCTAAAAAGGTCTGCATACCCTTCACAACCTAAATCTCTAATAATTTGACTAATATAGCTTTGTCTAGGCCTTCCTACTCTATTTTTATTTGGTAGTCTATAATCTAAGACTGTACTAAATAGTCCCTCATGTCTTAACTGGTGCCCTATCATTCTATCTCTCCTGACCTTCAATTGTTTCCACATACAGGGTTCCTCACCTATCCTTCTATAAACTTCCTCGTTTGTTACTCTATCTGTCCAACTAATCTTTAACATTCTCCTATAACACCAAGTTTCAAAATCTTCTATCTTTTTCTTATCTACTTCTTTAATTGTCCAAGTCTCACTACCGTATAGTAGAACGCTCCATACCTTCTACTTTAAGAAACTTTTCTATTATCTAAACTAATACTATTAGCTATTAGTAAGTTTTCTTTTTAAAACATTTTTCTTGCTTGAGCTATTCTAGCTACTATATCCCTTCTGCTACGTTTATCCTTTGTAATTATACTACCTAAATAGCAAAATCCATCTACCTCCTCTAACTCGGTATTATCTATTTTTAATTTTGGTTTAGAACTAGGCTGTAACTCACTTGTCATTATCTTTGTCTTTACTGAGTTAATTCTCATACTATAGTTACTCCGTAGTATCTCATCTAAAATATTTAAAACTCTCCTAACTCTTTTCTAGACTCTGCTATAATGGCTATATCATCTGCAAACGTAACATGTCTATTTTCTGTCCCTGTACACTAATACCTATCTCTTTTCTCTCTCTGGCTAAGTTTAAAGCTTCCTCAATATAAACATTAAAAATCAAGGAGACAGTATACAACCCTGTCTAACACCATTTCTAATCTTAGCTTCCTTTTCTATTTCATCAAATTTAATTACTACGCTTTGGTTTTATATAGACTGTAAATAATTTTTCTATCCCTATGAGAGATTCCTATTTTTGCAAAACCCTGAACATAACAATCCAATTAACCCTATCAAATGCTTTTCTAAATCTACAAACGCAAAATGAGTCTTTTATTTTTTGTAACCTTTTTCGATAATTACCCTAATCATTAGTATCGGTTCTCTAGTCCCTCTGTCTTTGAAAACCATATTGGTCTTCGCCTAAATAATTCTCAATCAAACCTTCTACTCTATTTTTAATTATTATTGCTAGTATTTTGGAAGCATGAGAAGTTAAACTAACCGTTCTAAAATTCTCGCACCTATCAGCTCCTGACTTTTTTGGGATTGGGATAATAATATTTTTTTCGAAATCTATTGGAACCTCACCTGTGTCATATATTACATTTACTAGTTCATATAATCTGTCTTAAGTTTTCTGACTTGCATATTTTATTAATTCTTCGGGAATATCGTCTATCCCTGGCGCTTTATTTAATTTAAGATTCAGAACAGCTCTATCAAATTCCTCTCTTAATATTGAGAACCCTATTTCTACATCCTCTTCTTGGCCGTTCTCTAACTCATCCATATCGTCTCCCTTATATAAATCTTCTAAATATCTTTTCCATCTATCAGCTACCTCAACTTTATTTATTAGAAGCTCATTATTCTCGTCTCTAATACCATTATAGTGTTTCCTATCTTCCCCAAAAAACTTTTTAACTGCTCTGTAAGTCCTGTCTGTCTTACCTACTCTCAAATCATCTTGTATTCCCTTACAATTCTCCTCCATCCATTTATTTCTAGCTTTTCTACACTCTTGTACTATCTTATTTCTAACTGTATTATATTTTTGCTTATTTTCACTATCCACTTTTCTGAAAGGTTTAAGCTTTCTTCTATTCTCTATTAAATCTAATATCTCCTTTGTTACCCAGGGTTTTCTCGCTTCTATTTTTTTCTTACCTATAGTCTGTGTTGCTGTATCATGTACAGTCAGTTTTATTTCTTTCCATCTATTTTCTACGCTCCTCCTACAGCTATCTCTTTGCTCTTATTATCTAATACTTGTTTATATTCCTCTTTACCCTACTATCATTAAGCTTACCTAGATCCCAATTTTTTTAATTTTAGTTTACACTTTATTTTAACTAAGTTATGATCGCTATCTATGTCAGCCCCTGGATAACTACGACAGTTTTAACTTGGTTTCTAAATCTTTGTTTAACTAAAATATAATCTATTTGGTACCTAGCCCTATCACCTGGGGCTTTCCAGGTATATCTTCTCCTAACATGTTGTTCAAATAGGGTGTTTACAGTTACTAATCTATGTTCCTGGCAAAACTCAACTAATCTTTCTCCTCTATCATTTCGTCTGCCATACCCAAATTTTCCTACCATTTTCCCTCACTACCTTCTCCCACTGACGCATTAAAATCGCCCATAACTATTAAATTCTCATCTCCTTTTACTTTTCTCACTATACTATTTATATCCTCGTATACCTTTTCTACTTCCTCATCCTCGTACTGAGTTGTTGGCATGAAACCTGTACTAAAACAGTGTCTGTGGGTTTTGTACTCAATCTAATCATAATTATTCTATCACTGAATTGTAAGTACTCTTTAACTTTATGCCCTAATCTTTTACCTAACACTATTCCTACCCGTGCCTGTCCATTAGTTGAAGAAGTTGTAATTATTCTATAATTATCTTTCCAAAAGTCATTACTATCTGGCCATCTCACCTCACTAATACCTAAAATGTCCAGCTTTTCCTTTCTCATTTCGACTAATAAATTCGTTAACTTATCTACTCTGAGTAATGACCTTACATTCCAAGTCCCTATCACTAAATCGAACTGTTGTTTTATATTCTTACGATGACGAGTCCCAAGTACCCCTTCCCGGAGATCCGAATGAGGGAGTATTTTACCTTCGGACAAGAATTTTACTTGTGAGCTTTCCATCATATGTATTTTGTGTTTTAGGCCACGCACACCTGGGAAGTATTGTGGGCTCCCATATCTTTCCACAACGCAGTTTTAAAGATTTTAGCAAAAAGCCGTATCCGTCACGGCCAACCCCAACAAGCTTGTAAATTATTAAGGATCGCCCGAGACCAACCGACCCTCTTCCAATATCTTTTAGCCAGCAAGGCTGCTGCCTCTTGCTGCGCCTTTTAATCGCCTTTACGATAAGCAGGCTTACTATAGTAGTATTCTTTATCCCCACTATAGGAAATGTCTTATTTAGATGCAATTATTATAAAGTTCATAACATTGATGCAGTTACTGTTTTTATTAAATAAATTTGAAACAGACTAAAAGTACAAAATAAAGCATAGATGAGATTGATCATTGGTAGTGAAAATATAAAAATTTAATTAAACAATTTGGTAGAATGTTGTAAGCTTTAGCGCTCATCCGATCACTGAAGTTAGCAACGTCCGGCGTGTGGTCAGTACTTGGATGGGTGACCGCTTGAAAAACGCCTGCGTGTTGGACTTTTTTTTTGTTTTTATTGTATAATAGTTTCTTCCTTGACGCAGGGATGGCGCTTATACGTTTAAAAATCTTACTATTGAGTTCCCTATCTTAATGTTTTTATCTATGGATCACTAGAAATATCAGGTAATGTCGCAAATTTGTTTCCTTGGTTTTCAATAAAATACGTAGGGTGCATAGATTAACAAAAGCATCTTGTTATTTGCTGTCAAATAATTGTTTTTAAATTTCTAGTAGTGCATCGTAAAAATTCTAGTGTATTTATTAGAAAAATTTTACAGTCGAAATGGTCCGAAATTCGTGCTCCTTTTTGGAAGCCAATAGTACACATAGCAGTTCTCATTCGAAAACAAATCTAGTCAACAATACCACACACGAAACACACCAAGCTTCTAGTAGTATAAAAAATTTTATTCAGGAGGACCTTTAACGTCAAATCCTTCTTTAATTTTTCGAGACACTACCGACAGTGCAACGAGCGGTAAACGTTAAAGAACTTGCTATTCGAGCAGGAGCTCTGTGGAAGCAGATGGATGAACTTGAAAAAACCATATGTTGAGCAAGCCTGTTATGTCAAGAGAAAAAATTTGTATGGATTAAAATATGTTCGGTAAGCTCGCTAATGGTTCGTCTTTAAAAAAACGTTTAGAACAATGCCGCCGCAAGTAGAAGAACTATATATCCTTTAAGTTTTTACTAAATATTACGTTTATAATAAAATAGGTTAGGTATTAAGATTGTTGCATTTACCACAAATAAATGTTCTCTAGGTAGTTGGTAGTTACTCATGGAATAAAATTTATTATAATTGTGCTTGAAAGTATAAATATTATACTTATACTGGTGTTTTGCATATTGGAATCGAGTCAGCAAAATTTGCAAATGTAATTTATAGTTTGACGTCCGAGCGATGCCTTTTGGTTCATTCTTTTTTTACATCATTTCATGCTTGCCTGTCTTACAGAACTAACCGCTAACTTCACATAAATTTTCGAGTGCAGCATTGGAAAATCAAATGTGGTGTTATCAAAGAATATTAACTATAGAATTCCAACAGCAACCGATTCGCTCAATAGTTGGGTAGCTAACTTAACTCGCATTTTTCAAACATAGTGGGCTTTATGTGGCTGTTTGTTAATTTTGGGGCAATTCGCAAAGGCTTTGCTTTGTCACTGTCATAGAAGGCTTTTATTGGGTCCCAAGATGCCACATGGTCATCATAAAGAATATTATATTTCATCAAATTATTTGCATCCGATTTGATAAGATGACAAGCATCAAACATAAAAAAAATTTTATGCTCTGCTATTAAAAAGTATGGTTTTTCCTTGGAGATGTTCAATGTCTTGGCCAATTCCAAAAAATTTGACCCTTGATCAGTGATCAGCACAACTGGTTCAACACACGAAATAGTTTTAAGTTTTATAACGGTTTCTTCTACAATATTTTTAAAACGTTCTTAGGACAGGTAGTGCTGCACAACCAAAATGCCAATGGCTGTTTCCATTTCGCATAAAGGCCTCTAGCCATAATAACCGTAACGCTTTGAGCTGGTTTGAATTAGTTACCAATACCATCACCAGAAAACCCCACAATAGTGTCTTTTGAACAATTATAGAAAGAAAAGCTTTTAAAGACATTTCATCTATACATATCGAACATATTCTTTCATTGTCGTTCAAAGTGTTAGTTTTAACCTTCAAAATTTCAAACACAAAATTATTAAAACCACTTTTGAATTCTAAAGAATGAGTAATTCTTTGTAATGTTCTTATAGAGGAAATGCAAAACTGTTCATGAGTAATTTATAGCACTTAGGGCTAGTAAAATAAATTTGTAAAGCAAACTGTTTAAATGCATTGCTATATCTTCGTCCTTTTATGTGTGCTTTGAGAGGCTCACTTGAATTTGTACAAATTTTGAAATCGTGTCAGGTAAAAACTTATCACATAATTTTTTAAAGTCATCAAGATTTGCTGTTTGTTCAATGTCAACTGGTTCCTTAGAAAAACAAAGTTTCTTTTGCAGAGCTTTGTTGTGTAGTCTCAATTTTCGTTTTCTTGGGGTGTTGGCAGAAAGATATGAATGAGTTTGTGTATTGGCCGGGCTCGACAATGAAGTGTTGACTATCCTGAAACATTTGTATTACATAACATATGCATACCATTAAAATTTCCTATTTTACCTGATCTAATCATTTCCGTGCACAACCTCATATTGATTTAATAATGATGTTGCAAGTAATGCTGTTGACTCAGAGGGAGTAAAATTAGCTACTTGTGTGAACGAACATGATGGCCTGTCAATATTTGCTTGTGAAATAATTGGGTTATGAATATTTGAAATGTATTTAATAGGTTTAGCATGAGGCTGTAACCTATTATGCAAATCATTGAGAAACATACTATTTTCAAAATGTTTAGCACACACGTAAGCTATTATAGCAATAATTTGAATCAGCTTCAGTTCTATCCACTAGTTCATCTCTTAAAATTAATTGCAACCACTCTTTGCACCTGAAACAATTTTTATTAACAGATCTAATTACCTTCATAAACGAGTCAATGTAATTAAATCAAAATTTAAATAAACATTTAGAAATAACACTCACCTCACAATATCTCCTTTCGGAAAACGAAAAAAACTTATGGAACCATCATTTCTTGTACTGCAGGATTTAACAGCACACGAATATCCACGCCTTTAAGTTTAGACATGATTATTAAGTTTTACTCCTGCTTATAAAAGTTTCAATGCATAGATCTGTGCTTCAATAATCTCAGCATACAGTTTGACAAATTGTAAACATTACTGAAATCAAATGACATTTGAAAACTGACAGCAAAATTCCTGCAAGAAACTATCTTAGAGTATATATCCTTCTAGCTCCGGCCATTTTCTTGGCGAACCTGCGCACTGAACATGATTCAGGATATTACTAGAGTGTCGCTTCTTATTCTATAGTTAATATTCTTTGGTGTTATTGCTATCATTGAATAAACTTTTAAACAATGCTCATTGTTATAGTTCCAATAACTTGATGCTAAACACTGTCAAAACATTTGTCACTCAAATTGACCTAATTTTATTTTTACAAACGTTTCTAACTTTATATATTACATTCTTATCTTTTATTTTTACCAGTAAACATATAAGCACTATGTACAAATGTTGGCGATGTTCTACAATACAAGACTTCAAATGAGGACCTATGAATAATGGATAATTTGACCTGTCCAATCTGTCTACAAAACGACGATGTATCCAACTGGATTTTCTGCAATAACTGCTCATCCTGGATTCATGGTGAATGTATCAACATTTCAAATGAAGAAGTGGACCTACTAACTAGTGAGGATGCCTGGTTTTGTTCTAAATGTGTCCAACTTTTATCATCACAAAATGACACCCTATCTACCCCAAACCTAATTCCCTGCCCATTCTGCTCAGAGGAAGTTCAAAACCACAAACAGTATAAAGGTACAAGAGGACTCCGACGTCACGTTGCCCATGCTCACCCGGATCAACTTCCTTTCATAACTGTTTCACCAACAACCGTAGAAAAACCTTTCTCGTCAAGAATTGCAGAATTTAAAGAAAAAGTTCACGTTTTGAAACGAATCCCGAAGGGAGCTCGCATTGCGGCTGCGAACAAACTGGCCTCCATTATCGATTCTTGTACCTCAAAAAATGATTTTAATTCTTGGGAAAACTTATTATACTTTGCTTTTATAGCCCTCCGAATACCAGATAGGATCAAATCCAAATCACTAGCTACTTTGGTAAGACAAAATACTGATCATTTTGATACCTCATTACAACCAACCACAAAGGCAAAAAATAAGCAATCTACAATATGGAAACGTGCTGAAGCTAAAGTAGGAGATGGAGATATTAGAGGTGCAGTAAGGTTGTTATGCTCGTCGGATGAAATAGCCCCTCAAGATGACAATACTTTTACAACTTTAAAATCTAAACATCCCACACCTTCGCGCACTTTGAATTTACCAGAACCACCTGCCAATACCCATAAAACCATAATCGTATCACCAGAAGACATCCTTAGAGCTTTATCCTCTTTTCCCAATGGGTCTGCCTCAGGTATCGACGGTCTTAGACCACAGCACCTTAAAGACATGCTATCGAAACCCACTGGTGATGCAGGAAAACGCCTACTCACTTCGTTAACAAGATTGTGCAATTTTATGCTATCCGGAAAAGTCAACAATTCAATAACTAAAGTACTTTATGGAGCTTCATTATGTGCTTTAAGAAAGAAATGTGGAGGTATTAGACCGATTGCTGTTGGAAACACTTTACGCCGACTCACCGCAAAGGTAGCTTGTGCTCGAATCAGGGAAAATTTAGGTCTCTATTTCAATCCATTACAACTTGGTTTTGCAACTAAAGGAGGGTGTGAAGCTGCTGTACATGCACTAAGAACGTACATATTGGAAAACATCAACACGGATAAAATCATTCTCAAAATCGATTTCAAAAATGCTTTCAATTCAGTTGAGAGGGACGTCATCCTACATGAAACTTTACATCAAGTTCCAGAAATGTACCTTCCTTTTCCAATGCTACTCTGAACCTTCACTACTATTCTTTGGGAATAGAACTATCGATTCTGAAGTGGGAGCCCAACAGGATGAACCGGCAGGCCCAATGGCATTCAGTTTAGCGATCCAACCAATCATCGAATCTTTAAAGTCGGAATTCAACTCGTGGTATTTAGATGATGGAACGTTAGGAGGTAATCCGGATGAAGTTTTATCTGATTTTCAATTCATTATTGATCAATGCAAAGATTTAGGACTATCAATAAACCCATCTAAATGCGAGATATACTTCTGCTCCGAGCCAAACGACATCGTCAAACAAAAGTTCGAAACCATTTCTCCTGATATCAAAGTTTTATCTGATGATACACTTTCCCTTTTAGGTGCCTCAATCTTAAAACCTGCTTGCGAACCTCTACTCTTGGACAAGATGGAAGAAGTAAAAACTTTACTTACTCGCTTAACGAATTTAAATTGCCATATAGCCTATTATCTTCTGAAGAATTGCTTTGCTATCCCGAAGCTAACATACTTCCTCAGAACATGTCCTACGTGGTGCTTTCCATCCATCCTCGATAAAATTGATACAAATATAAAAACATGTCTAGAACTCCTTACAAACAGTAAACTAAACGACAATCAATGGACAGTAGCCTCACTGCCCATCAAGAAAGGAGGATTAGGAATTCGTAAGTTGGAGATATCGCCCTTCCTGCTTTTCTCGCATCTTGTAATGGTTCATTTGATCTTGTCAAACTGATGTTACTTACTATTCCCTCTGACAAGTTAAATATTGCCTATTACGAAGATTGTTTGAGTACTTGGAAGTTGAATTATCCCGACGAAACGATCCCCGCCATCCCATCTTCTCAAAAAAATTGGGACAATTTTGGCATCAACATGACATGCTCCAATTTACATTTTGAGGACCAGAGAGACAACGCAAGATATTTAGCTTCTTGCGAAATGGAGTCCGGGCATGGTTAAAGGTCGTCCCTTCAAAATCTGTGTGAACGCTACTTGACAACAACAATTTCCGCATTTCTGTTGCCTTACGACTCGGTTGTAACATTTGCGTTCCTCACACATGTGTCTGTGGCTCCGATGTTGACAGCAAAGGAACTCACGGACTCAGTTGTCCAAAAGTGCTGGTAGACAGGCTCGTCATTTTAACTTAAATGACACTATTAAAAGATTTCTCGTCCGCCGACTACCCTTCGGTACTCGAACCAGTGGGACTCGCACGGGATGACGGCAAGCGTCCAGATGGGATGACACTTATACCTTGGGCGAGTGGTCAAATTCTCGTTTGGGATAGTACATGCAGCGACACTTTAGCATCATCTCATGTGGAAAACTCCTCTAAGGAAGCAAGAAAATCGCAGCCAACGCAGCATCCAGAAAATTAAATAAATACAAGACTATCATGGATCAAAACTACTACTTCGTTCCATTTGCAGTAGAAACAACGGGACCGTTCTGTGAGGAGGCCTTACACTTTGTACAATCAGTTGGAAGACTTGTTGCGATTAAAACAGGAGAATCACGTTCAGGATCATACTTTATTCAGAAGATAAGCATTGCTATTCAGCGAGGCAATGCGGCCTGTATTATGGGAACATTTCCTCCTTCGGTGGCGATGGAGGAAATATTCTATTTGCTTTAAACATTACTAGTTAAAATTGTTAAAATCTGTCTTACTTTGATGTTTTATGCCTAAGAAGTATAATCTTCTTTAGTTAAGATTTATAGCATGGAAAACTTTAATTAAAAGGTTAAATTTAAAATTTCTTCTCAGTTAGTGCTATTGGCAGATACTATGGTTAAAAGTTTTTAAAATTAAAAACCTACACTGTGCGTACTACGTAATCTAAAACTAAACCAGGGGATCTATTCTTGACAAGTGATTATAAGAATACGACTGCGTATGTCACATAAATCGTGCGTCCTTGATTAATGTGCATTCTTGACCAAACGTTTTTAATATGAGAATGCGCATATTGAAAGGAGCGCTTATACCGCGCGCTTTTATGATGAGAGTGGTATTCTAACCTTACTTTGTTTGTGGTTTAGTTATCATTGTTGTTTCATTTTGTTGCCTTACCTTTTTTTTGTAAAAATACCTTTTATTTTTGAATAACATATATAAATACGATGGCAGATGAGTTTCTCCATTTGTTATTAATTGACATGCTGAATGATGCAGAAGAGGCCCATCCTCGTATTTATGATCATCGACGCAGTCCTTTTGATGAATTGTCAGATGCTGCTTTTCTCAAAATGTTCCGTTTATCCAAAGAATTGTGTAGGTTCCTTATAATAATATTGGGACCATATTTATCGTATCAAAAAAGACCAACAGATTTAGATGTAACAAGTCGAGTAAGTATAATTCAATTACTGCAATACAGCAATCTTTAAATTATGTATTTTTAGGTTCTCATTGCTCTCAGGTTTTATGCTTGTGGAAGTTATCAACTTGATGTTGCATCCAATAAATTTTTCTGTGTTTCACAACCAACAGTTAGTCGATGCATAACAGAGGTTACAGATGCTTTAAACAATCCCGATATTTTTAATAGATTTGTTAAATTTCCATCGACGCTAGAGGAATTAAATAACATTCGTCTAGGGTAGTACATTCAATACTAGTTTGAGCTGTTCATATAAATTTTGATTTTTTTTATAGCTTTTATCAACAGTACAAATTTCCTGGCATAATAGGAATAATTGACTGTACACATATTGCGATCGTGACACCCAGTGGCCCAGAACATCCTGAACATATTTACGTAAACAAGAAACATTATCATTCCCTTAACGTGCAGCTAGTAATTACTTAACTTATTGTTTGCTTTATTTAAAGTTATGCTTATTTTCAGATTTGTGATAAAGACCTGCGAATTTTAAATTGCAATGCTGCTTTTCCTGGAAGCACCCATGATTCTTATATATGGCATTCTTCCAATGTTTATAATGCATTAAGAAGACTTCATCAAAGTGGACATTGTAGCTATTATCTGTTAGGTAAAGTTAAACATAATTACCACTGTTAAATCTTAAAGTTCGCCGTTTGTCAAGTGTCGTGTAGAGTAGTTTAGTTGGCGGGAAAAATTGAATATAAAAATAATAGATCATATGATCTGCAGCCATAATTTAGTGTCAATGAAATTTATTGATGTAAAGGTTGTTTCGTTTTAAATTACGCCAAAATGGTATACAAATTGTAAGTTTTCTTTATATAACGATTTAGTATTAATTATTTATTTAAGGATTTGAATAAACTGTAAGAGAAAACTTTGAGTTTGCCTGTCTCTATAAATCGCAGTTATTCCAGTCGTTGTTTGCCGCAAGCGTAAAATTCAAAGCGACCAATCAAACTTGACATTTACAAGCACCATTAACTACATTATCATTATGTAATAGGAGATTCAGGTTATCCTCTGAGACCATGGCTGATATCTCCTCTATCTAATAATCCTCCTCATGGTACTCCTGAATATCGTTTTAATGCTACATTTAAAACCGTGCGGTGCTCAATAGAACGGTGCAATGGTGTTTTAAAGAAACGTTTCAGGTGTCTACTTAGGGACAGAGTTCTTAATTATACACCACCAATTGCTGGACGATAGTAAATGCATGTGTTGTACTACACAACTTATGCATAGAGCATAAAATTCCACAAGTAATTGATAATGATTTGCCAGCACATCCTGATTTTGGAATGTACGATTATGAAGGTCTGCTAGAGGAAGAATTAGAAGCTAATGGCGGAGCTTGATGCGTAGGGTTAATCCTGAGCTAGCCAAAGGTAGAGTTGTTAGAAATCGTCTAGTTCAGTATTTTAGGTAGATTTAAGATTTTAATGTAAATTTGTATTTAATTCTAATAATAAACATTACAATGGTATTAATATTTACAATAATTAAATCAAATCTAACAATAGTAATATTAATTTATAGTTTTTACAGTTTAATGTATACATTGACAATATTTAATGGAAATAAAATCTAATGTAATATGTTATTTATTAATATTAAATCAAGATATATTCTTGCAAATACTTTCAATAGATGCAGCTACCTTTTCTAATGCTTCACATTGTCTGGCCGCAAAATTATTTGCCTCTTCCTTAAAGTGCAATTTTTGATTGTAATACTTATTTAATAAATCTAACTTCGCTGCATAATACTCCCTTTTTATGTTAGTTTTGTCAGAAGATACATTTTTAAAATGTTCGACTGCTGAAGCAATTTCTGAAGCTTTTGATTTTCGCTTTGGAATTTGTGGTGTGGGCATTGATGTAGGGATTGTAAATGATGGAGCTGGTGCATGCATATTGGCTGAAATATATTCATCGCTAGTACCTACTTCTGGAGTATATTCAAATTCTATGCCTTCATTAGCATTGTCTTCTTTATTAGATAAATCAATATTGACAGCCGATTCACATACTGTTGCTTCACCATCAACAGATACAGTTTTTATTATATCTAGTATCATGATATCATCATCACCTCTGCATTTTCAGATAATTGACCAAGCTGTTTTACTTTTGTTGCTAGAAGAAACAATTAAAGAATAATAGTGTGCAGATATTTGATTGTGAACCAAGTGAAAATGTTGAGCTTTTCTTATATGATAAGCAGGCTGTGAGACAGAAAATTCTTTGGAAAGAATGAGTAAATCATTTGAATTTTGGCTTTATTTTATACCATCATGACTGCCCTGATAATTTCTTTTGGTGGAATTCTTGAAAACAGTAGGTGGGAAGCTTTTACCAAAATGCAAGGACAGGGTATATAGAAATACTTTAAATTTATTATCTACAGATAAGACACTATATATTTGTGGCTCGAATTCTCATGTACTATCATATTATATGCCATTACGCAATTCGTTAGTAAGACATCTAGATATTGCAGAATCGTGCACTTCAGCAAACCTAACGTGGTTATTGCATAAGAGTAAGATCTTATGATATGATAAAAAGATGTTATACAATTGAACTTTAAAATAAACGTTATTATTTGTAAAGATATAGTCTATTATTGAAGAAGTTTTATTAATAACACGTGTGGGTTGAGACTAAATATGGCAAATTGTACGTTGTTGTTAGGTTGATAAACATAGTTCTCAAATTAGAGGTTTCTGCTATGTTTATGTTGAAATCACTTCATAATTATATAATTACTATTGCTGTAAATATGATCAAAGTAAGAAACAGGTGACTTTGATTTATTGATGTTCAAAATATTTGGTTTGAGTACACTAAGCAAAAAATTTTTTTAAAGTTTAAAAGAATGATTGCCTTCAATTTGTGTTGCGGCCTGGGACCGACTTTTTTTAGGTAGCCAGTACGCTTAACGTGAAATCAGCTGATTAATTTTTATTGGTGAATTTTATATAAATTCAATAATTTGGGGTTTGGAAAACATTTTTTAACATGTTTCTAGTTATACAATTGAGAGGATGGTTATTAAAGAAGTGTGTTATTGCGTTGCCGTAAGGCTTAAGCAGTCGGTTTTTTGAGGGAGAAAATCATTATGATTTAGGCTACCTCTTTAGTAGATTTTAACATGGTTCTGAGGCGACCCTATGGCGGGGTTACACTTGTCAGATACCAATGTTGTTCTATGAAGATTGTATATGGCTCTGAAGTGACCCTAAGACGGGTTTACACTTGTCAGATACCAATACTGTTCAACGGAGATTGTATATGATTTTGAGGTAGCCCTATTGCGGGTTTACACTTGTCAGATACCAATGTTGTTCTATGAAGATTGTATATGGCTCTGAGGTGACCCTAAGACGGGTTTACACTTGTCAGATACCAATACTGTTCAACGGAGATTGTATATGGTTATGAGGTAACCCTATTGCGGGTTTACACTTGTCAGATACCAATGCTGTTTTACAGGGGTTGTTGATATGCTTATTGTTATGCAATTAGTTATTGTATGTATAAATAGAAATCATGTATGTAGGCTGTATTTCATGTTTAAAAAAAACTGTATGTCGCCTGTTGGCGAAGGATATACAATCAAAATAATAATAGTCTAATAAGCGATGAACCCATTTGGTACCACATATTTCAAAATTTTGTTCATCACAAATTGTCTCAAAATCAAGAGCAGAAACCTTATCTAAAGCACCACATAGGGCAACACAACCTCCTTTGCTGTTGTTATGGCAGTAACTACTAACGAAATGACACCCATTAACTGTTGTATTCTTTATCATAGCGTCAAGCATCCAGCACTCCGCAAGACCAATAAAAAGAACGTTGAACTTATATTCTTGGATGGCAAAATGCTAAGCATGAAGCTTCTTATTTAGACTTTGTGTGTTCATAAATAGTAACATGTGCTTAATAAATGAAAACTTTATTATCGTATTATTCTTCACATAGAACGTAGACACAAATATTATAAAAAAATAGCGTAGCAGAGAGTGTAATATATTTTAACCCAACCAGAAGCTCAGTCACAGGAGGGAGAGTTCAACTATTATTCCCAAAAGTATACCATTAAAAATTAACGAAGGTTTCGGTAAGCAAGCGTCACCAAATTGATACCAAACCACACGAATGTAGAATGTGCACCGCAATTTGGAGATTCCTATATCTTGACAGAACACCCCAACTAATAATTAACATAAATTAAGATGCAACAAGCACGTTAATCTTACCTCAGTAAATTTTGTACGTATACCTGCAATCTCTTCAATAAATACTGTAATATAGTCTTTGCAATTTCTAAATAGACCTCGTCATCCGCGACGTCACACAAGTACTAACTATTTATGTATATGTTTGTCAACTTAATACCGTACAATATTAGTGTTATAGTTTTGGTTTGAATAATAGCAATTTACGACGTTGCCAATAATTTTAAAGGCAAATATTAAATTTTGACGTTTAAATTTTAGGTTATGTGCCATTCCTTGTTTTGTTGGTGTCAACGACCTCTTAAAGTTTCCGTTTTTATATATTGATATTTGGCTGATTTTTGCTTCAAACAGTGCTATTCACAACTCATATTAGTATTAAACTGAACTCTAATAACCAAAGACGATGAACGAGATTCATTTAGACCCAGAACTAAGCTACTTGTTGCTAGTTTGATTACCTTTATAGGCTGCGTGAAAATCGCTAGTATTTGTTTTCCAGTTACATTTATAGTGCAACACGTAATTATTTTCGATTTATCACGTTTCTGTTGATACTTGATGGTTGAATTTGAAACATGTCGAGTTTTTTAAAGTTAGTGAACGATCCCTAAATACAGTCTTGGATTTAAATGGCTGAAAGATAATCCAAGAATAGGTTTAATGAAACTGTTAAATATTATGAATAAATGGAATTCGATTCCAGAAGATATATGAAAATAAAAGAAGAGAATCTGTAGCATTTTGTGTGTTTAGACAAAACATGGCTTTTTCAGAATGGTGTCGATGTCGTACCTAGCAAAGCATGCAATAAGAACAGTTAGAGCACACAAATTGATCGAAAAAGGTTGGTGTCATATCTACTTATCCTTAATACAGTATAATGTAATTAGTCTTTTAGGTACATTATATGCCCGAAATGTAAATGAATTACTAAATGTGGCTGAAATTGATGTTTCTCGTCTTCCACAAAAAAACCTAAATTACTACAGACAAATGAATGAGCAAAAATTGAAAATTAATTATTAAAGAATTTGGAAAAATTATTTGCAATAATTTTAGACATGTCGTATTATTATACTTGTTAAATAAAACATCTAACAGTTTTTAGAAAAAAAAGTAACATTGTGGAGCGACACTAAATAAGCAATTTCTTATGGAACTAATGATTTTAAGCAAAGCTTATTTAACTTGTGACGACGTAAGTCAAAATTATGTGCTTTATACCATATCAGTATTAATTAAAAATTTTAGCCTCCGTATCACTGCATATTCAATGCAATTGAAAATGTATGGGGTGGTAGTAACAGCTACTACAACCGACACGGTGGAAGAGATGGGAGGTCTGTTGAAAACTTTACAAATGTGGAAAGAAACATTAGAAAAAATAATACCAGAGATTTGGGCACATTTGATAGAACATGCAGAAAAAAATTATCAAAGATTGGTGGAAACGTGAGATCAAATGTGATCAAGATAATGCACCTCTAATTATTAACATTGGTGATAGTGATGACAGTGATTCAGATTTTCAATCAAATTGAACTAGTCAACCAAACGCACGGCTACTTAGAATCAAAAAAACTTTTTACACGATGTACTTTTAATTTAATTAAACTATCTTAAACTTTGTGTATAATAAACAAGTACAACCATATATATTTTATTGTTAAATTACAAACTTTCAATGCTTGTTAAATTCTTGAGTATCTTGTTTTTAAAATATGGGTTGCAAATTCATCTTCAGAATATTGGATTTTAGGCATCCTAACAACTTCTACAGCTTTCAATTTTAATGGATGTAATAAACACACTGGTGACGAACTTGTCAATACTACACTAGCTTAAACTTTGGAGGAGCTAAATACAGGTAAAGTGAAAGTCTTTATATTACACCAATCTACAAAAATGATAAATTGTATATTGAATTATTTGTTTCAAACTACTCAATTACCTGCAACAATTATATGGTCTCGAAGGGTAATAAAGCAAATGCCTATTTTTTGGAAGATTTTTGCCCCTTCATGCTTTTGTATATTCAACAAACTACTGTTTATATCTTTAAGAATTCCATCAAAATAATTAGTCGTTGAACCTTTTGGTTATAAAGTTTTCATTTTTAGCTTACAACACTGACTGTGGAGATAACTTGCAATTTTGGATTTTTACTGGGAACAGTAATAATCCTGTAACAGTTATTCTTTTCTTGGATAATGGCATACTTCAACAACAGAATTCAAAGTTGGTTCATTTAAAGCGTTTACCCGTATGCATTGTTTTAGTTGTTGGAAATGCTTTGAAAACATGCCGTATTCAATCCAGTTGCATACTAACAAACAAGTAAAATGATCACCACAAATTTTAGGATGATTTGAAAGTGTTAAATCCTTCGTTTGCATTGTACATAACATAACTTTAGTCTTTGTAGATGGTTTGAGGGAAATCTAAAAGATTATTTTAAAGTGACATATCTTAATTATTCAAAGTTAATGAGAATTTTACTTACAAATAGAATTGTAATTTTGTTCTTTTCCTTTTTCGATTTGTGTAATCAAAACGTTTAAAGTATAATTTCAATGACATAACCTCTTGAATAACTGTGGTTATTATTCCGTCTCTGGTATAATATACTAATCGCCATAAAATTAGGAGTATTAGAAATTCGCAACTATATTTAAAATATGCTCAGTGGTAAAAATATAGAAGTAAATAAAATATATTGTTAATTAATGACTTTAATCTGCAATATTGTCGATAGAAATTTATTCTAAAAAATACTTTTTTTAAAAAGTAACAAATCACATTCGTTATCTGCTATTAAATATTTTCAATCTCTGTATTCTACCGATGGCGCTATTATAGTCATGGAGCAATAGGATTTTGGTAATGGCATCGTCGCTACAATTTGACGTCACAAATGGTAATGACGCAGGTCTATTTAGAAATTGCAAAGACTATAAGTCAAATTAACTACACCAATATGTACATACAATACTAACATTATATGAGATAAAATACAGCTATACTTTTATAACCAATCATAAGCTGTAGGTTCGTAAATGGGTATTAAAAGTTGCCGTTAATAAACTGGAGTAAGCTGCATTGACGTCAAGAAAATCGACATAGTGGTCACAAATAGTTGAGAAATAATTTGTTATTACTCAGCAATAATTATTAGGAAGTTTGCCATTTACCCAAGCCCAATTTAATAACAGAATTAAATATAAAAATTGATATTGGTTCCTAAGTTATTAATCGTTCAAAAAAACATTTGGCAGCTAAACTGAAATTTCAAGTATGGAAAACAGACAAAATACAGAATATAATAAACAACACGAAATAAAGCAAAATGCACCAACAACCTCAACATATAACCCAAGCTGAGTATGCTGAAGTCTGGGGCGCCGACTGTGTGGGTGCTCGGAGTCTTCAGCACCCACTGAAAATGACTAATCAGAAATATGAATCGGAAAATGCACACAATATATAAGCACAAAAATTACGTATATTTATAAATTAGCTTTAACATTAAATAAACGTAGGTACCGAATCGGTTACCTACTTACTATTTTTACAAATTTTTGTATATATGTAGGTAAAGAAAAGAGCACCTGCCACATTATAGGTTTACTTTTACCTACTGTGCCTCTATGTTAACCGCCTACGCGCTATTCATGCCCGCTGTCTCGCTGAATGTCGTGCGCCCTGATGGGTGCTTGTATAGGCTGAGCTTGGACAGTCATTTTTGATTTTAGTCTGGCCTCTAAAGCGTGTATGGTGTGGCGTGTTTAGAGCTCTCTTTATTTTTATTATGCATATTTTTACAAATACGGCGTTTACTTCAGTTTTGGAGAAGAAAGGGCGCAATTTTCAAAATAAGTGGCAGGCAATACTTCCGTGGCTGTTATACAACAGAGATGTTGATAAAGTGTTTTGCCAAGTTTGTAAAGAAGAACTAGAACAACTAGAAATGCCGAGTCTAATAAGGCATTCATTCAAAATGGTTTTTCATCATGGAATAAAGCTTAGTACAAAAAATGTCTGAAATGCACCGTCTTTGTGTCTTGCATAAAGCTAATTTAAACCATGGCCTGAATGTACATTCCATGTTATCAAAGGTAAACTTGAAGATATGAATGCAGCTAGAACAGCTCTTTTAAAAATAACATCAACTCTGTTTTTTAATAATTGGAGGCCTTGCTATAAGGGGCCACAAGGACAAAGATTCAAATTACACTCGGTTGTTAAAGCCGTGATCACATGATATTCCAGAGTTATACACATGGCAGCAACGAAGTAAATATAGATGGCTGTCACACAATGTTACAACGAACTGTGTACAATTTTGAGTCATGAAGTTCTACGTAAAATAATTAAATTAGTACAAAAAGCCGGCTATTACTCAGTTATGGTTGATGAAACTAGTGATATTTCCAATCATAAACAAGTCACATTCTGCTTTCGTTACGTAGACTCAAAGCTCAATATACATTACATTTGATTTTCCAATGCTCCACCCGAAGGTACTACATTGGCCAGGAAGCGAGTTTTTTTTTTTTTACCTGGAAAACTTTGAATTTTGCCGAACCCTTGCTGTTCCAAGCAAGGTAGGGATCTTTAACGTGCGTGACAACACTCACACACAGGACCTCCATTTTACCTCTCATCCGAACGAGGGTGTATTTTTGTGAAAAATGCTCGCCTAACATTTTTCAAGCGGACTGTGTCGGGATTCGAACCCGGGACCTTGGGCGTAGTAGTCACACACATACCACTACACCACGGAGCCGCCAGCTCAATATACAGGAAATTTTTTCGGTCTCTATAAAACAACTTCAATAACATCTGAATCATTGTTTCAACATTTCAATGACGTACTAAGAAGATTTGACTTAAATATTAATCAGTGTAGAGGTCTATGTACAGATGGTGCTGCTAATGTTAGTGGATGCATACTGGTCTGCAATCGCGAGTTAAAGCTATCGCACCGAGGGCGATTCATGTGCATTGTGTGGCTCATTCGTTAAACCTGGTTGTTCAAGATACAATGAAAGAAGTACCTGCTATAAGAGATTTCTTAGTACTAATAAGAGAGCTTATTGTCTTCATACGTGGATCACCGGAACGCCAAGCTTGTTTTAAATCACTACAGGCAGCTAACGATGCTGAAAACATTACTCTGCGACCATTTTGCCCAACAAGATGGTGTTGTTATATATCTTCCTTAAAAACTATTCTAAAAAATTATAGTGCACTGTTATGTTTTTTGAACAAAACAGAACGAGAAAAAAAATGATGCTGGCGTAAAAGTCTTCTGTGTTTCGAATCTCTTTCTACTATTAAATTTCTGATAGAAATTCTTGAATGTGTCGAAGCTCTTAATGCTACTTTGCAAAAGATTTCTTTACATCTGCAAAAAGTTATCGATAACATTTGTACCACCAAGGAAATTATTTCGTCACAAAGAACTGATGAAAATTTTCAAAGCATTTGGAAATTTACTCTAGATTTGGCTCATATTTTGGAATTAAATTATCTTGAAACTCCAAAAATAAGGAGAAAGCGTAATAAATTAGGCGATTCAATTTCAAGTGAACTGCACCAATTTTCCTCACCAGCCGAGTTCTATCGAAAAATGAATTTTGAAGTTTTAGACAGTCGTATGCTGTATAGAACAGCACTTTAATAAAACTGTTTTAACACACTTGACTAATGTAGAACTATTTCTTACTGAACAAAAAAACACAAGCAACAGTTATGCGAAAGAGTTTTATGAAGATGACTTGATTGTGGATCGTTTAATTCTTCATCGTGATATGCTTTTTGATATTGCTGGAACAAAAAATGTCACACTTACTAATGTGGAAGATATTGTTTCTTTTATAATATCTCATTGCGAATCTATCAAAGATATGATACCTGAAGTCATCAAATATGTAAAAATCATTTTAACTATTCCAGTATCGACATGCACTGCCGAGTGGCCATTTTTAGCACTACGAAGAATAAAAACCTACTTAAAAAGTACTATGACCCAGCAAAGACTGAATGATCACATGGTAGTGCATGTAAACAGAGAAACAGCAGGTGATTTGGACCTTGAAGAAATCACTGATATATTTATAAATAGATCCGTTGTTCATCAAAATACGTTTGCTTTAAATAAATTTTAATATTTGTTTGATGACGTGGCAATCAACAATGTCAACAAATAGGTTTTAGGATTCATTCCACTGTAAATGGTTTAGGTACTAACGTTTACGTTGGTGTTCTAGTATCTCTACTATGTAGACATGTAGGTACCACTACAATGTATAGATAAAACTACAATTTGTATATACATCAAATAATAATGTTTCCGCAAAATAACAAATATGTTGATAATCAATGATTTCATTTTATTCTTTCTGTTAATTACAATAATAATATCTATACTCTACTTGTACTTGATCATTTTTAGATTTTCGTACAATAAATACACTGCTCCATTTGTTGAGTTTTATTATGCAGTAAAAGAGGCCTCAGTCTTACTACAATCTTTGTTGATCTGTCTGTGAAATGTAGTCATTAATTCATCATCATACCCTTGTATAAAAAATATGTACATTTAACTTTAAATAGTTTGATCATTTTTTGCGGGTTATTTGAAGTAGGCGAGTGCGATAACATTCAAAGAATTATGATTTCAATAAAGATTCAATCGTCTGTGTGTAAATACATATCAAAGTTTTGCAATTCGTCAATATTCGAACATCTCGCATACATACCATGAAATCAGGTAACCTACCAATATACCACAAGTACCTTCCAATTCTCCTACATAAGCAGATGTTGATGGTACCAGCAGATTCAGTATGACAATTTTTCACACGGTTTCCCAACATACGTACAATACTTGACTAATCACTTGAATAAGTAGATTTTTGGACAAATACACAAACATATAGACTTTTCAGTCTAATACATGATAATAGGAAGTAGGAGAGCTCTACAGAATTCATACCAAGCATTAATAAAGTAATTGACAATCATTTAATCCACATAAATCGATGTAATACTTACTGAATAAAATATTCAGGAAAGGAAAGGTTAACGTAGTTCCTGACTGTCTTAGTCGTGCAACTCCAGAAGAAAAACATACCGTAAATTTAATAGAGGTCAAGCTTGATAATTTAGAAAATTGGTATGTGTCATTACGTGATAAGATTTTGACGTCACCTGAGAAATACCCTCAATGGAAGGTTGAGAATGAGTTTGTTTTTAAGTTTATTCCGTCGAATTTGCCTTTATCATCTAACATCGTAGAGTGGAAATATTTAGTTCTGAAAGCCCAACGGGAAGATGTTATCAGATCGTGTCATGATCCCTCAGTTGCGGGACATTTTGGATTTTCGAAGACTATTGCCAGAGTTCAGGAAAATTATTATTGGCCCAAAATGAGTTTAGATGTGCTGCAATTTTGTCGTGCATGTTTAGTGTGTGGTGCACAAAAATCTTCTAATGCAGGTCCTTTAGGTTTAATGGGAAAAGAGAAAGAAGCTAAATTTCCATTTCAGATAATTGCATTGGATCTTATGGGTCCATTCCCTCGGTGAAGTAAATTGTAATTTAGCACCAACATTGTTTTGCCTTCCTTAGTAATTTTCTTAACAGTGGTTTAGCGAGGCTGTAACTATTATGCAAATCATTGAGAAACATACTATTTTCAAAATGTTTGAACACCGATATTATGAAAATTTGAATCAATTTTCTTCCCAAGTTCATCTCTTAAAATTAATTGCAACCACTCTTTGCACCTGAAACAATTTTATTAACAGATCTAATTACCTTTAAAACGAATAATTAATTAAATCAAAATTTAATAAACATTAAATAACATATCAAAATCCTTTTGGAAAACGAAAAACTTATGGTACCATATTCTTTACGCAGAATTTCGAACAAAACGCCTTTAAGTTTAGTAATTAATTTTCTCCTCTTATAAAAGTTTCAATGCATAGATCTTGCTTCAATAATTCGCTAAGTTTGACAATTAAAATTAAAATAAATCATTAAAATGACCAAAAATTCCTGCAAAAAATCTTAGTAATTTATCCTTTAGCTCGATTCTGGCAATGGACTGAAAGGCCAATTTATAAGGGTTCTTCTTTTTAAGTAATATTTTTTTTGCTTCAATTTAAACTTTCAATGTTGATGTTCCAATAACTTGATGCTAAACACTGTCAAACATTTGTCACTCAAATTCCTAATTTTTTTTTTTAAACTTTAATTATTATTACTTTTTCTTTTATTTTAAACAGTAAAATTAAGACATGTACAAATTGGCGGTTCTAAATAAAGATTTTAGGCCTATAATAATGATAATTTGATTCCAACTTCACAAAGGAATGATCCAATGAATTTTGCAAAAGTACCGATTAAAGGGAGATCCTTTTGAAGGGGAACATAACATGAAGCCTTTTGTTCTAAATTGTCCAATTTTCAACAAAAGAATACTACCCAAACCTTCCCTGCCCATTCCAGGGAATTCAAACCACAACGTATAAGCAAAGACGCTCACTTGCCAGTCACGGATATTTTCAAATGTTCCAACGTTTACCACCAAGAACCCTTAGTCAAAAATCCTCCAAGATTTAACCTAAAAAGTCCCAAAGGTTCTTGGGCCTAAAATGCTACCTCGGATTAAATTCGTCCTCCAAACTGTATTTTTGGGAAAAAAATATCTTTATTCTTAAACCCCAAAAAAAAAACAAATAAACTCAAAGCTAAATGGAAGAAATATGATCATTGATTTTTCTTAAACCCAAAAAAATTTACAATTTAAATCTAAACCCAAATTAACTTTGATTTAAGCCACTCCAATAAAAATCCAAATCGTTCCCAAAGCCCCAGTTGGCAAACTTTACCATTTGAACCTCTTACACCCAACCCAACCTTAAAATACAAACCACTTCGGAAACCCTTAAAACCTAAAGAATTGGAGAATTAGGCTTTTAAGAATTGGGTATGCTAGGTGAGCCTTAAGGACTAGAAAGACTGTACGGAAACTTGGTAACATTAAACCCACCACCGCAAATTTGTTTAACAGGAAATTAGCTTCAATAAACAATATTAAACCATTCTTTCAAAAAGATTAAATTTAGAGCTTGGGACTTTTAGGACTACCTCAAGGTAAATGTCTCAATCAGAAACTTACTATTCAGGGAATCCCAATGTTCTAAGCCAGGGAAGAGCCTTCACTTGCCAACAATTGAATTTAAACCTTTAATAGTATCCAAGGGAAAAATCTTTCAATTCAAATCATATTTTCAAAATTAGACTTAATTCCTTCTCTTTTTTGAACCAAAATATCGGTAAACATTCGAAAATTTCCGATCAAAAAGAAGGCCTGGTCATTAATCAACCGGAAATTATCTTACAAGTCAAAATTCAAACCTTTTTTTAAATTTAGAATTAGATTTCCTGATGCTCTATTTAAAATCTTTGAAACTTCAACATTGGAAATTAAACCTTCTAAATCGATTAAAATTTTCCCAATAGAAACTTCAAACATTTTCTACCCATCTATCCAGAAATTTTTGGGCCCCTTCCTGTTTTCCAATGGCATATTGAACTCTTTAACACAAAATTTAATGTTTAGAATGCAAGATATCTAAGGAATCCCTTTAAAGTTGGAAATTGGCCCATCTGCCATATTTGGGTCCAACCATTCTAAATTGTCAAATATGTCTTAATCCTTATAAACAAAATTTAGATAATCCGGAGAGCCCTCCTTTTAAAATTGGAATTTTAATCTCTTGTCAATTTTGGCAAAGGAAACGGCTTCAGTTTTCCCATTTAAAGGCGGTTAAATCTGTCTGAAACCATTCTACAAAAGTTTCAAATTTCTCCTCGATTTCTTGAATTGTTATCCAGGCTTGCTTTGCCCAAATACACTATTGGCACAATCTTGCAGGACAATTGAATTTAAAATTAAAACTTTTAGCGGAAACCTTTGAACCAGTCAAATGACCCAAAAATTTAAGGATAACTTATCTTTGTAATCCTTGTAAACAATTCCGTTCTGTCTAGACTTTACAACATGAAAATGTGGATAAAAAAAAACATCAGGACTATTTCAAAACTTACCGGCCATGGCGTTTAGATTCCAATCGAACGGTAGGATTCTGTAAATTACTTTCATAAACTATTGAGGTAGCTCAAAGGATAACTTTATTGGAGCATGGCAATTGTTAGGAAATTCTTTCGGAATTTAGATCTATTGGAAATTCCCTAGAAAAGTTAAAATCCAACTTGCCTCAGAATAAATAATTCAGACTATTTTAAACATAGTTATTTAAACAATCTTTCATTTAGGCCAAAGTAAATTAAACCAACGATTTTAATAAAGGAAAGGGAATCAGTTTATAGAAGGTAGTCTTAAATTTGGTTTGGGTTTAAACATTTCCCTTTTGTTGCCTTACCTTTTTTTATGATAACATCAATTTTATATCACCGCTGTTGTAGGCATTACTTTCATTCCGCAACTATATTCTCAGTTTGGTTGCTGAGATTTAAAAACACCTATAAGTGTTTTAAATGGAAAGCTGTTAGCGCAAGCAATTAACTTAGTGCAGATGCTGTTTTATTTTCATTTGCCCTACCTACAGTAAATTTACATATATTTAAATGTTTAAATCGAAATGGCGTGTATATATCCTAAGATGATTATATATAATAAAACTAAAACGTAATAAAATTAGAATTAGAAATTAAAATACAAACTTTGTTGAATATTGAATCGATATTTAAAATTATTAAATTCAAGCATTCATTGCTTTACAAAAAATCAAAAATAAAAGCAAAACTTAATAATGATAATAACACAATGATTAGGAAAATTATATTACAACAACATAATACTTCCACGATTCGAGGAATACTTAACACGCAAATATTCGTTTTAATTATATACAAAAACCAAAAAATAAAAATGTAACATAATATGCTAACTTACTGAACTTAAACTGGCATTAAAATAATTTGTTTTTAGAAAATTGTCAAAACTAAAAGCTAAATCTTTTCTATTGCCAATTACATCAATTAATTTAGAAACAAATCTAACAGGTACCAGGTGTAATGTGTAAGCAGGTTCAACATACATGTACCTAGAAAAAACAACAATTACCTTGGCAGTACTTAAAAAAAGGAATACCTAGACAATTCATCTGCAAGATCCTGTAGCCGAATATCTAAAATAGAAATTGACGGATCTGTCATAACTATATACTTTCGAACTCGTTCAATAGGCATCCTTTTATTAACAATTTGTAATATTTCTGCGCAGTTAAAGTACGTTGTATTAGGTTTATTTTGTTTACAATTACAATGCTTTTGAAAATTTAAAATTTATTGTTAGGAAAGAATGCTTACCTTGACAATTATTAAATTTAATGTGAAATGAGAAATCATGTTTAAAGTATTAAATTGTAGGGTTAGCTTTTAGTTAGTTTTAGGATTATTATTTTGTGAATTATATAATTTGTATAAAAATGTCACGTAAAAATAAGAACGATTATGATGAGGGCGAGATTGAAAATGCAAAATGTAGTGAAGCATCGAAAGTAGATAAATTAGAAGATGTAATAACTAAACTAGCGGAAGGCATGTCTGAAATGCAGTGGAGCATTAATCAGTTAGCGCAAACAGTAGCGAAAAAGGTTGATATTGTGAAGTCCGATGATGTTGTCACAGAACATAAAATTAAAAATGAAAATAATTACGATAGAAATTACGTCTCTTTGTGGAAGGATTTGGGTGGTTTAAATTTATCATTTGTGCCAGGAGGGTCGTAACATCCCATGATATTTCTTAAAAATTGAAAAATTTGATGGATGAGGCAGGTGTCGTGACGTAATAGATTAGGATTGGCATTAAATTGTTTGAAAGGATCTTCTTATGATTGGGGCGTCGCAAAAGAAAATAGTTTTAAGAGTTTTGAAAATTTCTGCGAGTGCTTTAAAAATCGATATTGGGGAATCGAAGAAGAGCGGGAATTGTTTCTTGAAATCAAATATGGACAATATAAAAGTGGGAGTCGTGCAGACTATTTCTTAAAATGGGTAGGACAAGTGGTATTTTTATCTGAGAGCATGGAGGAGGAGCAATTAGTGCATTTCTTAATTAAACATTTTCCACAAGAAATTCAGAGAGAAATTTGCATTTCAGGTTTGAAAGGTGTAGAAGAAGTCGAAGCTTATTTGCGTAATTTAGATTCTACTTTTGCAGAGGAGTCGAATTTCAGAAATTATAATAGGAAAGAAAATAGGGAGGTGGAAAAGCATAATTATAGGGGTAATTATAATAGATTTGACAGGAATAGGAATCGGAACGAGAATTTTAGAAACCAGGGGGAGAGAAGGAGATTTAATGAAAGTAGAAACAATAATAATGATGCTCGAAGAGGTTAATAGGTCAGTAAGGTACATTGAGGTTGGTCAAGATTTAGTAACTGAGAGTGAAGGTGAAAATGAGTCAATAGATAGAGCCGAAGTGTTGTCGTCTCCTGTAATTAAAGCTAATGTGGTAGGGACCGAGGTTGAAATGTTAACTGATTCCGGATCGCAATGCAGCGCAATTTCTGAAAAGTTTCTAACTTATGTTTTGAGGAACCAGTAAAATATGAATCTTTACCGGTAAATAATATGTGGATTTCGGTTGCAGTTGGGTCAAAGAAACAGAAGATAAGTAAGCAAATTCTACTGCCTTTGTATATAAATAAAATTTTGTTTGAGGTACCTTGTGTAGTGGTTCCAAAGCTTAACGAAAATATTGTTTTAGGTTGCGATTGGCTCGCAGCAGAAAAGTTCAATTACATTTTGATAACGGATTTTTAAGTATCCCTTTGAAGGATTAAAAGTTAAACTGCTTTGTGGGGAGAGAAAAGAAAACAATTGGCTATAAATTTGGTACGCAAGTAGAATCGGCGGCAATAAGACATCGATATTCAGATTTAGATTTACTAGAGGCTTGTAAAGGGCGGAGTGTTTTGATGAGAACGGAAAGGCGGAATTGTACGAAATATTACAAAAGTATGGTAGAGTTTTTTCGGAAACGCCCGGAAACGCACCGCGAAAAAGCGCAACGTCAAATCGGCGAACTAATAAAATCAAATGTTATTTCAGCTGCTCAAACTGAGTACGTTTCACCGTTAACGGCGGTTGTTAAAAAAGATAAAACTGTACGGGTATGTTTGGACGCACGGTTTCTAAATTCGCGAATGGAAAAAGATCACATTATTCCACCGCGACCGGATGAACTTTTGGTGAGATTTCGGGAAGGACAATATTTATCAACGTTGGACCTCACGTCATCGTATTACCAAATTCCAATTAGAAAACAGGATAGGAAATATGTAGGATTCCTCTTTAATGAGGTCACGTATGTTTTTAATGTTTTGCCATTTGGGCTATCGACATCGGTGGCTAGTTTTATTAGGGCGTTAGGCCAAGTTTTGGGGTCGAACGTTGATAATTTTGCAGCGATGTATGTCGATAATTTATTGATTTATTCCAAGACTGCGAAGGAGCATGTTAAGCATTTGGAAATTATCTTTTCAAAATTAGGGAACGCTAATTTCACACTGAAGTTAAGGAAGTGCGTTTTTGCAAGGCGGAGTGTTTCATTTTTAGGGCACATTATCACGCCAGAGGGTATTTCGATGGATCCCTCTCGGATTGGAGTTATTCAAAGGTTTCCTAGACCGCGTAACGTGCGTGAGTTAAGGGGGTTTTTGGGGATCGTCAACTACGATAGGCGGTTTTGTAGAAATTTTGCCGATTTAACTTTTCCTTTGGTAAGGCTACTAAGGAAGGATGTAAAATGGGAATGGGGAACGTGTGAAGAAGATGCGTTTATTAGAATAAAAAGGGCGTATCTTGATACTACGGTGGTGAGCCACCCAAATTTAGCCAAATCATGTACATACAAGCGGATAGTTCTGATGTGGGATTAGGCTGTTATCTTTATCAGATAGAACCGGCAACAGGTGATGAAAGGGTTTTAGCTTATGGTAGTCGTACATTACGTGGAGCTGAATTGCGATATACGACCACTGAGAAAGAAGCTTTGGCAATCGTTTATGCGTTGAAATTATGGCGGGTATTGGTATTGGGACGTCCAATAGTGGTTGTGTCGGACCACAAGGCGTTGTCTTTTATTATGAATTCTTCATTGAAAACACCCAGATTGACACGTTGGGTATTGTTTATGCAGGAGTACGATTTTAGTATTCAGTATTGCAAGGGTAGCGAAAACGTTGTGGCAGATGCATTAGCTCGACGGCCTTTGGTAAAAAGGGACTCTTGAAAACCAGACAACGGTAGTTCTATAGGGCTGCATATGTTCAAATTAACAAATGAGTTTAAAAATGTTAGAAATAATTTAAAAACAATCAGGGACGACCAAGTAAATGATTCTTGGGTTGGACAAATTTTATCGCAATTGAAAAAGGGAATTGATAGAGTGACTAAATGGTATAAAATGCATGAAGGGATTTTATTCAAAAAGAGTGATCAGGAAAATGGGGATTTTCAATTATGTGTTCGGAAGAATCAGGTAAAAGAATTAATATTGCAGCAGCATTCTGATATTGGCCACTTCGGCTATAAAAAAACTCATTTGCAATTGCGAAAACGTTTTATTGGCCTAAAATGTTAAAGAATATAAAACAAATTGTCATGTCGTGCGAAGTTTGTCAGAAATGTAAGGTATCGAAGACGGAGAGGGGTCCGTTTAATTCTCTTATTTATAAGAGACCCGGGGAATTAATTAGTCTAGATTTGATGGGCCCTTTGCCTACGTCTAGGGGGGGTTGTACGGTGTTATTGGTAGTAGTAGATTCTTTTACGCGTTTTACAAAACTATACCCGTTGAAACGTGGTACTGGTAGGATTATAGTCAATAAACTAGTAAATGATTATTTTAATAACGTTTTAGTTCCTGAAGCTATTTTAACCGATAATGGAACGCAGTTCCATTCAAAAATTTGGGTAAACGCCCTTACACAAAGAAACGTAAAAATATTTCATACGTTCGTCTATTTTCCACAAGGAAATCCCACGGAACGTGTAAATAAGGAGATAGGTAGATTGATTCGAACATATTGTTTTACAAAGCATACGAAATGGGCTTCTGAGGTAGCTAAGATTGAGTTGTGTTTGAATTCAGTAGTTCATGATGTTACAGGCTTTTATCCTTCATTTTTGATGTTTGGAAGAGATGCACCCAATAATATTTGCGACGAACTTAATTTTCCAAAAGAAGAAAATCTTAATAAACAAAATTTAGAATATTTTTGGGAGTTGTCATATGAACGCGCGCGTTCAAAGTATGCGAAGAAACGTGAAAAGTTTAATAGTAAGAGGATCGTGGTAGAGTTTAAGAAAGGGGATATGGTTTTAGTGAAAAATCATCCAAAATCTTCCGCAGAGAGGTCAGAGATTCGCAAATTCTTTCTTTTATATGAAGGCCCATATGAGGTCATAAAAGAGGTAAATAGTAATGCGTATTTGTTAAAAGATTCATTTGGGGACGTTTTGGACTCTCACAATATTGTAAATTTAAAGAGGTTCCATGTAATGCCTGACGTTGTTTAGTCACTTTACAATGTGTTAGGTTAAGTTAGTTAAGTGCGTTGTTAGTTGTTAGTGAGATTAATCTCTCCAACATTTTATGTTATCGGTTTTAATCGGAGGGGTATTGTGGTGCGTTTTAGTGGTGCCGCCCTTAACTAAGTGGTATGTGCGCGGAGTACTGATTCGACAGTCTGCCTTGAGTGCTTGTGAGGGTGAGACGTGACCCTAAAGTAGAGGCAAGTCGCGACCGTTATAATTCGTTCACTGTGACCAGTGTAATAAATGCTCTGGGACAATTATTATTAAGGTAGTATCACTCTACTCTGTATTTTGTTTCCAGTTCTCTATTGAATTTATTAGTGTTTGTTTGATATACTGTAGTGGCATGGTATATCTATTTTTAATTGTAACAGCCATTAATTTAAATATTGTTAGTTGCATTTGGTTTAACATTAACGTTGTATACGATTCCTTTCAATATTTCTACGCGCCCTGAGAGAAGGAGTTTGTGTGTTTTGTAATTGCAATAAATAAGTAGTTTCCATGCTTTATTTTGTTTGGTTTATTGAATGACTGACTAGTCCAAGGCACCATTAACCATCAAAATAGTGAAATAAGTTCATGTGTGAAAAAAAGGAGCACTTCAATGTTTAAACAAATGCTACTTCAAAGTTTACTCGATTTAAATTGTACTTGACATAATATGAAATCCATTTAATATTGTAACGAAAACTCTTTTACAATAACTATAGTTCTGTATTATCAACTAACTACACAAGACTTTGCAACTGCTCGTGGGTACAGTAAGGTTCTAAATCACTCACTGCAATATATTTCCTAATTGCTAACAGTGCCAATACAAATAATACACTTTTTAAAAAACATGTATTGCCCATATTAGCAGTAGGACATGCCTGATGAATCTTGACGTGTAACAATCATTCAACATCTTTTGTGTATTAGATCGGTCGCCATCAGTTGTTGTTTTACAATTTTCACTTAGTTTATGTTTACTAGGTTCTTTGTTTCTATTATAATACTTCACAATGTTCTTTATTGGAGGATAGAGAAAAAATTCATCCTGTTATGCTGTTCTAGGTAAAGTGCCTAATATAGATGCAGCATTTCCTATTTGAATTGCTATTCCGATTCTTTGTAAAAGAAAACTGTAAGCTCGAGGGTCTTTATTATCTTCTTTCTTATAACACAGAAAATTCAGTCCTTATTTTCCAAGAACTCCCAATGTTTCGATAGCGATTGGAAAAAAATTATAATCATTTTCTAGGTGATTATATTTTTTAATTTTATTTTTCTCTGCATACATCGCAGCAGTACCGGCTTATAGACTTGTATATTGTAAGTGTGAAGCTGTCAAGATGTCTACGCAAGTGAAATCCTTAATAACTGACTTTCCACTACTCCAAGGGATGAGCGACATGTCTCTGGTCGTTTGCCGTCAGAATGACTTAATTCTAACAGTTCTAGTATTGAAGGTACTTTTGCTAGATTTAGTGCTCTTTTATGATGTCATTTACAGCATGATGACGTAATGAACGTCCTGCACTAAACATACAGCTTAATCTATGCGTTGTTTCTTCTGTAACCATTGAACCACATTTGCAATTATGCTCCTTGCTAATTTTATTTTCCAAGTGCAGTCCAATCGCAATATGAAATGAATTGTCGTCTAGTAATGTTCCTAGACATGCCACTGGGAGGGCATTTAACCAAGCACCAGATTTCTTACAACCAACTGCTTTGAGACATTATCATGTAATATAGTAGTATTTTCAAGCAATTGTTTAGTCGTCAGTTCAATCAGTGGTTGATCCCATGCTTTCTGGAAAACTTTTGCATCTTCTTTCAAAACTTTATTGTTTTTTGCCATAGCTCTTCGCCCTCTATTAATAAAGTATTACAAAGTGATTTTTCTTGTATTAAAATAGAATCTACCAAATCAGAAACACTATGTATGGAAGATAGGAATGACGGGAGGGCAAGGGTTATGGTTTGGCATATTTCTAAGCCTCCTTTAGAAACTGGAAGTGTAGCTTGTATCCATTGGTTGTTGTGTATTTTATTGTTAGTAATTTCTTTAAAGGTTTTATGTAATTGGTCATCTATATTTTTTAGATTAGCCTCTGCTTGACATGACGGGCAGCATTGAAGTACATCTAGCAACTTTGGTATCGCTATTGAATTTTTTAATAGATAGAAAGCTACATTTGCCGGCAGATCAGCTAAATTCGGATGCATGTTGATTAAGTATTTTAATTTATTTTGTAAACATATTGATATTGCACTATCTGTAAGAGGAGCACCTAAAAGAGTTCATTTGGATTTCTTTATAAATTTTAAATCGGGTGCTATTGATAGCATTTTTTTTTATAAATATGTTGTCTTCATGTTCCATGAAAATTTCGCATTTCCTGAAATTTTGTTCCAATCCTACTTTTTTTTATTCAAGAACAATGTTTATCATGTCATTTCGAACTGAATCACTGTTACCTCCAATTGAACCGTCATCAAGATATCAGGCATTATATTCAGCCGTAATTTTATTTATCATATTTTGAATTGCAAGGTTAAAAAGGGTTAGTCCAAGAGGTTTCCTTGTTGTACGCCTCTTTTGTGATAGAATTGTATCTTTTCCAAATGTTAGGGAGATGTCGTCTTATTGTGGATTCAATAAGATTAGGCAAACTTCTCGCATTTGAAAGAATAAGGGGGTCACCAGAACCTTGGAAAGAAGTCGGCTTCTCAGTAGTTTAGTTAAAACAATCTTTCCCGATTCGAATAAGGCCTTGAGCTTTTATGGTATGAACTTTATTAGGTGTAGCACTGATTGAAAACTGGTATATACATGATTGAATTAATTGAATGTTTACAATGTTACAATTTCATTATGAACGCTTGACATATTACTACCTTAAAGTGGTTTTGAGAAATGTCATTCGTAGGGAAAACAAATCCTACGTTTGCACGCTGCGGTATTACGTAAAACCATTCAAATAAGGTTACATTGTATACAGTATTAACTAGCCAATCATAAGAGAGTAAATCGATTAATTATACATTCTAAAAATCCCCAACACCCCCTCCCCCGCAGATTGCAAATTTTAGACATTCAAAATTTGCAATTTAAGTAACAGACAAAGGCACTTAAAAATAAACTTAGACATGATAGACATAGACATTAATCAGAAACTTACAAACACAAGTCTCAAATAAACTTGATTAAACACTAGATATAACAAAGCTTTAGGCATTCGAAGCCGGTAAAGGACGTTGAGCACAAATCATTCGCACGCAGATGGTGCCACTGGCAGTGTACACAACTTCGAAAACAACCGCCGCACTATACCTGAAGTGGTACGCACAGGCTCAACACGATTCACATTGTCAGAACCGGGAAACACTTGTAAAATTTTTCCCAGCTTCCAATTTAGAGTAAGAGAGTTGTCTTCCTTGATCAAGACTAGCGTGTCTGGTTTGAGATCTGATTGGTCAGTTTTCCATTTCTGGCGTTGTTGAAGTTCAGAGATGTGCTCACGGTTCCGTTTCCAATAATGTTGATTCAGCTGTTGGATTTTTTGGAAAACGGATAGACGAAAGTCACAAATGTCAGACACATCTGAATCTGGTACTAAAGTTAATAATCGCCCAACCAAAAAGTGCAAATGAGTGAGAGGTTGAAAATCATTTGGGTCACAGGACATGGGATGCAAGGGTCTGGAGTTTAAGGTTGCTTCGATTTGAGATAAAAGTGTACTAAGTTCTTTGTACGTTAAAATACTGTTGCCTATTGCACGCTTTAAATGATATTTACTAGATTTTATACCTGCTTCTCATAGTCCTCCAAAGTGGGGACGAAGTGCCATGTAATTTCTTCAGATGCAACTTGTTCAGGAATTAATGCATATTAAAATTGCAAAAAATTGCCCAGCTCACGCAACTCAGAGCTTGCGTCAACAAAGTTCTTGTTGTTATCGGAATAGATATGGAGAGGTATCTCACGTCGCGAAACAAATCTTCAAAGTGAAAGTAGAAATCCTTCTGTAGACAGGTCCGTCACCAGCTAAAGGTGTGCGGCCTTTGTTGAGAAACAGACATATAAACATATGTAAGACTTGGAAGACTACGGCCAGAAATAATCCAAAATCTGCAGCGTAGACACGATAGCAATAGCTGCAGATTAGCATGCAGCAGCCGAATGTGCTCACGTTCAACGATCAGTTTAGACAAAGGATGTTTTGCTGAAAAAAGAATCGGGTGCTTTTTGTCAAAGGAAAACTAAGGATTTATTAATCTATCTCCAACACTAATTGTTAAATCTTACATTAAGCTTTGTTGAATTTACACTTATTTTGATTATTTGAATTCAAATCTTTTTATTAGTTATATTTTGCGCCGTATAGTTAGCGTTGCGGAACGTAATTAACAAGGGTTGTAGAAGTGGCATTCGCGCTTTAGACTTCCACAAGAATGGTTGTGTGCAATGCATATACACACTATTAGTATTTTAAATTGAGTTGGCGGCAAACAGCCGCAATGTATTCTGGTTTTTAGCAATGTTTGTTCAATAAATAACACTGCGTTTTACAAGTTTTATGCGTTTTTTTTTTATAGTGTTAATCTGCAGACTTGCTTGTAGATCACGTCAAGGAATAAAATTTACATGGTCCTTCGAGCCGGATAATAGTTACTATGGAAATGGAAATTAAGGTCCATCACAATCACAGAAGGCATTGAACGTCTATGCCACGGAGCGAAACAGTAACCTTTCGAATTACTGGAATTGGAGCGATTATACATTTGCGCAAAAAGGATTGGTCCAGGTACCCATATATAAGACTTCCTTTATAAAAAATAGCGTTTATTTGAGGAATCAACAATCAAGTAAGTTTTCCGATCAATTTTCAATAATTTGCGTAATTTTGAGGTTACAACTTTTTATATGTGCATAACACGTTTTAATGTGGTTGTTCCAATTAAAATTACATTTTTCATATGCACACATTCAATTTGCGTTGAAATATTGCCAGAGGGTAGTAAATATTAAGTTATTAAAGAGCTTATTTGTCCTTGCATGCATTTAATTACACCGCCAAACACGTTCTTGCAGGCGTATTTTCTTTCAAAAAATAACCTTGAGCTTTAGAAAGATGAACATGCTAGGGGTTACTCATTCATAACTGTGCATTGCCTTAGGCGATCTGAAAACATTTATTGGTTTTAAAAGTTTGACTTGCATGTTCTGCAGGGCGGCAAAACGTCAAAACCGGTATTGTATAACCTAAAACCATTGAGCAGTTAAACCATCATTTAGTGTTTGAAAATTAGAAGTCAGTTTTGATAACATAAGCTTAAAAGGTTTGGCGCGATTTATGTGATTGGTTTTTAGCGAGGTTCTTATGCAATTTAAAAGTAAAGTTGTTTAATTTAAAGGTATTTTTCAAATATGTCTGAACAATTAAAGACGTTTATAGCGAAAAGAGGTGTTCTTAAAAGCAAATTAACAAAGTTTAAGCAGAAGTATGAGCAGGATTTTGCTGTTTTAAATGAAGAAGTTAAGTACATTGAACTTAAAGAGCGTTATACTCGTTTTGTCCCGTTGTTGGAGGAATATGAGGCGATTCAATTAAAAATCGATAATCTTGAGCATTCGGAAGATGCTGCGGGCTATGAAGAGGGCAGCCAATTTGAAGATGCGTACTTTTCTTTAATGTCTAAGGTTCAGTACACGATTCAAACTTATGAATCAGTTGCAAAAACAGAAGTAGTTTCACGGGCTAGCTCAGATGCTTCCCCAAAAGGGCCTAAGGAGATTAAGCGATCAGCTTCTTCTGACAATTCAAATGCAGGCATACGTCTGCCAACGATAAACTTACCAAAATTTGACGGTTCGTACGTTAAATGGCTCGATTATAAAAATACGTTCGAATCACTTATTCATTTTAATAAAGATATTAGAAACGTCCAAAAATTTCATTACTTGAAGGCCAGTTTGCAAAATAGTAGCGCGGAACAAGTGATTAAAGCGATACCCATATCAGACTCCAATTATACGATATCGTGGGACATTCTATGTTCGAGATATGACAACAAAAGGTTACTCGTTCATAACCATATAAAATCTATTTTTAACCTAGAAGTTTTGGCTAGTGAGTCATCATTTCAAATTCGAAAACTTATAGATACGGTTAACACCCATTTGAAAAGCTTAGAGTACCTTCAGTTACCAATAGAGCACTGGGATGTGCCGTTAGTGTATGTTATTGCGTCAAAATTAGATAGTATCTCTGCACGAGAATGGGAATCGTTTAAGGGCGATAAGGATTTGCCTACTTTGGAGGATCTCTTTAAATTTCTGAAAGGGCGTTCAGATTTGTTAGAAACTCTTGAGGCTGCTGGTTTAGAAAGGCGTTCTGACAAACCTCATAAAGGCTATAATAATAAACCCAGACAATTCACAAAGGCGTTAGTAGCGAACAGCATCTTGTGTAATTATTGCAAGAAAGGTCACAGTATTTATAAATGTACGCAATTCAGGGATTTAACTGTTGAAGACCGCATAAAAAAGGTTAGAGATTTAAAATTGTGCGAAAATTGTTTGCGCGAAAACCATTATGCCAAGGATTGTAAGTTTGGTTGTTGTACGAAATGCAAATTAAAACACAATTCTCTTTTGCATATCGATGCAGCTGAGGCGAGTGATATTGTGGCGATGAATTTATCTGCAACCTCGATAAATACACAGGTTTTGCTTTCGACTATATTGGTGAAAGTGCAAGGTAAGGACAATAAGGAGTATATTGTCAAAGGTCTTTTAGACACAGGTTCACAAAACAGTTTTATAACTGAAGAACTGGTGGAATGTCTAAAGCTAAATAAAAATAAAATAAACCTTACAGTATCTGGGCTTAGTCAGTCATTGTCAACAATCGAATGTAAGTGCGACTTGACTGTACAATCTGTCAATAAGCATTTCAGTGCGGATTTGTCTTGTTTAGTTATCAAAAATATTACAGGATACTTACCTGCGTTTAAGTTGGATAAGGATGACGTTCCTATTTCAGAAAATCTGAATTTAGCGGATCCTAAGTTTTTTGAGCCACACCCCATACATATTTTGATAGGTAGCGATTATTTGTGGAACTTTGTTTGTAAGGGTCAGATTCAGTTGGGAAAATATATGCCTATTTTACAAGAAACCAGCTTTGGTTGGATTTTATCAGGGCCAGTATTCAGTAATCGTAAAAATCTTAAAGGCACCACATACTGTAACTTAATTAACGTAGATGTTCAAACACAGCTACAGCGATTTTGGGAACTGGAAGAAATTGGTCCAGTAAGACAACACTCTTTAGAAGAGGAGGAATGCGAGCAGCATTTCTTAAGTAATTATAAGCGCCTAGAGGACGGGCAGTTCATGGTATCTATTCCACTAAAGGCATCTCCAGATATTTTGGGAGAATCTTATGAATTAGCTAAATCACGTTTTCTAAATTTAGAGCGGAAATTTGCGTCTAGTGCGACACTTGGGCAGAGATACACTACTTTTTTGTCTGAGTATGAAAGTCTAGGACACATGTCTAAGGTAGAATATCCCTCTGATGTTAAGCAGTATTTCATGCCGCATCATGGAGTTTTAAAGGAGTGCAGTGAAACCACAAAATTGCGTGTGGTGTTCAATGCATCTCAGGCGACTAGTTCAGGCAAATCTATCAATGATCTGCAGATGGTAGGTCCCGTATTGCAAGATGACCTACTTTCAATATTGATTCGTTTTAGGCAACATAAGTACGTTTTCTGTAGCGATATCGAAAAAATGTACCGTCAGGTACTTGTAGAGCCTTCACAAAGGCGATTGCAATGCATATTATATAGGCATACACCCGATGAGAAACTGCAGGCCTACGAATTAAATACATTGACATACGGAACAGCATCTGCATCCTTTTTAGCGATACGATCCTTACAGCAGGTAGGTCATGATTGTAAAAAATCATATCCTCTGATATCTGAAATAATATTGCGTGATTTTTATGTCGACGATTTACTGAGCGGATCTGACAGCGTCGCTGAAGCTAAGAGTATTGTCGAAGATATTTCGGTTGTTTTAAGTCAAGGAGGTTTCAGTTTGCGTCAGTGGGTTTCGAATAGCGATGAAATTATTTCCAATAGTTTAGGGAATGATACGATAGATCTAGGACCCAATGAGAACAAAAAGACTCTTGGTCTAATGTGGGCAGTTAGCACAGATTGCTTCAGGTTTAATATTAGCGAGAATAAAAATTCGATGATTACAAAGCGAACGATTCTATCGGAGATTGCTCAGGTATTCGATCCTATCGGATTATTGTCACCCTGTACTATAATTGCTAAAATTATTTTACAAAGGCTGTGGCAAGAAAAACTGGCATGGGACGACGAAGTTCCAAGTCCTATTAAAAATGAATGGTTGAGGTTTCGAGAGTATCTTCGTACTTTAAATAATTTAAATATAGAGCGGTGCGTGAGATCTACGGACTCTTTTCATTTTGAAATTCATGGCTTTTCCGATGCCTCGGAGAGAGCGTACGGTGCGGCGATATACATAAAATCACTAAATAGCAAAGACACGGTTTGTATAAGATTGCTATGTGCGAAGGCTAAAGTTAGTCCTTTAAAGACTTGTACAATTCCACGTTTGGAACTGTGCGGAGCACTTTTACTATCTCGATTAGTAGAAAAGGTTTTAAAATCGCTTACTTTAAAGCCGGAGAAAATATATTTATGGTGTGACTCGACCATAGTTCTAGGGTGGTTAAAAACTCGATCAAATTTATTAAGACAATTTGTTGCTAATCGCGTAGCCACTATACGAAGGTTAACAGAAATTGATCAATGGAATCACGTTCGGTCACAAGAAAACCCTGCTGACGTATTGACGCGGAGTTAATCCAATAGCTTTACCAAGTTTAAATTTGTGGTGGGACGGTCCTTCCTTTCTGCAACAAGATGCAGAGTGTTGGCCAAAAATTGGCACAGAGACAATATTTTTACCAGAGTTGCGTAAACAAAAAAACGTATGTTTAACTATTAATGATACTAAGTTAATCGACTTTACTCGATTTTCTAATTTTAATAGATTAATTCGCAGCGTTGCTTATTGCGTTCGTTTCACTACGAATTGCAGAACTAAAATTAAAAATATTGAGTTATTAACGAGAATTGAGATTGAGCATGCTACATTGATTGTAGTAAAATATTCACAATCTGAGTCCTTTTCTGAAGAGCTAAGAGCACTTAAATGGGGAAAAGATATTTCCAGTAAAAGTAGAATTTTAGGTCTTTCTCCGTTCTTGGATAAAGATTGTATCATGCGCGTTGGTGGAAGATTAGACAAGTCAAATCTTCCCGAGGATCTAAAGCATCCCATCTTATTATGTTCGAGACATTTGTTATCAAAGTTAATATTCGAGTATGAACACTTAAATTCGTTACATGCGGGTAGTCAAACTTTATTGTACACAGTACGTCAGAAGTATTGGCCGATTGCAGGAAAGGGCTTGGCTCGTAAAGTAGTCAGGCAATGTATAACATGTTTTAAGGCAAAACCAAAATTTTCTAGTACTATTATGGGAAATTTACCTAGAGAGCGAATCACTCCTGCTGCTCCATTTGCAACTACAGGTGTTGATTATACTGGAGCATTTTTAATAAAAGAGCGAAAAGGTCGGGGATCAAGAATGATTAAAACATATATATGTATATTTATTTGCTTCGTAACAAAGGCTGTACATTTAGAAGCAGTTACAGACTTATCATCAGAGTGCTTTATTATGGCTCTGAGACGATTTGTTTCACGACGGGGCAAACCCTTTAAAATCTTCTCCGACAATGGGACGAACTTCGAGGTGCTAATAATGAATTAAAGGAATTGGGTAAGTTTCTTGCAGAGAACCAATCACATTTAGTTCAAGCTGTTGCTGGCATAGGTATTGAATGGCATTTTATACCGGCTTACTCTCCCCATTTTGGTGGCTTATGGGAGGCTGGGGTTAAATCCACTAAGCATCACTTAAACGGGTTATGCATGATTCTCATTTGACTTATGAAGAGTTTATAACTTTAATTTCACAAGTAGAAGCTATTTTAAACTCCAGGCCTCTATCCCCTATGTCCTCAGATCCCAATGATTTGAATCCTTTGTCTCCTGGACATTTTTTAATTGGAGCTCCGTTAACGGCATTACCAGATTACGATCATCAAGATGTGCCTGATAACAGATTGACGCGTTTTCAACTCGTGCAAAAAATGCAGCAACATTTCTGGTCACGCTGGGCGAAGGAATATATTTCCAATTTGCAAGTTAAAAATAAATGGAAGCAGTCTTCATTAAACATAAAGGTTGGCGATCTCGTTTTAGTTAAAGACGATAACTTACCGTCAATGAAGTGGTTGATAGGAAGAATTGTGTTCTTACATCCTGGAAAAGACTTAGTAAATCGAGTTGCGACAATTAAGACTCTGAATGGGAATATTAAGAGAAGTTTTCAGAAGTTCTGTGTTTTACGCTAGTTGAATATACGGTTCTATAGTCTTAAGATAGGCATTTATTTGTATGTTATGTTACATTTACTAGTGTTTTCTTATTGATTTGTGTAATTTGTTGAAAGCCTGGTGCTTCCAAGGGGGCCGGCATGTTAAATCTTACATTAAGCTTTGTTGAATTTACACTTATTTTGATTATTTGAATTCAAATCTTTTTATTAGTTATATTTTGCGCCATATAGTTAGCGTTGCGGAACGTAATTAACAAGGGTTGTAGAAGTGGCATTCGCGCTTTAGACTTCCACAAGAATGGTTGTGTGCAATGCATATACACACTATTAGTATTTTAAATTGAGTTGGCGGCAAACAGCCGCAATGTATTCTGGTTTTTAGCAATGTTTGTTCAATAAATAACATTGCGTTTTACAAGTTTTATGCGTTTTTTTTTATAGTGTTAATCTGCAGACTTGCTTGTAGATCACGTCAAGGAATAAAATTTACACTAATTATTTTGGTAGAATCCAAGAATGGATTGAGACTTAGCAGAGATGAAGTACTCTGTAAGAGTTTGCCAAGAAAAAGTTGCTTTAATTAATCAGCAAATAATTCATCTTGAGCGAGTCCAACCAACACTAGTAAAGATTTGTTAAGTTCCTGCGGTGTGAGGGGACCCAACAACCATTTGTTGATAGGGGACGAACAATTATGACAAAACCGCTGGCAATAAGATAAGACCCTTTCAAAACGTCAGACTTGAGAATTCTGAAAATATATAGAAAAACTAATAACTAAAAGGCAACGAGATTGAACCTTTAGTTCTGGTAGTTCTGAAGTGCACGTTTTAGAATTAGGCCAATGAGATATATCCTTGGCCAACCATGATGGATCAACCACCAAAGATTGGAATTCTTTAAGGTTTGAGGGGAAGCTCCCCGAGACAACAACTCTGCCGGGTTGGATTTGATAGGAACATGACGCCATGTTGCAGCTGGAGCTAGTTCTTGTATATCAGAAACGCGATTGCCGACAAACGTATTTAGTATGTTGGGAGTGGTTTTAAGCCACCTCAAGACAATAGTAGAGTCGCACCAGTAAAAGCACGATGAGATTTGCAGATCCAAGGCCTTCAGGACTTGGTCTGCGAGCTTAGTAAGCAATGAAGCTCCACAAAGTTCGAGTTTTGGTATAGTTATAGGTTTGAGAGGAGCAACTCTTGCTTTTGCACAAAGCAAGTGAACTTAAACACGGCCGTCTGTGTACTAGCCCAACGGAGAAAGATGCATCACCTATATGCATTAAGAGAAGTATCACGTCGGGATTCGAACCTAGAACCTTAGGCATAGTAATCACACGCATACCAACTAAGCCATGGAGCCGTCTTAAGCTTTCACATACCATCATGTGATTTTCCAATGCTCCACCCAAAGGTACTACATTGGCCAGTAGTAGTCACACACATACCACTGCACCACGAAGTCCCCCCACATACCAATGAATATCGGGGAAATAGGGTATATAACTGTAAAACAATAGAAGGTGACTGAATTACATCAAACAAGAAAGAACAGCCGCTATGTGCAAAGACAACAAACATAGAAACAAAAAAAAAAAGTTGTTCAATGCATATGTGTGGTGTTATATACCCGATTCTCTATTATTTAAAAGAATAAAACCAGATCTACTCAGGTTCTTTATTCTTAACATCTTCTTAAGCCACACCATTACATACCGTCTCCACTACCGTCGCCGGTCTCTCTCCTGACAACTTAAACTCTAAACTATATATAACTTAAGAGTGACCAATGTAATTACATAACATCCTCCTTTCTAACAAACAAGTTATATATTTTTTACAGATTTAATCTACTGGGCGGTTGTACTACACGACCAAACCTAGTAGTGTACGCCTTGTTTGATGGTACCAATGGTTTGAACTCATCCTGTACATTGTTACTAATATTCTTAGTATCTGGTTGATTAGTAGAAATACAATTATACCAGTGATTGTTGTCTGTACTATCTAAACTTACATTACTATCATCACCTGTGCTATACATATCTAACTTATTATAAGACGGGCGAATATCAATCGTATTTCTTCTCTTTACCTTACCCGTTTCATCAACTAAATTATAAGATCGTGGTGTTTTGTCAAATTTAGAGACAATCCGTGCAGGTTTCCAAATTTTCTTTTTATGGTCCCTAAATACTACATTATCATGGTTATTGTAACAAACACCCTTTTTAGCATGTCTATTATAATAATATTCATTTCTTTTTTGTTTTTTCAAAAGAAAATCTTTAAAATTGTTAATTACTTTGGGTTTCAATGAATTATTTAAGACTGGTATAATCGATCTTGTTGAACGACTCATTAATAATTGAGCAGGTGAAAATTTTGATCCTAACACTGGTGTGTTTCGATATTCTAAAAGCATTTTTTCTTTTTCACAATTTGCTTCTTCGGATTTTTTAAGAATTTTCTTACAGATTCCTACAGCCTTTTCAGCTAAACCGTTACTTTTTGGATACACTGGTGAATATGTAATTATTTGAAAATTCCATGATTTTGCAAAATTTCTCATCGAATATGAATTAAATGGCATATTGTCAGCATCATTATAAGTGGAATACCATGAATTGAAAATATTACTTTACACGCCTTAATAATTTCAACAGAGTCTTTACTAGACAGTTTTACTAATTCTATCCATTTTGAATAGTAGTCCATCATCACCAAATAATTTTTATTTCCAAGTTCTAATATATCACATCCTATTTTTTGAAAAGGTAGATTGGGTAGTTCGTGACTGATTAATGGTTCTTTGATATTACTAGCATTGAATTTTTCACAGACCCTACATGCTTTAACATATTCTTCTATTTCTGTGTTTATGTTTTGCCAATATAATAATGATTGCGCTCTCGCTTTTGTTTTTAAAATGCCTTGATGCGACTCATGAAGTGATTCTAACATTTCCTTTTTTAATGAAGAAGGAACAACTACTCTATGATCAAAAAAACTAGACCATCTACTACAGATATCTTGTCCCTAACATTGTAAAAAAATTTAATTTCATTTTTTATTTGATGTTTCTGTGGCCATCCATTTTTGTGAAATTTAATAATTTCGCCTAGGACCTCATCTTTTAATGTTTCATGTACAAAATTCGAACGTCGCTCGTCACTCATATTTATAGAATGAACAACATCATTAGCATCCAAATCAATCGGCTCTTTATTATTACTACAAATTTTTGGGTGAGTTCTTGATATGGCATCGACAATTAAATTATTTTTTCCTTTAACATGTTCAACTGTTATTTCATATTTTGATAATTTTAGTTGTATACATTGTACCCTACGGAGAGTATATTATTTATATCTTTTTCATAATATTTACTAATGGTAAATGATCAGTTTGAATCACAACTTTCCTACCGTAAATATATTGGTGAAACTTTTACATGCAAATAAAATTGCCAAAATTCTTTTCAATTATCCCATAATTTAATTCAGTTTGTGTTAAACATTTTGAACCGTAGCAAATAGGCTTATTATCTTGTAACATAACACAAGCTACAGAAGTGTTACTACTATCTGTTTGAATTACGATAGGTTTTTATTATCAAAATTTTGTAGAACTGGGTAATTGGTTATAGTCTCTTTTAACTTATTTATGGCAACTGAATGAGATTGATTCCATACAAATTCATTTTCTTTCTTAAAAGCTGTCTTAATGGTTCAGTTAAATTTGCAAATTGCTTAATGAAATTTCTCAAGTACCCAACTAATCCTAAAAATCTTTGTAATTCGCTTACATTTGCTGGCATACTATACTCTAAAATTGTTTTAATTCTATTTTCATCTGGCTTCATTTTGCCTTTTCAAAATATGCCCTAGATACTTTACAGACTCAACTTGAAACTGAAATTTACTCTCATTAAACTTAATATTATATTTAGAAGCTCTTTCTAATAATTTAATAAGAATTTCGTTATGCTCTTCTATAGAATCAGCAAAAATTAAAATATCATCGATATAAATGAAAATTCCTTTTATATCTCCAAACATAGTAGTGTTAAACTTTTGAAAGACTTCTGCTGAACAGGAAAGACCAAACGCTGTTGTACTTGTGAGTACCATATATTGTTCCAAAAGTACATAACTTTGAACTTTTTTCATCTAACGGGATTTGCAAAAATCCGTCTTTGAGATCTAAAACCGAGAAATACTTTGCATTACTTATTTTTGCAGCTAAATCAGCTAATGTAGGTATTAAACAGTAATCCTTTATTATATATTTATTTAATTCTACTGGATCAAGACATATCCGTAACGTCTTGTTTGGTTTTTCAACAACTACCAATTGATTAACCCATTCTGAAGTTTCATCTATTTTTACAATTATCCCTAAACTTTCTAATCTAACTAATTCTTTCTTTAAACGATCTCTCAAATTTATAGGAATTCTTCGAGGGGGACATGATTTTGCTAAATAACCTTCTTTTAATTTAATACTTATTTGGAAAACATCCTATACCTAGAAAAATATTTTTATACTCATTAATCACATAGTTCTTTGGCAACTCTTTTTTTACCAACTGTATTTCTTTTCTTTGAATTAAATTGAGTTTTTTACAGCATTCTAAACCTAATAAGGGTTTGGCTTTATGTGGAACTATCACAAACACCTCATTAACATTTCTATTGTTAACCTTTAAGTTTAATTTTGTGCAACCGATTGTTTCTAAATTTGAACCACCATACATTTCCAAATTTAATCTACAGTCATATATCTTGGAACGTCCCGTTCTAAGTTTTATAACTCATTGCAACTTTTAGTATCTTTTTAACATAATGCTCTGTGGTTAGAAGCCTTTGAATCTCTCCTTTGGTTAGATATTTCACTGAATTGACATTTGTCAAGTTGTTATTGTAGTACGGTATTAATGTGATGCACATTAATTTGCTTTTGTTCATAAAAAAGTGGTTTAATTGTGGGAAAATGTTATCTCACCTAAGGGTGATAACGAGCCCATGTGGTGGCTCGTCCTTCTTCTTGATCCAGCCTTCGAATCGAAACGACGAACTTGGTGCGTTAGCAAAATTTATATCGCTTATTTTAAGGATTCTAGCTTACTACCTTGGATAAAATTAATCATTCTGGTGTTTGTGAGTAAGAAAGTTAATTATTACGCCTTTGGCGGATTTCACGTCGTTTTATTAATACTATTGGTTTGGCCTTCGCTCGGTTAGGGAAGCGCATTTTGCGATATTTGTTATATTCTACCCACATTGTTATGTGGTAAGTAATTGCTTTGTAGCACTTCTTGTTCTATGTGTTACATGAATTTTAGGGTCCAAATTCAAGTCCAAATTTACGTCTACGTCTGCGTGCGAGTCCAAGAGTAATTACATATTTTAGGTTTAGCAGTTCCAATTTAAGTAGATGCACATTTGTGAAGATTTGTTTAAGTAATCGTTTTGGTGGTATTACGATTATCCAGACTCGACAACTTACTGAAATAGATGGTATTGAAGCTCCCGACGAAGAACTAATTATTGATACAATAAGTTCCATCTGCTGGACTACCGAAATATTAATCGAAACCTGTTAGAGTTATCCGTCGATGAATATTACACCTGAAGCGATTTTGTGTGATCATCTGTAATTGCTGTAATCCCGTTAAGTTGGATTTGGAATCTTTGACTGCTACTGGTGCATTGGAATTACTTCTTGAGGTCGTATACTTCCTTATTTAAGTGTGTTGTGTATGTTCTGTTGAGATTATTGGATTAATACTTTTGTGTATGAAACCTTATATTCACCCTCTTATTATTTTGCTTTGCATGCAACCATACTTACACCTGTGTGTAAGGTGGGTTGCGATAATTAACGTAAAATCTGTATTCTACAATTCCAAAAGAAATAGTCATTTCGGAATTGGGATTGATAAATACACCTAACATTCGCCCAGAAGTTGTACGACAACGCGCAAATATTGGTAGTAAACTCTATCCGTTTACGCTAAAGGAAATTACCCCATTATGTATGCCATACGCTGTAAGTGGAAGGAAAAGACAACTGGAATTAGAAGAAATGGATGCAAAAAGACGAAAATTGGACTACATGGAAAACACTGCGGCAATACGCGAACAATATTTATTTATTTATTTATTTATTTATTTACGGGAAATCCCCATTATTAAACAATATTTTCTTCCAAAATGTATAACAAATACTAAAAACTAAAATAGCTCTAAATTAATAGTATAACTAGTGACTATTGTTCAATTTTACAAGTCCTACAGCATAACAAATACATTTATATTTCTACCGTGCGAATACATTTTTTAAATTTAATTAATGAATTACAGAAAGGGTCTACTTTTAACTTATTAAATAAATGTAAAGATCTGTCTAAAGGTATGTGCCGTCCATAATTTGTAGAATGAAAAGGAATACTAAATAAATTATGGTTACTAAAAGTCTATTAGGAACATTAAAATGAATTCTCTCGATAAGTTGTAAATAGTCAATTTTCCCATTTAGAAGTTTATACACAAAATCAAATCGTTACATTTTCGACGAGTTTCAAGCGTTTGTAAATTTAAGACATTAAGAATACTCGAATAATCGTGATTATCAATAAATATTTTTAGTTTATAAGCACAGTAACGTAAAATTTATGGTGAATTCTTTCTAATGTGTACATGTGTATCTTATACATAGGAGACCAGATCAACGATGCATACTCTAAAGTTGAAACAACCAACGACATATACACGCGTGTTAAAGCTTGTATAGATAGCTCGGCACCATATCTGAGAACAAAACCTAGTATTTTGGAGGCTTTAAGGGAAATATAGTTTATATGATCATTATAATCCAGTTTGTTATCTAGTATTATGCCTAAATCTTTTACAGAGTTTACAGAGCAGAGCAAATTTCCATTTATAAAGTAACGACTATCAAATTTTTTGGATCTGTAGAAACTCGTATGGTAGCATTTATTGATGTTGAGTGACATATTGTTAATATTGCACCAGTTTATCAAGCAATTTATATCTCCCTGTAAAAAGTCAGCATCCTGTTGTGAGTTTACAACTTTATAAAATTTAAGATCATCAGCGAATAATAGATACTTGCTATTTGCAAAGCATTTTCCTATATCGTTGATGAACAAATTAAATAATAGGGGCGAAATATGTGCTCCTTGAGGAACTCCAGATGGAATGGGAATACTTCTGGAACTGAACGAGCCGATTTTGACCTTTTGTGATCTGCCTGTCAAAAACTCTTTAACCATTCAATTATATTATCACCAAAACCCAGCCATTTTAACTTTATCAATAGAAATTTATGGTCAACACGATCAAAGGCTTTGGAGAAATCTCGTAAATCACATCAACCTGACACCTCATCTCTAAGGCTTCCAAAATATCTTGATTGAAGACCATTAAGTTAGTTGTAGTAGATCTCCACTATGAAACCCGTGTTGATTATCATTAATGATTGTTGAACAAGTGAAACTTAGTTGGTCACAGATAATACTGTCAAATAACTTAGACATAGCTGATTGATTACATATGCTCCTATAGTTCTGTACATTACTTGCATCACCTGATTTGAACACAGGTACAATAAAGCTCTCTTTCCAAATATCAGGAAAGGTTCTACAATCCAGAGATAGTTTAAAGATTAGAAATAGTGGTTCGATAATAGTACATATACAGTTTTTAAGAAAAATGTTTGGGACGTCATCAGGACCTGCTGTTAATTTATTTGGTAAAGTTGATATTTTGTTATATATAATAGCCTTAGTAATTTGAGGATAAGATATATCATATTGAGTTATGTTGTTTGGTGTGCTCGTATATAATGAATTTTCTTCTTGAGAGTACACAGTTGAGAAGTAATCGCAGAACAAATTTGCAATATCTTCACCCTTAGTTTTTTGTTGGTCATCAAGAAACATACTATGCGGTAATCCATATAAAGAGTTTTTGTTTTTAAAAAATGTCCAAAAGGCTCTAGGATCGGTAGTTAATTTGTCATTAATATCATTAATATAATTCGCATAACTAGTTTTTGCAAGTATTTTACATCGTGTTCTTAGAGAAGCAAATGTTTGATAAGTAGCAATATTTGGATATTGCTTATATGCCACATGTGCAGCTTTCTTTTGATAGACGAGATTCTTTAGTTCTACTGTAAAATGGCTTCATTTACATCTGGAATATTTAAGAGAGTCGGCCAATTTATTGAGGCAAGATAGAGATTCAAAGCTTTGTAATCAGCATTTTTAAAATCGTAAGAAGGTTCAGTATATTGTAGCTTAATATCATTAGTACGAAAACAAGATACTGCAAATGAGTATGCGTCATGATGTATAGATTTAGGAAGTAATGGATCTATTGCAGACTCAATAGCTAAATCATGTTTATTTGAGAATACTAGATCTAAATAAACATAATTACCATTTGGGATGCAACAATTTTGGGTAAAATTTAGAAATGAGTATCCTTGAGTGAGAACTATGGCCTTAGGGTCTTGTGAACAACTAACTGCTACACCTGGTATACAAAGATGTGTTAGACAAAGAACATCTTATTAGAGAAAATGAGGAAGAATTAAAAGATTATTTTATGTGTTGATGGACTGACTTAGATACATCCGGGTTGTACAAGCTGTATGCATTTGCGGTTAGTAAGAAAGACTCTTTTAGTTATATAGGTGTTCTTGCAGAAAAGCATGGTACTAAATCCGTATACTTTTTAAAAGGTTATTCTAAAACGTATTTATCAAAATGGTAGATAACAAAGACGAACTAAGGAATGCGGGTTTCGTAACCTTGGCGTACACCACACGCAAAGGGGTTCCGCTAAACATTGTATATTTACCTAGTAAAGAACCTTTCGGATCATTTAAAACCGAGGGTCTTACAACCTATAACAACCATGTATTCCCAAAAGTGGTGGATATGCAACTACACATCGGTGTGTGGGAGAAAAAGGATTTCCTCCAATACCTACAAGAAGAAGTCGATCAAGCTAACAAGATACGTATGCAGGATATAGTGGGAAAGCTGCGATTAAAAGATTGTCACAAGCTGCAAGAATTACACGAAGGAATGGATCTGGTTGTCGGCGGAATCAAAGACTTTAAATATAGAGGCAAACTTCGGTACATTTTACAATTCGAAAACCTAGACGGTCTTTATGTATCAAACTATTGGTTAGAAAAGGAGAGATAGAAAACTTGGGTGTCGATTTAAATTTTAAGCTGCGAATAAAATTAGATAAAATTAAAACCACTGCAAACAAACATAAAGAAAGGACTGTCTTCTGTGTATAACTTTGTATTAATATTAAGTTTAAATGACTCCATGCTTGGTATTAAATATTTTTAATATTGTTATGTATAATGTCAGAATAAACATTTTATAATAGTATATAAAATTGTTCTTTATTTATAAAAGGCTGTAACGTTACCCCGAAATAGCAGTCGCACAGAGAGGGGTGCTCATGGACAGCGAGCATGGGCAGGGGTGCGTACACAAGGGAAGCGGATGTTAACAGTCACCAAGCATCCAATTCTTTATTTGGATGGTATCGAGTACTTGCCTGCGTATGTATCCGGAGTAAAAGAATACGATTTGCATACGCAGCTTATTAATAAAATTAGTTTATCGAGGGAAGATGACAAAAGGTACATCATTCCTAATAGTACAACAATCTACGCATGGGGGCGTAAAGATATAAGATAGTTGTTTATATTTGTATAGATTTTGTAAATCTATTGTATATATTAGTTTTTAAATTCCATAATTTTTAAGTTCTTCGCCCACCTTCCAAATCTTTCCTGCTTCTATCCTGGTTGACAGAGTATACGTGTTATCTCCACGTAGTATTCGCGGGACACTGCGGTTTTAGATTTCTAGGGAGACGGTTGGTCAAAGCATATGTCTTGGGTAGCGAAAAAAAAGGGTTTTAAAGATGGAGTTAAATAAAGATGGGTAAAAATTAGTCTTTAAAAGGCATAACTTTGTATGGGGTGGTTCTATTTAAAATCTATTTACAGATTTGGGGTCCCTAGAAAAATTTAATATTAGTTGATACCAAACAAAATATATTTATCTTAAAAGAGTTACTACCCCGCGTATAATAAATACAATATAACACTTGTCAACAAAAAAAAGTTGTAGGGAAAATTAAAGACGTATTTAATGGGGGTCCAGTATTAGAATTTGTTGGTAGTAATGTTAAGTCCTACTGTATTGTAGACGAGAAAGACGCGATTAAAAAGATTAAAGGGGTGTCACGAATTGTAGTTAAGTAAAACCGAGGGTCTTACAACCTATAACGAGCATATACCTCCAAAAGGAATGGAGATGCAACTACGTAGCAGTGCGTGGGAGAATAAGAATTCTCTCTAATAAGAAATCAAAGTTTCCATGTACGTAGCACCAGTCATTGGGAAATGGTCGAAATGTGGAACCTATAAAGGCGATTATTAATTGTGGATTAGAAAAATAATAATTTTCTTGGACTAAATAAAATAGCTTAGACTGATTAATGTATATGGTTACATATTCTCGTACACATCCACAAACATCTGCTTACGTCCACAATGGCGATACCAGTAGTTTTTGTTTAACAACTAGTAGGAAAGATACGTCAGGTGTTAGTGTGCCGAAGCCTATAGGATCGTTGGATTCAAAAAGAACGGTGCGGTGGGATGTATGGTGGTTCCCCGTTAGAATAATCAAAAGTAGTTAATCGGTCGTATTAGATGTTTAAATAAGCGAAAGTGTAAAGGCCTACATAAACAAAAATTAATTAACCGACAAAAAAGTGCGCGATGTGCTACACTTATAAAGAAAGTATGAAATGGTGCTTTTTAGGGGTCCTAGCAGTAGAGCAACTACAAGAATAACAGTAGCGCGGAGAAGGGGTATGCATGTATTATACAGTTGCTACAAAATATGTCAGTTTACACGTAGCTCGGATGTGTAATTGATCACGACTTAAAGATCCCTCGGAGGTTTAAAAATTCTCAGCTCATTGTCGTTTGAAAAATGTTTGGAAATTTATCAGAACGGGAGCGAGTCGAAGTATAATGGATGATTGACCGAGTTTTTCTACCTTTTACGAGGGAATCGGAAGTTGACAGACATCGAGCATCTAATTCTCTATTTGGACGATATCGAGTACTTACCGGTTCTAGAAATCATTACGTGCGGCCGACCGCTATGTGGAAGATTTGGTTCTAGGAAATGAGCAACCTACAAAAGTACGGAATACTTGGTATTAATGCTAATTGGTTTAGTGACCGCGCTCGTGTACTCTTCGAGTGTCTTCGGCAATCTTCGATTGTTTCCAAAAAGTGTCTTCGGTAATCTTCGATTGTTTCCAAAGAAAATATTCAACCTGCCATTTCCGAAAATATGACGTAGAAGTGATTTAAAATTAAATTGTTTTATTAATAAGTATCCTGTAGACAACAAGTTGGTATTCCCTTAGTAAAGGTTTAAAATGTTTTTGTTTATAGTAGCACTGCATCTTCTACAGCACGACTTGCACACAATTTGTGTGCGTGTGCTACCACCCTCTTGGATTTTTAATATGCACGTGATCCGTATAACATGGAAGACGTTTCCGATGTTTCTACTAACGGCATTCGCACCATCGACGATGCGAACCAGGTGCATGCATTGGCGCTAAATGTATTGGACGAGCAGCAAGGATTATGACGTCATTTAGTCCCCCGCTGAATCCTCAACTTCGTTCGGGTGTCTTCGGAAACCTTCGGTTTGCATTCTATAGGGTACATAAAGCAGGTGCGCAAGAGTAAACTCTTTAGTTATAAGTTAGTTCACTTACAAGTCAAGTCTTATAGTGCGGATTTTGTTTTGTACTAAAATGGTACCTGCAAACGTTTTTAAATGCGACTCTTGCGGTGCTTCCTATACCTGGAAAAATGCTCTCAAACGGCACCAGAACAAATGTCGTGGTGTAACATCGTCCACGGTTAAACTTATACATCCGTCAGCAGCAAAGTTCTTTAACTGTGGGTCTTGCGGTACCGCTTTTACGAGAATGGACAACTTACAGCGACACAAGAAAAAACAGCACGGTATGTCATTAAACCGTAAACGTTCAGCTCCGCCAGCTGTTAAAGGGCCTTGTACGAAACAATCACGAATTATGTGTAAAGTTTGCGATTTTGAAATGGAAAAGACTACTTATGCCGCACACTTAAGAAGCAACAGACATAAAAATGCATCAGTTACCGCTACTAGCGACGATTGTGTAGAAATGGTTAGCACAGCGTTTAACAACCGTATGGCTAGCTATCGCATAAAGAATGCCAGTGTCGACGATGGAGTGCCCGAGTTTCTTTGGAAGTAGAAAGAGCGATTTATTCGATTAATTAATGAAAAAAGAATACAACATACGGCAGTAAAAGTCTATTGCAAACTCTACGGCGTTTACACCAAAATGGGGGAAGAGATGTCCGATGTGAAATTCTTATAAGAAAAACGTTAAGATAAAACGGTAATTACAATTTAAAAGTTCGATATTCACTACACGTGAATGTGATATAATAGACACTATCAACGGTTGGCTACGCGAACTCTTATACAGATTTAGGGCGAGGCCAATTATTGATACGTGTCAGATATTGCGTAATAATACGCAAATTTAAACAAACTCTAGCACAAAAATAATGCATGCAAGTTAATTAAAGGTACTCACATCAGGTATTTTTCCTCCTACTGCAACTTCCTTCAGTAGGCCTGTAACCACGCATCCAGCTCCTTCTGGAGTAGTTAGAGATGGCGTCGACGCTACCAATTACTTAAGGAACAGCTCGACTAGCGGCGGTTGGTTGGCATGGAGCTCTCCATCTACAGATGTGGAGGTCGGTAGGTCCTTCGGTGGCGCAAATTGTACCTATGTAAGGGTCTGACAGGAAAAGGTAAAGGTAGACAAACACAAAGGTAATTAGAAAAAAGGATTCTACATAGCATACGTTACGGTACGTCACCAAAAGAAAATGTCCATTTCACTTCACATCACCAGGCAGACAGACCACGTTTCCCCGGCGAGAACCGCGAAACTCCCCACCCATTGTCTAGTATAGTCCTAACCCTCTAAGGATAAAAGCACTACGCAAACTCACTACTCTGACATGCCGGAAGCACCGCCCAGTCTATTTAAAATGTTCCCGCGTCTTGCGTATTTAAAAATTATGGCGGGAAACTTCCGTACGTCAAGAAAATTAAACTAATAAACAATGTTTAAGTGCAAATTCGGTTTGCACGTAACAAAATCCTTTAACACAAAAAATGTGGTTATAACATCTTCTAGTAATCTGGAAAATATGTACGAGGTCTTAAGCGAAACCATAAGAACAAAATCAGAGGAATTTGAAACATGCGGGTCTGGTTGGTCTTTGGAAAAAGTGCTCCATTTAGAAATAAATATTAATAAGTATAAGGCGATATGAGAAGTTCTAGGTTAAGAATAAAAAACTGTGAACATGTATTTAGAAATGTGGTTTACAAAATTTAAACTGTATTAGTAAAAATTGTCTGTAATAAAAAGTTTTAAGAATGGTTTTTAGATTTTCTTTTAGGTATGAGCCGCAGGAAATTTATAATTTAGAGGGTGTGTGTAAAATGGTAAGGGGTGACCCTATTTTAAATCTATTTATAGATTCGGATTGTGCATAAAATTCTAGACTAACAAGATGTATTGCATGTATAAAAAATTTATAAGAACGCTCAAAAGTCGCTACAGGTAAGAAATCTTAAAATTGGGGTAGCTCTCGGGTATCTGAGAAAATTCTAATATTAATTGATACCAAACAAGGTAGGTTTATCTCGTGGAGAAAGATTTATCTCGCAGAGGGTATATATGTAACTTTGCAGGGTGTGGTCCGCTTCCAAATCTGTTTACAGATTCGAATTCTGCGTAAAATTCTAAGCTAATTTAATGTATCGCATGACTAAAAAAATTTATAAGAACGCTCAAAAGTTGCTACAGGTAAGAAATCTTAAAATAAGGGTAGCTCCCTTGGGGGTGATGCTATCTGAAAAATTCCTAAAGATTTGGGTAGCTGAGAAAATTCTAATATTAATTGATGCCAAACAAGATAGGTTTACCTCGAAAGATGAGCTAAACAAGATAGAAAGTATGGTGTGACATTAAAAGCGAGTAGTGGTACGGTCGCAGTATGTTCGCTAGAAGGTATGTGTGTAACTTCGTAAGGAGTAGTCCGATTTTAAATCTGTTTGCAGATTCGAATTCTGCGTAAAATTTTAGACTAATTTAATGTATCGCATGTATAAAAAAATTTATAAGAACGCTCAAAAGTCGCTATAGGTAAGAAATCTTAAAATCAGGGTAGCTCTCTGGAGGGTGATGCAATCTGAAAAATTCCTAAAGATTCGGGTAGCTGAAAAAATTCTAATATTAATTGATACCAAACAAGATAGGTTTATCTCGAAAGATGCATTGGTTAGACGAAGAAAACTATTTGGTTCAGAATGTTGGCTGTAAAAACAATCGTAAAATTGGGATAGCTCCCTAGGGGGTGATGCTATCTAAAAAATTCCTAGAAATTCAGGTAGCTGAGAAAAATCTAATATTAATTGATACCAAACAAGATAGGTTTATCTCGTGGGTGGAAGTGTGGAGAAAGATTTATCTCGCGGATGGAAAGAATGTGGGTGTGACGTAATCAAAATGGTTGGGGTAAAAAATTCCACAAGAAGGTCCACAGGAAGGAGCTTGGATAAGATTCATCTAAATTTCATCTCCACATTTCCTCCTTATGGGAATTTACATGTAAATTTGGTCCAGATGTGTGAGAAAATGTGGGATTCTGGAGAAAATGTGGCGCCAGTATTCCCAATTATACTCTACTGGAGGAAAACCCATTATGATTCAGGCTACCTCTTTGGTAGTGCCGGACTTTCACCGACTAAAAAACCTCCTCTGTTATTACATTGTTCTGTGGCGACGCAATGGCGGGCTTACACTTGCAAGATACCAATATTATTCAACGAATATTTCATATGGCTCTGAGGCGACCCTATAGCGGGCTTACACTTGTCGGATACCGCTGCTGTTCAACGAAGATTGCATAAGGCTCTGAGGCGACCCTATGGCGTGTTCACACTTGTCAGATACCGATGCTGTTTAACGAAGATTGCATAAGGCTCTAAGGCGACCCTATGGCGGGTTCACACTTGTCAGGTACCGATGCTGTTCAACGAAGATTGCATAAGGCTCTGAGGCGACCCTATGGCGGGTTTACACTTGTCAGATACCGATGCTGTTTAACGAAGATTGCATAAGGCTCTAAGGCGACCCTATGGCGGGTTCTCACTTGTCAGGTACCGATGCTGTTCAACTAAGATTGCATAAGACTCTGAGGCGACCCTATGGCGGGTTTACACTTGTCAGATACCGATGCTGTTTAACGAGGATTGCATAAGGCGACCCTATGGCGGGTTCTCACTTGCCAGGTACCGATGCTGTTCAACGAAGATTGCATAAGGCTCTGAGGCGACCCTATGGCGGGTTTACACTTGTCAGATACCGATGCTGTTTAACGAGGATTGCATAAGGCTCTAAGGTGACCCTATGGCGGGTTCACACTTGTCAGGTACCGATGCTGTTCAACGAAGATTGCATAAGGCTCTGAGGCGACCCTATGGCGGGTTTACACTTGTCAGATAACGATGCTGTTCAACGAAGATTGCATAAGGCTCTGAGGCGACCCTATAGCGGGCTTACACTTGTCGGATACTGCTGCAGTTCGACAGAAATTTAATATGGGTCTGAGATGGTCCTATTACGAGCTACACTTATAAGTATTGTACACATAGTGCACACTTTCCACAAACATAACAAATTTCCGTTATACATTTTGATTTTTTAAGAATTTAGGTTCTTATGTTTTCCCTTATTTGTTCCCAAGTGTTGCTAGGTGGTTGGGATAAAGGTAAACATTTTAACAATTGCTGAAAATAATAGATTACAAATAAGCCGCAATTAAAAGCATCTTTTTGTCTAATGTGGGGAATTGCCTTTATTTTCCTAATAGTAGCGAATTTCCAGTGATTCCTTGATTTTAAAAAGTTTAATACCTTATGGTAATACTTTTTCATTTCGGAGGTGACAATACCATCTCTTATTGAATTTAAGGAATTCAACCAAATAAATGATTCGCGAGGAAAATCTATTATTCCCAAACACCAATGATTTTGGGATTGGTTTACCGGCAGTATCACAATCTTATCGTAATCTAGCTGCACATCAAAACAGTCTTCAAATTGTCCTTCAAGCATAACAGTTGCCATAGAACAAGAAACAATATGAAATCTATTGGGATCGTTGTTCATTTGCAATACTGTATCTATAACATTGCCGGTCAGCCAATTTTTTGAAGCCAAACTGTCAAAGTCTGTTTTATAAAACTGTTCGAATCGTTTCAGAACAGTATCAAAGATTCCAATTGTGTAATCCAACTGTTTACCTTTCTTATCATACAAATCTTTATAGTATGCGGGGTCCTTCACTAAACCATTATCAAAGCATGCAATCCTTCGAACTTGGTTTTAATGGTGTATAAATGGTTCTGATTGAAACGCCCAGAGTCGCTTTTTTACAATATCTTCGGTGTCATCGCGTGGGTCGGCAAGTTGAGGCAAAATATAGTATAAATAAAATTGTGTAAGTTTTAATTCCATTTTACTCCAAAAAGCTGGTTCTCTTTTTATTCTAATCACGCTTAATCCTTTAAAGGTGTATGTTACCAAATCGCACCAAGCTCTCTCTGCAATTTCTAACTGTCCTTGAACTTGATAAAAATACTTATGTTTCCGCTTTATTGTTCCATCCCTATTTGAGAAGTCGATCTTTTCCAATTTTATTGCTTTTTCTGGGTTCAGATGTCTGACTTTAAAGGGACATTTGATTTCTATTAAACCGTAACTTCCTATGAGGCCATCCGGAGAACTGGCCAAATAAGGTATTCCTTTATGAATCATTAGCCCACAGATGTTTACGGTAGTATGCGGATTTAAAATTTGATAAGCTTTTATAGCTTCAATTTCATATTTTGCACCATGTCGAATTGGCGGTAAATTGGTTATAGTTTGAGAATGTATTATTCGATATGCTAACTTTTCCAAAGATTGGTCGTTTTTCGCTCTGGAAACAGCACCAAAGTTCGAAGACGTTAATCGTTTAGCTCGTTCCAGAAACCACCGAGAATTGTGTGCTTGTCCTGAAGTGTTTTTTTCAATTTTTAATGTATCTTCATGATAAAGGTTTAATAAATATAGGGAACATTTTTTCTGTAAATTGTCGCAAGGCGAATTCGTTTTGTTATTAAAAAAAACACTGTTGCATTTTATACAAATAAATTGGCCAGAGAAAGTTCTCTCTGCATCAGGCGCTATACAACGCTGGTGAGCCCAACTATCGCAGCTGTCACATTGAACCCAATCGGAACCATCTTCTTCTGGTGAATTACAGTACGCACACATGTATACTTTGGTATTATTGCTAATATCCATCAAGTTATCGGGTCGGTCAATTTTATCAGGAATATTTATCAATTGTGCAGCTTGAAGTGACTTCTCGGTGCATTGTGCAATGTCCAAAGCATTTCTAATCTTACACTGCTTGAAATAATTTGGGAGAGCGATTTTGTTTGTTTTGTTCCACGTTTCTTGGCTTAATATTCCCGTTATGCTCACGTCGGGTGAAATGCGCGTCTGAGGAACAGTGTTCTCGCGTCGGCTTGCTAATCGCGCTTTTTTTATGTTTCCGATATATTCCTTGTGCCTAGCTATTACATGCTTTTTTATTTTTCTCAACACTCGACTGCATTTTTGATTCGTTTGGCCACCTAATATTGAATTTTTGACAATACCGAAAAATCGTTCTACTGGTTGATTGTGTGTTCTTTGGGCACACGTCAATTTGGATGCCCATAGTGGAAGAAAAGGTATATATTTTCTTATAATAATAGCCATAAACTCAGGACAATAGAACTTATTTAGTTCGCCGATGACAGAGTCTTCGTTATATGCATCTGATACTATTTTATCTTTAAAGTATTTGTAGAAGGGGCTGCCGCTCACTAATCCTTTTCTTTTATGGTATTTATCCCAAGTGACACTTTCAACATATTCATAGTTAGCGTATAAGGTATTATCTTCATCCGAGTTGACACAGTGCCGTAATAAATTTGTAAACTTTTTCTCGACTTCAAGCGAAATATATTTTGATGATAGAACAACGTTAAGATTAAGTAAGTACCCATGTAACAAACATCTCGAGCCTATTAAAATTAAAACACGAAGCGAAAACTTCTTTTAAAAGCATCCGGACTTCTAAGTCATCGAAATTGCTGTTGATGTCATCGCATACAATTTTAAAGAAATGCGTACTGCAAATATAAACTTTGATAACATTATCGAAACAGACCTCTTCGTGTGTATGTAAAAGAGCAAACATCATTTCTAGATATTCTGGAAGTGTCTTGTGGTTCCACGATTCACAAACGGCATTTAATAGTGCGGTTAAAATCAACTGTGACATAAAGAAAAACCGCCATTTTTAATTGCTTTAATAACGTAAAACTTAAAATTTCCTAACCAAAGACCAATCGTACCAGCATAATGAGATGTGTTTACCATCTCCAATACCGGGACAATTCTTTTGTTGAATTCGATTTGTACCACACCGCAATAGTAGTATACAATGTTTGAATCGGCGTGTGGTTTTCTAATCATTTTACCTGTTGCATCCAAATGAACAAATAGATCAGGTTTTTCTTTGGCGGCTTTTAAAAGTAATTGCAGTTGTTCTTTACTAAAACATAGGTAAACATTGGGTTGCCAGTTAATTGAACGTATTCAGGATGTTCTCTACCCATTTCGATCATATCAAAAATGTCATCTTCATGCCGGTCATTCTTGGCTTTTTGCTCTGAGGCAATTTTCCTAATTGTTGTTTCTGATTTTAAGTATCCCAGATTTCCTCGCTTTGCCCTATCCATATTTAATTTATTTAACCGTTCGTCTTGAAATTGTAAAGTTTTTTATTTTCCAATTGTCGATCAACATTTTCCTTTCTAGGCCTCGTACATGGCTTGTTATCTGCTTCGTATGGTGATAATTAAGCGAAGAACTAAACACCATAAGTCGATGATGAAAGTTGTCGTTGCCAAATCTTGAGACTTTATCAATAATTATTTTGAATTTTTTGCAGCCAATTTGGGCGCATTTTCCGTAAAGTATAAATTCGTCAGTTCGTTTCGCAAATCTTTTGCTGTGAAAATTAAGGATGCAAGTATTATTAATAAAAATAAACTTATTTTTTATTATTATTTGATAGTTTCCGGGAATCAAAGTATATCCATTAAAAATTTTTTGCATTTCGGCCGATGATAAAGTTGTTTTTCCTTCCTTATAGGTGCAAGCGTTATATGGCACTTGCGGTCCCGTAGGAGAAGATATATCATTCTTTGAATTTAAGGGAAGAGTTACTTTAAAATCTAACTTTTCGACATCTATTGGTTCTACACTAATTTGTTCTACATCGCTTGAAACATTAATTTGAACAAGGGTTGTTCCGATTAAAGATTCTATGTTCATTTCATTCCCTGCAGAATCGATAGACCGAAAGCCTTTTAAGTCTTGTGATTTTGCTGGACTAATTGAGCGATTTTCAACCATGGTTGATGTAGCAATGTTCTTATTTAAATTAATCGCATCACTAACGTTATTCCATTCTTCAAATGAAAAAGATATTCGATTCTGTTGTTTATTAAGGTCGCATATTTCATTTTTCAATTCTTCATCAATCGTATGTGGGTGAAAGAAAGTTATATTATTCGATGTTACAATTTCAAAAGATTTCATGTCCGAACATGTACTTGGCAACAAGTCTTGCTCACTCGTAATTATAACGTTGTCCGTAGGTTCATTGGTAATACAAACAGCTTGGCTCTAGTTACATAATTTGACAGCGTTACAATGGATTACCCTTAAAATAGCACTTGGAAATTTAGTACGATCTTTATCAATACTTTTTATCGACGCATAGCATTTCATAAACAAAGGGTCGTGTTTGTGTAAAGTAGCCACATATTGCTGATTAGCGTTGGGGTTCTCTTCAAAAATTAATTTCACGACTCTTTCGGCAAAGCCAAAATTAGAGAACACCATGGTAAAGAAAGATGCGACTGTAAATAAATAGTTTGACAAAATAACGACAATCAACCCGAAAACAAGATATAATTTAGCTGCTGTAGGGAGAAATTCCTATAAATTTTTAGTATTTATAAATTAAAAAATTATAATTATAACACAATCCAAAAAATTTATGCCAATAAATATTTTCTATAATAGATTACTTACAAATACTACACCTGTTACCTGTAGTCCAATTGTTTTGTTTAACAGCGAAAGTTAAAATGCTATCACAAACAAGAGCTAACAACACACGTGCTAATTCAATTCAACTAGTATGTGATGCAGAAACTAAACTGAGCGAGATGTTCTATACAGTGCACGTTCGCATGATTAAAGTTACTGTTGTAGACTTCTTATCTCAAACCCGAAACTCTTTCTTCCTGTTATGTTAGCCGCTTTTTTTTTTAATCTACAACCGGAAATTATACACAACGGTCAACTCAATAGACAATACGTTTCCATTGTATATTATACAATGCAGTTATTCTAAGCAATGTAACATTTCAAAAATAAAGGATCGTCTTTGCGTAAAGTAGCTACATATTGCTCACTAGCACTGGGTTCTGTTCAAAAATTAATTTCAGGACTTTAGTAGTAAAACTGTAATTAGTCAATACCATGGTGAATAGACGCAAATATAAAAACTGGTTTGCAGGTATACAGAAAATCAACCCAAAAGCTAGATAATTTATGAAGATGCTGTAAGGAGAACAATACTTGTCAAAGTTTTTAAATAATTATTTTAAAAATTTTAGGTAAAGTTCCAATTATAATACACATGTAGTATTTTAAAAAGAAACCTAGTATAATTTTCGCTTCTATGGTATTTCTAGCAGAGTAGAAAATAACTTTATCAATTTAAAATAGGCTTGCCTTGGTCAGTGATAGCAATATGAGAAGACAACCCACCTACATATAAAATTTTGATACTACCTACACTTATCAAAACATATACAAAAACAGGCCACAAGCTGCACCTGCACTAGATAATGATTAAAGACTTTGGCAGCGCAGCGGCGCGTGTTAGTGGGTATTATTATATATTTGTTGTCTGTTGTAAACAGATAATTTTTATCTTACATGCTATGCAATATCCCACTCCAGTGCTGATAAAATTTGTATCTTTTATATGTGCTCCCTTTGTCTATTTATTTTGTTATCTACAACTTCCGCTCCTTCTGCTGGCTATTGCAATTTTTTTGATTAATAATACGTAAAATAACTTTGCACAAATTCATAATTAAAACCTTGTAAATGGATAGGGATATGAAATACTATTTTGAAGAGATATATGGGAGCCCTTCATCTGAAAATTATTAATAATTAATTAATATTTATATGTAATGAATAAAATCTGTATTAGTTTTAAGATCAGCGTAACTTTTAATTCTTAGAGAAAAATGTTGGCCTTGAAAAAGGCCTTTTCTAACACGACGGACCTGTTTCTTCTCTCACTCAATGTGGAGGTATCCAGAATTCACCATGAGTCCTCCAATAAGGCGCAAGCCATCTTGGTTGGGATGTATTTGATCCCTGCGAAAAAGTTCAGTTTTAATTCGCCGGTTGGAGAGAAAATGGTCGCCAACATCAATGCAATGCACCCGGTCTTTCCAAAATTGAAAAAAAACTAATATCCAAGAATTTCAAGTTTCGATGTGTGTACAAAACTACTTTCCGCGAACGATTTTGACCTGATATTTTGTACTCAGGTGTGCTTATTGGTGGTTAAGACAAACACCCTATAGCGATGACTTGCACGGCAAAGAATTTTCCAAAATTGAGAAAAAAACTAATATCCAAGAATTTCAAGTTTGGATGTGTACAAAACTACTTTCCGCGAACGATATTGACCTGATATTTTGTACTCAGGTGTGCTTATTAGTGGTTAATACAAACACCCTATAACGATGACTTGCACGGCAAAGAATTTTCCAAAATTGAGAAAAAAAACGAATATCCAAGAATTTCAAGTAGAAAACTATTTTCCGCGAACGATATTGACCTGATATTTTGTACTCAGGTGTGCATAAGAGTGGTTAATACAAACACCCTATAGTTTTGAAACTTTCGATCTTCTTTAAAGTAATCAAAATTAAATACGTATATTTAATTTTTTCTTGATTTGGAGCTCAATCAAAACTATCTTCCGTCGCATTTAGGAGTCTGAAATTTTACATTCGTCTGTACTAAATTGTTTTAGTATTAAATTTAATTCGTATTATTGTTGGGGATTTGTTATATTTTCTTGCAGGTTACTCTAAAAAATAATGAAAACCAAAATTCCGGAATGGGATCTGCAGCATTTCATTCCGCTTCATAGGTTAGGTATTACGATGGTTTTTAGTAGTTATTCTTGGAATGAAATGAACTCTGTTATTTACGTGCCTGGACCTATAAATATAATTTAATATTTATGCTAATAATTATGTATTGTGTATTGAGATTGCGATTCGAGCAGGTAGAATATAGTAATCGTAATTTGTGCCTTTCGCATTATTCTTTCTTCACGTCATATCGTGCATGTCAGTCTTACAAAACTCATCGCTGGAAAAAGTCATCGCTAACTTCACACAAATGAATCCTGAAGCCTAGAATTTATAGGTTATGTTAATCTCGTGGTTACAAAAATTTTATATTAACAATGGCAATGCAAATAGCTAATTTTAATGTACCAATTCCGCTACAATTAACAGGTAATCTTGCAGAAAACTGGAAAAAGTTTAAACAAGCATATAACATTTATATGGAAGCTACGGCTTATAACCAATTGCCGCCGCAAAGACAGGTTGCTATGTTATTAAATTTAATTGGGCAAGAAGCAGTTGAAGTACATAATACTTTCAATTATAAGAATACGGAAGAGGCAAAAAACATCGATAAGGTAGTAGCAGCTTTTCAAGAATATTGCAACCCCAAGAAAAATATTTTGCATGCTAGATATTTATTTTATAAAAGGGCTCAGGTAGAACTAGAAAGTTTTGATTTATTTTATACGGATGTCAAGAAACTAATTTAGTGATAAAGATGAAATGCTGCGTGATAAAATTGTATTAGCATCAAATGACAAGGAAACCCAAGATCGTATCATACGTAAAGGTGAAATTACATTAGCAGCAGCAGTAGAAAGTTTCAGGTTAGCAGAACTTCAGCGAAGTCAACTACGTGATATGAAAAAAGAAGCGGTGGACGTAATAAAAAGAAATTACTCGCTCTCTAAAACTTGCTAAAGGAATAAGTGGTGCTCCATTCACTGCTTCCTGCTTCATAAATTGAATAACATTAAAAATCATTTCTCTGACTTGTCCATGTAGTATTTGTCCCTTGGAGCCATAGGCCTTCTTCAAAGGAGTCTCCATCCTTGTACTGTAGTAATAACATTTTATTTTTACATGAGTACATAACCTAACCTAACAATTTTACCTTATTAATTGTGATTGTTTTTGATGTTGAATACAAAATAACTCTATACAATTACAAAACGACGTAATTTAGTTCTGAAAAGAACTGTTTTATAGCAGAAAATGAAATAATATACAAAGGATAAAAAACAGCTGAGATAAATTGAAAATGTCAAATGAACATAAAATAACCTTGACACTTGGGCTGTGTTCTCTAGGCGGTCGCATGGTAATTTCCGACTGGTTGATCATAAAACTAAACGCCACTGAAACCTGAATACTGCCATTCCTAATTACATATAATGAACTGGTCCTAACCAATTTTTGCTTTGTGCACATGATGACGATGGGTTCTTCTTAAAGTGATTTGCCTATAACAGTGATTCAGTTCGAAATGACATGATAAACATTGTTCTTGAATAAAAAAAAGTAGGATTGGAACAAATTTCAGGAAATGCGAAATTTTCATGGAACATGAAGACAACATATTTATAAAAAAAAATGCTATCAATAGCACCCGATTTAAAATTTATAAAGAAATCCAAATGAACTCTTTTAGGTGCTCCTCTTACAGATAGTGCAATATCAATATGTTTACAAAATAAATTAAAATACTTAATCAACATGCATCCGAATTTAGCTGATCTGCCGGCAAATGTAGCTTTCTATCTATTAAAAAATTCAATAGCGATACCAAAGTTGCTAGATGTACTTCAATGCTGCCCGTCATGTCAAGCAGAGGCTAATCTAAAAAATATAGATGACCAATTACATAAAACCTTTAAAGAAATTACTAACAATAAAATACACAACAACCAATGGATACAAGCTACACTTCCAGTTTCTAAAGGAGGCTTAGAAATATGCCAAACCATAACCCTTGCCCTCCCGTCATTCCTATCTTCCATACATAGTGTTTCTGATTTGGTAGATTCTATTTTAATACAAGAAAAATCACTTTGTAATACTTTATTAATAGAGGGCGAAGAGCTATGGCAAAAAAACAATAAAGTTTTGAAAGAAGATGCAAAAGTTTTCCAGAAAGCATGGGATCAACCACTGATTGAACTGACGACTAAACAATTGCTTGAAAATACTACTATATTACATGATAATGTCTCAAAGCAGTTGGTTGTAAGAAATCTGGTGCTTGGTTAAATGCCCTCCCAGTGGCATGTCTAGGAACATTACTAGACGACAATTCATTTCATATTGCGATTGGACTGCACTTGGAAAATAAAATTAGCAAGGAGCATAATTGCAAATGTGGTTCAATGGTTACAGAAGAAACAACGCATAGATTAAGCTGTATGTTTAGTGCAGGACGTTCATTACGTCATCATGCTGTAAATGACATCATAAAAGAGCACTAAATCTAGCAAAAGTACCTTCAATACTAGAACTGTTAGAATTAAGTCATTCTGACGGCAAGCGACCAGAGACATGTCGCTCATCCCTTGGAGTAGTGGAAAGTCAGTTATTAGGGATTTCACTTGCGTAGACATCTTGACAGCTTCACACTTACAATATACAAGTCTATAAGCCGGTACTGCTGCGATGTATCCAGAGAAAATAAAATTAAAAAATATAATCACCTAGAAAATGATTATATTTTTTTTCCAATCACTATCGAAACATTGGGAGTTCTTGGAAAATATGGACTGAATTTTCTCAGTGTTATAAGAAAGAAGATAATAAAGACCCTCGAGCTTACAGTTTTCTTTTACAAAGAATCGGAATAGCAATTCAAATAGGAAATGCTGCATCTATATTAGGCACTTTACCTAGAACAGCATAACAGGATGAATTTTTTCTCTATCCTCCAATAAAGAACATTGTGAAGTATTATAATAGAAACAAAGAACCTAGTAAACATAAACTAAGTGAAAATTGTAAAACAACAACTGATGGCGACCGATCTAATACACAAAAGATGTTGAATGATTGTTACACGTCAAGATTCATCAGGCATGTCCTACTGCTAATATGGGCAATACATGTTTTTTAAAAAGTGTATTATTTGTATTGGCACTGTTAGCAATTAGGAAATATATTGCAGTGAGTGATTTAGAACCTTACTGTACCCACGAGCAGTTGCAAAGTCTTGTGTAGTTAGTTGATAATACAGAACTATAGTTATTGTAAAAGAGTTTTCGTTACAATATTAAATGGATTTCATATTATGTCAAGTACAATTTAAATCGAGTAAACTTTGAAGTAGCATTTGTTTAAACATTGAAGTGCTCCTTTTTTTCACACATGAACTTATTTCACTATTTTGATGGTTAATGGTGCCTTGGACTAGTCAGTCATTCAATAAACCAAACAAAATAAAGCATGGAAACTACTTATTTATTGCAATTACAAAACACACAAACTCCTTCTCTCAGGGCGCGTAGAAATATTGAAAGGAATCATATAGAACGTTAATGTTAAACCAAATGCAACTAACAATATTTAAATTAATGGCTGTTACAATTAAAAATAGATATACCATGCCACTACAGTATATCAAACAAACACTAATAAATTCAATAGAGAACTGGAAACAAAATACAGAGTGATACTACCTTAATAATAATTGTCCCAGAGCATTTATTACACTGGTCACAGTGAACGAATTATAACGGTCGCGACTTGCCTCTACTTTAGGGTCACGTCTCACCCTCACAAGCACTCAAGGCAGACTGTCGAATCAGTACTCTGCGCACATACCACTTAGTTAAGGGCGGCACCACTAAAACGCACCACAATACCCCTCCGATTAAAACCGATAACATAAAATGTTGGAGAGATTAATCTCACTAACAACTAACAATGCACTTAACTAACTTAACCTAACACATTGTAAAGTGACTAAACAACGTCAGGCATTACATGGAACCTCTTTAAATTTACAATATTATGAGAGTCCAAAACGTCCCCAAATGAATCTTTTAACAAATACGCATTACTATTTACCTCTTTTATGACCTCATATGGGCCTTCATATAAAAGAAAGAATTTGCGAATCTCTGACCTCTCTGCGGAAGATTTTGGATGATTTTTCACTAAAACCATATCCCGTTTCTTAAACTCTACCACGATCCTCCTACTATTAAACTTTTCACGTTTCCTCGCATACTTTGAACGCGCGCGTTCATATGACAACTCCCAAAAATATTCTAAATTTTGTTTATTAAGATTTTCTTCTTTTGGAAAATTAAGTTCGTCGCAAATATTATTGGGTGCATCTCTTCCAAACATCAAAAATGAAGGACAAAAGCCTGTAACATCATGAACTACTGAATTCAAACACAACTCAATCTTAGCTACCTCAGAAGCCCATTTCGTATGCTTTGTAAAACAATATGTTCGAATCAATCTACCTATCTCCTTATTTACACGTTCCGTGGGATTTCCTTGTGGAAAATAGACGGACGTATGAAATATTTTTACGTTTCTTTGTGTAAGGGCGTTTACCCAAATTTTTGAATGGAACTGCGTTCCATTATCGGTTAAAATAGCTTCCGGAACTAAAACGTTATTAAAATAATCATTTACTAGTTTATTGACTATAATCCTACCAGTACCACGTTTCAACGGGTATAGTTTTGTAAAACGCGTAAAAGAATCTACTACTACCAATAACACCGTACAACCCCCCCTAGACGTAGGCAAAGGGTCCATCAAATCTAGACTAATTAATTCCCCGGGTCTCTTATAAAAAAGAGAATTAAACGGACCCCTCTCCGTCTTCGATACCTTACATTTCTGACAAACTTCGCACGACATGACAATTTGTTTTATATTCTTTAACATTTTAGGCCAATAAAACGTTTTCACAATTGCAAATGAGTTTTTTTATAGCCGAAGTGGCCAATATCAGAATGTTGCTGCAATATTAATTCTTTTACCTGATTCTTCCGAACACCTAATTGAAAATCCCCATTTTCCTGATCACTCTTTTTGAATAAAATCCCTTCATGCATTTTATACCATTTAGTCACTCTATCAATTCCCTTTTTCAATTGCGATAAAATTTGTCCAACCCAAGAATCATTTACTTGGTCGTCCCTGATTGTTTTTAAATTATTTCTAACATTTTTAAACTCATTTGTTAATTTGAGCATATGCAGCCCTATAGAACTACTGTTGTCTGGTTTTCAAGAGTCCCTTTTTACCAAAGGCCGTCGAGCTAATGCATCTGCCACAACGTTTTCGCTACCCTTGCAATACTGAATACTAAAATCGTACTCCTGCATAAACAATACCCAACGTGTCAATCTGGGTGTTTTCAATGAAGAATTCATAATAAAAGACAACGCCTTGTGGTCCGACACAACCACTATTGGACGTCCCAATACCAATACCCGCCATAATTTCAACGCATAAACGATTGCCAAAGCTTCTTTCTCAGTGGTCGTATTTCGCAATTCAGCTCCACGTAATGTACGACTACCATAAGCTAAAACCCTTTCATCACCTGTTGCCGGTTCTATCTGATAAAGATAACAGCCTAATCCCACATCAGAACTATCCGCTTGTATGTACATGATTTCGGCTAAATTTGGGTGGCTCACCACCGTAGTATCAAGATACGCCCTTTTTATTCTAATAAACGCATCTTCTTCACACGTTCCCCATTCCCATTTTACATCCTTCCTTAGTAGCCTTACCAAAGGAGAAGTTAAATCGGCAAAATTTCTACAAAACCGCCTATCGTAGTTGACGATCCCCAAAAACCCCCTTAACTCACGCACATTACGCGGTCTAGGAAACCTTTGAATAACTCCAATCCGAGAGGGATCCATCGAAATACCCTCTGGCGTGATAATGTGCCCTAAAAATGAAACACTCCGCCTTGCAAAAACGCACTTCCTTAACTTCAGTGTGAAATTAGCGTTCCCTAATTTTGAAAAGATAATTTCCAAATGCTTAACATGCTCCTTCGCAGTCTTGGAATAAATCATCGACATACATCACTGCAAAATTATCAACGTTCGACCCCAAAACTTGGCCTAACGCCCTAATAAAACTAGCCACCGATGTCGATAGCCCAAATGGCAAAACATTAAAAACATACGTGACCCCATTAAAGAGGAATCCTACATATTTCCTATCCTGCTTTCTAATTGGAATTTGCTAATACGATGACGTGAGGTCCAACGTTGATAAATATTGTCCTTCCCGAAATCTCACCAAAAGTTCATCCGGTCGCGGTGGAATAATGTGATCTTTTTCCATTCGCGAATTTAGAAACCGTGCGTCCAAACATACCCGTACAGTTTTATCTTTTTTAACAACCGCCGTTAACGGTGAAACGTACTCAGTTTGAGCAGCTGAAATAACATTTGATTTTATTAGTTCGCCGATTTGACGTTGCGCTTTTTCGCGGTGTGCAATTGCAATTTGATATGTTGCCTTAAAAAACGGTGCGTTATTCCACATACGAATCTCGTGCTCGTAACCCCTTATTTTCCCGGGCGTTTCCGAAAAAACTCTACCATACTTTTGTAATATTTCGTACAATTCCGCCTTTCCGTTCTCATCAAAACACTCCGCCCCTTTACAAGCCTCTAGTAAATCTAAATCTGAATATCGATGTCTTATTGCCGCCGATTCTACTTCGCGTACCAAATTTATAGCCAATTGTTTTTCTTTTCTCTCCCCCACAAAGCAGTTTAACTTTTAATCCCTTCAAAGGGATACTTAAAAATCCGTTATCAAAATGTAATTGAACTTTTTCTGCTGCGAGCCAATCGCAACCTAAAACAATATTTTCGTTAAGCTTTGGAACCACTACACAAGGTACCTCAAACAAAATTTTATTTATATACAAAGGCAGTAGAATTTGCTTACTTATTTTCTGTTTCTTTGACCCAACTGCAACCGAAATCCACATATTATTTACCGGTAAAGATTCATATTTTACTGGTTCCCTCAAAACATAAGTTAGAAACTTTTCAGAAATTGCGCTGCATTGCGATCCGGAATCAGTTAACATTTCAACCTCGGTCCCTACCACATTAGCTTTAATTACAGGAGACGACAACACTTCGGCTCTATCTATTGATTCATTTTCACCTTCACTCTCAGTTACTAAATCTTGACCAACCTCAATGTACCTTACTGACCTATTAACCTCTTCGCGAGCATCATTATTATTGTTTCTACTTTCATTAAATCTCCTTCTCTCCCCCTGGTTTCTAAAATTCTCGTTCCGATTCCTATTCCTGTCAAATCTATTATAATTACCCCTATAATTATGCTTTTCCACCTCCCTATTTTCTTTCCTATTATAATTTCTGAAATTCGACTCCTCTGCAAAAGTAGAATCTAAATTACGCAAATAAGCTTCGACTTCTTCTACACCTTTCAAACCTGAAATGCAAATTTCTCTCTGAATTTCTTGTGGAAAATGTTTAATTAAGAAATGCACTAATTGCTCCTCCTCCATGCTCTCAGATAAAAATACCACTTGTCCTACCCATTTTAAGAAATAGTCTGCACGACTCCCACTTTTATATTGTCCATATTTGATTTCAAGAAACAATTCCGCTCTTGTTCGATTCCCCAATATCGATTTTAAAGCACTCAGAAATTTTCAAAACTCTTAAAACTATTTTCTTTTGCGACGCCCCAATCATAAGAAGATCCTTTCAAACAATTTAATGCCAATCCTAATCTATTACGTTCGCCGACACCTGCCTCATCCATCAAATTTTTCAATTTTTTAAGAAATATCATGGGATGTTACGACCCTCCTGGCACAAATGATAAATTTAAACCACCCAAATCCTTCCACAAAGAGACGTAATTTCTATCGTAATTATTTTCATTTTTAATTTTATGTTCTGTGACAACATCATCGGACTTCACAATATCAACCTTTTTCGCTACTGTTTGCGCTAACTGATTAATGCTCCACTGCATTTCAGACATGCCTTCCGCTAGTTTAGTTATTACATCTTCTAATTTATCTACTTTCGATGCTTCACTACATTTTGCATTTTCAATCTCGCCCTCATCATAATCGTTCTTATTTTTACGTGACATTTTTATACAAATTATATAATTCACAAAATAATAATCCTAAAACTAACTAAAAGCTAACCCTACAATTTAATACTTTAAACATGATTTCTCATTTCACATTAAATTTAATAATTGTCAAGGTAAGCATTCTTTCCTAACAATGAATTTTAAATTTTCAAAAGCATTGTAATTGTAAACAAAATAAACCTAATACAACGTACTTTAACTGCGCAGAAATATTACAAATTGTTAATAAAAGGATGCCTATTGAACGAGTTCGAAAGTATATAGTTATGACAGATCCGTCAATTTCTATTTTAGATATTCGGCTACAGGATCTTGCAGATGAATTGTCTAGGTATTCCTTTTTTTAAGTACTGCCAAGGTAATTGTTGTTTTTTCTAGGTACATGTATGTTGAACCTGCTCACACATTACACCTGGTACCCGTTAGATTTGTTTCTAAATTAATTGATGTAATTGGCAATAGAAAAGATTTAGCTTTTAGTTTTGACAATTTTCTAAAAACAAATTATTTTAATGCCAGTTTAAATTCAGTAAGTTAGCATATTATGTTACATTTTTATTTTTTGGTTTTTGTATATAATTAAAACGAATATTTGCGTGTTAAGTATTCCTCGAATTGTGGAAGTATTATGTTGTTGTAATATAATTTTCCTAATCATTGTGTTATTATCATTATTAAGTTTTGCTTTTATTTTTGATTTTTTGTAAAGCAATGAATGCTTGAATTTAATAATTTTAAATATCGATTCAATATTCAACAAAGTTTGTATTTTAATTTCTAATTCTAATTTTATTACGTTTTAGTTTTATAAATATATAATCATCTTAGGATATATACGCATTTCGAATTTAAACATTTAAATATATGTAAATTTACTGTAGTCAATGAAAATAAAACAGCATCTGCACTAAGTTAATTGCTTGCGCTAACAGCTTTCCATTTAAAACACTTATAGGTGTTTTTAAATCTCAGCAACCAAACTGAGAATATAGTTGCGGAATGAAAGTAATGCCTACAACAGCGGTGATATAAAATTGATGTTATCATAGAATAGCTTGTTTACATTTTTCATACCGAAAAGACTGGTTGGCCATTATAACTTTTACAAACTTCTTGTTTTCTCAGCTGCTATTAAGTATAAAGCAAAATATGACTAAATAATTAATTTAAATACTCACTATAGCTGCGGTGTAGTGCTTCTTTCAATAAATTCTTAACTTACCGTTCGGAAGACTGATACTGGTACACACTGCGATTTTGACATTTGCGAATCCTGCTTCTTTGTATATGTTTTGTGTATTTTATTTAAATGTCTGGCTAATAATAATTATGAACGTCTTTTTAAGACTACGCTTCGATATTTATTTAGAAACTGTAAGTAAACCTTTTTAAATTTCATATTTTTGGAATACTTACTGGTTTGTTTTAGGTGAACTATGAGCAATTCTATAAAAATTGTTCGCAGCCAGGATCCTACGATTGCATATGCAAATATATGAAAGAGCAGAAGGATGCTAGATGTCATTTGTCCGAATAATTTGAGCAAAATTGTATCGGAAGCAACTGATATTGGGTTGACGACTTAAGAAAATTACTAAGGAAGGCAAAACAATGTTGGTGCTAAATTACAATTTACCTTCACCAAGTAAAACCATCTAGAAAAACAGCACAAGGTGATGATTTTGAAGAAGAAATTTGCACAATTTAATCAATTACAATCCTTGGTTGCCACATATTCAGGTGAATGATGGCATATATTATGTTCCACTGTGACTGTTCGAATTGCTAATATTTATAGTCTGTGTTCTTTTATGACCGTGCATTAATAAGCGGTCCGATCGAGAAACCTCACATTTGGCAATATTCCAAGCCATAACATGGCTCACGAGTTTTGTAGAGTTCGAGAATTTATTAATTGCCTGGTGAGGGATGGTTGAAGTTTATGTAGCTTCCACAAAACCATTTGAATGCGTAAATAAATTATCAAGACGTAGGCATCAAGTTTAGTTTGTGTGGAACAACAGGCATATGTTTTAATCATGGCAATACCTTATTGGTGAGAAAAGGCGTTGGTATAAATTTTTGACGTCGGATGATATTAATCTGTTATAGTTTAACGATGTCAGATCGAAAATACCATGTGGTAATGTAATTTAAAGGTACATTTACGTAAGGTAAGGATACCCTTATTTAATCATTTGTTTGGACAAAGTTCGTATGGTTATTTTTGGAAATGTTCCGTTAATATAAATAGAGCATATGTTATGTTTAACAGATCGTCAGAATGAGAAATCACCAAGTCGCATCAATTAAAATGGTGAAGTTTAACCCTTTGTCTTTAAATTATTTGGTCATGATTTAAAGTATTTTTACGTTGTTAATATAATTTAATTAATTGTTAGTTCATTGTGTAAAATAATGATCACCACACATTCAGCTATTTGTCTCTGAAAATGGTCATATGATTAATTTAAATGTGAAAATAACTATTTTATATTTTCACTTAGATTGAAGTATTCATTCCTTTTGATAATTATAAGAAATTAAACCTGTTTTAAGATAATCTTGTATGTTTGTAAGGCTAGCTTTAGATCTGATAGTTCCTTGGTTCAAAGTGAAACTTGTAAAAATAACTTAGTTAACACGATTGGCTGCTATTGTGTGAACAACGGTATACACAGGCAGCTTTTACATGAGGCATTGCGGATCACACTTGTTCCAATGCAGTATGCTTTTAAATTGAGTATGTTTTACACATAGGAATAAGTAATTAAGTTTAACATGCAGGAAGATGTGGCCTATTGAGAATATAGACAACTTATATTGATGTGTATATATCAGAATTGCTGTTATCTACCGAAGTAGGTGAAATTACACCGAACTGTTCTGTAACATTTTGTAGTAATCCATGTGAGTTTGCATGGTCAGTGTTTACAAGGTAAAGACCATTTGGCATGAAGCGTGCTTTATTATCATTTTTCTGGTGGAGGAATATAGATACCATCAGAATTTATCTTGTAATAATATTTGTTTATATATTTTATTTTGTAAACACAAGTTTTTTAGATAATCCTGATTATTTACGTCCTATTAATGTTTATGAACGTTTCATTGATGACAAAATTCTTGAAGTTATGTTTTAGAAACAAACAGAAATGGCACTCAGCTTTACAAAACCAAATATAAGGCGTTCGGCCAGAATTAAAAGCTGGGTTCCTACAAATGTATATGTATATGGGCATAATCAAGTATCCCAAAATTTCGGACTACTGCGAAAAATTCATTTGTACAATAATATGTTTGTTTCATCTATTATGAGCAAAAATCGTTTCCAACCGTTACTGAGGCGAATTCATTTCGTGGATAATCATGCAGATAAGAATAACCGATTTTATTTAAGTGGAAGGTATAATTCAAAAACCGTAGCTGTAGATGAGACTATGGTGTCCTTTCGGGGATGCCTTATTTTCCAGCAATACATACTCGCTAAACATCATCGATATGGTATAAAATTATTTAAATTGTGTGATCTAAAAGGCTATACTTAACGATTGTTGGTGTACACTGGAGAAAATTTCGAAGATACAAGTAACGATAAAGGACTTGCACAAACTTGTTATGAACCTTGTTCATGACTACTTGGAAGAAGGAAGAACAATAATGACAGACAATATACGTCATTACCTTTAGCAATATCATTGTTGGCATCCAAAATTCAGCTTCTTGGCACACTGGGAAAAAATTGCAAAGGTCTCTCTAAAGAAGTTCTAGGTGCACGGTTAAAAAGAGATGAGATTGTACGAAAGGAAAGTACAATAGAAATTGATATAGGTAAATGGAAAGATAAAAGGGATGTTCCTTTTTTAAGTACTAAGCATACACTGGAAGTTAAGGTTATGGGAAAGCACAACAGAAAAGGCGAGAAGAATAAGAAACCTTGCAATTCTGAATTACAATGTTGGTAAGAATGGTATAGACGTGTCTGATCAAATGACCAACTTTTTTTCCCACTACGCAAAACTATTAGAGGGTACCATAAACTAACAATAGAAATTCTACTAAACAGGACTGTCGTGATTTCGCCTCGCATTTACAACCACTTTAAAGAACAACAAATACAGGTTAGTCCTTTGGGAGGAGTTAATTGACAGCTTTACTCAATATCTACCTGTCCCAGTAGTTAAGAAAAACACATTCTAATTAATACAGAAGAGAAAACAAGTGACAGAAGAAAGAAAAGACGGGATACACATCATGCTATGAAAAAAGGTGGTCGAACTTTAGTCATAAAACAAGTAAAATTAGTGTCTACCAGGTATCGTTAATGCAATACACCTTGATGTTTTACTTGTTATACAGAAAACAATAGTTTAACCTTTTCTTTTGTAATCACCGGTGATACACATGGCACTGGGACAACCGAATAACTCGTGTGCCATGTGATCACTGGGATTTTGATTTTTGCAAAAGAAAACATTTTTTTTGTTAATTATTTATTTTCTATGCCAAGCTTTCAAAACCACGGTTTAATAATAGTTTCAGTTTGACCCCTACAAACGACTCTGATCTTTTATGGTGGCAGCCAATGTGTTAAGAAAAGTTTTATGATATGAAACCAATTTCTTCAATTATAGTTGAAAGCCATGATGCATTTTTGTAAATACTTATGAAAAAAACATGTTTCTGAAAAGAAACTTGCTTATTCTGAATAATAGAAACATCTTATTGAAATTCTTTGGTTATTTTACAGTTATGAACTGTGACATTTTTAATTTTATTATATTGTTTTTAGGTCACAAATAGTGATCTCAACATATGTACGAACTGTAATTTATCTTTCAGGTGTGGTCTCTCCATTTATGAATAGTAGTCGTGAGTTTTAAGTATGTTTCTGATAAGCATTGCACTAGGGTTTCTAAATCCCCCCTTGTACATAGTAACCATCTAGGTGTTGAGTTATTACATGCAGTGGCGCTTTTTCCCTTTCTTTTGTATGCTTTTTTGCACCGAATTGATAACAAATCTACCATCACTCTTGTGCCCCAGTTATACTGCTATCACACTTCTTACATCTTTGTTAAATAAAAAACATATATTGCACGTGTGCCTTTAAGTGGGGGGGCTCAGTGTCACATATACTCGATTTAATAAACCTAAACAAATTTTTTTTTAATGTTGATAAAATGTTAACCGAACATGATCATACAGTGTTACAATTACCTCCATATCATCCTGAACTCTCAACCCCGTCTAAAAAATATGGGCAACAGTAAAAAAAAACATGTTGCTGCACATTACTATTTTTAAATTGGAAGATGTATGGAGGTTGGCTGAAAATAAGTTTGATAGTGTTGGTTAACAAGAATCGGTACTTGTTTGTTCTCGTAGAGAAATAACTAAACCAATCTCGGCTACCATTACTTGAGTAACTTCAAATAGTTCGGCAAGCCCTGTTTCTGCCAGTGCATCTAATATTATTAAAGAGGAATGGAACTTAGTTGTTCAGAAAAGCATAAACTCAAATTAAAAGTAGTTGTGTGCTGCAAAGCCAGCAACAAACGAGAATGGATCAATAATCTTAACAGAAGTTCAAAAGCATAGCTGGTTACATCTAAATCGTGTGGCTTAAAAACAACGGACGTGCCACAGACAGCTGAGCATATCTTAGCTAACACGAGGGTTCATAATGAATAAACAACAATATCTTTATTGCAATTTCTGACCTAGTAATATTGCCATTAGAGCTTCATATTTAAACTGCTTAAAGACACAATTCCTACCAATCATTATCAATAACCAAATAATCACTTTTTAGAGAATGCAACAGTCAACAACCCTATAACCTAATAACTCGTCAGGTTGTTACTCCACCTTTCAGTGCAACGATCTTTAAAATTGATTTCTATACTTTAACGCAATACTATGGAAAATTTTTCTTTAGATTTTATTTGAATTTTAGTAAATTTGAAAATCAGGTTTGCATATTTGGTTGCGTCAGATTCAGGCAGTCTAACTTTCGTTATTTCATTATATACCGATGGTCTTTTGTTCATTTATATACGTATACTTTGTTATGGCTGTACTGCATGTTGTTGATAATCGTATTGGCGATAGTAAAAGTTGTAACGGAATATGGTTGTTAATTAGAACTTTATTAGTGTGGCTATAGCACTTTTCGCTTCATCTTTCATGGTTACAACTGAGAAAACTAAAAGTTGGTTTTGCCTTTATAGATTTGGAAGTAATCTGTCTTATTGGGTATTATGGCGAATCCAAATTGTTTAAAGTTAACGAATTATTTTAGAATCTTTTGCATTAAATGATTTGTTGCACTTAACCTGTTGTATGCAGCGAAATTACATTTAGCTTGGTTGGAACAGTTAGTGACCAAATTTTTGTTATTGTAGTTTGGCTGGAACCTGAATATTTTATTCAGTAAGTATTACGTCGATTTATGTGGATTAAATGATTGTCAATTACTTTATTAATGCTGGTATGAATTCTGTAGAGCTCTCCTACTTCCTATTATCATGTATTGGACTGAAAAGTCTATATGTTTGTGTATTTGTCCAAAATCTACTTATTCAAGTAATTAGTCAAGTATTGTACGTATGTTGGGAAACCGTGTGAAAAATTGTCATACTGAATCTGCTGGTACCATCAACATCTGCTTATGTAGGAGAATTGGAAGGTACTTGTGGTATATTGGTAGGCTACCTGATTTCATGGTATGTATGCGAGATGTTCGAATATTGACGAATTGCAAAACTTTGATATGTATTTACACACAGACGATTGAATCTTTATTGAAATCATAATTCTTTGAATGTTATCGCACTTTTCGCCTACTTCAAATAACCCGCAAAAATGATCAAACTATTTAAAGTTAAATGTACATATTTTTATACAAGGGTATGATGATGAATTAATGACTACATTTCACAGACAGATCAACAAAGATTGTAGTAAGACTGAGGCCTCTTTACTGCATAATAAAACTCAACAAATGAAGCAGTGTATTTATTGTACGAAAATCTAAAAATGATCAAGTACAAGTAGAGTATAGATATTATTATTGTAATTAACAGAAAGAATAAAATGAAATCATTGATTATCAACATATTTGTTATTTGCGGAAACATTATTATTTGATGTATATACAAATTGTAGTTTTATCGTATACATTGTAGTGGTACCTACATGTCTACATAGTAGAGATACTAGAACACCGAGGTAAACGTTAGTACCTAAAACATTTACAGTGGAATGAATCCTAAAACCTATTTGTTGACATTGTTGATTGCCACGTCATCAAACAAATATTAAAATTTATTTAAAGCAAACGTATTTTGATGAACAACGGATCTATTTATAAATATATCAGTGATTTCTTCAAGGTCCAAATCACCTGCTATTTCTCTGTTTACATGCACTACCATGTGATCATTCAGTCTTTGCTGGGTCATAGTACTTTTAAGTAGGTTTTATTCTTTGTAGTGCTAAAATGACCGCCGGCAGTGCATGTCGATACTGGAATAGTTAAAATGATTTTACATATTTGATGACTTCAGGTATCATATCTTTGATAGATTCGCAATGAGATATTATAAAAGAAACAATATCTTCCACATTAGTAAGTCTGACATTTTTGTTCCAGCAATATCAAAAAGCATATCACGATGAAGAATTAAACGATCCACATTCAAGTCATCTTCATAAAACTCTTTCGCATAACTGTTGCTTGTGTTTTTTTGTTCAGTAAGAAATAGTTCTACATTAGTCAAGTGTGTTAAAACAGTTTTATTAAAGTGCTGTTCTATACAGCATACGACTGTCTAAAACTTCAAAATTCATTTTTCGATAGAACTCGGCTGGTGAGGAAAATTGGTGCGGTTCACTTGAAATTGAATCGTCTAATTTATTACGCTTTCTCCTTATTTTTGGAGTTTCAAGATCATTTAATTCCAAAATATGAGCCAAATCTAGAGTAAATTTCCAAATGCTTTGAAAATTTTCATCAGTTCTTTGTGACGAAATAATTTCCTTGGTGGTACAAATGTTATCAATAACTTTTTGCAGATGTAAAGAAATCTTTTGCAAACTAGCATTAAGAGCTTCGACGCATTCAAGAGTTTCTATCAGAAATTTAATAGTACAAACAGATTCGAAACACAGAAGACTTTTACGCCAGCATAATTTTTTTCTCGTTCTGTTTTGTTCAAAAATCATAACAGTGCACTATAATTTTTTAGAACAGTTTTTAAGGAAGATATATAACAACACCATCTTGTTGGGCAAAATGGCCGCAGAGTAATGTTTTCAGCATCGTTAGCTGCCTGTAGTGATTTAAAACAAGCTTGGCGTTTCGGTGATCCATGTATGAAGACAATAAACTCTCTTATTAGTACTAAGAAATCTCTTATAGCAGGTACTTCTTTCATTGTATCTTGAACAACCAGGTTTAACGAATGAGCCACACAATGCACATGAATCGCCCTCGGTGCGATAGCTTTAACTCAGCGATTGCAGACCAGTATGCATCCACTAACATTAGCAGCACCATCTGTACATAGACCTCTACACTGATTAATATTTAAGTCAAATCTTCTTAGTACGTCATTGAAATGTTCAAACAATGATTCAGATGTTATTGAAGTTGTTTTATAGAGACCGAAAAATTTCCTGTATATTGAGCTTTGAGTCTACGTAACGAAAGCAGAATGTGACTTGTTCATGATTGGAAATATCACTAGTTTCATCAACCATAACTGAGTAATAGCCGGCTTTTTGTACTAATTTAATTATTTTACGTAGAACTTCATGACTCAAAATTGTACACAGTTCGTTGTAACATTGTGTGACAGCCATCTATATTTACTTCATTGCTGCCATGTGTATAACTCTGGAATATCATGTGATCTCAGCTTTAACAACCGAGTGTAATTTGAATCTTTGTCCTTGTGGCCCCTTATAGCAAGGCCTCCAATTATTAAAAACAGAGTTGATGTTATTTTTAAAAGAGCTGTTCTAGCTGCATTCATATCTTCAAGTTTACCTTTGATAACATGGAATGTACATTCAGGCCATGGTTTAAATTAGATTTATGCAAGACACAAAGACGGTGCATTTCAGACATTTTTGTACTAAGCTTTATTCCATGATGAAAAACCATTTTGAATGAATGCTTTATTAGACTCGGCATTTCTAGTTGTTCTAGTTCTTCTTTACAAACTTGGCAAAACACTTTATCAACATCTCTGTTGTATAACAGCCACGGAAGTATTGCCTGCCACTTATTTTGAAAATTGCGCCTTTCTTCTCCAAAACTGAAGTAAACGCCGTATTGATAAAAATATGCATTTTTGGGTTTGGTCGTCTTATAATTACGATCTGCGAATTTATCCATCGAAATCGATAATTTTTTGAAATACACTCATAGAATACGATTAAAACAATAAAAATAAAGAGAGCTCTAAACACGCCACACCATACACGCTTTAGGGGCCAGACTAAAATCAAAATGACTGTCCAAGCTCAGCCTATGCAAGCACCCATCAGGGCGCACGACATTCGGCGAGACAGCGGGCATGAATAGCGCGTAGGCGGTTAACATAGAGGCACAGTAGGTAAAAGTAAACCTATAATGTGGCAGGTGCTCTTTTCTTTACCTACATATATACAAAAATTTGTAAAAATAGTAAGTAGGTAACCGATTCGGTACCTACGTTTATTTAATGTTAAAGCTAATTTATAAATATACGTAATTTTTGTGCTTATATATTGTGTGCATTTTCAGATTCATATTTCTGATTAGTCATTTTCAGTGGGTGCTGAAGACCCCGAGCACCCACGCAGTCGGCGCCCTAGACTTCAGCATACTCAGCTTGGGTTATATGTTGAGGTTGTTGGTGCATTTTGCTTTATTTCGTGTTGTTTATTATATTCTGTATTTTGTCTGTTTTCCATACTTGAAATTTCAGTTTAGCTGCCAAATGTTTTTTTGAACGATTAATAACTTAGGAACCAATATCAATTTTTATATTTAATTCTGTTATTAAATTGGGCTTGGGTAAATGGCAAACTTCCTAATAATTATTGCTGAGTAATAACAAATTATTTCTCAACTATTTGTGACCACTATGTCGATTTTCTTGACGTCAATGCAGCTTACTCCAGTTTATTAACGGCAACTTTTAATACCCATTTACGAACCTACAGCTTATGATTGGTTATAAAAGTATAGCTGTATTTTATCTCATATAATGTTAGTATTGTATGTACATATTGGTGTAGTTAATTTGACTTATTACAGTATTTATTGAAGAGATTGCTGGTATACGTACAAAATTTACTCAGGTAAGATTAACGTGCTTGTTGCATCTTAATTTATGTTAATTATTAGTTGGGGTGTTCTGTCAAGATATAGGAATCTCCAAATTGCGGTGCACATTCTACATTCGTGTGGTTTGGTATCAATTTGGTGACGCTTGCTTACCGAAACCCGTTAATTTTTAATGGTATACTTTTGGGAACAATAGTTGAACTCTCCCTCCTGTGACTGAGCTTCTGGTTGGGTTAAAATATATTACACTCTCTGCTGCTACGCTATTTTTTTATAATATTTGTGTCACGTTCTATGTGAAGAATAATACGATAATAAAGTTTTCCTTTATTAAGCACATGTTACTATTTATGAACACACAAAGTCTAAATAAGAAGCTTCATGCTTAGCATTTTGCCATCCAAGAATATAAGTTCAACGTTCTTTTTATTGGTCTTGCGGAGTGCTGGATGCTTGACGCTATGATAAAGAGTACAACAGTTAATGGGTGTCATTTCGTTAGTAGTTACTGCCATAACAACAGCAAAGGAGGTAGTGTTGCCCTATGGGGTGCTTTAGACAAGGTTTCTGCTCTTGATTTTGAGACAATTTGCGATGAACAAAATTTTGAAATATGTGGTACCAAATGGGTTCATCGCTTATTAGACTATTATTATTTTGATCGTATATCCTTCGCCAACAGGCGACATACAGTTTTTTTAAACATGAAATACAGCCTACATACATGATTTCTATTTATACATACAATAACTAATTACATAACAATAAGCATATCAACAACCCCTGTAAAACAGCATTAGTATCTGACAAGTGTAAACCCGCAATAGGGCTACCTCAAAACCATATACAATCTCCGTTGAACAGTATTGGTATCTGACAAGTGTAAACCCGTCTTAGGGTCGCCTCAGAGCCATATACAATCTTCATAGAACAACATTGGTATCTGACAAGTGTAACCCCGCCAAAGGGTCGCCACAGAACCATGTTAAAATCTACTAAAGAGGTAGCCTAAATCATAATGATTTTCTCCCTCAAAATAAATTAAAAAAAAAACCGACGCAATAACGCAATAACACACTTCTTTAATAACCATCCTCTCAATTGTATAAATAGAAACATGTTAAAAAATGTTTTCCAAACCCCAAATTATTGAATTTATATAAAATTCACCAATAAAAATTAATCAGCTGATTTCACGTTAAGCGTACTGGCTACCTAAAAAAAGTCGGTCCCAGGCCGCAACACAAATTGAAGGCAATCATTCTTTTAAACTTTAAAAAAATTTTTTGCTTAGTGTACTCAAACCAAATATTTTGAACATCAATAAATCAAAGTCACCTGTTTCTTACTTTGATCATATTTACAGCAATAGTAATTATATAATTATGAAGTGATTTCAACATAAACATAGCAGAAACCTCTAATTTGAGAACTATGTTTATCAACCTAACAACAACGTACAATTTGCCATATTTAGTCTCAACCCACACGTGTTATTAATAAAACTTCTTCAATAATAGACTATATCTTTACAAATAATAACGTTTATTTTAAAGTTCAATTGTATAACATCTTTTTATCATATCATAAGATCTTACTCTTATGTAATAACCACGTTAGGTTTGCTGAAGTGCACGATTCTGCAATATCTAGATGTCTTACTAACGAATTGCGTAATGGCATATAATATGATAGTACATGAGAATTCGAGCCACAAATATATAGTGTCTTATCTGTAGATAGTAAATTTAAAGTATTTCTATATACCCTGTCCTTGCATTTTGGTAAAAGCTTCCCACCTCCTGTTTTCAAGAATTCCACCAAAAGAAATTATCAGGGCAGTCATGATGGTATAAAATAAAGCCAAAATTCAAATGATTTACTCATTCTTTCCACAGAATTTTCTGTCTCACAGCCTGCTTATCATATAAGAAAAGCTCAACATTTTCACTTGGTTCACAATCAAATATCTGCACACTATTATTCTTTAATTGTTTCTTCTAGCAACAAAAGTAAAACAGCTTGGTCAATTATCTGAAAATGCAGAGGTGATATAAAAAGGAAAAATATTGGAATAATCAAAGATGGTCCTCTACTAATTGATAATCCTCAAATTATCTATGACTTGTTTAATGACTTTTGTTCAGGACCTATGGCATATTTTTGATAAAGTCCGTAAGGTTAATCATTAAAATAGTTGCTACGTTATGCAGCGTATGGGTCAGATAGAAATAGAAAGGATATTTAAAGTGCAAACCTGCACGAATCACTAAGACGAAACAGAACACAAGAAGCGGAGAAATACCGGGCTAACTAACAATGCAGAAAGCGGGGATTCCTAGCAACACAAAAAATACATCGTCATCGATTTTCTATTTACAGTAAACATTAATAAAAAAGAATTCGGTTTGAATCAACAAAAAAAAATAATAAATAGTTGTATTTTAAAGAACAAATTTTAGAAATTTACGTACAAAGTGCGCATTTCGTTTAAGAGAAGAAGAGAAGAAAAATTACTATTTATGCTTGCTCATAACACCAGGGTGTTAAAGTAACAAAAAATATTTACGGTAGAACAAATTCTAATAATCATGTAGTGAAGTACTATGGAGCACCAGCGACGCACGAACAACAAAAGTAAGAAGAAAAGAGGTGCTCCCAATATATGGGAACACTAATAGAACATACCTCCAAGTGCCAGCTATTATCGTGTGCCCATTGCATCCACGGAAGTGTCAGCGAGCGTCCGGGTGCTGGGGTCCAGATGTAGCGTCACCACGGCCGACAGGTGTTGAGTGCTGCGACACTCCCTGCAACAGCGGAACACATACCAGCGCAGTTGGTACTACTTAAGAAGAATAATTGGAGCCTATGTACAATAATTTGACCTCCAGCTAAGAGCTAGAAAGAGGGTCTTACTAGTATTAATATCTCAGGAGCACATACTGATACACCAAAAATCTACACTTCTCATAAAGAAAAAACGTGCATCGCTCTTGGAGTAATAGAACGACTTGTTTAGAAAAATACATATGAGGACAAAGTGCAGAATCAAATTGAAAATTGTTTTAAATAACAAAAATTCGAGCTTCAATCCTCTTGTTATCAACATTCCAAAAAGGAGATTAGAAAACTCAACTCAAACTTTATCAAATAATACAATACACTATTTCAACGAGTCTTTCGGTCGTAGCAGTATAAGGATTAATTTCACGCTATAGTAATGTGTAGCCAGTTAACGAAGAGGTAGAAGCCATCTACAAAGATATCGAAGACATATTAAGATACGTAAAAGGACATGAAAATTTAATAATTACGGGAGATTTTAATGCCGTGGTAGGTGAGGGTAGGGAAGGAGCGGTAGTAGGTTTATTTGATTTAGGCACGAGAAACGACAGGGGAAATAGGCTGGTAGAATTTTGCGACAAGAACAATTTAATCATCACAAACACATTATTTCAACATCATGCTAGAAGACGATATCGTGGAAGATGCCAGGAGATATAGGGACGATATCAAATAGATTACATTCTTGTTAGACAACGGTTTAGGAATCAAGTAAAAGACTGTAGAAGCTACAGCCAGAAGCAGATATAGACACTGACCACAACATCGTAATTATGAAGGCCGCACTTAAATTTAAAAATCTGAAAAAAAGGAACGGAAAAAGGCACTTGGACTTAGAGAAACTAAAAGATAAAGATATTCAAGTAAGATTCGAAAAAAAGTCAAATGAATTGCTGAATGATATCGGGAAAATATCTGAAACTAAGGAAGTAGAAACAGAATGGAATAACATTAAATCCAGCCTAGACAAGGCGGCCAGAGATATTCTGGGATATACACAAAAAGAAAATAAGAAACCATGGATAACAAAGGATATCGTGAATTTAATAGAAGAAAGACGAAAATACAAAAATAAATCAGACGAAACAGGAAAACAGAGATACAAAGCCATAAAATGGGAAATTACTCGAAAATGCAGGAAAGCTAAAGAACAATGGATTGATGAAAAGTGCAAAGAAGTACAAACTAAGATGGAAATAGGAAAGACAGACGACGCATACAAATTAATTAGAATGAATTTTAGGGATATAAAACCGTATAGCAAAAGTATAAGGGACGACAAGGAAACGTCATTATAGAAAACGAGAAAGTGAGTAGATGGCAAAAATATATAGGGAATTTATATGCAGGAGAGGAACTAACTGCATTAGAACAGGAATCAGACATTGAAAATGATGACTTGGGATATCCTATACTTGAGACGAGTTTGAATTAGCATTAAAGAGTCTGAAAAATGGTAAGGCGCCGGGTACAGATAAGGTGCAAGCAGAAACTCTAAAAGCCGCTGGACAAGCAGTAACAGAACGTCTCTTCCAACTTGTAAGCTATATGTATGACACAGGCGAGATACCCAAAGATTTCAAACGTAGCATCATAGTAACTATACCAAAAAAGAAAGGCACGGATAGATGTGAAAATTTTCGAACAATAAGTTTGACAGCACACGTGTCAAAAATATTAACTAGAATTGTGCAAAGACGAATGGAAAAACGAGCTGAAGAAATACTAGGAGAAGACCAATTTGGGTTTAGGCGAAACAGGGGAACACGGGAGGCTATTTTAGCTCTGAGAGTGATAATGGAGAAAACAATAGAAAAGGGGAAAGCATGTATATAGGGTTTGTAGATCTGGAAAAAGCATTCGACAATGTAAATTGGAAAAAATGTTTGAAATACTCAAAAAGATTGGAATAAGTTATAGGGATAGACGAATAGTACATAGCTTATACAAAGAGCAAACAGCAGTAATAGAATTAGAGCAGGAACGAGAGAAGTAAACATTAGGAAAGGGGTGAGACAGGGATGTGCCCTATCCCCATTGATTTTTAACTTGTACATAGAAAAGGTAATGAATACTGTCAAATGCAGGAAGACATTTGGAATTACTATGCAGGGACAAAAATTGATATGCTTAGATTTGCAGATAATATAGCGGTATTAGCATCTAGCAAGGAAGAGTTAGAAGCTGCTCTTAATGAAATGGAAACGGTTCTAACAGAGAGATACGGTATGAAAATTAACAAAACTAAAACTAAAGTTCTAGTTTGCAAAGGTGGGAAAATAAATCAAAAACAAGAATACAGTATTTAACACGAACTTACAAGAGGTTAAGGATTTCTGCTACCTAGGAAGCCAAATAACGCAAGATGGGAAAATCACAAAAGATCTGACCAACCTCAATTACCTTCGACCCCAAATTTAACCCCTTCGCCCGAGCATGCAAATGAACATTAAAACATACGTGACCCCATTAAAGAGGAATCCTACATATTTCCTATCCTGCTTTCTAATTGAATTTGCTAATACGATGACGTGAGGTCCAACGTTGATAAATATTGTCCTTCCCGAAATCTCACCAAAAGTTCATCCGGTCGCGGTGGAATAATGTGATCTTTTTCCATTCGCGAATTTAGAAACCGTGCGTCAAAACATATCCGTACAGTTTTATCTTTTTTAACAACCGCCGTTAACGGTGAAACGTACTCAGTTTGAGCAGCTGAAATAACATTTGATTTTATTAGTTCGCCGATTTGACGTTGCGCTTTTTCGCGGTGTGCAATTGCAATTTGATATGTTGCCTTAAAAACGGTGCGTTATTCCACATACGAATCTCGTGCTCGTAACCCTTATTTTCCCGGCGTTTCCGAAAAACTCTACCATACTTTTGTAATATTTCGTACAATTCCGCCTTTCCGTTCTCATCAAAACACTCCGCCTTTACAAGCCTCTAGTAAATCTAAATCTGAATATCGATGTCTTATTGCCGCCGATTCTACTTCGCGTACCAAATTTATAGCCAATTGTTTTCTTTTCTCTCCCACAAAGCAGTTTAACTTTTAATCCTTCAAAGGGATACTTAAAATCCGTTATCAAAATGTAATTGAACTTTTCTGCTGACGGCCAATCCTAACCTAAAACAAATTCGATACCAATTTGGAAAACACTACAACAAGTACCTCCATAAAGAGGATCCTATATTTCCTATCGCTTAATTATTTGCTATACTTACTGTTCATTGACAACATGCATTCCCGAAATCTCACAAATTATCGTCCGGTGAAAATTATTTTTTCCTCGGATTTGAACCGCTCCAAACATCCTAAGTTTTACTTTTCAGACAATGCCTAAGTGAACGTCTCAGTTTCAGTAATAACATTTCAATTTACTTAGCTTTCGCGATTTGACTTCGGCTCTATTGTTGAATTCATTTTCATTTGCCTTAAAAACGTCTTATTCCACTAAATCTTGCTCTAACCCTATTTTACCGGGTTCGAAAACCCTATTTTTCAATATTATTAAATTCGCTTTCACTTTCATCTAAAACTACTCTCCCCCTTTACAACTCTATAAATTCTAAACGAATTCGATTCTATTCCGTCACATTATAATTTACCAATATACATTGTTTCTTTTCCCCCACAAAGCATTTACTTTTACCCTTAAAGGGATTTTAAAATCTTTCAAAAGTATTGAATTTTTGCTACAATCGCAAATAAAACTAATATTTCGACTTAACTTTGAACCACAACAAGTATTAAACAAAATTGTTATTATAACAAATGCTATGAATTTCTTGTATCTAAATGTTTATTATGACCCAATGCAACGAATCCAATTTCTATTTCCGTAAGATAATTTTACGGTTCCTAAACAAGTGAATTTTCAGAAATTGTCTGCATGCGATCCGATCATTATTTATACCTGTCCCATACATTTGTTTATTCAGAGAGAACATTCGCTCTGTTGATTGCTCAATTATCACCTTACCTCAGTTAAAATTTACAACTCTAATTACTACTGACTTTAACCTTTGCGACAATCATAAAATGATTCTACTTTCATTACAATTCTTCTATCCCCTAATTCTAAATTTCGTTCCGAATGCCTATTCCTCAAATTCATTTAATTAGCCCATATTATGTTTCACACTCCTTTGGTCTTTGTATATAATTTAAAATCGAAATCCTTGCAAAAGTAGACGTAAATTCCAATAATTCGTAATTATTTCACTTTAACTGTAATATAATTTTCTCTGAATTTCATTGTGATTACATTTATTAAGATTTTGCTAATTGTCTCTCCTGCTCTGATAAAATACATTGTCCACGCATTTTAAGAAATGCTTCCGACTCCATTTATATAATTTCTAATTTATTCAGAACATTCCGATTGTCATTCCCAACTACATTTTAAGCATCAATTTTCAATCTCTAATCTAATTTTCTTTACGCCCATTTAGAGATCCTTTATACAATATATAATCATCTTAATCTATACTCACAACGCCTTCATCAAATTTTAATACTTTTAAAATATATGTATTTACGACCTCTAGGCCAAATGAAAATTTAAACCAGCAATCTTCCACAAAGAATTAATTTCTTCGTAATAGCTTTCATTTAAAATTATAATGTTTTAAACTCAGACTCAAATATCAACTTTTTTAGTTTGCGTAACTGAAAGTAATGCTACACAGCGTCATTTCAAGAATCTCCGCTAGTTTCAGTTATGAATTGTCTAAGTTTACTTTTTCAGTACTGCTCAAGTACATTGTTGTTTTATCTGGCCATTATAACTTCTTACATTTAACTTACGTTGATTTTTCAAATTATTAATGTAAAAATAATAGCCAAAATATACTAAAAGTAACCTTACAATTTAAATACTATTATAATGCAGTGTATGTGTTCATTTATAAATTTTAATATTGTCAGTAGCTATACTTTCAACAATGCGAATTTTGAATTTGCGAATATAGCTTGTATTGTAATAAAATAACCTAATCAAGTGTATTTATTATGTCTGCTAATAATATTATGAATTTTTATAAAAGACCATGAACGCTTCGAAATATATATTTAGAAATCCGAATTTCATTTAGTATTCGCAAAGGTTTGTAATTTCTAGTATTCCTATTTTAATACTCAGTACTTGTTTTGTTTTAGGTAATATGATGAATCTCTTAGAATTATACCGCCAGTTGATTTACGATTCTAATATGTAAATTATGTAATGAGCAATGAAAATGCATTTAGACTGTTATTTGTCGAACAATTTTAAAAACAATTATTTTATGCTTTAAATTCAGAATGCAATACTGTAATTTATTTTGGTTTGAATTAAAAGAATTACTTAAGTCCGAATGTGAATAAAATGTTGTTGCTAAATATTTTCTACATTTTTCATCTAAAACCATTATTAATTTTCTTTATTTTTGATTTTTTACAAGGCAATGATGCTTAATTTAAAATTTTAAATATCGATCAATATTCAACAAATTTGATTTTCAATCCTTCTATTGTAATGTTTTTACTTTTATTCTGTAAATAATAATCGAGTCTGGATATTGACACGCCTTTCGATTTAAACATTTACGAATATTTAAATTTATGTGTGGGCAATGAAAATAAAACGTCTTAAGTTAATGACTTGGCTAATTTCCATTAAAAACTTTGGTTTTTTAAGATCTAGCAACTCAAATGAAATATATTGCGAAGCAAATGTAATGCTAAACACGTTTAATAATTGATGTTCATAAATTGTTTAATTTTTCATACTGAAAATGATGGTTGGCCTATAAGTTTATAAAATTTGTTTTCCAGCGATTAACGATAAGCAAAATATGCTAAATATTAATTTATCAAGTAGACTCTAAACAGCAGCTGCAGGTGATGTTTTTATAGAATTCTTAATTCGTCGACTATACTGATACAATCTTTTGACATTCTGAATCGTTCTTTATATGTTTTGATGTGTAAATTTTATTTAATGTCTGGTAATTAATTATGAACGTCTTTTAAGCGTACGTAGAATACTTTATATAAGAAACGTAGTACTTTTAATTTCAATTTATTGAATACAGATGTTGGTTATGTATTTGGAAATGACATTTACTAAAATTGTTCGAGCAGAGATCCTAGTTCATTGCAATTATGAAAGATTGTCAGAATGTTTAGATCTAGATCCAGTTCATTTGGTCGAAAATTTACAAATTTTGGAAGAATGATTTGTCACTTAAGTAATATAAGGAAGGCAAACAATTTGTTGGTTAAATTTAAATTTACTGTCACAAGTTAAACATATAGCACAAAACATCACAAGTTTGTTTTAGAAAATGGCATTATAGATTTAAATCTTTATTGCACAATTACATGGTTGTATGATGGTACTTAATTTGTCGTGAAGTCAATTTAATTTTTTAGACGTATTATAAGTTTAATCCTGTTTGAAATACATTTGGAATGATTTAAAGCCTACATGTGTACGTTGTGTTAAGAGTGAATTTATAATCTTAGTTAAGTTGGTTATGTGCTTCACAACATTTGAATGTCCAATAATATCAAAAGGCATAGTTCAGTTTGTGTGAAAATGGATATGTTTTCATCAGGCATAATTTAAATGGTGAAAATTGGCCTTTTAAATTTTCTTAAGATGTTTAAGTATATTTCACTTATTGAAATATACATAATTAAAATTTTAAGTACATTTTAGTAATTGTAAGGTACTATGTAATTGTTTAAAAGTTCCTTGGTTATAATTTGTGAAATTGTATATAATAACTATTTATGATTTAACAGTGTGAATATTTGAATACCAACGTGATACAATTATGGTGACTAAAGTTCAGCCGTTTTAAAACGTTTTCATTGATATGCTTATAAATGATAATGTTAAATTACACTAGGATTGTGAATTAATATTAACTAATTGAAGATTGCTCTATGTGAGAATAAGAATAACTATATCAGATTTGTATTATAATGGTGCTAGTTATGTCGACAGTAGTGTGAAATCAAACTTTCTAGTAAATTCTATGTAGTAATTGTGAAGTATTGCATCTGTAAATGTTTAAAGTAAAACATTGGCAAGCGTTGTGACTTCATTAGTCTGATTAATTTATTGGTGGAGGAATTAGATAGTCCATGCAAAGGAATTTATCTTGTAATAATACTTGTTATAATTGGCTTATTTTGTAAAACATACATAGATTTTTAGCATCATCCTGATTATTTACGTCCTATTAATGTTTATGAACGTTTTCATTGATGACAAAATTTACTTGAAGTTATGTTTTAGAAACAAACAGAAATGGCACTCAGCTTTTACAAAACCAAATATAAGGCGTTCGGCCAGAATTAAAAGCTGGGTTCCTACAAATGTATATGTATATGGGCATAATCAAGTATCCCAAAATTTCGGACTACTGCGAAAAATTCATTTGTACAATAATATGTTTGTTTCATCTATTATGAGCAAAAATCGTTTCCAACCGTTACTGAGGCGAATTCATTTCGTGGATAATCATGCAGATAAGAATAACCGATTTTATTTAAGTGGAAGGTATAATTCAAAAACCGTAGCTGTAGATGAGACTATGGTGTCCTTTCGGGGATGCCTTATTTTCCAGCAATACATACTCGCTAAACATCATCGATATGGTATAAAATTATTTAAATTGTGTGATCTAAAAGGCTATACTTAACGATTGTTGGTGTACACTGGAGAAAATTTCGAAGATACAAGTAACGATAAAGGACTTGCACAAACTTGTTATGAACCTTGTTCATGACTACTTGGAAGAAGGAAGAACAATAATGACAGACAATATACGTCATTACCTTTAGCAATATCATTGTTGGCATCCAAAATTCAGCTTCTTGGCACACTGGGAAAAAATTGCAAAGGTCTCTCTAAAGAAGTTCTAGGTGCACGGTTAAAAAGAGATGAGATTGTACGAAAGGAAAGTACAATAGAAATTGATATAGGTAAATGGAAAGATAAAAGGGATGTTCCTTTTTTAAGTACTAAGCATACACTGGAAGTTAAGGTTATGGGAAAGCACAACAGAAAAGGCGAGAAGAATAAGAAACCTTGCGCAATTCTGAATTACAATGTTGGTAAGAATGGTATAGACGTGTCTGATCAAATGACCAACTCTTTTTTCCCACTACGCAAAACTATTAGAGGGTACCATAAACTAACAATAGAAATTCTACTAAACAGGACTGTCGTGATTTCGCCTCGCATTTACAACCACTTTAAAGAACAACAAATACAGGTTAGTCCTTTGGGAGGAGTTAATTGACAGCTTTACTCAATATCTACCTGTCCCAGTAGTTAAGAAAAACACATTCTAATTAATACAGAAGAGAAAACAAGTGACAGAAGAAAGAAAAGACGGGGATACACATCATGCTATGAAAAAAAGGTGGTCGAACTTTAGTCATAAAACAAGTAAAATTAGTGTCTACCAGGTATCGTTAATGCAATACACCTTGATGTTTTACTTGTTATACAGAAAACAATAGTTTAACCTTTTCTTTTGTAATCACCGGTGATACACATGGCACTGGGACAACCGAATAACTCGTGTGCCATGTGATCACTGGGATTTTGATTTTTGCAAAAGAAAACATTTTTTTTGTTAATTATTTATTTTCTATGCCAAGCTTTCAAAACCACGGTTTAATAATAGTTTCAGTTTGACCCCTACAAACGACTCTGATCTTTTATGGTGGCAGCCAATGTGTTAAGAAAAGTTTTATGATATGAAACCAATTTCTTCAATTATAGTTGAAAGCCATGATGCATTTTTGTAAATACTTATGAAAAAACATGTTTCTGAAAAGAAACTTGCTTATTCTGAATAATAGAAACATCTTTTGAAATTCTTTGGTTATTTTACAGTTATGAACTGTGACATTTTTAATTTTATTATATTGTTTTTAGGTCACAAATAGTGATCTCAACATATGTACGAACTGTAATTTATCTTTCAGGTGTGGTCTCTCCATTTATGAATAGTAGTCGTGAGTTTTAAGTATGTTTCTGATAAGCATTGCACTAGGGTTTCTAAATCCCCCCTTGTACATAGTAACCATCTAGGTGTTGAGTTATTACATGCAGTGGCGCTTTTTCCCTTTCTTTTGTATGCTTTTTTGCACCGAATTGATAACAAATCTACCATCACTCTTGTGCCCCAGTTATACTGCTATCACACTTCTTACATCTTTGTTAAATAAAAAACATATATTGCACGTGTGCCTTTAAGTGGGGGGGCTCAGTGTCACATATACTCGATTTAATAAACCTAAACAAATTTTTTTTTAATGTTGATAAAATGTTAACCGAACATGATCATACAGTGTTACAATTACCTCCATATCATCCTGAACTCTCAACCCCGTCTAAAAAATATGGGCAACAGTAAAAAAAAACATGTTGCTGCACATTACTATTTTTAAATTGGAAGATGTATGGAGGTTGGCTGAAAATAAGTTTGATAGTGTTGGTTAACAAGAATCGGTACTTGTTTGTTCTCGTAGAGAAATAACTAAACCAATCTCGGCTACCATTACTTGAGTAACTTCAAATAGTTCGGCAAGCCCTGTTTCTGCCAGTGCATCTAATATTATTAAAGAGGAATGGAACTTAGTTGTTCAGAAAAGCATAAACTCAAATTAAAAGTAGTTGTGTGCTGCAAAGCCAGCAACAAACGAGAATGGATCAATAATCTTAACAGAAGTTCAAAAGCATAGCTGGTTACATCTAAATCGTGTGGCTTAAAAACAACGGACGTGCCACAGACAGCTGAGCATATCTTAGCTAACACGAGGGTTCATAATGAATAAACAACAATATCTTTATTGCAATTTCTGACCTAGTAATATTGCCATTAGAGCTTCATATTTAAACTGCTTAAAGACACAATTCCTACCAATCATTATCAATAACCAAATAATCACTTTTTAGAGAATGCAACAGTCAACAACCCTATAACCTAATAACTCGTCAGGTTGTTACTCCACCTTTCAGTGCAACGATCTTTAAAATTGATTTCTATACTTTAACGCAATACTATGGAAAATTTTTCTTTAGATTTTATTTGAATTTTAGTAAATTTGAAAATCAGGTTTATGCATATTTGGTTGCGTCAGATTCAGGCAGTCTAACTTTCGTTATTTCATTATATACCGATGGTCTTTTGTTCATTTATATACGTATACTTTGTTATGGCTGTACTGCATGTTGTTGATAATCGTATTGGCGATAGTAAAAAGTTGTACGGAATATGGTTGTTAATTAGAACTTTATTAGTGTGGCTATAGCACTTTTCGTTCATCTTTCATGGTTACAACTGAGAAAACTAAAAGTTGGTTTTGCCTTTATAGATTTGGAAGTAATCTGTCTTATTGGGTATTATGGCGAATCCAAATTGTTTAAAGTTAACGAATTATTTTAGAATCTTTTGCATTAAATGATTTGTTGCACTTAACCTGTTGTATGCAGCGAAATTACATTTAGCTTGGTTGGAACAGTTAGTGACCAAATTTTTGTTATTGTAGTTTGGCTGGAACCTGAATATTTTATTCAGTAAGTATTACGTCGATTTATGTGGATTAAATGATTGTCAATTACTTTATTAATGCTGGTATGAATTCTGTAGAGCTCTCCTACTTCCTATTATCATGTATTGGACTGAAAAGTCTATATGTTTGTGTATTTGTCCAAAATCTACTTATTCAAGTAATTAGTCAAGTATTGTACGTATGTTGGGAAACCGTGTGAAAAATTGTCATACTGAATCTGCTGGTACCATCAACATCTGCTTATGTAGGAGAATTGGAAGGTACTTGTGGTATATTGGTAGGTTACCTGATTTCATGGTATGTATGCGAGATGTTCGAATATTGACGAATTGCAAAACTTTGATATGTATTTACACACAGACGATTGAATCTTTATTGAAATCATAATTCTTTGAATGTTATCGACTTTTCGCCTACTTCAAATAACCCGCAAAAAATGATCAAACTATTTAAAGTTAAATGTACATATTTTTATACAAGGGTATGATGATGAATTAATGACTACATTTCACAGACAGATCAACAAAGATTGTAGTAAGACTGAGGCCTCTTTTACTGCATAATAAAACTCAACAAATGAAGCAGTGTATTTATTGTACGAAAATCTAAAAATGATCAAGTACAAGTAGAGTATAGATATTATTATTGTAATTAACAGAAAGAATAAAATGAAATCATTGATTATCAACATATTTGTTATTTGCGAAACATTATTATTTGATGTATATACAAATTGTAGTTTTTATCGTATACATTGTAGTGGTACCTACATGTCTACATAGTAGAGATACTAGAACACCGAGGTAAACGTTAGTACCTAAAACATTTACAGTGGAATGAATCCTAAAACCTATTTGTTGACATTGTTGATTGCCACGTCATCAAACAAATATTAAAATTTATTTAAAGCAAACGTATTTTGATGAACAACGGATCTATTTATAAATATATCAGTGATTTCTTCAAGGTCCAAATCACCTGCTATTTCTCTGTTTACATGCACTACCATGTGATCATTCAGTCTTTGCTGGGTCATAGTACTTTTTAAGTAGGTTTTTATTCTTTGTAGTGCTAAAAATGACCGCTCGGCAGTGCATGTCGATACTGGAATAGTTAAAATGATTTTTACATATTTGATGACTTCAGGTATCATATCTTTGATAGATTCGCAATGAGATATTATAAAAGAAACAATATCTTCCACATTAGTAAGTCTGACATTTTTGTTCCAGCAATATCAAAAGCATATCACGATGAAGAATTAAACGATCCACATTCAAGTCATCTTCATAAAACTCTTTCGCATAACTGTTGCTTGTGTTTTTTTGTTCAGTAAGAAATAGTTCTACATTAGTCAAGTGTGTTAAAACAGTTTTATTAAAGTGCTGTTCTATACAGCATACGACTGTCTAAAACTTCAAAATTCATTTTTCGATAGAACTCGGCTGGTGAGGAAAATTGGTGCGGTTCACTTGAAATTGAATCGTCTAATTTATTACGCTTTCTCCTTATTTTGGAGTTTCAAGATCATTTAATTCCAAAATATGAGCCAAATCTAGAGTAAATTTCCAAATGCTTTGAAAATTTTCATCAGTTCTTTTGTGAAATAATTTCCTTGGTGGTACAAATGTTATCAATAACTTTTTGCAGATGTAAAGAAATCTTTTGCAAACTAGCATTAAGAGCTTCGATGCATTCAAGAATTTCTATCAGAAATTTAATAGTACAAACAGATTCGAAACACAGAAGACTTTTACGCCAGCATCATTTTTTCTCGTTCTGTTTTGTTCAAAATCATAACAGTGCACTATAATTTTTAGAACAGTTTTTAAGGAAGATATATAACAACACCATCTTGTTGGGCAAAGATGAGAGTAATGTTTTCAGCATCGTTAGCTGCCTGTAGTGATTTAAAACAAGCTTGGCGTTTCGGTGATCCATGTATGAAGACAATAAACTCTCTTATTAGTACTAAGAAATCTCTTATAGCAGGTACTTCTTTCATTGTATCTTGAACAACCAGGTTTAACGAATGAGCCACACAATGCACATGAATCGCCCTCGGTGCGATAGCTTTAACTCGCGATTGCAGACCAGTATGCATCCACTAACATTAGCAGCACCATCTGTACATAGACCTCTACACTGATTAATATTTAAGTCAAATCTTCTTAGTACGTCATTGAAATGTTCAAACAATGATTCAGATGTTATTGAAGTTGTTTTATAGAGACCGAAAAAATTTCCCGTATATTGAGCGTTGAGTCTACGTAACGAAAGCAGAATGTGACTTGTTCATGATTGGAAATATCACTAGTTTCATCAACCATAACTGAGTAATAGCCGGCTTTTTGTACTAATTTAATTATTTTACGTAGAACTTCATGACTCAAAATTGTACACAGTTCGTTGTAACATTGTGTGACAGCCATCTATATTTACTTCATTGCTGCCATGTGTATAACTCTGGAATATCATGTGATCTCAGCTTTAACAACCGAGTGTAATTTGAATCTTTGTCCTTGTGGCCCCTTATAGCAAGGCCTCCAATTATTAAAAAACAGAGTTGATGTTATTTTTAAAAGAGCTGTTCTAGCTGCATTCATATCTTCAAGTTTACCTTTGATAACATGGAATGTACATTCAGGCCATGGTTTAAATTAGATTTATGCAAGACACAAAGACGGTGCATTTCAGACATTTTTGTACTAAGCTTTATTCCATGATGAAAAACCATTTTGAATGAATGCTTTATTAGACTCGGCATTTCTAGTTGTTCTAGTTCTTCTTTACAAACTTGGCAAAACACTTTATCAACATCTCTGTTGTATAACAGCCACGGAAGTATTGCCTGCCACTTATTTTGAAAATTGCGCCCTTTCTTCTCCAAAACTGAAGTAAACGCCGTATTGATAAAAATATGCATTTTTTGGGTTTGGTCGTCTTATAATTACGATCTGCGAATTTATCCATCGAAATCGATAATTTTTTGAAATACACTCATAGAATACGATTAAAACAATAAAAATAAAGAGAGCTCTAAACACGCCACACCATACACGCTTTAGGGGCCAGACTAAAATCAAAATGACTGTCCAAGCTCAGCCTATGCAAGCACCCATCAGGGCGCACGACATTCGGCGAGACAGCGGGCATGAATAGCGTGGCGGTTAACATAGAGGCACAGTAGGTAAAAGTAAACCTATAATGTGGCAGGTGCTCTTTTCTTTACCTACATATATACAAAAATTTGTAAAATAGTAAGTAGGTAACCGATTCGGTACCTACGTTTATTTAATGTTAAAGCTAATTTATAAATATACGTAATTTTTGTGCTTATATATTGTGTGCATTTTCAGATTCATATTTCTGATTAGTCATTTTCAGTGGGTGCTGAAGACCCCGAGCACCCACGCAGTCGGCGCCCTAGACTTCAGCATACTCAGCTTGGGTTATATGTTGAGGTTGTTGGTGCATTTTGCTTTATTTCGTGTTGTTTATTATATTCTGTATTTTGTCTGTTTTCCATACTTGAAATTTCAGTTTAGCTGCCAAATGTTTTTTTGAACGATTAATAACTTAGGAACCAATATCAATTTTTATATTTAATTCTGTTATTAAATTGGGCTTGGGTAAATGGCAAACTTCCTAATAATTATTGCTGAGTAATAACAAATTATTTCTCAACTATTTGTGACCACTATGTCGATTTTCTTGACGTCAATGCAGCTTACTCCAGTTTATTAACGGCAACTTTTAATACCCATTTACGAACCTACAGCTTATGATTGGTTATAAAAGTATAGCTGTATTTTATCTCATATAATGTTAGTATTGTATGTACATATTGGTGTAGTTAATTTGACTTATTACAGTATTTATTGAAGAGATTGCTGGTATACGTACAAAATTTACTCAGGTAAGATTAACGTGCTTGTTGCATCTTAATTTATGTTAATTATTAGTTGGGGTGTTCTGTCAAGATATAGGAATCTCCAAATTGCGGTGCACATTCTACATTCGTGTGGTTTGGTATCAATTTGGTGACGCTTGCTTACGAAACCCGTTAATTTTTAATGGTATACTTTTGGGAACAATAGTTGAACTCTCCCTCCTGTGACTGAGCTTCTGGTTGGGTTAAAATATATTACACTCTCTGCTGCTACGCTATTTTTTTTATAATATTTGTGTCTACGTTCTATGTGAAGAATAATACGATAATAAAGTTTTCCTTTATTAAGCACATGTTACTATTTATGAACACACAAAGTCTAAATAAGAAGCTTCATGCTTAGCATTTTGCCATCCAAGAATATAAGTTCAACGTTCTTTTATTGGTCTTGTGGAGTGCTGGATGCTTGACGCTATGATAAAGAGTACAACAGTTAATGGGTGTCATTTCGTTAGTAGTTACTGCCATAACAACAGCAAAGGAGGTAGTGTTGCCCTATGGGGTGCTTTAGACAAGGTTTCTGCTCTTGATTTTGAGACAATTTGCGATGAACAAAATTTTGAAATATGTGGTACCAAATGGGTTCATCGCTTATTAGACTATTATTATTTTGATCAGATATCCTTCGCCAACAGGCGACATACAGTTTTTTTAAACATGAAATACAGCCTACATACATGATTTCTATTTATACATACAATAACTAATTACATAACAATAAGCATATCAACAACCCCTGTAAAACAGCATTAGTATCTGACAAGTGTAAACCCGCAATAGGGCTACCTCAAAACCATATACAATCTCCGTTGAACAGTATTGGTATCTGACAAGTGTAAACCCGTCTTAGGGTCGCCTCAGAGCCATATACAATCTTCATAGAACAACATTGGTATCTGACAAGTGTAACCCCGCCAAAGGGTCGCCACAGAACCATGTTAAAATCTACTAAAGAGGTAGCCTAAATCATAATGATTTTCTCCCTCAAAATAAATTAAAAAAAAAACCGACGCAATAACGCAATAACACACTTCTTTAATAACCATCCTCTCAATTGTATAAATAGAAACATGTTAAAAAATGTTTTCCAAACCCCAAATTATTGAATTTATATAAAATTCACCAATAAAATTAATCAGCTGATTTCACGTTAAGCGTACTGGCTACCTAAAAAAAGTCGGTCCCAGGCCGCAACACAAATTGAAGGCAATCATTCTTTTAAACTTTAAAAAAATTTTTTGCTTAGTGTACTCAAACCAAATATTTTGAACATCAATAAATCAAAGTCACCTGTTTCTTACTTTGATCATATTTACAGCAATAGTAATTATATAATTATGAAGTGATTTCAACATAAACATAGCAGAAACCTCTAATTTGAGAACTATGTTTATCAACCTAACAACAACGTACAATTTGCCATATTTAGTCTCAACCCACACGTGTTATTAATAAAACTTCTTCAATAATAGACTATATCTTTACAAATAATAACGTTTATTTTAAAGTTCAATTGTATAACATCTTTTTATCATATCATAAGATCTTACTCTTATGTAATAACCACGTTAGGTTTGCTGAAGTGCACGATTCTGCAATATCTAGATGTCTTACTAACGAATTGCGTAATGGCATATAATATGATAGTACATGAGAATTCGAGCCACAAATATATAGTGTCTTATCTGTAGATAGTAAATTTAAAGTATTTCTATATACCCTGTCCTTGCATTTTGGTAAAAGCTTCCCACCTCCTGTTTTCAAGAATTCCACCAAAAGAAATTATCAGGGCAGTCATGATGGTATAAAATAAAGCCAAAATTCAAATGATTTACTCATTCTTTCCACAGAATTTTCTGTCTCACAGCCTGCTTATCATATAAGAAAAGCTCAACATTTTCACTTGGTTCACAATCAAATATCTGCACACTATTATTCTTTAATTGTTTCTTCTAGCAACAAAAGTAAAACAGCTTGGTCAATTATCTGAAAATGCAGAGGTGATATAAAAGGAAAAATATTGGAATAATCAAAGATGGTCCTCTACTAATTGATAATCCTCAAATTATCTATGACTTGTTTAATGACTTTTGTTCAGGACCTATGGCATATTTTGATAAAGTCCGTGGTTAATCATTAAAATAGTTGCTACGTTATGCAGCGTATGGGTCAGATAGAAATAGAAAGGATATTTAAAGTGCAAACCTGCACGAATCACTAAGACGAAACAGAACACAAGAAGCGGAGAAATACCGGGCTAACTAACAATGCAGAAAGCGGGATTCCTAGCAACACAAAAATACATCGTCATCGATTTTCTATTTACAGTAAACATTAATAAAAAGAATTCGGTTTGAATCAACAAAAAAATAATAAATAGTTGTATTTTAAAGAACAAATTTTAGAAATTTACGTACAAAGTGCGCATTTCGTTTAAGAGAAGAAGAGAAGAAAAATTACTATTTATGCTTGCTCATAACACCAGGGTGTTAAAGTAACAAAAAATATTTACGGTAGAACAAATTCTAATAATCATGTAGTGAAGTACTATGGAGCACCAGCGACGCACGAACAACAAAAGTAAGAAGAAAAGAGGTGCTCCCAATATATGGGAACACTAATAGAACATACCTCCAAGTGCCAGCTATTATCGTGTGCCCATTGCATCCACGGAAGTGTCAGCGAAGCGTCCGGGTGCTGGGGTCCAGATGTAGCGTCACCGCGGCCGACAGGTGTTGAGTGCTGCGACACTCCCTGCAACAGCGGAACACATACCAGCGCAGTTGGTACTACTTAAGAAGAATAATTGGAGCCTATGTACAATAATTTGACCTCCAGCTAAGAGCTAGAAAGAGGGTCTTACTAGTATTAATAACTCAGGAGCACATACTGATACACCAAAAATCTACACTTCTCATAAAGAAAAAACGTGCATCGCTCTTGGAGTAATAGAACGACTTGTTTAGAAAAATACATATGAGGACAAAGTGCAGAATCAAATTGAAAATTGTTTTAAATAACAAAAATTCGAGCTTCAATCCTCTTGTTATCAACATTCCAAAAAGGAGATTAGAAAACTCAACTCAAGCTTTATCAAATAATACAATACACTATTTCAACGAGTCTTTCGGTCGTAGCAGTATAAGGATTAATTTCACGCTATAGTAATGTGTAGCCAGTTAACGAAGAGGTAGAAGCCATCTACAAAGATATCGAAGACATATTAAGATACGTAAAAGGACATGAAAATTTAATAATTACGGGAGATTTTAATGCCGTGGTAGGTGAGGGTAGGGAAGGAGCGGTAGTAGGTTTATTTGATTTAGGCACGAGAAACGACAGGGGAAATAGGCTGGTAGAATTTTGCGACAAGAACAATTTAATCATCACAAACACATTATTTCAACATCATGCTAGAAGACGATATACGTGGAAGATGCCAGGAGATATAGGACGATATCAAATAGATTACATTCTTGTTAGACAACGGTTTAGGAATCAAGTAAAAGACTGTAGAAGCTACCCAGAAGCAGATATAGACACTGACCACAACATCGTAATTATGAAGGCCGCTCTTAAATTTAAAAATCTGAAAAAGGAACGGAAAAAGGCACTTGGACTTAGAGAAACTAAAAGATAAAGATATTCAAGTAAGATTCGAAAAAAGTCAAATGAATTGCTGAATGATATCGGAAAATATCTGAAACTAAGGAAGTAGAAACAGAATGGAATAACATTAAATCCAGCCTAGACAAGGCGGCCAGAGATATTCTGGGATATACACAAAAAGAAAATAAGAAACCATGGATAACAAAGGATATCGTGAATTTAATAGAAGAAAGACGAAAATACAAAAATAAATCAGACGAAACAGGAAAACAGAGATACAAAGCCATAAAATGGGAAATTACTCGAAAATGCAGGAAAGCTAAAGAACAATGGATTGATGAAAAGTGCAAAGAAGTACAAACTAAGATGGAAATAGGAAAGACAGACGACGCATACAAATTAATTAGAATGAATTTTAGGGATATAAAACCGTATAGCAAAAGTATAAGGGACGACAAGGAAACGTCATTATAGAAAACGAGAAAGTGAGTAGATGGCAAAAATATATAGGGAATTTATATGCAGGAGAGGAACTAACTGCATTAGAACAGGAATCAGACATTGAAAATGATGACTTGGGATATCCTATACTTGAGACGAGTTTGAATTAGCATTAAAGAGTCTGAAAAATGGTAAGGCGCCGGGTACAGATAAGGTGCAAGCAGAAACTCTAAAAGCCGCTGGACAAGCAGTAACAGAACGTCTCTTCCAACTTGTAAGCTATATGTATGACACAGGCGAGATACCCAAAGATTTCAAACGTAGCATCATAGTAACTATACCAAAAAAGAAAGGCACGGATAGATGTGAAAATTTTCGAACAATAAGTTTGACAGCACACGTGTCAAAAATATTAACTAGAATTGTGCAAAGACGAATGGAAAAACGAGCTGAAGAAATACTAGGAGAAGACCAATTTGGGTTTAGGCGAAACAGGGGAACACGGGAGGCTATTTTAGCTCTGAGAGTGATAATGGAGAAAACAATAGAAAAGGGGAAAGCATGTATATAGGGTTTGTAGATCTGGAAAAAGCATTCGACAATGTAAATTGGAAAAAAATGTTTGAAATACTCAAAAAGATTGGAATAAGTTATAGGGATAGACGAATAGTACATAGCTTATACAAAGAGCAAACAGCAGTAATAGAATTAGAGCAGGAACGTAGAGAAGTAAACATTAGGAAAGGGGTGAGACAGGGATGTGCCCTATCCCCATTGATTTTTAACTTGTACATAGAAAAGGTAATGAATACTGTCAAATGCAGGAAGACATTTGGAATTACTATGCAGGGACAAAAAATTGATATGCTTAGATTTGCAGATGATATAGCGGTATTAGCATCTAGCAAGGAAGAGTTAGAAGCTGCTCTTAATGAAATGGAAACGGTTCTAACAGAGAGATACGGTATGAAAATTAACAAAACTAAAACTAAAGTTCTAGTTTGCAAAGGTGGGGAAAATAAATCAAAAACAAGAATACGAGTATTTAACACGAACTTACAAGAGGTTAAGGATTTCTGCTACCTAGGAAGCCAAATAACGCAAGATGGGAAAATCACAAAAGATATAAAACAAACATTAGCACAAGGTCGTGCTACATTTAACAAGAAAAAGCAACTACTGTGCTCAAAGACCACAAACATAGAAACAAGGAAAAGATTGCTTAAAACATATGTGTGGAGCACAGCACTGTACGGCTGTGAAGCCTGGACAGTAGGAGAAGCGGACAAGAAAAAGCTAGAAGCCTTTGAAATGTGGTGCTACAGACGTATGATGAAGATATCATGGACAGACAAAGTTAAGAACGAAGAGGTACTAAAAATGGTAAGGGAAGAAAGAAATATGTGGAAAACGGTAAAAAATAGGAGAGATAGGATGATAGGCCACATACTACGGCATGAGGGAATAGTGCGGAATATATTAGAAGCAGAGATAGGAAAAAAGAGAAGAAGAGGCAGACCTAGGTTAGACTACTGCACACAGATAGTAAAAGATGTAGGCTGTAGAGGTTTCAGGGAGATGTGTAGGCTAGCCCAGAATAGAAATCAATGGAGGTACGCATCCAACCAATCCCAAGATGGATAAACTAATGACGAAAAGATAACTGTGCTTAAACATGATGATTATTATAAGTAACTACAAGGATTGGGTGGGCAATATTCTCGAATAATGTTAAGCGTGTGAAAGGATTTACTGGAAAACCATTATTTCGGCAAATGTCTAAGTGTTGGGGGATCTTGGTAGCCACAGGTTGCTTAACCTCCTTCACTGAATCTCGGTAATATAGGGTACAAAATTAGAATACAATAGAAAGAGAACGAGCTGAATACACATACTCCCTGAAAAGAAGAAAAAGAAGAAAACCACCAAAAACGCAAAATCAAAGCAGCTGCTTATATAACCCTACATAAAAATAACTGAGTTTCAAACGAATCCGTGACTTTCAGTAAACAATGGATTCCATTACTAAAAGAAATAACAAATGAAAATTAAATGCCCACAATATCTAGGTAGCATTGCAAGTTTTTCCTGGGTTTTCCTTGCAATATTAACATGAAATACAGCCTGCATACATGATTTCTATTTATACATAAAATAACTAATTACATAACAATAAGCATATTAACAATCTTTGTAAAACAGCATTGGTATCTGACAAGTATAAATCCACATTAAGGTTACCTCAAAACCATATACAATCTCCGTTGAACAGCATTGGTATCTGACAAGTGTAAACCCGCCATAGGGTCGCCTCAGATCCATATACAATCTTCATAGAACAACATTGGTATCTGACAAGTGTAAACCCGTCTTAGGGTCGCCTCAGAACCATGTTGAAATCTACCGAAGAGGTAGCCTAAATCATAATGAATTTTCCCTCTCAAAATAAATAATAAAACAACGACTACTTAAGCCTTTCAATAATGCAATCGCACACTTCTTTAATAACCATCCTCTCAATTGTATAAATAGAAACATGTTAAAAAATGTTTTCCAATTCCAAGTTATTGAATTTATATGAAATTCACCAATAAAAATTAATCAGCAGATTTCACGTTCAATTTATGTCATAAATGTCAAACTTGAAGTTTTTATTATTATTTTGACAACGATCCTAGGTCATGGATCGAAACGTAAATAAAGTTGATTTTAAAAACTATGAGTGGTTTAATTCCCAAAGAAGATTAACCTGAATACACATGCTGTATGAGAATTACAGGGAACTATGTAGGCTAGCTCAGAATATAAATAAGTGCAGGTAGGTGTCCAACCAGTTTTGAGACGGAAAACCTAATGGCTGCGAAATACCTGCAACTAATGTTGACTGTGCGAAAAGATAAATTGGAAAATAGATTAAATCGCCAAATGGTTGTGTTGGGGGAACTTGGCAGCCACAGACTGCTTACCTCCCTTCACAACCATTGAAGGTCGGAGAAATAGGGCATATAACTGTAAAACAATAGAAAGTGATCGAACGGCATCTAACAACAAAGAACATCGCCTATGAGGAAAGACAACAAACATAGAATAAGAAGAAAATTGTTGAAAGCATATGTGTGGAGCACAGCACAGTATGCCTATGAAGTACGGGCAGTCTGAAACGCAGACAGAAAAACGGTAGCAGCCTTTTGAAATGATGTGCTTCAGATGTATGAGGACGATAGCATGGACAGACAAAAATAATAACAAATAAGTTACAGAAATAGTAGGGGAACAAGGATATCTTGTTATTCCACTTTTATTGGTGATAGGTTCTAAAAGTCGGTAATACAGTTACCAAAGTTCATAAGATACATTGCGCAAGCGCAATAAGAAAAGCGAGTGACGCCTCTAGCGGAGGGCAGCGCGAACCCCTTTTACAGGTTTCGCGTAGCCAACCACCATGACGTCACCGATACAAAAGGTATATTGCGCAATAATTAGCAATATAAAAATTAAACAATGAAAGATACAAGCGAATCATTTTAACAAACAAATTACTCACATAAGATATCCGGCTTTCCCCAGGTACGCCTATCATCCTTCCGGGTCGAAAATAAAGGTATTGCTCCGGGCTCCGGTGGTGTTAGCTGAGCATGGACATCCGGTCGTGGGCTGCTCCAGGTCATATCAGTCCTAAATGTAGTGGAACGACAGGAATAGGTTAATTAGGGAAAGATAAACAAAGATAAGCAAGACAAGGGAATCTACATAGTAAGATAAGATACGATACCGGCACGACTACTTCACTTGAAGATCAAAGGAAAACAGCCACGATTCCGAGCGTCACCAAAACCTCTCACCACTCTTTTTCTAGTATTGGTCTACCCCTCTAAGGATATGCACACTGCGCAAGCTCACTACTATGACGTATCGGAAGCACCGCCTAGTCTATTTAAAATTCCCGCGCACTGCGCCTTTAAAATTATAACGGGAAACTTCCGTACAACAAAAACTAACCTAAAAACATGTTTAAGTGCAAATTGCACATAACAATCGCGACAAAGCCACAATAGAAAAAACTTAAAAAAAGAAAAAGTCTGTTAGCACAGTAACAGCTTAAAATCTAAATCCTAACTACCCTATATAAAACCTAACTTAAAACCTACAAAATGTTTATATAAGGCGCCACCTGGTTTTTTCGACCGATAACACGTCTACCGAAGTACCAGGAAACGGAATAGGTAGCCCGATAGTCTTTGACTACACTAATTATCGACAGCACAAATTTGTCGGGGAGCATGAAACACTACTTAAACTAACACGGGTGCGACAAGTCGCCTAAACTATCTAAACCTATCTAACTAAAGCTAACATACAAGTTGTTATGTGCAAACACACATGAGTGTTGCATCAAAACTATTCTTCTTTTTGGCAAGAAGTGCCCAAATTTAAAAATGTTCATGGAGTGCGTCACTGTGCACTCTAGCAAATTTTGTTACTGGTACTTTGGTTTTCCAACAATGCACATTTAAAACTTGTCCATGACATAGTTGTGAATCAACAAATTTACCAAAAGTACCACCTACTAAATCCTTATATGCTAACCTACAAATTACATTTCTAAATCGGGTTAGCTTTTTCACTTAAATTCAAGAAAGATAATTCCCACGTCTGGTCATATATACCACACGTTAGGACGATAAAAAGATAAGACAAGATCTCAAATTGATGTTAAAGATAATAGATAAGATACTGATATTAAGCTTAAGTTGTTATCCTCAAAGGTAATGAATAAGATAACGATATTAAGCTTTAGTTGTTATTTGAGATACTAGATAAGATAACGCGATATTAAGCTAAAGTGATTATAAGAGATAGTAGGTAAGGTAACACGAAATTAAACAAAAGTTATTACTAAAGATAACCGGTAAGATAACGCGAAATAACTCGAAGTTATTCCTAACGGTAGTCGGTAAGATAACGAGAAATTAAACCAAAATTATTGCTAACGGTAGTCAATAAGATAGCGATATTAAACTAAGGTTATTACTATAGGTAATCAGTAAGATAACGATATTAAAACTAAGGGTACTATCAAGGATAATAAAGAAGACAAAGATATTGGCCTAGTTATTACCCAAGACAATGAATAACAACAAAAGAGTCGCTCCAGTAGAGCCGTTTAAATGGGAATAACCCGTGCCCTCCAAAAAGAGAAACCTGTGAAGCAGATCCGTTTGCAGAAAACAGCACGAGAGACCGGCAAAGACATTTGGGTGCATTCCTGCACCCGGCGATAATTGATATCGGTGAAACAATCACCCGATACCCACACGGTATATAACGATATACAGATATATACACATTCACTCACACATTCACACACTCATACATACCTTCACTGCCAGAGCCCAAGCACTGACAGCGGCACCGCATGACCCCACGAAAGATTCGCAGAGACATGGTCCAGGTGTCTGTGAAAACCTCCCGCGCAACCACACGGTGACTAACAGAAATGAAAAGGCAGTAGAAATAGGAAAGGTAAAAAGAAGGAGGTTGGTTTTTTGGAATGCATTAGAGGCACTTCCAGGTAGAAGAAAGTAGAGGAAGGGCTCGCATTGAGCAAAAGCGACAGAGAAAAAGGTGGATAGCAAAGCGCTACTCAACCAACAGTGTGGCCAGTAGCTCGGAATGAGGGAACATCATTCTTATGTGGCAGACGGGTGTTCCGGGACAAGAACAGGTCCACCGAAAGAAGAATAAGGCATAGCGGAGATAGCGGGATAAGAAAAAAGTATAGTTTTTGGACAAGCGTCCGAGAGAAGGTAGAGAGTTGTCCCTATTAAACACAGCGCAGTCTGAAGGACCACCTGCGATATTAATCCAACAAGATAAGTATAGACATAAGCTTAAAATTCACTAGGCTCCTAAGAGAACTAGTACGATCATTTTCCTAACGAGTGCATCGACTACGATAAGAAAATCAGACAAAAGTTGACACGACAACTTAAAAGTATCATTACAGATACAAACACACAACAACAAACTGTTCTAAGGTAGTTTCTCAAAACGGTAGCACCCTAAACACACAAAAATGCCCAATAATAAGCAGTTAAATACAGGTACACTGTTCCAATATGCCAAAACAACCGAGAATTTAATAAGATAACAATAAAAAGCAATAGCACCTCACCACAAAGTTCAATAAAAAACAATGAAAAAAAAAATGTTTATAAGTTATGTAGATTTAATAGAAAGAACAAATAAAGATATAGTATAATGTGGGCGACTGCAATAATTCAGAAGAAAAACACATGGAATAGACAATCCTAGTTTTTGCAACTGCGAATATGAACTATTTCTTACAATGGCATAGGCCGCGTCTCCTATGTGGGCCCAAAGAAGAAAGCATTCACTCTAACATCAGCTAAAACCAATCATAAAAATTCAATGAGTTATTGCAACCAAAGTTACGACAATTACCACACAATTAAACCATGTAAGAAAAATACTAAAAACCAAATAATATGTAGTAGGAAAAGTTCAAGGGTTAATTAAATGAAACGACAGGGTTATATTGGGGGTGTAGAGAATGAAGTGATATATAAGTAAGGGTATGGTCAAGGAAAAGTCAACCAAAAGAAAAAGATAGCTAATTTAAGGGAAGTAAAGTTAAACGTGTAAGCGATTATATACTGTATGCAGAGAGGGAATAAGTAATTAAAGTTAACTAATTGATGGCGAGAACAAAAAATATTAGGTAAATAGTGAGGGTTTAATCATATTAAGCTACGAGGTATCGGGGATTAAATTTAGAAGGTTAAGAGAAACAACATCACGAGATAAGACATCAGGTCCGATATTTAATTTGCCAGGCCTATGCCTAACATCAAAAGTGAATTGATAGATACGCAAGTTCCATCTTGCCAAACAACCTGCGGGTTATTTTAAGTTATTAAGCCAAGTGAAAGCTAGGAACATTAGGTATCTTGTCAAAGAAGTAAACGTGACAAGCTCTTAGATATACGTAAAGTTAAACGATTTTAAAGACAATTTTAAGGCATTCAAAGAGATTCAAATCGATATGTGAAGAGATAATAGTAATAGACATTCTATAAAGCATATTTTTACTGGGATGGGAAGTTCTCATTTGAGTTCTACCCAAACCAATAAGGAAAAAATTTCAACATCATTATTAAAAAATGATTTACAAATTGTAAAGCGACAAACTTACCAACCGAATTCTCGTCTAGAGTTACAATGCTATACGACTGGCCTTTGGGTCTCGTTCTAGACTTACAGAGCTATACGACCAAATCCGACTGTAAACCTCGCTCAACAGATGTTAAGGTACGTCGTTGAAATATCAATAACTAAAAAAATATGCAATCAGACAAAATCAAACTCGCAACATGAAAGAAAAATTCCACGACACCTATACAAAAGGTATTCCAAATTTTTGGAATGTTCTTTCAATATTGCAAAAGTTATCCAGAAGTATCGTAAATGAGTTTAAATAATAAACGTTAACGGAAATTTCTTTATTTTAGTTTTCAAAGGAAGAGATATGAAGAGATGCAGTTTATTACAACATTTTGAAAGGTAAAAATATGGTTAAGGTAATTTCGTTACTATATATAAGGCAAGAACCTTTATAAAACGCATTTATAGGTTATACTGTTTAGAACATACAACAGAAAATTTAAGCACGGTCTTTTTTAAAAGACAGGAAGGGTTATGTTTTTAAATTTAATAGAAATAGATAGTTTCCATAATAAACAGTGTTTAAAGACATAAAATAAGATAAAAGCTTATTTATTTATATACTTACTTGCATAAAAAAAATAGGGTTAGATAATTTCCTAAAGGTCATATTTGAATCCGAAAATAAACCCATCACTCACAACAACATAATTGAAGTTAACAAACAGATCGCACATTCTAAATTTAGAAAAACATTATATTAAAAACACATTTTAAAAACAACAGTTATATTTTCAAAATGGCGGTATTCACTTTTCATTTTCATAGCAACTAATTTTTGACATCTAAAGAGAATGAGGCATTTCCGAAATGCGGGTATAAAACTCAAGGTTATAGATATTTGGTAATTTGGTTATAAGTGAAAAAACTATTTTTTAAATAACATTGAAAATACATTAAATGTTTATAAAAAACAAAGGAAAATTCCCCGGTTCGTAACCTCCATGTTAATAAGGGCGCCATTGTTATTCCACTATACTTGGTGATAGGTTCTAAAAGTCGGTAATACAGTTACCAAAGTTTATAAGATGCATCGCGCAAGCGCAATAAGAAAAGCGAGTGACGCCTCTAGCGGAGGGCTGCGCGAACCCCTTTTACAGGTTTCGCGCAGCCAACCACCATGACGTCACCGATACAAAAGGTATATTGCGCAATAATTAGCAATATAAAAATTAAACAATGGAAGATACAAGCGAATCATTTTAACAAACAAATTACTCACATAAGATATCCGGCTTTCCCCAGGTACGCCTATCATCCTTCCGGGTCGAAAATGAAGGTATTGCTCCGGGCTCCGGTGGTGTTAGCTGAGCATGGACATCCGGTCGTGGGCTGCTCCAGGTCATATCAGTCCTAAATGTAGTGGAACGACAGGAATAGGTTAATTAGGGAGACAAACAAAGATAAGCAAGACAAGGGAATCTACATAGTAAGATAAGATACGATACCGGCACGACTACTTCACTTAAAGATCAAAGGAAAACAGCCACGATTCCGAACGTCACCAAAACCTCTCACCACTCTTTTTCTAGTATTGGTCTACCCCTCTAGGGATATGCACACTGCGCAAGCTCACTACTATGACGTATCGGAAGCACCGCCTAGTCTATTTAAAATTCCCGCGCACTGCGCCTTTGAAATTATGGCGGGAAACTTCCGTACAACAAAAACTAACCTAAAAACATGTTTAAGTGCAAATTGCACGTAACAATCTGGGGAAAAGAGAAATAGTAGGGCGGAATACGTTCTAAGGCATTTTTGGGGAATAGTATGTGATATATTACAAGCAGAGATAGGAAAAAAGAGGTAGATGTAGACCTAGATCAGACAGTTATAGATGCAAACTGTGCATATTTCAGGGAAATCTGTAGGTTAATTCAGAATAGGGAACAATGATGGTACGCGTCTAACCAGTTCTAGGACTGAAGACCTAATGATGATGATAGTAATGTGTAGCCAGTTAACGGATACTCAAAACAAGGTGCCAACTATAGAGTTTATAGCGTAAACTTGTCGTTTTAGAGTAGATAGATTGAAATTGAAAATTATTCGCAAGCGTATTTATTATAAACAGGTAAAATATATAGGATGTTATTGACGTATAAAAGAGTAGAAACGGAATCGAAGTGGTTTTTAATTTATCAGCCTTAAATGAACGTAACATAGTCATATTGCAATAATCCCCCAAAGTATGGCTATAGTACCTTTCGATAAACACGCGGTACTGTCATTTATAAATCAATTGAATAACACCTCTTCTTATGGCATTGTTGGATTCTCTGTCCCTCTTATTAAGAATTTCAAACAGGCATTGGTGTTCCCATTTACATATCTTATGAATGAATCTCTTATTAATGTAGTTTTCCCATCTGCTTTTAAAACTGCTGCGGTAGTTCTTGTCCTAAAAATACTGACCTATCTCTTTGGTTTCTGTTTTTCTAAACTGCTAGAGATGGAAACGTACACTAGATCGGTATCTTTCTGTAAAAACAGGATTATTGTTGTATGTCAACTTGGTTTTACTAAAAATAAGTCTCTAGCTCTGCTTTATTATTTTTTCACAAGGAACTGTTAAGGCTTCTAGAACAAAAAAGACCATCCCCTTAGTTATATTATGTGACTTCAGTTGTGCTTTTGACTATGTTCAGCAGGATTTATTCTTACAAATTGTTTATTTATGGTGTTATGGGTCTAGTGGCTCAATGTTTTGCCTCTTATTTACATGAACGTTCTTTGTGTGTGGTCATTAAAAGCAAAAGAATCCAATATTCTTCTAAAGTTAAACATACTACTATTGGTGTACGTCAAGGCTCCGTCCGTGGCCCAACTTTATTCATCATATTTATAAAAGATGTTGTTCGGTATATTGCTAATACTGTAGTTACCATGTATGCATATACTTACTCCCTGTATGTTTGTTGTGGTTTGTCAAATTAAATTTTTTTATTATTTTGACAGCAATCCTAGGTTATGGATCGAAACGTAAATAAAGACAATTTTAACAACTATGAGTAGTTTAATTCCCAAAGAAGATTAAGAAAAATGTATGCATATGATACGTCTATAGTCTTAGGTAGGGCTACACTTCACAATTTTCTTCAAAATGCGAAAGAAATTCTGGAACTCCTTTTCTGAAAAGACGGTTTTTATGCTTGTTTATGTTGGCAGAATTTTTAGGAAGACCTTTTAAAACTTAATATTAACAATAACTTACTTGTACAAGTCTGTACATCGAAGTTCCTAGGAGTTCACATTGATATTTATCGAGGTAGGGAAATCCTTGCATCGTGCTCTCCAGAAAACAGCTCAGTGTGCTTTCAAATAAGGTTTTTAAAATCAGTTTTAAATTTTTGCGCCTTAGTGTTTCTATTTTGCAGAAGTGCAATCTAGTTTATACTATGGGGCAATTGTCCTTACTCAAAGCGCATATATATATATATATATATATATATATATATATATATATATATATATATATACACATAAGGTAATTTATCATTAATTTAATGAAACTTTTCTAGGTTTTTTTATCTTTTGTACAAAGATATAGGCCAAGATTTTGCTTTTAATCGTTTTACGAAATTTTTTTTAAATTGAGTTGTTCAAGTTAAGTTGAGAATTTTTAAAGGTTAGCTGTTCTTTTTTAAATCTATTTGATAAAATGTAAGTTTTTTAAGATTTTTTGAAAACTTGTCTAGATAGCTTTTGTAAGACAGAAATTGACAGATAGTGACTTGAAAACGGAGAAAGTTTTTATATTAAATGACAGTTTACATGTAATGTAGACGTTTTATATAAAAATGAACTGAGTTATGGGAGTTATTAGAGTTATTAGATGCGGAACATCGTAAAGCGGCACAATTTCTTTGTCATTTATTGAAAAGCCAAAATACTTTTTCTTTTCCCTTTTCTTAATACATTATTCAGCAGTATTTTGAAGTAAGCTATTAATTGCAGCAACATTGGAAGTACCCTGATCACGCACCGTAGCCATAACATCAAAACCAATATTTTGACACTCGCCTATGTAAGTTTTTATTATTTTTTTTAAATATGGGGTTTTTATAGATCCAGCCGAAAATACATAAGCTATTGGTTGCTTCCATTTCCGAGAAATTTCTTTAAGCATAAAAACACATGCATGACCAGCAATTGCTGCCCTTCTTGAATGCCGAAGTCTTCTAAACCATTAGCCATATCAAGCTATTTATTATAATGTAAAGAGAGTTCAATACTTATTTCATCAAATATTAAAAGGTAATACCTTTCTTGATCTTTCATCCTAGTTGCTGCAACACGTAACATAGACAAATTCATATTCATTCCTGGCTTCAATGATATTTTTGACCATAAATTTGTCAAAGTTTTTTTGGATGGTAACGAAAAGAACTTGGACAATAAACGATAACCTCTACCAGTTGCTTTTAATAAAGTTAAACTTAGAATTTTATCTTCTTGAGTGAATCGCCGTCCTCTGGGTGTTACATTCTGATTCCTTATTTGAGATAAAATAAAACCGTACGTTTGTTTATTAACATATTGTTGCAGCAATGGAAATTCTGGCAATTTTGCTGAACCAGTTGCCTCTGCACGTTCGTTCTTACAATAGACCACCTTCTTATTCAAATAGAAACCTTTTTTTAATAATGTGGTCATCTGGTATAATTTTTTAAACTTCGGAGAAAGTTGTCGCGAGCGTAAACAGCCTACAGCTTGAAGAATAAATCGTCGTTTGTGAACTCCTAAAATATTCATATTTTAACCTAAAACACATATTTTGTTCCACATAACATACCTTTTGATAATGCCACCTTAGAGGTAGATACAGCATTTGTATAGGATTTAATATTTGAAGTATGCGCTACTTGACAATCATTATTTTCTGAGAGATCTAAAATGTACATACATAGTAATCAAACAATTATTTAGATAAAAATTGAAATATTATAATGTACAAACGGTCCCGATTACAATGCATAAAATATTAAGTTATACATTACCATCAAGATCCATTTCAATAAGGTCTGAATTCTGTTGGTCTTCAGATTCTGCATGCTCTTGATGTGAAACAGTCGTATTAGCAATAGATTCTACAAAGCCAACAAAGGCAGCTGTCATAACCAACGTACTACTACAAATATATAAAACTTACCCTTCACAAACAATGTAGGAATTGTATCCTTCCTTAATCCTCTCTGAGTGCCAGGAACAATATATTGTTCTTCAAAGTGTCGGTCGCAGACGTAATACGATTTGTACACAGCATCCACCGTCATATTGATCAATTTAGGATTGTTTATGTTATACATCTACTATTTAAAAAGTGCAGGAACGGATTTTGGAAATCTTGCTAATCATATCACTGCAAGTGGGAACACAACTACGAACACGTTTCTTGCTCATCTCCACAAACGATACCCGCAAAGTTGTAAAGAAATTGAAAAACAATTGATTTAAAAATCAATATGTTCGAATAAAGAGGTTAAAAGTTGGCTGTTTTTTGTGTGAGAGAAAGAGTTGAGACGAAGAGCATTACAAAAAGCCGCTCCAGCGGCTGCATGCCTAACTAACTAAAGGAAACGCATGCGCCGGTTTAATATCTTGTCTATAGTTGTCTATGTTACTTGTAGTTTAAGCTTAGATCACGACATAGACAAACAAGTAGATATATATCATTAATACGATGACCTTGGCTCATGATTTAGTTTCTTCCCACTGGCAAGAGGCGCCCTAGTCAATATAATTCTATCATGATGTATACATTATTTATTTTAAATTTCTGTTTTCCGTATGCCTTATTTCATCATTATTTTGTTTTCGACCTTACTTAAGGTCGGTTTGACGCAGCTCTAACTTCTTTTCTAATCTGTGCTAATCTAAAAAGTTCTACATACCCTTCACAACCTAAATTTCTAATAATTTGACTAATATAGTTTGGTCTAGGTCTTCCTATATCCTTCTATCTTTTTCCTATCCAGCTGACTCTACATAGATATTAGCAACATGATGGTTGTTAAAGAACTCTAACATGTTTACATGATTACCATTTATAAGGAAATGAAATATAACCTGGTTATCCGCTTCAAAAAGGAAAAGTGTTAAAATATATGTTATGGTAAGGCTTAAGCAACGAATCGCTACCAACATGCCAGACCGCTAACTAATTGTGAGTTATGTCCTGGTGACATTTAGTTAACTGATTTTTATTTTTTTTGTTTTGTTTTCGAACTTACTTAAAGTCGGTTTGACGCAGCTCTAAATTCTTTTCTATTCTGAGCTAGTCTAAAAAGATCTACATACCCTTCACAACCTAAATCTCTAATAATTTGACTAATATAGCTTTGTCTAGGCCTTCCTACTCTATTTTTATTTGGTAGTCTATAATCTAAGACTTTACTAAATAGTCCCTCATGTCTTAACTGGTGCCCTATCATTCTATCTCTCCTGACCTTCAATTGTTTCCACATACAGGGATCCTCACCTATCCTTCTATAAACTTCCTCGTTTGTTACTCTATCTGTCCAACTAATCTTTAACATTATCCTATAACACCAAGTTTCAAAAGCTTCTATCTTTTTCTTATCTACTTCTTTAATTGTCCAAGTCTCACTACCGTATAGTAGAACGCTCCATACGTACGACTTTAAGAAACTCTTTCTATTATCTAAACTAATACTATTAGCTATTAGTAAGTTTTTCTTTTTTAAAAACATTTTTCTAGCTTGAGCTATTCTAGCTACTATATCCCTTCTGCTACGTCCATCCTTTGTAATTATACTACCTAAATAGCAAAATTCATCTACCTCCTCTAACTCGGTATTACCTATTTTTAATTTTGGTTTAGAACTAGGCTGTAACTCACTTGTCATTATCTTTGTCTTTACTGAGTTAATTCTCATACTATAGTTACTCCGTAGTTTCTCATCTAAAATATTTAAAAACTCTCCTAACTCTTTTATAGACTCCGCTATAATGGCTATATCATCTGCAAAACGTAACATGTCTATTTTCTGTCCCTGTACACTAATACCTATCTCTTTTCTCTCTCTGGCTAAGTTTAAAGCTTCCTCGATATAAACATTAAAATCAAGGAGACAGTATACAATCCTGTCTAACACCATTTCTAATCTTAGCTTCCTTTTCTATTTCATCAAATCTAATTACTACGCTTTGGTTTTATATAGACTGTAAATAATTTTTCTATCCCTATGAGAGATTCCTATTTTTGCAAAACCCTGAACATAACAATCCAATTAACCCTATCAAATGCTTTTTCTAAATCTACAAACGCAAAATGAGTCTTTTTATTTTTTTGTAACCTTTTTTCGATGATTACCCTAATCATTAGTATCGGTTCTCTAGTCCCTCTATCTTTACGAAAACCATATTGGTCTTCGCCTAAATAATTCTCAGTCAAAGCTTCTACTTTATTTTTAATTATTATTGCTAGTATTTTGGAAGCATGAGAAGTTAAACTAACCGTTCTAAAATTCTCACACCTATCAGCTCCTGACTTTTTTGGGATTGGGATAATAATATTTTTTTCGAAATCTATTGGAACCTCACCTGTGTCATATATTACATTTACTAGTTCATATAATCTGTCTAAAGTTTTCTGACTTGCATATTTTATTAATTCTGCGGGAATATCGTCTATCCCTGGCGCTTTATTTAATTTAAGATTCCGAACAGCTCTATCAAATTCCTCTCTTAATATTGAGAACCCTATTTCTACATCCCCTTCTTGGCCGTTCTCTAACTCATCCATATCGTCTCCCTTATATAAATCTTCTAAATATCTTTTCCATCTATCAGCTACCTCAACTTTATTTATTAGAAGTTCATTATTCTCGTCTCTAATACCATTATAGTTTTTCCTATCTTCCGCAAAAAACTTTTTAACTGCTCTGTAAGCCCTGTCTGTCTTACCTACTCTCAAATCATCTTGTATTCCCTTACAATTCTCCTCCATTCATTTATTTCTAGCTTTTCTACACTCATGTACTATCTTATTTCTAACTGTATTATATTTTTGCTTATTTTCACTATCCACTTCTCTGAAAGGTTTAAGCTTTCTTCTATTCTCTATTAAATCTAATATCTCCTTTGTTACCCAGGGTTTTCTCGCTTCTATTTTTTTCTTACCCATAGTCTTGTTGCTGTATCATGTACAGTCAGTTTTCTTTCTTTCCATCTATTTTCTACGCTCCCTCCTACAGCTATCTCTTTGCTTTTATTATCTAATACTTGTTTATATTCCTCTTTTACCCTACTATCATTAAGCTTACCTAGATCCCATCCCTCTCTCTTAACCCTTCTCAATTTTTTGAATTTTAGTTTACACTTCATTTTAACTAAGTTATGATTGCTATCTATGTCAGCCCCTGGATAACTACGACAGTTTTTAACTTGGTTTCTAAATCTTTGTTTAACTAAAATATAATCTATTTGGTATCTAGCCCTATCACCTGGCGCTTTCCAGGTATATCTTCTCCTAACATGTTGTTCGAATAGGGTGTTTACAGTTACTAATCTATGTTCCTGGCAAAACTCAACTAATCTTTCTCCTCTATCATTTCGTCTGCCATACCCAAATTTTCCTACCATTTTTCCCTCACTACCTTCTCCCACTGACGCATTAAAATCGCCCATAACTATTAAATTCTCATCTCCTTTTACTTTTCTCACTATACTATTTATATCCTTGTATACCTTTTCTACTTCCTCATCCTCGTACTGAGTTGTTGGCATGTAAACCTGTACTAAAACAGTGTCTGTGGGTTTTGTACTCAATCTAATCAGAATTATTCCATCACTGAATTGTAAGTACTCTTTAACTTTATGCCCTAATCTTTTACCTAACACTATTCCTACCCCTGCCTGTCCATTAGTTGAAGAAGTTGTAATTATTCTATAATTATCTTTCCAAAGTCATTACTATCTGGCCATCTCACCTCACTAATACCTAAAATGTCCAGCTTTTCCTTTCTCATTTCGACTAATAAATTCGTTAACTTATCTACTCTGAGTAATGACCTTACATTCCAAGTCCCTATCACTAAATCGAACTGTTGTTTTATATTCTTACGATGACGAGTCCCAAGTACCCCTTCCCGGAGATCCGAATGAGGGAGTATTTTACCTCCGGACAAGAATTTTACTTGTGAGCTTTCCATCATATGTATTTTGTGTTTTAGGCCACGCACACCTGGGAAATATTGTGGTAGGCTCCCATATCTTTCTACAACGCAGTTTTTAAAGATTTTAGCAAAAAGCCGTGTCCGTCACGGCCAACCCCCAACAAGCTTGTAAATTATTGAGGATCGCCCGAGACCAACCGACCCTCTTCCAATATCTTTTAGCCAGCAAGGCTGCTGCCCTTTGCTGCGCCTTTTACGATAAGCAGGTTTACTATAGTAGTATTCTTTATCCCCCACTATAGGGAAATGTCTTATTTAGATGCAATTATTATAAAGTTCATAACATTGATGCAGTTACTGTTTTTATTAAATAAATTTGTCGACAGACTACAATTACAAAATAAAGCATAGATGAGATTGATCATTGGTAGTGAAAATGTAAAAATTTAATTAAACAATTCGGTAGAATGTTGTAAGCTTCAGCGCTCATCCGATCACTGAAGTTAAGCAACGTCCGGCGTGGTCAGTACTTGGATGGGTGACCGCTTGAAAAACGCCTGCGTGTTGGACTTTTTTTTGTTTTATTGTATAATAGTTTCTTCCTTGACGCAGGGATGGCGCTTATACGTCTAAAAATCTTACTATTGAGTTCTTTATCTACTTGTTTTTGTCTATGGATGACGACAAATATCAGGTAATGTCGCACATTTGTTTACTTTTGTTTTCAATAAAATACGTAGGGGGCATAGATTAATAAAAGCATCTTGAAAATCGCTGTCAAATAATGACGTTTTAAAATTTTTGAAAGTGCATTCGTGAAAATTCTAGTTAATCTTTTAGAAAAGTTCAACAGTCAATTTTTAAAAATGGTCCGGATTTTGTGCTCCTTTTTGGAAGAAGATAGGAGATGTAGCAGTTCCCATTCAAAAACAAATTTAGTAAATAGTGCAACACCCGAAAAGCAGCAAGGTAGCGGTGGTTTAAAGAAATCTTATAGAGCAGGACCGTTAACTTCCAATCCTTTTTTAAATTTTCTCAGAGAGTACAGACGGTCTTTTAGTATAGATGTATTTTATATCACGTATAGTGGCGCTTTCTTTGCACAAAGGACAAAACCGTTGCTGTTTACGTCGAAGCCATGCTTTAATGCATTTTGAACCAAACAAATGTCCACAATTTAATGCGCAAACTTGATGGGGTACTCTTTGGGACTAAGTAGACAAACAAATACAGCACGTTGTACTTCGATCCTCATCGGATTCTTCATCAGATGAACGACGGCGTTTTTTTCTAATTTTTCTAATAGCACCTTAGGTGAATTCTGAGATACCTTAATGTCCATTGTTACGTGCCAAGGGTCACTTAAACATTGTATTTAGGTTAAGTTGTTGTACCGGAGTTTCGCGCCATAATTTCAAAAGCGCAGTGCGCGGGAATTTTAAATAGACTAGGCGGTGCTTCCGATACGTCATAGTAGTGCATTTGCGCAGTGTGCGTGTCTCTAGAAGGTTGGACCAATACTAGACAAAGAGTGGGGACGAGGTTGGGTGACGCTCTGAAACGTGGCCTTTTGCCTTGGTTCTTGCAGTGAAGTGGTCACCTTGAGGTATCGTATCGTAGCTTTACCTATGTAGATATTCTGCTTGCTTATCTTTTGTGTTGTCGTACCTTATACCTTTTTTCCGTCATTCCCTGCATAGGTAGATAAATTTGCAGCCACCTCGAGGCAAACTGGACTCCACGACCCCGAGACAAAATGGATGTCCAAGCTCAGCCGACAGCCCCGGAGCAGAGGCCTACCGTAGCGTGACTTCCTGCCGGATGCCGGATTTCTTATGTAAGTAATAACTTATTACCTTTTGTTTTTAATTCTGTATTATTTATTGCCTTAATTTTGTGTAAAATTTGCGAAGTATTGCGCAATATACCTTTTGTATCGGTGACGTCATGGTAGTTGGCCACGCGAACTTGTCTTAAGGTTCGCGCTTCCGGCCGCCAGGGCGTTGCATTGCTCTTTATCCATTGCGCTTGCGCGATGTATCTTATGAACTTTGGTAACTGTTACTGAAACTGTTCAGCTCCCACAGTAGCTTGCTTGTTAAGTGATTATTTTATAATTTATACGCTTGGCCCTGAAAAGAAATTGAGAGTGACGAGTTTTAATTACAGCTGTCAAAGAACTTGTTGTATATAAATTTCATAAAATAGGTATAAAGGGCACAAGTGTAAGTTAATGTTGTTGTTTAATGCAAAAGGTTTATATTGTTAATTTTAGGAAAATTTTGAACACCACCATCTCTTTTATTCAACGTACCCTTATAATTCTGCTTTGTAATATAAATAAACAGAACAATGAGCCAGTACAACGTCATTTAAGAGAAGTTCCAAAATTTGAAGCCCCTTATTTCTAAACCCAAACCGCAACAAATTCAAAATTTTCACTTTTTATTGAACTGGAAAGTAGGTTGAAGGGCAGCCCCAATATTAACTCGAAAAGGTATTGGATAACAGTGTAACAACCGCTTAAAACAGTACAATGACGAATAATTGCGCGATGTGTAAAAATCCTGACACAAAGTTTATGGTCGCTTGTGACATATGTGACAAATGGTTCCATTTCAACTGTGTAGGGGTAGATGAAGCGGTAGAAGATCGAGACTGGAGTTGTACAGTATGTACAAGTAAACTTGCACATGACAAACAGGCCGAAGCCGATCAATCACGCGACAGCAACCCGCAATTAGTAGCTGAAGTAAAACGACAACAAGAGGAGGTGATGGAGTTGAGAGCTCTGGTAGTAGGTAAATAGGGCCGGTCCTAATTCAAAACGCGACAGACGTATTTTCCATGTGTAAAATACGTCTGTCACGTTTTGAATTAGGATCGGCCCTATATAATTTCAATGTAAAATAGTTGTGAAAACATTTGAATGTAAAATAGTTGTGAAAACATGAATTCTTCTATACTTTCAATGTAAAATACTTGTGGGGACGTTTTGAATTAGGATCGTCTTTATATTACTTTCAATGTAACATACGTATGTTGAAAAATGTAAGTGCAAAGAAAATGTGTGTAGATGTTTTGAATTTGGTTTTCTAGCGAGACAGTATGACAGATGCAAAAAAAAATATCGCATTCAAGTCAATTGTGTTTTTTAATTAAAGTGGATTCTGATTTATGTTTAGAGGCTGCAAATACACATGGGCCGGTTTTAATTCAAAATGAGTTCACTCTTGTGATAGGTTGAAAAGTGGGTTGGCAAAGTACGCAGATGGTGGTAATCTGCTATATAAGGAGATTGCTCCTAATATTAATTTAATTAGTCGAAGTTTACTGCATATATTTACATACAAACATGTATATAATTGATATTCAGGGATTTAAATACAAGAAAAACGAGTATGTGTAAAGAAATTGCGGTTTTGGACTTGTTGAAAGGTGATGTTTGGCATCAAATTTTAAACTGCCAATGCAGTCCAGTTGTTTGAGTCAAGATCATATAAAACATAACGACTGGGTGACAAGGAATATTCATGGTATTTCTTGGGATGAATCTTCAACGGCTGGAATGGTGTCATCATATATAGCGCTTTATTTGAAGCAAATTATCCGACCCGGTGAAGAAGTATTTGTGAAGGGTCTAGAAAAGAAGAAATTGATTGAAACATATATAATGCAAAACTTTGTAACTGATATGCTTGCACTAGGTTGTCCTAAGCTATCGGAGTTAAAATCAACAATCGTTTAAAATATAACATCCATTGTTGTAGACACAGCAATAATAATTTGCAATGCGCAAAACAAAATATCTTTTTATTAAAAGAATGGCTTGATAATAATAAAAAACAATAGAAAGATTTTGTCTGTATTATTTATTTTAATATAATTTTACAATGTTAGCCTTATTAACTATTATTATAACAACTTCTAGCAAACATTATTTTTATCGATCCAGCTATTGTGTAAGTTAGAAGCCTAACCATTTTACAAATACTTTATTTCCACTCTTTCTTAGTACTTTTTCTACCAGGTAAATTCCTGGATGTTTAACCTTTTGCAACTCCGTTTCATAAAATGCACCTTTGATTTCTTTCTCATCTTGATCTTCTAATATATATGTTGTAGGATTGGTTACGTTTACCTTTTTAATCTTAAAAATTTCATTTGACCAGTTTGGCGTGTAACCTTTCGTAAATGCTTCCCTGTGTTTACTAATCCTCACACTGTCTTTTATTGAATATTTTGGTATTTTGGTTGCAAGTTTGATGTGGGTAAATGATGATTTAAGAATAGTTTTTTCATTTGATTTATCAACTTTTACAGGTTTGACTCCGATAGTATTGTGAACTGTATTGTTGTATTGTTTCACAATATCGCTTAAATTTTTTATCCAATTGTAAGAACCGTTCAGGTTAAACAAGCGCCACATTTTTCCTTTTAAAGTTCTAATTACACGTTCTACAATGCATGCTTTCTTTGTAGAAAAACACTATAATGGTTTATGCCATATGTCTGCATTAAGGATTGAAAGTGTTTGTTATAATATTCTTTACCAAAATCAGACTGCAAATTTCTTGGCGGATTTTAAATTTATTTAAAATTGTTTTCATTGGAGCAGTAACATCAATACCGTTTTACTTTTAAGTGGTACAGCCCATACGTATTTGGAGAAACAATCAATAACTACTAAAATGTATTTAAATCCTTTGTTTGTTTGCGAATATGGTAGCATTTCAATCAAATCGGTCTGAAGAAGGTCATTTAAACCTTTTACTATCACTTTGCGTCTCTTGAAATTTATTCTTGCTGGTTTATGAAGTTCATTTACTATATCCTCTTTCACTTTTGATTGAGCAACTATCATAATACTTTTTTTATAATCAGGATTTATTAAATACAACCACTTGCTTTGAAAGGAACTTTTAATATAAAATCAAGAAACATTGTGGTATTGTTTATGCTAGCACCGCTGTCACGAAAGCTAATTACATCCATACGTTTAAGCAAAAATCTTTGTAACTGTGCAATTACATAACTTTTTCGTTTATAAGAATTTCAACGTCTTGCGGGTATCCTTTAATATTCTCAATGACTGCTTCCTCATAAGGAAATTCATAATTATGTTTAATGTTGAAAATAAGGAATGTCTTGTCACCGTCGAGAAATGTATTAGAGTAAAACGTTGCTACTACCGTGTAATGTAGCATATGTAACTTGTACTCAATCAAGGTTTCAAAACCTTCACTTTTATTTTCATATTCCTGTTCAGTTATATCTATTTTACGGTTATGTAAGTGCCTTCCAAATTTGTCAATTGTCATATCATCTAATTACTTTAGCCTCACGCAATTCTTCAATGATCGAATTTATTTCGTTGCCGTGACCTGTGTGTCCAGCAGTCTGAGACGAAACTAAAAGTCGTAATCTATCAACAAGTTCATTGGGATCATTCCAATATAAATAATCTATAGCGTTATTTGATACTTCCATTGTCATACCGTCTCCAAGACGCTTTCTATAGGGTAATGTTCTAGGTCTACGGGTGTTTGGGAAGTATGTTTAATGTAGATATTATATTTTGTACTTATATGAAGTATTACCCTGAATTTGTTCTGTTTCAGAATAATATCTTCTATTAGCATTTGTTCTTTTTACAATATCAAGGTACGACTTTAGATCTTGATGACTGTACCCGACAGGATATTTTTTAAACAGTAGTTCGTATAATTCAGGAGTACCTTTATATTTCAAATCATTTATTAGAACATTTTCATCATCCAACGCGAAATTCGAATTGCCTATCATAAGACCATCTGAATCAGGGTTAAACCTAATACCATATTTATGATCAAATTCGTTCTTAAAATCTTTAAACATATTGTAAATATATTCTCGAGGTAGCGGATGTAGCTGTTCGAGATAATGTGTCATACCAGGTGAATCGGCAAAACTTTGAATATATTCATGGGCTTCTTGTGCATTTCGATTAATTTCTGCTTCATATTCATTCTCAACATCATCATCATCATCTACCTCTATGGCATCATTTTTTATATTTGGTATATGCTGAGCAATAACCGGGGAATCAATATAGTCAACGTTCCTTTCTAGCAATTTAGGTTTAATTTTTTACACTGCTATGAGGCAGTTCTTCTTCTTCTTTAAATTTTTCTTTCTTTACCGCACTTTCCCCATCCAGTTTATTAGCAATAGTTTCTAATCGTGATGTTATGGGTAAGATTGATTCCACTTGGACGACTTCATTATCTTTTAACTGACGCAATTTGTTTTTACAATGTTTCTTTTCTTAATTAAAATTCTTTTAAGTTTTATCGCCTCCTTGTTCATTGCGTAAAAGTTTATTGTAGTAAAAAATTCTTCGATACTAACGATACTTGCGTCTCTCAAGGTTTAAATATGTATGAAGTGATCAAAACCTATTCGGTACCTTCCTTGATCTGGATCACTATCTTTGTCTACAACTAAGAAACCGTATTTGTCTTGCCAACAAGCAGCACATATTTCACGGAATTTATCATACTTCATGTCAGTATTGACGTGATCGTCATATATGTGTTTTAAGTTTAAATCATCTTGTTTAAATAAAACTAAAAGATTAGCATTATCACGTAGTAAGTGCTTAGGTATACGAGTATAACTTTGACAAAGGTAAAACTGTCTACTTGTTTATGACGCCCCATACTAAAGTATTCCCTAATGATACCTTGTTTATCGCAAGCTACATCATCAAAAACAAATATAGAATTATTTCGAGCATCAGATGGTGATATAATATTATCAGAACTGGAAAATGTATAATATTTGATCCCTTTTATTGGTTGCAGTAGACTTTCAAGGTATTGATACTTTGGTTGATAAAGTGATTTAGAATAAACATATACGTTTTCAAACTTTAAACCATTAGGATGTTCTATCAGCCCAATCATAACGTTGGTTTTACCGCAATTTGATGGACCAACAACTAGACATCGAATAGATGAAGGCAGAAGAACACTATGTTTTTCTTTTTAGCTAAGGATTGCACGCCAATGTCATTATTGTTTATGGTTAAAGGTGTTGATTGTTTCACAACACGCATGTTTGCAAGTACTAAATTCGATTTGTAAAAAGTGGAATTATATATATATATAAGAAACGGCGAGTATATAAAGAATCATTAATTCATAATATTTTATTTATTTACTGCACAGCTTGAGAGGATAGTTGTCCGCTAATGATTACATATAATAATAATTCTAAAACTACTGGGAACGGACTATTAAATACTGTAATTAACAATTTACCATTTGAAGCGCATATTCCGGGTTACAAATTTTGCGGTCCGGGTACAAAACTAATCGAACGGTTAGCTCGGGAGACAAGGAATAAACAAGTTAGACGAGGCTTGTAAGGAGCACGATATTGCATATACCAAAGAAAAGGATCTATCTAAACGTCATCAAGCAGATTCGAAGTTAGCTCAGTTAGCTACAGAAAGACTAAATTCTGGTGACTCGTCTTTAGGTGAAAAAGTAGCAGCATTTGGAGTAGCTACCGCAATGAAAGCTAAAGTAAAACTTGGTATGGGTGCCTGTGCATCACTGAGAACAAAAAATATCAATAAAATAAGAAAACTGATAAAGAAACGTAAAATAAGAAGTACGCTAGGTATTAAAAGTATTATAATATTATATATTATAATATTTTTTACATGTTTTACAATATCTTTTACATGTTTGAATTATTAAGTGATTTAGTAAACAGCCATAAACATTGACAATTTTAAATAAAAGTTTTTGTTATACATTTCTCAAATAAACTAACTGGTATGTTAGTAACAAACTGGATTTTTTTAAACAGAACGGTTACTACTACTACTATATATATAGTTCAAAAAACTCGGGCAGATTGAAAGGTATCCTATTTTTAGATACATCCAAAAACGAAAATCGGTGTACTTGTGCAGGTATAAACATAACACTGAAGTTTTATAACTAAAAAATATTATATGTTAATCTAGATAAAATAAATTGCATTCTTTATTTGAGCCAGTTGTTGAAGCTTTACAAGTCATCTCTATATGTATAGTTATACCCCCAAGGTTTAGTATCAGTGGTTAAGGTACTAAGAATTCTTTTATCATCACTTGGATTAAGAACAATTTTGTTTTGTTTAATAGTACAGACATCATGTTTGACTGATCTAATTAAACATTGCTGTTTCTGTACAGTCTGTTTATAAAACAAAGCATTCTTATAATCATCAAAAGAAATTTGCTTAATACTTGTTAAGGAAGATCCCTTCGACTTTTTTATTATCCTATCCTGAACTCTATACGTGTACATTTTAGATCTAAGTCCTACAAACTCTAGCATGATGTCACCATTGTTTTCATCTTTCATAATACCAGGAACTTTTTTATTTGATAATGGAATATGATATTTGTTATGAGGGTCGTAATCGGAAGTATCAAATCTATGAATATCTTGTTTGATATAAGAGTAAATATCTTCAACGCTAAACTCGTATATCAAACTATCCGTATCTGTGTACAGCAGCTTTGCTTTGTTAGCAAATTGCGATTTTATATAACTATAGTGAAATTCATATAAATAGGTTTTTGAAATATCTAGAATAGAGAAACCTACATAAATGGGTTTGTTTAAGTAAACCTCTAATTTATTCATTTCTATTAAGACTAGATCTTTGTCTAACACAGTGCAACTATGAAAATTAGGCTTGCTATGTAACTACGAGCTCCAAACCGTCCTTCCCATTTGGTCACTAATTTCACATCTTTCCTTTTCCGTACGTTTTCCATCATCTTTCCATAAACCGAATTTATCATATTTTTATAAAAGCATATATCGAAACTGTTTTTGACTGTTGTCTTAATTTCGTATTCAAATCAATGTATTCTTTTAACCAAGGAGCTTGTTTAAACCGAAGAACCTTATGAATCTTTTCAGTTCTAAACCGTAGCTTAAATACATTTTTAAATTCTTGTAGTGAATAATATAGTTGAGTTTTGGATATAAAGTTGTAAGTAATTTCTTTAAGTTTGATTTATTAGAAGGTACTGGTGGTATCATATGTTCAGGCGCTAAAGGTAAGTCACTGTGAATTTCATGTAAAGATACTGGATAGTGTAAATCGCATTCAAAATATATCCTACATCAGAATCATCGGAATATTAAGTATGTCTAAACGTACTATATCTGGACTGGTACCATCTAAAATTCAAATTCTCCATATGGAAGATATTCAGACATTGCAGCCCCATATAAATTATTAACATCAAAATACATTAAATATTTAGAATCGAAATTTGGATCATAATCTGCATTCATATATTTCTTATTTGCTTTAGCATATCTATTCGAACATTGAGAAACACCGCCACGAATTCCCCGTTCTAAAAACATTATTTTTCAATATCAGTAAGCAGCTCGAGTTTAACGTTCGTCGTTTTAACATCGCATCTAGAGCTAAACCAGGAGCCGTAAAGTAGTGAAGCGGATCTAACTTATACGTGAACATACAAGTTTTTCTAAAGTTTTCAAATATATCAGTCAAGAGCAGTACATCTGTTTTTAAATATAGGTCTGAATAGTCCCCTAGTGTTTTTATATTAAATGTTTGCCAAACGTGTTTAGCATGATTGTAGTCTTCATCTGAGATTTCTTCATTGCGCAAACGATTAAAGAATGCTGTTTTACAGGGTAAATCGGTTTCATTGAGCCTATCCCAAGAGTTAATGTAATCATAGGAAATATACCTTTACGCGTAAGTAACTGAAACTCATTATCGGTGTTACAATTTTCCTGGTGATGGATTTTTATTATCATCTAAGTATGAAGCTAATTTTTCGATGCTAGATGCCATAAACCTGAATGAATCGATAAATCTAAAAGTAACTTTCGTACCATTTACATATTTTGTAAAAGATATGTATTTTTCCTTATTTATTGGTAGAATTCTTACCAAACCTGAAAACCCTAACGCAATTTTTTAATAATGAAATGCGAATCGTAGCCTGATAAGTTATGAAAACTACCGGTATCATATAAAAATTATGATAATTGATGTTGCAATCTTGATGAGCCGCTCCTCGAAATTCGCCTGTAAAGTGACAGTGATCGCGAACTCTAATATCATCTATACTAAAAGGTTTATTGCAAATGTGACAGTGAAGGGCAAATTTAAATGCTGAGTTTTGTTCTTCTGTTAAAGGATTCATAGGTTTTGGGTTACAGAAAATTTTATTAGTCTTTTCTGAAATCAGTTTCAATTGAGCAACAAACCATTCTATACAATCCTTTCCGCGATACAATTGAAATTTGGAATATTTATTATCATACGAGCATTTCAAATAATACGCTACACTAAAGGGTATATGCCTTTGGTAAGAGACTGTGTTTAGTATTACCTCCGACTCATTGCATGGTTCTAATATACATTCGAGATCTGCATAAACTACAAATGATACTTTTTTTGATAGTGGAAATGTTTAAACGTTAGATACTTTTCAGATTCTTCGGGTAATCTTATTGAGCAAGTATTCTGTTTTTCGCAATAATTCGAATGACGCTTAAGTAATGCTGCTGTACTAAAATTATTTAAACATCTATAACAAAAAATTTCTATGTTCATGTGAAGACAACTGTTTTGCAAATAATTTTGACATATCCTTAATCCAAGTAAAATGAAAGTGATTCTCATCAGCATTTGTCGGACGAGAATATTGTAAGGAATCATTATTTAAAACTAACAGATTAATAGGTTCAATTTTTTAAAATTTTCACTTAAACAAAATGGTAGTATTTTCTATACAATATAGGTTAATTGCGAGATTGTTAAGCTTCTCAATTTTTTATGTCTTTTAATGCGATTGGAAACTGAATTGAATTGTAGCGTAATACTGTATCAAAATGTGGATAGCTAGATATTCTCTGACTATTTTGTTTAGCAGGATATAAAGCGGAAACCAAGCTCCAAAGAATGCAATGTTGATCGTTATTTATTACATTTACCACAGCTTTTTCTTTTTATAAAGTCCGGAACCGGTACAAACGTTGAACACCTCCTTTAAGTGGATCATGATTGTTTATATTTACCTTCAAGTGTAAAACTTCTTGGATTGCCCAACCAGAATCTTTCTCGCAAAATTCTTCTAATCGCTTCGAAATCTTGTTCAATACGTTCTCCTTATACCACAGCTTGAGATTGGTATTTATATCGATGTGACGATTTGCAGTAGGAAACGTTTTCAAATCTATTTCACCAGTTGTAGGCTTAACAAAGTTAGCGGCAAATATTACATTAACTTTCAACATTGACTTTTTTAAGCAAGCAACAATCTTGCGTTTAAAACTAGCGAACGCCTTGTCTAAGAACACTAGAGGATCTCTATAATTTAAATTGGTAATAAGTCCCGTAATTATTCGACTTCCAAAACATGATTGTACATCATGCCAAATCAAATTTTTTCGAGTATGACCTCTAGTAAGCGTTGCATCAACACCTTTACCACGATATTCCAAAGTACGTTTCAAGTGCCTCAATCGTACAAGGTAGCTTTTAAGATTTGCTAAATTAGATTCCAGCCTACTAGGATTTTCTTGTTTATTGTCTTCGTATACCTTATTTTTAATAGCAAGCTTCAATATACTAATATTTGCTTTGATAATTAAAATGTGTTTCGTTATTTCATTCACTGATTTAATTAGATTCACGCATTTTACAGTTAATCTCAAAATTGAGCTACTAATCTCGGATACGGTTTCAGCATTCATGATTCTATATAAAATCAAAATACACTACTTAATAATACAAGTATTTTCTCTATTTATTATTATTTATATAAAATATCATCTGACGTAAGCAAAACAACTGCAAAAGGTTCATTCATCTGAGTTTACGGAAAACGCGTAAGCAAAACAACTGTAAAAGAAAATAGCATACAAATCGAAATAATTGCATAACGAATTGCTTGAATGCAATTGTTAAAAAAATCGCCTTTATTTACGTTTTCTATTCAAGACGATTTTCAAGCTTGAGTTGTGCATGCAGTCTAAAAAAATTGCACAGTTGCATTCAGTACGTGTCTATAATAAATAAATTCGCTATGCAAGCAATTCCAATATTTATATATTTAATGCAAACTCTGGCAAAACAACTGCAAAAGGAATGCATTCATCATCATTTTCATTTCCGTATGCGTTTACTACAAAAATGTTTTTATACGACCTTTGAGGAATGCATTCAACATCATTTTTCATTTCCGTATGCGTTTACTACAAAATGTTTTTATACGACCTTTGATTTATTATGTGTACAGAAAATACATTATCATTACAGAGCTATTTTTATGATTACATTGAAATATTTTTAAATAAAAACAAAGCAAATTTGAAAAAAATGTCTCAGATTAAACCGTCTTGTTTAATAATGTACACGCAACTCATGGTTTTTAAAAACCCAGTATTAAAAACATTCTGCAGTTTTATTATATAACAGTACCTTTAAAGAATTTTCGCACAATTTACCTATATATATATGCATGTAAATTGTGTCAGCGGTAATCTAATAAAATTATTCTATAAATATTACTACTTAAAGGGATTTATTTGCATTGCATTATTTTTAAACGAAAAATTAATCTGAAGAAAAAACATTTTCCAGTGCGTGAATTTTTGTTAATTTTTTATGGAAAATAAATTATGCTAGCAGTAATATAAAACGAAATTAATCTAATTTAGGTTTTATTATGCGCCTTCTTGCAATTTCTTTTCAGTCAATGAATGTAATTCATTATTTCTGCTGAGCAGTATCTATACTTTTCAGTAAAACTGAATGTGATTTTGTATCAAGGTTTATTTTATTATAAAAAAATGTGTTCAATTCTAACTTCTTCTCTGCATTGCCCTAAGCGAATAAAAAGAAACGTTGTAAAAAAATTAACCCATGCCTTAATCGACTAATACAGTAATATTGACGGAATTGATGTTACTTTCTGCAACGAAAACAATTTTTAACACAGTACTCGCTGGTCGTATGTATCAGTGGTTGAGGTACTAAGAATTCTTTTATCATCACTTGGATTAAGAACAATTTTGTTTTGTTTAATAGTAAACACATCATGTTTTTGACTGACATAATTAAACATTACTGTTTCTGTACAGTCTGATATCGATTAAAAATGTATAAACTCAAGTTCTTTCAGTTGTACTGAAAAGTACGCAATTTTTTCAGAAAACGTTGCAAATTTTTAATTTTTCTAACAGGTCAGTTTATTATTTAATATAAATACTTCACGTAGATTTTTTACCAACAGTATAAAAAAAAGTCTATGATATCGATTAAAAAAATGTATAAAAGTCAAGTTCTTTCAGTTGTACTGAAAAAAAAGTAAATATTTCAAAATGATTTCTAGGTAAAATTTAATTTTTTTGTTTTGCAATTGACAACTTTAATTTTAAAATATGGTATATACGCGTGCACAGTTTCGAAGCCAGACCGGTCTTCCATTAATGTTGACTAAGTGGATTTACTTATTATTCTGTTGATGTTAGCATTAAATTTCTCGCTTTTTATTTTTCCTGTGGATGTCAGCATTTAAAATAATTTATACATGACTGGCTTTATTAAATTTTCTATAGATTTCATATTTTCTACCATTGCTATCTAGACAATACCTTAGCATTAAATTCTTGCTTACATTAGTTGAATTTTCTGCTGTTCTTGTTGTTTAATATCCTTATATACTCAAGATATGTGTGTGTGATAATCGTTCAATCTTTATTGTCAAGTTGTAGTTGTGTGTTCTATAGAACAAATCAAAAATGAAAACCTTTTTTTTTTAAAAAATTATTGAGTAGTTTATAGTCAATCCAAATTAAGTACTGGTGAAAAAATCGTTGACGCCGTGAGCAGATCCACCAATTGCAACGTACGACCTAATGACACCAATACAGAGTATGTATTCGTTAGCTTAATATATAGATTTAATTTTTCTTAATGCATTTACTTGATATAATATTCATTTGAATCTTTTTTTTAGTTAACACGAAGAAGAACAACCAGAAACGACCGCGCGTCAAAGATGAAGAAGGCAGCCCTCATAGAATTGATAATGCAATATTTTTTTTAACCGTTCAGAGTTGGAGTGAGTTAGAACTGTTCTTTTATATATTTGGGAACTTAAGTGAATTATAGTATGTTTATTCTAGAGTACATAACATTATATATATATATATATATATATATATATATATATGTGTATTTTATAGATTACAATAAAGAAAAATACATTGTGTGTTTCATTTCACATTACTCCCGATTTAATAACTACGTAATCTCAGTTTACAGAACGGTGTAAAACAATTTTTGACTTTTAATATGAGTGCATATTTCGAATAGATGCTCTCATTTTTTTTTGCGATTAAAGTTAGAAATGCATTTCAAATAGATGCTTTCATATTTTTTGTAATTGAAATTAGAAATGCATGTGATCTAAAATTGCAGTGTTGCCTTCAGTACGTAAATATGGAAATGCAAATGCTGAAGAAGCATTAGACTAGACTATCGTTGACAAGAAAAAAGCTGTCTGACATGGGTTGAATTTTCTGCTGTTCTTATTGTTTAATATCTTTATATATACTCAAGATATGTGTGTGATAATCGCTCAATCTTTATTGTCAAGTTCTAGTTGTGTTCTATAGAACAAATAAAAAAAAATGAAAACTTTTGTTAAAATTACCCTTGTCAGGAAAGAATAATGATAGTGGCTTTTTAAAGTTGGAGCATTTCATAAATTTCCACGTTTATATATTTCTTGCAGATAAACTGAGTTCACGATTTAAATAACTACGACTTGTTATTCTTTAAAAGCGAGAATGAGAAAAAATTGGTGCAGTCAGTCTGCCTATCTGTTTGTCTGTCTTTGGCAAATTTTTCGAGATATCTGTACAATTTGTTAAATGTTGTAAAACCAGTAAAGAGCTATTGCGTTGATCAATTATAATTGCTTTCAGGGTTGAGAGTCCCATTCGTGCTGTCTGAGTTTAATTGTTTTTTCTGCATACATCAGCATTAAAGAATTTCTTACTGACTACAATAATAATACATACACAATCTTTTCTATCGTTTTTTTTATTATTATCAAACCATTCTTTTAATAACAAAGTATTTTGTTTTTGCAATAGATAGGTTTCCATCCATTTCTTCTTTTCTATACCCTTCACATACTTCTTCACCGGTCGGATAATTTGCTTCGGCAAACATTGTAAAATTATATTAAAATAAATAATACAGACACAATCTTTCTATTGTTTTTTATTATTATCAAGCCATTCTTTTAATAACAAGGTATTTTGTTTTGCACATTGCAGATTATTAATGCTGTGTCTACAACAATGGATGTTATATTTTAAACGGTTGTTGATTTTTAACTCCGATAGCTTAGGACAACCTCGTGCAAGCATATCAGTTACAGCGTTTTTTTGCATTAGATAGGTTTCAATCAATTTCTTCTTTTCTAGACCCTTCACAAATACTTCTTCATCGGGTCGGATAATTTGCTTCAAATAAAGCGCTATATATGACAACACCATTCCAGCCGTTGAAGATTCATCCCAAGAAAGACCATGAATATTCCTTGTCACCCAGTCGTTATGTTTTATATGATCTTGACTCAAACAACTAGACTGCATTGGCAGTTTAAAAATTTGATGCCAAACAACACCTTCCAACAAGTCCAAAACCGCAATTTCTTTGCACACAAACTCGTTTTTCTTGTATTTAAATCCCTGAATATCAATTATATACATGTTTGTATGTAAATATATGCAGTAAACTTCGACTAATTAAATTAATATTAGGAGCAATCTCCTTATATAACAGATTACCACCATCTGCGTACTTTGCCAACCCACTTTTCAACCTGTCACAAGAGTGAACACATTTTGAATTAAAACCGGCCCATGTGTATTTGCAGCCTCTAAACATAAATCAGAATCCACTTTAATTAAACACAATTGACTTGAATGCGATATTTTGCATCTGTCATACTTTATAACTTCTAGCTAGAAAACCAAATTCAAAACATCTACACACATTTTCTCTGCACTTACATTTTTCAACATACGTGTGTTTTGAAATATGTTCCATTGAAAGTAATATAAAGCCGATTCCTAATTCAAAACGTGCCCACAAGTATTTTACATTTAAGAAAAGAATTCAGGTTTTCAACATTTTACATTAAAAGTATTAACGCCGATCCTAATTCAAATAGTGCACGATTAATTCATACGCTAGAAACGAATTATAACATGACACAATTCTTCTCTGCACTTACTATTTCTCTGTTTTAAATGCACGTATGTTGTTTATCTATTGAAGTAATCCATAAGCCGATTAATTGCAAAACGTGCCCATAAGTATTTTACATTAAAGTATAGAAAATGATTCAACTATTTGACATTCAAACTCAAACTATTACATTATATTCCATCCATTAAAACGTGACAACATTTTACACATGGAAAATATTTCAGTATGACATTAACACAATCTAAGCAGTTAGTTTGGGCGTATGTTGTATACTGTGAAACCATACAGAATAAAACGTTTGATCATTATTAAATTGAAAATACATTGACTACACTAACAATATATGTTCACCATGTAAATAAGAAATTATTATTAGTTCATAACACAAACTAAGCAATTAGACTTGGGATTTAAGTTACCTTCCTTACAGTAACACAATACTTAGCCACTCTATAAATTATGGAAAAAAAATTATCCAAAACTATTTCAAGTATACAGAGTATTGCAACAATAGCAATAAGACATGTCTCTCTTAGTAACACCAACCAATCACCTACTTATTCATATGAAGAATTAAATTACAGAGGTATTGATTCAGGAATAAAACGGTTTTACATTGATAACTAGGCTACAAAGAATGCACATTTAAATGAGCAATTTTCATTTATAAACAACTATACTAGCCTAATAGAACTATTTAATTTACTTTAATTTAATTTAAACAAAACAAATACAAAAAATTAAAGCACTCGTAGCTAAATAAAAATGGAGCAAAAAAGAAAAAAATGCAAAAGAGGCTATCTCCAATGTAACAAATTATCGTATCCTAACAATCAGCAACTTAAGTACAATGTGCTGCATGCTTAGTAAACTATAACTACTATATACCTGTTACTTATTACCAACTATGCTACAGGAATTTAAATTACTAGAGGTTAATTTTCAGTGAATAAAGACAGTGTGGTTTTTACATTTGCACTAACTGTATGGTATCGTTGTTGATGATGTTCTACAAGTTGTATTAATATTCAGCATCTGTCTTGTATATACATCGTTTCACAGGATGTAGTATCCAAGTGGATTCATTATATTCCTTATCGTCTTTCAACGTTTGATCATTTTTGGTTTGCTCCTTGTAAAGGGGCCAATATACCTTCTTTTTCAAAAGCGTGATCTAATTTCGAAGTACAATAGACACCCCACCTGATCGCTACTCCACAAGCACCAATTTTCCCAATCTAGAAATATATCATGAAAAAATTATGTTCAGATAGAAAATTGTACCGAACCTACTTTGTGAATGAAGTTTCTCTGTATTTAGCACTAATAAGTAACCCAGCAACTTTCTCATCAACAAAAATCGCCAACCTCAATGGATAATTACAGTCATATGTCCGTTTAACATCCATCTATCTATCGCTAACAGGATTTGACAGGATTTCCATTTGCATCGACATCAAGGTTTTGTCTCAACTCTAACTCTACTTTTCCATTTTCTTCCAAATCTTTCATAAGATTGTCCTTCCATACCTATACAAACTGTCAAGTAAGATATTAAACAATTAGATTTTCTTACAGCGCCCAATTCAGCTTCAATTTTTTTAAATTGGTAGAGTGTCAAGGGAGGTATATCCATAACTGAAAATAGTTCCTGAGAATGGCCATGTGTACTGCCAGTTGCCAGAGTACCCCAAACAAATCCATAATTAATTTTTGATTTTTGCGAAATATCTTCAGTGTAATGCTTGTATATCTTATCACACATTGTACATGCAAACATAAGGCAGCTTACTAGACCTCATCCTCTGTTACATTCCTCCTTCAGATAGTTTTCCACCAGTACAAATTTGGGAATGTCGGTATTGCAGATCTATGGACCAACTTAATACATATTGCAAATTCACATTGCGGTTTCCACTAACAGTTGGTTCTTTATAAGAATGATCTATCTCGAAATATAATTCACGAGCCTCTATTCTGAAAAACAAAACAAAATATTAGATTTTTTAGGAACCCAAAATTTAGCATATATACAGGACAACACATTAGTGTGACAAAGTTTAATATATCGATTATTTATTGTAGAAATTATAAAAAAAGCAATTTACACAAATTTTAGGCTGTATTATTTTAAAAATTGTTTCATATCTACAGGGTGCTCATAATTATATATATATATATATATATATATATATATATATATATATATAGCAAGTTTTGACATACTAAATGTATCACCCTGTAGATAAATTTTCTACCTATACATAGTTTCCGACATGGATATGAAATACAAATAACAATGTATTACCTATTATAGTCTGCTTCTGGTATAAATGACCAATTATCTGGAAGTGTATGGGACCTTTCCTCGGTTGATTTTTCACAGTTCTCTAAACATGAAATACAATGTTATAATAATTTAGATTATTTATACGAATTAGCATACTCTGTTTTAGTCTGTAACTTCATTGTTTCTGGCTCGGACGTTTTTTCAGATAAAGTACTTGGATTACTAACTACCTCAGGTAATCTTTGCAAACCTGGTGGGCCAGGCTTGTCTAAATTATCTGATGTGGATTTCAAACTGAAAAAGTTTGAGTTTTATTATGACATCTAAGTAATATGCGTATTTGTGAAATTATAATGTGCCAGGGGCATAACCAGTGTAGTTAGAGGCTTGAACCATTGTTTGCGGGTGAGGCAAAATTACTCATTTTTAGTGTCAGTGTTGTAAAGTAAGCCGTGATTTATATAGTAGTCATGGTGTAGTCGTTCTTTTTAACTGTCAATGTTTCAATATAATATATTATGCTTCCATATTAAACTGTTATAAAAAGAAAGTTATTAAAAACACGTTGTGTAATTCCGCGTTCTTTCAACAGTCAGTACTTAATAATTATATAAAATCATATGACACATCCGAGAGCTTACTTCGTTCAAAATAGCACAAAAACTCTTCGCATTGTTGTCAAAAACAATCTAAAGCTTATGAAATCCTATAGAATTTTAGAAAAAAATTAATAATATTTTGTAAAACACACCTATTAAAATTCAACGAGGTAAAAACGTAAATGTTATTGTTATGTATGTACCCTACAAATTTGATGAGTATTTCTAATACAGTACAGATGTGCTATTCTGACGTACATTTAAAACTATTCATTGAGAAAATATTAAGTAATTTTTTTCTACGTCATAATTTCAGGGTAATCACACTAACTTAGTTCTATGAAGAATACGAAAACACTTATATTTTTAGTTTGCATTATCATATTCATAAATTCTAAATAGTCATAAGTGGAGAGTCGGGTAATTTGTGTTGCATGCTATAGGCGCAGAGGACTCTGATTCTAATAACAAGAATTTGAACCTGGCAAATAATTCGTTGGGAGCTAAAATACTTGGAATGTGGTGGTCGACCGAAACCGACATGCTCTATTATGAAATTAATCTCAGTAGGATACCACCAGAAATCCTAAATGGTCAACGTCCCCCAACGAAACGCGAAGTGCGAAAAACGTTGATGTCCGTGTTTGATCCTCTTGGACTAATTTCATATTTTATGGTATACCTAAAAATCTTATTACAAGACATTTGGCGTTCCGCGATTGGGTGGGATCATGTTATCACAGACCGTCAACATGAGAAGTGGATAGCTTGGACAAAAACATTGCCGAAACTTCGGGAAATAAGAATACCCCGATGTTACCTTTCCGAACCGATCGATAATCTTCAAATGCATAATTTCGTAGACACTTCTTTGAATGCATTTGCCGCAATCGTTTACTTTCGATTTACTGGTCCATATGGAATAAAAACTGCATTGATTGTATCAAAAACTAAGGTAGCCCCTCAAAAACTTATGTCAGTTCCACGATTAGAACTGCAGGCAGCAGTACTTGGTGCCCGTTTGGCGAAAACCGTTATTACTACGCATTCACTTCGTCCAGAACTACAGGTATTTTGGTCTGATTCGGTGGATGTTTTATCATGGCTCCGGTCTGATCACCGTAGATATCGACAATTTGTAGCTTTCCGGGTCAGTGAAATTCTCGACACCACGAAAGTAGAGGAATGGCGGTGGGTACCGACACGCATGAACGTCGCCGATGAAGGGACGAAGTGGAAAGATCAACCAAAAATTAATTCCAATTGTCGATGGTTTGTTGGGCCAGAGTTTTTAAACCTACCCGAATCTGAGTGGCCGAAAGAACTACCACAAAATTTAAAACTAGAAACGGACGAAGATAAATTGTCAACCATGAGTCACTTTGAACAAATTGACACATGTCTAGTTCCTAAAGCGGAACGGTTCTCGCAATGGTGCCGATTTCTAAGAACTCAAGCATGGGTGCTAAGAATCTTTTATAAAGGAACGAAACCAAACGAAAATCTTAGCGAGCTTGAAATTCACGAAATACAACGAGCGGAACAAGAAATTTTTAGGCATTTACAATTCGGAGACTACGAAGGAGAAAGTAAGAGCCTAAAAAATTATCCTAATAAATCAATCGATAAGCGGAGCGCAATCTACAAACTAACTCCTTTTCTCGACCAACACAAGATTTTGCGAGTAAAAGGACGGGCGAAGGATGTTGTTGGTGCAACGTACGACGCCATGAATCCTATAATTTTACCTCGTAACAATACGATCACTTATTTAATACTAAGCGACTACCACCGCAAATTTGGACACCAAAATCACGAATTGGTTGTAAATGAAATTCGACAAAGATTTTGTATCCCAAAGTTGAGGCGTTGTATGCAGCAAGTGAGATCGAACTGTCAATTGTGTAAAGTCGAAAGGGCAAAGCCCATGCCACCACGAATGGCAGATCATCCACCGGCAAGAGTGGCAACCTTCGTCGCGCCTTTCACTTACACAGGACTTGATTACTTCGGCCATCTAGAAGTAGTTGTGGGACGAAGAGTGGAAAAGCGATGGGTAGCCCTTTTCACATGCCTGACTATTCGAGCAATTCATCTTGAAATCGTGTATTCGCTAACTAAGGATTCTTGTTGGATGGCCATTCGTAATTTTATCAGCCGAAGGGGAACTCCACTCGAAATAAGATCAGATAATGGTACAAACTTTGTCAGCGTTGCAAATGACTTAATTACATTGTATAACTTGATGGAACCCGACGATTATCGGCGAGAATTTAGCCAAATACGTTGGCTGTTTAACCCCCCCGGCATCGCCCCATATGGGAGGATGCTGGGAACGGATGGTCAGATCGGTAAAAACAGCCCTGCTAAGATCTGTTACTTCAAAAAGGCCGAACGATGAAACACTGCGGTGCTATCTAATGGAAGCAGAAAGTATGGTGAACTCGCGCCCACTGACGTACGTCTCTCTACATACCGAAGATCAGGAGGCTCTAACCCCGAATCATTTACTCATGGGCTCGTCACGAGGTTCAAAGCCGCTCATCGATCCAACTGAAAGCGACGTATGTCTTCGCTCCCAGTATCACTTATCACAGCAAATGGCCAACATGTTCTGGCGCCGCTGGATTAGAAAATACCTGCCGACGATCACGCGTTCGACGAAATGGTTTCAATCTGTCCAGCCCATCGCGATTGGAAACGTCGTAGTGATAATGGATGACACGCATCGAGATTCTTGGAAGAAGGGAAAGATTATCGATGTGGTAAAGAGCAAGAAAGACGATCAAGTACGACAGGTAGTGGTGCAGTGCGGTAATAAGTTCTACACACGCTCGGCAGCGAAAGTGGCAGTACTGGACGTAGAAGGTAAACTGAACACAGCGGCGCTGCGTCAGTGTACCGAAGGGGAGAATGTTACTGAAACTGTTCAGCTCCCACAGTAGCTTGCTTGTTAAGTGATTATTTTATAATTTATACGCTTGGCCCTGAAAAGAAATTGAGAGTGACGAGTTTTAATTACAGCTGTCAAAGAACTTGTTGTATATAAATTTCATAAAATAGGTATAAAGGGCACAAGTGTAAGTTAATGTTGTTGTTTAATGCAAAAGGTTTATATTGTTAATTTTAGGAAAATTTTGAACACCACCATCTCTTTTATTCAACGTACCCTTATAATTCTGCTTTGTAATATAAATAAACAGAACAATGAGCCAGTACAACGTCATTTAAAAGAAGTTCCAAAATTTGAAGCCCCTTATTTCTAAACCCAAACCGCAACAGCAACTGTATTACCGACTTTTAGGAACTATCACCATATAAATGTATCACCATCTAAGTGCAATACTTTGTAATCTGTTTTATCGACCATAGAAATCACTCACCAACGATAGTGTAATACCTTGTCGGTTATGGAGTTTTATCTTTTTTGATTATTTCTTAAAACGTTGGAACCTGTTACACAAAAATAACAGTTTGTCACATCCCTAGTCTGTATACTCTTTTTTATCTTTCTTTGAATTATTGTTCAAAGGCATTTTTGCATTAGAGACTTATAAAATTTTACACCTAAAACAAAATTATGTCTCTATCTAATGCAAAAATGTCTTCGAACGATCATTCAAAGAAAGATAAAAAAGAGTATACAGACTAGGGATGTGACAAACTGTTATTTTTGTGTAACAGGTTCCAACGTTTCAGTTCCAACTGGGTAATAGGTTACAATAACAGGTTCCAATATTTTAAAGATAGAACGCTCTGTTAATTTGTTTACCGTATACCTGTACTTGTATAGTATTTTCTATAGCGTAACCGTATTAACTTTACCTCTAATACAAATTTCTTGTAATATTGAATTTTTAAAATTTATATCGCGGTAAATAGTTAAATCAGAACCCCATAATCGTTAATTTATTAAATATGTGGTAGTATAAATTGAAAGTTGCAAATAAGTAATATCTAATAACTAATCTAATAACTAATAACTAAATAACTATAAGTTTTGTATGCCCGTCTTTGTGTTAAAGTTGAGAGGCGCAAATCGATTGCTTATTGGGATTTGCGTCCGAGGGTTTCGGAGTTGGGGGCGCGGACGGGTGGTGGTTAGGTGGAGAATTTTTGCGTGCTTAGGATAGGCCGGTTTTTATGGCGGAAAACCGATAACTTGCGGAGAAATAAGGATTTTCCGGGAAAAGATTAATTTGAAGCGACGTATTCGTTAACGTGTTAAAAAAGCTTGGATCCCTCAAAAAATTCCGATCTAAAAACCGAACCAGTCGTGCGACGAGGTCGGGAACTGTTCCGTTGACGTTAGTACGAGAGAGAAGAAAGATCGAGTTGGTTTGTAAAATTCGTATTCGGGCGTTAAAAAATTTCTAATATATGCCAAACAACGCTATTCGTATTCTAAAAACTGAATAATTCACCATTTGCGGGCTACCACTGCAGTTTTTTCTTAAAACACTTATTAAAAATTGTATAATTTATTCGACAAACGTCAAAATCAGGTAACGATCACCAACGGAAAATTACGAGCGTGTACCTTCAAAATCTATGGTAACATACTTCCTTTCAAATTACTGGAATTTTCTATTACAATTCAACCAATATGATTTAGAAGTACCGTTACTTGATTTAAATTATAGGAAAACGTCGCTTTTTCACATACGCTGGCTATTTATTTCAAAAATAATAAATTTTTCATTTTGGCGTTTCTTCACGATGATAGCCGAGCATTTTCAATAGACCGTGATTTGGTCAGAATTCGGTGTATTTTGTGTTTGGTCCGCTAAATTGAAAGTAATTCAGGGTAATTAAAAGTAATTGAAAGTATACTACTAACCAATTTACAATTACTGACAACTCCATAGCGCGATGCTATGATATCTGGCTACCAAGCGTAAGTTTAATGGTTCAATTCCCAGTTCCATTTACTTTTTTTAATTTTTTCGTCAACTTTATAAACAACCATCTGCATTTATTTAATTTATTAGTATGCATAAAACGAATCAGATCATTTCTCATACGCTTTGCAACGGTCTATACTGTCTATAATTTATAAAATCTAACTTACACTTACTCTGAAACTGTTTAAAAAAAATCTGGCTTTCCTGGAATTGTCAAAGTTATTGGAAAAAAATAGCTTATGCAAGTTATGTATCCCCCAATTACATATATATATTGATATAATTGAATCTAATAGGAATTATTAGAAATTATTAAGTAAAAGTATAAGTTCAATGCAACATTGTAACACAAGGATAACCCAGAGAGGTTATCGACAGTTCATGTGAACGGAATGCAGCTGTGCATCCGTGAGGGCAGTGATACTGCAGGTGGCAGGTCACAGGCGGTCAACAGACCGCAATTACTTAGAATTAAGTTGTTACATTGTATTAAAGTGTACAATTAAAGAGAAATGCAGACATGAGATCTGCAAGTTCTCACAGCCGTGTGAGGGGCAGGTTATTATAAAAGGCCCGGGAGCTCAATACCCGGCAGTCAGTCTTCGAACTCCATACTTCGTTGTTCAAGCTACTCACTAGTCAATAATTAATTTTAGTATTATGTACAAGTTAATCTGTTTCAAAGTAAAATAAATGTGTTAAAGATTCAAAGCTTTTTAAAAAAACCAGCTCCAAAGGCCCGAACTTTAACTGGCGCAGTCGTAACGGATGTCAAAAGGGCACTGAAAATCCAAAAATCGGAAGATTGGTGACCAAGAATTTTTATTCGAAATTTTGGCAGAACCCAAACCAAGTTGGAGGAAGAACAAGCATCGTCTAAATCCAGCAACAAACCAAGTTGGACAAGGAACAAGAATCGTCTAAGGCCAACAAAACAAACCAAGGTGGACAAGATACAGAATCGATCGAACCCACCAAAGAAACAGATGAAACTAATGTAAGTTCATTTCCATAAAAATTTTCTTTTAACCAAATTATAATTGATATATGCTAGTATTATAACTATTGATTACTATCGTATTATGTATTTTATTATTATGAATATTTTTTTTTTAAAATAGTTCAAAGTGAATTATTTTCAAAACGAGACTATAAAACATTTTATGAAACTTGAATGTTAAAGAAATATTTTTTCTTTAGAAAGCAAATGAGACTTGATTATTTACAAAGAGATATTTTTTCTTTAAAAAAGCAAATAAGAATTGAATTTAAAAAGAGATTTTCTTTTTAAAAAGTAAATGAGAATTAATATTAAGATATCCTTACCATAATAAATAGAACGAACTCAAAAATAATCCAAAAAATAACGGGCGCACATTTACTAAACACCAAAAGAAACATCAACCACCGCGATTCAAACCCACGTTTATAAACCGGTAAACTAACGCGAAATTAATTTCAAAGCTAAAGCTAATTCGAACAAACTGTACAGAACGCAATTTAATCCTTTAAGCAATCACGGAACAATTATTAAACCATTGACCTCTATAATACTGAATAAATCACAGCAGGAACTCTGCATTAACTAAAAACCACGGTAACCTAAAACCACTGTAAGATAAATACGCGAAGAAAGCATTCCTTATTATACAATTAAAACTCAGAGAAAATCGCTTTCAGAATTCTTTCACAGTACTAAAGAAATAACTTTCAACTTTCAGTATAATTTCAATTTGCATCATACACGGGATAACAAAATCGACGCAGTTCCTATATTAATAAAAGCGTGTACAATTGCAATAAACTCTAAACGTTTTTCAACTAATTGATCAGCATTATAAAGTGCAGTAAAACGGTCATCATAAGAAGCTTTAATTAAAACGCTGAAAACCTACATTACAAAGAGATTCAATTACCAACAAGCATTATAATACCAAGAGATCTAAAAATAAAACAGACATAACACTTTACATTAGCGAGTACGGAAAGTCAATTATCTAATTCCATATAAACTAACACCGTAAGTGCAATTAACCCAACGTACGTGACAAAGTAACATCCTTTAGTATTCAATTTCAACAGTAAGTAACCTCAGGTCATAATTACGCAACTCAGTAAAACCCACGGAAGAGTATTAATAATTACGAGTTAACCGAACTGAACTAAAACACATCGCTAAACGAGAATAAACCCATCCATTTCAGATTCCTTAAGAAAGATAAATTAAAAGCTGCATAAAAACAAACAAATCCCAGACTACGGTAATTATTCTAACATTATTGAAATAAATCTCACAAGAACATCACTGCACTGTGTAATTAAATATAAACAAACAACGACTACGATTTTAAAAATAACTCGACGCAATATAAACTTAAAATTAATAAATCTAATACTACAAGTACGAAATTAATCTCAAATTCTTACCAAAATTTTATCCACCCAATCCAAACTGAAAATTAACCATTCCTAACAAAAAAATAACGCCGAAAAATAACGAAATAAACATCAACCTTTACCAAATCTTTATGTACCTAATCTAATTGAAAAATTAACACACCAAAACCAAAGTTAACGTTTCAAATAGCTAAATCAACATCAATTTTTACAAAACTCTAAGTTATCCAATCTAAAAAGGAAAATTTAAAAAAACCAAAGCAAAAATAACGTCATAAAAAGGAAAATCATCCCCAATTTTTACAAAATTCAAAATTACTTAATCCAAAAGAAAAACTAATACATCCAAAGCATAATTAACGCTACAAATAGAAAATCAACCCCAATTTTTACAAAATTTGAAATTTTACAACCCAAACGGAAAATCAATAAATCCGAAGCAAAAGTAACCATACAAATAACGAAATAAAGCTTAATTCAAAAAAAAAAAAAAAATTTTTTAAATTTTTCCAAAAAATCGAAAACAACCCTTAACCAACATGAGTAACACAGACTTACGTCTCTATTTAGAGACAATTCAGACGTTTGATGGCACGCAGGCCCATCTCTCAAATTTCATTGGAGCATCTGAAATGTTCCTAAAAACCTTTTACAAACCCGGAGATGACGCAAGAAATTCATTGCTTATACGCTTAGTAATAAGTAAACTAGCCGGAAGGGCACTAACATTAATCGCCAGTAGGGACGACTTATCGGAATGGGACCAGTTTAAACAGCTACTAATTGCATATTTTGGAGACCAACGTAATATAAAATGCCTGGTACGAGACCTAATAAACCTTAGAATGGAACACAATCAACCCCCTTACCAATTCGGAATGAAATGCCAAGACGTGAGAAGTTTAATTTTAACAAAATTAAAAATCGAAGAACCCGATCAAAACGTTAGACATTTAAAAACAAAAATGTATGACGAAATGGCACTAGACACATATATAAACGCTTTACCAGAACGACTATCGGATAAAATCAGATTCCAACGACCTCAAAATCTAGAAGAAGCTATGAGCCTAGTAATAGAAGAAGAAAATGTAATGTATTACCGCAACAGACTATACAACCCCAACGCGAATAAAAGCTATTCACCCACAAAAACTATACAAGCTACAAGACAAACGATCCCTCAACAAAAATTCACACCCTTTAACCCACAAACAAATCAACCGCGAAGTAACAACCCAAGTTTTAACAATACCAATTTTAATAATCAATATAAACATTTTTCAAGACCCACATTCAACCCAACTTTTACGAAACCCGCATTCCAACCGAGATTCAATCAAAACCTAAACCAACAAAGACCAGCATTCAATGCAAACCCTAATAGAAATACACCAATGACTAATACTCATAACAACCCTAACAATTACTACAAACCAACACCAATGGACACCTCATCTGGTAACACCAGACAAAACACAAAAATAACACATATCCGACCAAACCCTCATCAGAAACGTAATTTTACATCGGAAGAATTATTTCATCAAGAAATAGAAAAATTTGACACTGACCAGAATAATGACATTGAGACACCTACAAACAATGAATCAAACCATGCAGAAACTTACGAACGTGACGAACAATACGAAACTTACGAGGAGTATGATGAAGAAAACTCGAACTCAAATTTTCAAATGGACCCGTTCATAGACAACCAAACTTAATAAACTTAAATAATATAAATCACTTAGTATTACCATACATAGAAATACCCCACGCCAAATTCAAACTATTAATCGACACCGGATCATCAAAAACATTAATTAGCCCCAGAACCGTACAAAAACATTATTTAGATTATGTAGAAAGAGAACCATTTAAAATTAAAACAGCTCATCAAACAACACTACACCAATTCGTAGCCAATATACCCTTACCGAGAACATTTAATGTTAAAATGAAACATAAATTTTGTGTATTCGAATTTAACGACAAATATGACGGATTAATAGGAATGGACCTTCTAAGAAAATTAGGAGCCAACATTGACATTAAAAATCGCTTATTAAGGACAAAATACGGAAAATCACAATTAAATTTCAAAACACACAAATTGAACAAAAATACACTATAGAACCCCGAACGGAAAGAAAAATAAAAATCCCAGTAAAATCTAACAAAAATTTAGGAATAATAAATCATATAACTTTTCAACAAGGTAGAAACCCCAACTGCCTTAGTTCAAATAAAGATAACTTTGCAACCACAACAATATTAAATTCAAACGACTATCCCGTAGAATTATCATTGACAGACCCAATTAACGTAGAAGAACTAAATTTTAACGAAATGGAAATAGACGAAAATTTAGAAAACAAATACAACCCAATAGAACATGACGAAATGTTAAGAGAAAATTTAACTAACATCCGCTTTAATACCGATATCAATCAAGAAGAAGAAAGAGCAATTAAAAACTTATGTTTTGAATACCGAGACATATTCCATTGTGAAGGAATACCATTGACATTCACCAACACAGTAAAACATAATATCGAGTTGACAGACAATAAACCAATCTTTACAAAAGCATATAGACTACCTCATGCAAGCCAAGAAGAAGCTGACAGACAAGTAGCAGATTTATTAGACCAAGACATAATCCAGCACTCCAATTCACCATGGAGCAGCCCGTGTTAATAGTACCTAAGAAATTAGACGCAACCGGAAAGAGAAAGTACAGAATGGTAATAGACTATAGAAAGTTAAATGAAAAACGGTAGATGACAAATATCCACTACCAAATATAACCGAAATTTTAGATAAATTAGGCAAATGCCAATATTTTACAACATTAGACCTAGCATCAGGATACCATCAGGTAGAGATGGAAGAAAAAGGCATATCAAAAACAGCCTTCAGCACACCTAGAGGACATTACGAATACAAACGAATGCCATTTGGACTAAAGAACGCACCCGCTACTTTCCAGAGAGTCATGGACAATATACTACGAGGAATACACAATGAAAAATGCCTTGTATACCTTGACGACATCATAGTTTATTCCACATCACTAGTAGAACACATAGAAAGATTGAAGGAAGTATTCGAAAGACTTAGACAAGCACATTTTAAAGTACAATTAGACAAAAGTGAATTTTTACAAAAACAAGTATCATTTTTAGGACATGTAATAACACCCCAAGGAGTAATGCCAAATCCAGACAAAACAAATGCAGTTCTAAATTACCCATTACCAAAAACAAACAAAGAAATCAAAGGATTTCTAGGACTTAGTGGTTACTACCGCAAATTCATTAAAGGTTACGCTCAGATAACCAAACCCCTGACAAATTGTTTAAAAAAGGGAAACAAAATTGAACACACCCCAGAATTTATTAAAGCAGTAGACAAAATCAAAAACATATTAACTAATCACCCTGTATTAGAATACCCAGACTTTACAAAACCATTTATACTGACGACAGACGCATCGAATGTAGCATTAGGCGCAGTATTGAGCCAAGGAAAAGTAGGTAGCGATAAACCTATCAGCTACGCATCCAGAACCCTAAATAAAACCGAACAAAAATATAGCACTATAGAGAAAGAATTATTAGCCATAATTTGGGCAACAAAATATTTTAGACCTTACCTATACGGAAGAAAATTTTACATATATACTGACCATAGACCACTAGTATGGTTATGCAAACTGAAAGAACCGAATTCAAAATTACAGAGATGGAGAATCAGACTCGAAGAGTATGATTACGAAATTATATATAAAAAGGGAATTTATAACAACAACGCAGACCCTTTAAGCAGAATTCAACTCAATGCATTAGAAACGGAATCCATTATAGGAAACGTAGACGAAGAAGAAATAAGGGAAGATCCAGACGAGATCGACACAATACATTCGACACAAAACGAAGAACCAAAAAACGCGATTAAAATTTTAAATGAAGCAATCGATATGAAACCCAATCAATTTATAATAACCGAAGTTTTGAATAACCCCAATCCAGTAAAATATACAAAAGTAGATAACAAAAAGATATATCAAATTCAAATAACTAAAGACGACAACGAGGAACAAATAATTAAAATTTTAAAAGAATACACCCCCGAGAAAAAACGATTTTATTTTTATTTCAATACCGAACATTTATACCAAAGATTTTCAGAATTATACATTAAACTATTCAATAACTCTGGACCTGAACTCATCAGATGTACTAGAAAACTAATAACACTAGACGACCCTGACGAAATAAACGATGTAATTAGAAATCAACACGAAGGAAAAACCAACCATCGTGGAATTAACGAAACAATAAAACAACTTGTAAGACGTTATTATTTTAAAGACATGAAGGACTTGACCACAGATTTTATTAACCAATGCGAACTATGTGACAGAGCAAAATACGATAGGAAACCCCCAAAGATACCCTTAATGTTAACCAAAACACCCGACAAACCATTTCAAAAACTACATGCCGATACTCTAGTAGTAGAAGCACAAAACTATCTAACAATTATAGACGCATTCACAAAAATAGGCCAAGCCATACCAATCACATCCAAAAATAGCATTGACGTGACCCAAGGATTTTTACAATATTTCACATTTTACGGAACACCCGAATCAATAACCTTAGACAATGGTAGCGAATTTAAAAATGAGACAATTCAAAACACTTTAGAACTACACAAAATAAACATTCATTTCATAACGGAAAACCACCCTGAGTCAAATGGACTAATTGAACGACTACATTTAACCCTGTTAGAGCAAATTCGATTATTAAGAATAAATTATAAAAAGGAACATATAACCAATTTAATGTCATACGCACTAATCGCCTATAATAACACAATTCACTCATCAACAAATTTTACACCCTTAGAATTAACATTAGGACATTCAGATTCACGAAATCCCTATGACATACACTACAATAAAGAAGTATATCAACAATATGCGAAAGATCACAAACAAAAACTAAAAATAACTTACGACAAGGTAAAGATAAATTAGAAAACGATAAGGAACGTATCACCACAACCCGAAACAAAATACCGACTCAAATAAATTTTCAATAGGACAAACCGTATATGAGAAAAACTTTCAAAGCAAGCGACATAAAACAGCACCCAGAAATTTAGGACCATTTAAAATTAAGAAAATATCAGATAAAAACATAGCAGTAGTAGACAACGGTAAAATAACTAAATACATTCATTTAAAAAAACCTAAGACACCCTGTAATTTCAGATGGACAATCATCACCCTTACCGTCAACCTCCACCCAGGTAGAACGGACAACCAAGTAACAATAATATAACATATAAAAACAACCCCGGTATACTACCAATTAAATTAGGCAGTATACAAATTACAATATTTATTCAAATAATATCAACCTTACTTTAACGCAACAAATTTTAGCAACATTAAGAAAAACGAAATAATATTTTTAATAGTAGAAAGTAACAATTATCATTATTATCATTTATTTACAAAGGTTACTAGCACATACCAAGTAATCATACCCAAAACCAAATTCCTATCCCTAAATGAACTGAGATATGGTTATACAAACGAAAAATGTACTGAAGTAACACCAAACCAATATTTATGTCAATCGATGACGACAACAACCATTCAAGAAGACAGCCCTTGTGAAGTACAACTATTAAAATTCTCAAATCATTACGAAAACTGTGAAACTAAACAAGTGCAAATAACTAATATGAAAATTCAAAAAGTTACAGATAACAAATGGATAGCCATTTTCCCAACAGAAGTAATAGCAACCATCCACTGCAACCAAGATGAAAATAACCAAGCATTAATTGGAAGCAAACTAATTACCCTCAAAGAAGATTGTTATGTGAAATTGAAAGATGAAGTAATCAGAGTTTATCAAGATCCCATAGCAACAAAGAAACTTGCAAACCTACCGGAACTACAATTCAAAATACAACAAGAAGACGAAGAAATAAACAAGAAACCTATGAAGCTAGAGCATCTAGACTTAGACGACCTCAACCACGCCGTGAAATTAGTGGAAAGTTATAAAGAACAATTAAGTGAACTCAAAACGCCAAAGTTACATTATAATAATATAAGTGTTTGGACAATTGTATTGATCATTTTAATAATTTTTGTAATCATGTATGTATTATACAAAATGTACCTTAGATATAAGAATGAAGGAAACAGTTCTAGATTTAAGGAAACAAAGAGAAAAAATGAAACAATAAGCATACCATTAGAAACAATGAATTTTAAATGAATTTAAATAATGAATTTTATGTATTTAAAATTAAGAAAACCTTAATTTTTCATTTACGGTGGAGGAGTTATGTATCCCCAATTACATATATATATTGATATAATTGAATCTAATAGGAATTATTAGAAATTATTAAGTAAAGTATAAGTTCAATGCAACATTGTAACACAAGGATAACCCAGAGAGGTTATCGACAGTTCATGTGAACGGAAAGCAGCTGTGCATCCGTGAGGGCAGTGATACTGCAGGTGGCAGGTCACAGGCGGTCAACAGACCGCAATTACTTAGAATTAAGTTGTTACATTGTATTAAAGTGTACAATTAAAGAGAAATGCAGACATGAGATCTGCAAGTTCTCACAGCCGTGTGAGGGGCAGGTTATTATAAAAGGCCCGGGAGCTCAATACCCGGCAGTCAGTCTTCGAACTCCATACTTCGTTGTTCAAGCTACTCACTAGTCAATAATTAATTTTAGTATTATGTACAAGTTAATCTGTTTCAAAGTAAAATAAATGTGTTAAAGATTCAAAGCTTTTTAAAAAAACCAGCTCCAAAGGCCCGAACTTTAACTTGCATTACATAACGTACGAACAATTGAAACAAAAAACACGAAGCGCGTTCACCGGCAGCAACAACATGTCGGTTACCGTTGGTGCGAAAAAGATGTATCATCCAATTAATTTTCTAAGTTACTCTTACGCTTTTAAAACATTTCTAATATACATCATTAAACACTAACCGTATTCTACAACCTGAATTCTTAACACTTTGCAAGCTGCTACTGTGCTGTTTTCATAAAACTTTCACATGTAATACCACAAGAGGTTCAAAATTATCGGGTAATTCCCGATAGGTTCGTTGCAAACAAATGAAGAGTCAAGTTTTCAGTTTAAAAATCACGAGCGCGAAGCGCGAGTGATTTTCTGAAAACTTGACGACTTCGTTTGGTTGCAGGAACCCAGAGGAAATACCCTGATTAATTTTGAAGCTCGAGTGGTATTCGGGGATTATTTTTCCATCCAAATTTTGTCCAATACAATTCCATCATGAGACAAAATCCATAGTTCAAAATTAAATACCCACAATTATTGATTTAATTCATATTCAGTGTGTTACAATTAAAAATACAATTGTTATAGACATTAGAACAATTTTTATTCAAATCAGCGTTATTGGTGATCGGTCCAGAGGAAGTGGAAGGCTGTGGGTGTGCAACGGAAGGGAATGGAATTTTGCATTATATTCACTTCATTGCGCTCATATTTACGCAGCTTCTTCAGAATCGCTTTATGATGTTCTTGATCCAGTTGTAGATAAGGCCGAATTGAATGAGTAGTCGCATGCCCAGTAATTTTAATAATTTGTTGTTCTCCAACTCCTGATTTCGCCAGATTAGAAACAGCTGTTGCACGACTTGAATGATTCGTGATTCTCTTGTTTCCGACATCAAGACCGGCCTTTTTCGCTGACTCCTTCACCCACTTCGCAATCATATTCTCGCCTACTGGAACATCTTTATACCAGCCACTGCTACCTGGATTTCCCAGCTCGGATTTGGAGTCAGGAAAATCTATCTGTCGTTATTTTCTCAGTTCTCTTAACTTGTAATTTTCTAAAGAGTCTCACTGGACACTTATTGGGGACTACTGTATTCTCGGCCAACCACTTACTATCAGACAACTTTTTGTCACCACCTTGCGTAGTTTTGCTGAAAATTGGATTGTATTCAATTCTGCCAGTGAGTTCTCCATCATTTTGCCTCTCTTCTCGGAAGTGATATATCATTGTCTTGGATCCTTCACCACCTCGCCAAGCTAACTCCACTGAGACAATCATGAAAAATTTTTTGTAATCCCTCAGGTGTTTCTTCGTCCCATGCATTAACCATTGTATCCCAATCCTTGTCTTCTAGAGCTACTGCACTCGCCTTTCGTTTTTCTGGTATGGCTTGCAGAGCCTTGCGTTTAGCATCACGAGCCCCTCTGGCTCCTTTGAAAACAGCATCAGAGAACGGATTTATTTTCACGTTGAACTCGGTCGAATATTTATCTTGGAGTAACTTCGCAGTTTTATTCCACATTGCCTTTACTGTACTTTCCTTATAATCATCCCCGTTAAACTTCTTCATGTTGTATCCCCAGTCTTTTAAAATATCCGCCAGTTCCTCTTCAGTGGTGTCAGCCTTCAATACGACATATTTCTGATCACAAAACGCAGAAAATTGTTTCCACACGGAGGTGTTTGACTTGATGGTGTTGATGGGTACATTTCCTTTCACTTTTCATCAATTGTTTGCAAAGACAAATCCCCAAATCGACTCATTTTATATTAGAGCTTATCAATTGACATAATATAATTCAATCTGTCAGATTAAATGGAGGGTTAACTAGATTGGAAACCTTTTGTTTTTTTTATATAGGCAAAATTACCAGTGAAATTATCAAAAATTATCAGTTGAATTGCGTGTAGGCTATACGAAATAATGTCGAATGGTGCAATTGTATTCGCTGAAATTTGGATGCGAAAAATAATCATTAAGATTGGTACAATTGTTTCGGGATACGCAACAACAGATTCATCTAACACACACATACATACTAGATTCAATGTGTAGTTTTCAATCTTTTTCCTTATTTAACATACAACATTTACTATATATAAAAAGCTGGATTAATTTAATATCTCATTAAATGATACCCACTTTAAGAAAAATTACATAGTCCATAACGTTAACGTCGCTTTATTGTTATTTATTTAACAGAGTTTTATCGTAATACTACAGCAAATTTAACATCATAAATTGCAGTTCATCACTTACACATATTACATACGCAGAACATATTACATACACAAAACATATTCCAATAGTAGATTCACATCTATTCAAATATTTAACATACGCTATTTGCTGTATCTAGAAAGCTGGAATAAAATTATCTCTATTTAAATGTCCCCTTTAAAAGAATACATATCCTCTATAACTTTCACTTTGTAATACATCAAAAAACAAACATAAAAACCAATTCGCAAGAATCCGTACGCGTATTCAACTTCAACATTTATAGTCACAAATACAAATACATATACTTCTTTAATTATCCACTAACAAAACCTCTACGAATGGAAGAGCTTAACACATTTGCTTCTTTACTGTACGAACTCAAAAAGATTTAGAAGAATTTTAAACTTACTCTAACATGCTATTCCGGGAATTGTTTTTGTTTCAACTTCTACTTAAGCGCCTATATTGCTTTCTGCTTTTTAGAACTATTGCTGCAAACAACCTCACGTATTGTTTATAAATTTTGGATAGAAAAAAATTGTTGTTCTAATTATTCCAATTGCCCTATTTCAAAATTAACTACTCTTAAACGAAACGACAACTACCAACCGGCGTTATTTAGTGGAAATTCAATAATCCTTCGAAATTGTTCTACTCCATTCTCATTTGTTCTGCTACATTCTCATTTGTTCTGCTACATTCTCATTTCTTCTACTGCATTCTCATTTGTTCTACAGCATTCTCATTTGTTCTGTTCGTTCTGCATTGCTCTACATTGTTATGCATCGTTATGCATCGTTATGCTTCGTTATGCATCGTTATGCATCGCTATGCAACGTTATGGATCGCTATGCATCGTTATGCATCGTTATGCAACGTTATGCATCGTCATACGTCGTTATGCATCGTTCCGAATCGTTCCGCATCGTACCGAATCGTTCCGCATCGTACCGAATCGTTCCGCATCGTTCCGGAACGTTCAAAATCGTTCCATATCGCTCCATATCGTTCCATATCGTTCCAAAACGTTCCAAAACTTTTCATACCGTTCCGAATCGTTCCGTATCCTTCCGTATCGTTCCGAAGCGTTCTGTATCGTTCGAAATTGTTCTACTACATTCTCATTTGTTCTGATTCCTTCTGCATCGTACTGCATCGTTCTAAAACCTTCTAAGTCGTTCGAAATTGTTTCAGAACCTTCTGAATCGTTCTACAACCTTCTAAAAACTTATAAAACCTTCTACAACCTTTTTCACCCTTCTGCACCCTTTGGCAACCTTCTGCAACCTACTAAAACCTTCTACAACCTTCTACAAACTTCTGCAACCTTCTACAACCTTCTACAACCTTCTACAACCTTCTACAACCTTCTGCAACCTTCTACAACCTTCTACAATCTTCTACAACCTTCTGCAACCTTCTGAAACCTTCTGCAACTTTCTGAAACCTTCTGCAACCTTCTGCGACCTTCCACAACCTTCTACAACCTTCTACAGCCTTCTGAAACCTACTACAACCTTCTATAACCCTCTCAATTGCTCTTAATCGTTCTAGAACCTTCTCAGTCGTTCTTAATCGTTCTACATCGTTCTACATCGTTCTAAATCGTTCTAAATCGTTCTAAATAGTTCTAAATCGTTCTAAATCGTTCTAAATCCGATCGATTCTCCGAAGTAATTTTGACAAACCCTACTTGAGCAAAGTGGTCTTCATCCGATTGATTCTCCGGAGTGATTTTGACAAAGTCTACTTGGGCGAAGTGGTCTTGCTCCTGTAGTGTTCTCTTGGGGTCTTTGTTAGAGGTGATTAAATAAAAGTCGAAGACCATTTCACATGTTTAATTTACTTGTCACTTTAAGGTGCAGTACAACTATTACATCGGAAGGTTAGACTTATAATGATCTTATTCTATATTAATACTTAACTGCTAACAATGATTTTGCAACTATGCTTATTTACTAATTCAAATTACACCTAGCCTAGAGTTCGTTGCACGTGTACTTCCTGATTGTCTTCCTGTACAACTTCCGCACTTTTCACTTCCTATACAAGTCACTCACCTTTTAAATGCTTAAACTTAATACAATGTAATAACTATAAATTATTCGGCTATTACACCATCACACCTCCACGGGGTGCACTAAAAAAATTTTTGTTTTCAAAATAAAATTTTCTAAATTACAATACGTTATATAATTTTGTCCTATTCTTATGGATTTCTACTAACTTATTATCTATCTTAACTATAACATTAGGATTCTTATCTAAAACTACTTCATATGGGCCTACAAATATTGGATCTCTTTTATTAAGAGATGTATTCTTAATCAACAACTTATCTCCTAATTTATAATTAACATGCTTAGTTTTGATATCAAACTTATGCTTTCTTTTGCTTTTGGACTGTAATAAATTATATCTCGCTTCATTTGCAGCGACTTGCAATCTATACTTTAGTTCTGCTGGATAATTATCAAAATTATATAGTGGGTCTACTGAGTTTACCACGTTTGACGGTATTTGATTAATTTTCCCAAATACTAATTCGTGCGGGGTATATTTAGTTTCAGTATGCACTGAATTATTGTATGCAAAACACCAATAAGGTATCCAACTGCTCCAATTATTTGAATACTGCGGACATTGGATCCTTAAATATGCTGCTAAATTTTTATGTGAGTTTTCGAGCGCACCGATAGTTTCATGATGATACGCTGTAGAATTTAATTGTTTTATATTTAATAATTTGCAAGTTTCCTTAAAAATCTCTGACATGAACTCTGAACCTTTATCCGTTAAAATTTCGCGTGGGATGCCGTATCGTAAAATAAAATTCTCGACAAACGCTCTAGTTACACTTTCAGTCTCTTTGTTTGGTAATGGATATGCTTCTACAAATTTACTTAAATCACACTGTAGTGTCAAAATATACCTGTTTCCATTTGCATCTGGTTGCAATGGTCCAACTAAGTCTACAAAAACTTTTCGAAAGCTTCGGAAGCTGTGGTTGTAATTATCATCGGCTGTTTGCTAATATTTGAATGTTTATGTCTTTGACATTCGTCACATTTTTTAATAAATGTTTCTACATCCTTTCGCATACTTGACCAAAAATAGTATCGCTTTATGTTATTGTATGTTCTATTGATGCCCGCGTGACCTCCCGTAGGCAATAAATGAAAATCATTAATGATTAATCTTTGCGTTTCTGAGTTTTTAATATTAGTGACTTCCCTAATCACACTAATTCGTATGTCATTTTTTAAGTAAATTGCGCCGGCTTTACAGTTATTTAAAAATGACTTCGATTCTTCGTTTTTTATAATAATAAATTCCGGAATTGTAAATTCTCTACGAAGAAATTGCAGGTCTCTCAACGACGCTTCGAAGGCTGACGCTGATCGAGATCCTTGCTTCAAATAAATTATATTTTACTCCTATCATAAATTGATAATGCATGCATGTAAACAAAATTATTTCCTTTATTGGATTTAATGATTCTGTTAAACTCCTCCTCTGATACAAATCGTAATTCTGTTGCATCCTTCGGATGCTTCAAAAGTTCAACAATGTTGGGGTGATCAGTCCCATCATCCTTTGATGCTTTTGATTCGACTTGAGAGTCGCCTAATTTTCTACTTTGGGCTCTTGTTGTTACATATACTTTTCGTGAACCGCTCGTTCCATATTCTTTAAATAATCTGAATCTGTAATAATTCTAGATAAAGCGTCCGCTGTCACGTTTTCTGTACCCCTAATATACGTTATTGTAAAATCATATTCTTCTAATGTTAACCTAAATTTTGTTAATCGACTAGATGGATTACTCATACCAAATAAGTATGCTAACGGTCTATGATCCGTTAAAATTTGAAATTTTTGCCAAATAAGTATGGCCTAAATTTTTCACTGCCCATACTATAGCTAATAACTCTTTTCTATTGTACAATAATTTATTTCGGCTTTGTTAAGTGCTCTACTTGCGTAAGCTACTGGCTTGTCGTCGCTATTCGACAAAACTGCTCCTAACGCGTAACCTGATGCGTCCGTGCGTAAGATGAATGTACTATTATCTGAAAAATCTGGGTATTGTAATATTGGTGGATTTGTTAAAGTTGTTTTAACAGTTCGAATGCTGCTTGACATTCATTGGTCCATTGGAAAGTTACACCTTTCCTAGACAATTTGTTTAACGGTGCTGTTATTTCAGCGAATTTTGGAATAAATTTTCTATAATATTTGGCAAATGCTACAAACCTTTTAACGTCGTTTGCGTTAAGTGGTGTTGGATAATTTTGCATGACTGCAATTTTTCTGGATCTGGTTGTACCCCTTGTGCCGTTATAACGTGCCCTAAATATAAAATTTCCTTCTTTAAAATTCACACTTTTTGGATTTAATTTTAAATTGACTTTTCTTAACCTATTGAGTACTTTTACTAAATTTGTATTGTGCTTTTCTAAACTATCTCCGAATACAATTAAATCATCCAAATATGTAAAACAATTCTCGTAATTTAATCCTGATAAAGCTACTGTCATCGCTCGTGCAAAAATACTCGGGCTTACTTTTAATCCCATCGGTAACCTAGTCATTTGAAATTGTCCTTTGTCTGTACTAAATGCCGTACACGGTCTGGACTGTTCTTGTAATCCTATCTGATAATAACTTTGATATAAATCTAAACGTGAAAATATATCGCACCTCCTAACGAATCTAAAATTGACTCGATACTTGGTAGCGGAAATTTGTCATCTTGCAATTTAGTGTTTAATTGTCTATAATCAATAACTACGCGCCATTTTTGTTTCCTAAACTATCCGGTTTTTCGGTACTATTAGTAGTGGTGACGACCACGCACTCTGTGCGGGTTCTATTATCCCGTCATGTAACATTTTATCTACTTGCTTTCCTATATCATTTTCTGTGAATATGGTAACCTATATGGTTTAACGTACGTAGCTGTAGCATCTGTTTGTAACTGAATATGCTGCTTACTTATGTTTGACTCGGTTAGTAGGTCATTGTCGACATAAAATACGTCTGCAAACTTAGCAGAAATCTTATGAATGGTGGTTTGTTCTTCGCTATTTAAACCTTCGACGTTTATGTCTTTTAATAATTTATCAATACGTTCAACTGAGAATTTTGACTCTTCAAATTTAACTATCTTGTAATCTGAAAGTCGTTCGATGGTAGGTTTAAAATTTCGTAACTTAATTTCAGTGTCGTTCGTATTCAATAACTTTACTGGTATAAAATTTTTAACTGGCTTTACAACTACATTTGCTAAAAATACACCTTCGCACAATTCTTGTGATCTTATTACGCATTCCTCTTTGCAATTTACTGTAAAATATTTGATAATCTCGCATCGTGGTGGGATTATTGTATATAAATCTTCGTTTGCTAATAATGGAATTGACGTTGATACATCATTACTTACGAAAGTAAATTTATAATTTTTATAATTGATATTTGATCTGTACTTATTAAAAAAATCTGATCCTATTACTCCGTTTACGTCTGATTCGAAATCGTTCATTACAACAAAAGTATGATTAATTGAGATATTCCCTATTGTAATTGGTAGATTTACTGTTCCAATTGCTTTTGTTTTACCCGATACTCCTTGAATAAAAATTTGCTTATCTGTATCAATATTTATCTTAGTTGTTAAACTAGAAATGAAAATAACACTTACTGATGCTCCTGTATCTAGAATTAATTTAATTGTATTGTTATTGTATCTGACTTCTATGAAATTTACACTATTAATATTTAAAATTTTGTGAACATTCTTTAAATTATTCCGGGGGGTCTCGAAAAAATGTTTTCGGTTCCCTAGTTTGGTCTAATGTATTTTCTGTGGAGTTTTTCTCTGACGAGTTGATATAATAATTGCGATGGTTTACCCTATTATGAGACTGATGACCTCTTACAGTTTTACCTACGTATGCATTTCCTCGATCTCTAGTGTTCATGAACGTGCATGGATTATTTCCTCGACCTTGATACCTGGTGTGTGAGGTACGTTGACTTCTATTCGTATTATTGTTATGATATTTTACGCGTCTAGTAAATTGACGACCTTTTCCGGTTGTGTAAAACATTTGCTGAGGTTTATTTGCAATTTCCTCTTCCTTCGCGGCTATTATGGCGTCTTTTAATTTATCGTAATTTCTAGCTTTTATAATTGTTTTTAAATTTTCGTCCCTTATTCCGTTTGTAAATACGTTTAATGCAATTTTTTCGTTAACGGCTGTCAAAATTTTTAATGATTGTTCGTTACCCTCTGCTTGAGCTATTGTTAAAATGACCATTAATTCCTCGATCGTTTTACCAAAATTTTCAATTGATTTATTATTTTGTCTGGAGTTATGTAATTCGGCAGACAATCCTGATGCTGATTTTTAGTTAACAGGTGATGTTTGATATCGTTCACAAGCGCTTCTACATTCTCATACTTACTGTCTAATCGCAATTTAGCATTTTGACTTAACTTAATTTTATGACAAAATTTACTAACAATCTCTTACCTTCATCATCTAACAAGCTATCATATAGTTCAATTGCGTCGACCATTTGCTTGGTGGTATTTTCTGAACCGTCCATGGCTGGAATCATAGAGGCTGCTACTTTTAATTCAAATTTTTCACCCATGGTGTCTTGATTTTCCTACTTAAAATACTTAACTTCCTCTAACCTATACTCCTCGCATAACCTATTCAAATAATCAAATTTCCTATTAGTAACATCTAAATCGTTTCGTCTTTCTTGACCATCTTTATTTAAATTTTTAATAAAAATCTTAAATTCCTCTAAAATTTGCTTCAATTTTTCCGTCATTAATTTTAACTCGTACTTAATTTTATAGCTTAAAATAAAATAATTCTTACTATACAATCTGCTGGCTTCTACTGACCTCTCTCCTAATCTTCTTGTCCAACATTTTCTTGAACATTTTAAAAAGTAATAAAATACCCAACAACGCTAAAATTGTACCTGACGTAATACCTATTACCTCAGAATTTGAATCTCCATTTATCGAACCATTATTCATTCCAGTTTGTGCAATAACTACTTCTTCTTTGGAATTGCTGGTGCCCATTTCAAACTTCGGTTACTATAATTTAATTTGTAGAACTAGCAGGGCTGGCAGGATTAGCAGGGCTGGCAGGATCGCCATGTAGTGTTCTCTTGGGGTCTTTGTTAGAGGTGATTAAATAAAAGTCGAAGACCATTTCACATGTTTAATTTACTTGTCACTTTAAGGTGCAGTACAACTATTACATCGGAAGGTTAGACTTATAATGATCTTATTCTATATTAATACTTAACTGCTAACAATGATTTTGCAACTATGCTTATTTACTAATTCAAATTACACCTAGCCTAGAGTTCGTTGCACGTGTACTTCCTGATTGTCTTCCTGTACAACTTCCGCACTTTTCACTTCCTATACAAGTCACTCACCTTTTAAATGCTTAAACTTAATACAATGTAATAACTATAAATTATTAGGCTATTACACCATCACACTCCGATCAATTCTCGCAAGTGATTTTTAAAAATCTACTTGGACGAAGTAGTCTTGATCCGGTCCACACTTCGAAGTGATTTCAAAAGTCTACTTGGTCGAAGTGATCTTGATCCGATTCATTCTCCGAAGTGATTTCGACAAAGTCTACTACAGCAAAGTGGTCTTGCTCCGAACAATTCTCCGAAGTGATTTTGACAAAGTCTACTTGGGCGAAGTGGTTTTAATCCGATCGACACTTTGAAGTGATTTTGATAAAGTCTACTTGGGCGAAGTGGTATTGATCTGATCGACACTTTGAAGTGATTTTGACAAAGTCTACTTGGGCGAAGTGGTATTGATCCGATCGACACTTCGGAGTGATTTCGGCAACGTCCACTTGGGCTAAGTGGTCTTGATCCGATCGACACTTCGAAGTGATTTCGGCAACGTCTACTTTGGAGAAGTGGTCTTGCTCCGATAGGCACTTCGAAGTGATTTCGACAAAGTCTACTTGGGCGAAGTTGTCTTGATCCGATCGACACTTCGAAGTGATTTCGGCAAAGTCTACTCGGGCGAAGTGATCTTCATCTTGATCATGATCTTGATTCGATCGCCTCCTAGGAGTTATTTCGACAAAGTCCATTTTAAACGGAGTGATCTTGGTGCAATCGGCTCCCAGAAGTTATTTTGACAAAGTTTGCCAGGCTTTTGTGGCAAGTTTCTAGGCTTTTGTGGCAATTCTCTAGGCTTTTGTGGCAATTTTCTGGGCTTTTGTGGCAATTTTCTGGGCTTTAGTGGCCATTTTTCCGGGTTTTGGTGGCGATTTTCTAAGCTTTTGTGGCGATTTCCTAAGCTTTTGTGGCAATTTTTCTAGGGTTTTGTGGCCATTTCCTAGGCTTTTGTGGCCATTTCATAAGCTTTTTCGAATACTATTTGCGCTTCTCCAAAGATTCTTCTATAAACACAACAAACATAGAAACTTGGTGAAACCGAAATTCTGGCTCAATGTTACCAAAATTTAAATGTCTTTATTAACGACTTTTCAAAACCATTGTCAATAACATTAAATCTTAATTGCCGAGATATGCTCTAAACTTGAGAGAGAAGGGCGCAGAAAGTGTAAGGGCGCAGAGAGTGTAAGAGCGCAGAGAGTGTAAGAGCGTAGAGAGTGTAAGAGCGCAGAGAGTGTAAGGGCGCAGAGAGTGTAAGGGCGCAGAGAGTGTAAGGGTGCAGAGAGTAGTAAGGGCGCAGAGAGTGTCAGGGCGCAGAGAGTGTCAGGGCGCAGAGAGTGTCAGGGCGCAGAGAGTGTAAGGGCGCGGAGAGTGTAAGGGCGCAGGGAGTGTGAGGGCGCAGAAAGTGTGAGGTTGCAGAGAGTGTGAGGTCCCAGAGAGTGTGAGGACGCAGAGAGTGTGAGGACGCAGAGAGTGTGAGGACGCAGAGTGTGAGAGCGCTCAAAGTAGTCCCGTAGGGACTACAAACCGCTTCTAGTTAATTCTATAAATCAAAAGAAACGAATATGTAAATACTGCGAATTTTTTATAGCGATATATATAGACTCGTTCATTTCTAACAATAGAAATAATAGCATTAATTCTTAAAATTTTAAAAATCTTGATTAAATTGTACAAAATTATTTAATATTAGTAGATCATTGTGACAATTAATACTATAAAAATTAAAGAAATTCCAATTAAACCTATGTATAATATTTATGTACATTTTTATATAATACACCTACTAATAATAATATTATAGTTATTAGTTATACTGTAAAGTTAACACCAAAAATTCCAAATTAGTTGTATATATACACATATAGAATAACGTTTTGATATTTATTCCATTAAATAGGAATTTGCATTTAAAAACAAAATTTGCTGTACATGCTTAGCACTTAAGCGAGTGCGAAGTTCATTAATAATAGCACCTGCTTTCGAAAATAATCGCTCGCATGGTACTGAGGTTGCCAGGATACTACATTTTGTTTTCACTAATTTGGCCATAGTAGGATACAGATGCTGGTTTTCTTTCCACCATAAGAGAGGATCTTGCTTTCTGGATAAGTAGGTAGCATCCAAATATCTATTCATTTCGATCAGAGCATCTGACGATGGTGTACCTAACCGTAACTAATTAGTACTAGCATTTTCAAAATAAAAATAATATTGAAAATAAATTAATATGCATCACCTGTAGCTTTTTTTGAAGAAACCATTATATCAAAATCGTCCCAAATTGAGTAAGTTTCATTTTGGCTGGATTGTTTAGGAGCTGTTTCTTCTGATTCTGATGTCGCAATAAAATCATTAGAAATGGCAGAATTATCTTTATGAATATTGCTCGTCATTAGATTCTATATAGATTCAGCGGCTGTCGTTTCGGTAAATGCCAACAATTTATATCTCGGATCCAATAGAGTGGCTAAAGCTAATGTTTTGCTAAATTCTATGTTTTAGCCTTACTTTTAAACCTTGGTGTAATTCTTTAACAACATTAATTACTACATCGCCAAACTTTTCTTTCTGCAACTTTGTACAAACGGATTGAAGACCATTTCTTAAGACAATTACCTCACTACCAGTCATATATTTCTCTCCACTGATCTGTACAGTAGCATTTTGAAAAGGTTTTAAAGCCAAACACAGTTCTTTACAGGTAGTCCATTCTTTTTCAGATAGGATAGGAATATCTTTATTTATAAGTGCAACTGACGTTTTCACAGCATCTTGCAATTCACAAATTCTTTCTATCATGGAATACGTCGAATTCCATCTTGTTGGAACAGATTGTATTAATTTCTTTGGATTGGCACATCCAACATTTCTTTGAGCACCTATAAGTTTTTCCGTTACAAACGTACTCCTTTTGAAATGTGCAACTACGCCTTTTATTTTATCAAGTAAAGGGTTTACCAACTCCAACGCATCCTGTGCTTGTGTCCTAACTGATTTATTATTGCATTCTTAATATTTGCAGCATTGTCGGAGGTAACAGCTAGAATTTTTGTAGCCAAGTTGAACTTATCTGTTATTCTTCTAATTTCGTCAGCTAAATTTGCGCTTGTGTGCATTACGGACATGGAACTACACTCCAAAAGTATTGATTTTAATACAAAATCATTATCTATAAAATGGCATGTTACAGCTAAATAACTATCGACGTTTCGGGATGTCCAGCAGTCTGTTGTAAGGGATATACTAGAAACAAGAGCCAGTTGATTGCGAACAGCAATCATACTGTTGCGATCCACTATTAGGCAACCCGTCAAACATACAAACGCCCGGGGCACAGCGTATTCTTCAGCATTCGAGAATCCTTCTACAAAGTTCTAGATAATGAGTCATATCTTAATGCAGGGTATATATAAGGCCGCTTATGAATGTAAGAGTTAGTCTATTCTTGAATGTCTAATATAAATTATATCGTTGTAAAGTAAACGTAGTTGAGTTTTTAGAATATATACATAAATGATATGCTGTGTCTAACGTGCATGCAGCTTGCAGTATACATAAATAAATAGAAGTGTATAAACAAATAGTTGTGTTAGTGTGGTTATTGGACCTAGGGTAAAGAAGTTAGTTTAAGAAGATATTAGTGCTTGTAAATTCATTAGTGTAATAGTGCTTCATTGTTAAGTGGACTGAAAACATCTATAAATAAGGCATATACTGTTAATTAGACTTGTGAACAGTGAGTAATAAAGACCATTATTATTACTTGTTTTAAATTAAAGAAACGCGGTAGTAGTAGCGCGTTACACTGGTGTCAGGCATTTGTGGGGTATATAGTGATTAATTAAAACACACAAGTCTAAAGCCGTTTAAGTAGTTTATATATGCCAGTTACAAGAAGTCAAAATAAGATGGACGCAGAAGGTTTAATGAATTTCCTCAAGGATTTTAAATCCGGTATGGAGGAGAGGTCGGCTAAACTAGAAGTGACACTCAGTGAGAATGCTGAGAAAATAGAAGAAAAGTTAAGCGAAAATGCTGCGAAATTAGAAGAAAAGTTGAATGAAAAACAGCCACGTTAGAACAAAGATTAATGGAAAGCTTCCATTGCATTGAAAGAAGATGTCACTGAACAGGTAAAAACAGTTGAGCAAAAGTTGGACAGTAAATTGATAAAAATGGAAGAAGATGTGATGAGACTGCAAGAACAAGTTATTTCACTAACAACACGGCCACTTGAATTAGTAAATCAAGTTGTTAATCAGAACATTCCAGAAATAAGAACCATGGAAAGAAGCGAGTCCATACCGTCTAAATTTAAAGTAAAACCACCCACTTTCGATGGCTAAAACACCTTGGCCCACATATTTGAAACAATTTGAAGCTGCTGCAATAGCCAACGGTTGGTGCAACAAAGAGAAGGCTATCTCCTTAGTAGTGGCCCTACGGGGGAAGCTCTTAACATCTTACAAACGATTCCTGATCACCAGCAGAATGATTACGGCCTTTTAACATCGAAGCTTGAGATGAGATATGGAGATGCTCACCTTCAACAGGTTTACCACGCACAAGTTAAGAACCGCTCGCAAAAGACAAGTGAAAGCCTGCAAGAATTCGAAGCTGACATCGCCAGATTAGTTAGATTGGCATATCCAACGGCACCAGATAGTTTCCTCGAACAACTGGCTGTACAAACATTTGTGGATGACGTTAAAGATGGCGAAATACAGCAAGCGCTAAGATTAGCACGGCCAAAATGTTAGATGACGCACTGGCCATGCGCTTGAATTTGAAGCAGCTAAGCAGACATCACACAGGATGGGTCACAAAGTTCGGTCTGCCTTAGAGGAACCTGGTCAAGCTCAGAACAGCATAGATGAAATAATCAACCGTGTGTTTGAAAAGCGAAAGGCGGAATGGCTGAAAAGACTACGACCGCGGAGATGGCGTCTACGATGCTGGAAGCTGCGGTGAAGTTGGTCATATGCAGAGACGCTGCACTCAACCAAAAAACAACCGGTTGAGCCAAAGCTGGTCCATGTCAGGGGCGAACTTCGACAGCACGTCGACAGGAGATTATCATCCGTGCTGCATCGTCGATGGGGAGTCTGGACAGCATTTATATCGATGGAAGAATTAATGGTAGGGGTGTCCGATTACTCGTGGATACAGGAGCGACAAAAACTATTGTGAGACCAGATTTGGTTGGTCGTGGAAAAGTGCTACCTGTATCGGTGTGTCTCCGAACGGCAAGTGGTGAGAAGATTGGTACTCACGGAGAGACTGCCGTTATGTTGACAATTGGGGACAAATTAATTAATCATCGAGTGTTGGTAGCTGAAATTACAGAAGAAGTGATCTTGGGAATGGATCTCATGAGAGAATATGGGTTTCATGTAAACATGAAAGAAAATGTGCTTCGGATAGATGATGATGAGATTCCATTTCAAGGTAGGAGTAACCAGACGATGCAAGTTCGAATGATTTGCGATATGAAAATACCCGAGAAGGCAGAAATGATAGTAATGGGATGCCCGGATGGTACGCTCCGGGAAGGACAAGTATGCATGATGGAAGCAACTGAATCGGGAGTAGGTCAGGAGGGACTTCTGATTGGAAGAACGCTGGTAAAGTCTCGAAATATGGTACCAGTAAGGGTGCTGAACATTAATCCCCATACAGTGACCCTGAAGAAAGGCATGATTGTGGGAAGTTGCATTCCAGTATGTCATATTAAACGTTGTGTGGACGACACGAAAAATAAACCAACCAACGGTTGCTCACAGAAATTGCTGGATATGTTGATACCCTCGTGTCAAGGATTAAATGGCGACCAACTGGGCAAGGTAAAAGAACTGGTCGGACGATATCGAGGTGTGTTTGCACTGGATGATAGTGAGAAAGGAAGGACGAATGTTGTGCAACACAAGATCAATACTGGAGATGCGCAACCGATAAGACAACACCCAGGCGGCTTCCTTTGGCAAAACGTAAGGAAGCCGAGCAAATTATCACCGATATGGAAGAACAGGGAGTGATTGAACCCTCGAATAGTCCATGGGCATCCCCGGTAGTGCTTGTCAAGAAAAGGACGGGTCGACAAGGTTTTGTGTAGACTACCGGCGGCTTAATAATGTGACAAAGAAAGACAGCTATCCTTTGCCCAGAATTGATGACACCTTAGATACTCTATCCGGATCTAAATGGTTTTCGACCTTGGACTTGAAAAGCGGATACTGGCAGGTAGGCTTGGAGCCAAACGATAAAGAAAAGACTGCGTTTACAATTGGAACTGGATTATGGCAGTTCAAGGTCATGCCATTTGGATTATGCAATGCTCCTGCTACTTTTGAACGATTGATGGAGTCGGTACTGCGTGGACTGTCCTGGAAGACATGTCTGGTGTACCTGGACGACGTGATAGTGTTAGGCCGGTCTTTTGAAGAACATCTTAAGAACCTAGAGGAGATATTCCAAAGATTACGCGGGCAAACCTTACATTAAGCCCCAAGAAGTGCCACCTATTTGGAAAAGAGGTGAAATACCTAGGACATGTCGTCTCAGAGACCGGAATAAGAGCTGACCCTGACAAAATAAAAACGGTACAAGAGTGGCCTACACCAGCAGATATACACCAACTACGCAGTTTTCTAGGATTGTGCACATATTACCGACGTTTTATACTTGGGTTTGCGAACATTGCCAAACCGTTAACAAAATTAACCGAAGATGGACAAGAATATGATTGGAATGACGACTGCCACAGAGCATTTGAACAACTGAAACGGCTACTAGTTACAGCACCAATTTTGAGTTATCCGCGGATGGAGGAAAGTTTGTGTTGGATACCGATGCCAGTAACACAGCTATAGGAGGCGTTCTTTCTCAAGTGCAGGACGGACAAGAAAAAGTTATTGGGTATTTCAGCAAGGTCTTGTCGCGGCCAGAAAGGAACTATTGTGTGACAAGAAGGGAGCTGTTGGCCGTCGTCAAATCCGTAGAGCACTTTTATAAGTACTTATACGGCCGTAAATTCCTGTTGAGAACAGACCATGCCGCACTGAAATGGTTACTGCAGTTTCGAAATCCTGAAGGGCAAGTGGCAAGGTGGATAGAGCGGCTGCAGGAATATGACTTTGATACGGAACATCGTGTAGGAACTAGCCATCGGAATGCAGACGCTCTATCAAGGAGACCTTGTCCGATGGACTGCAATCATTGCTCCAAGATGGAAGAAAAATAAGTGTCATCCATAGAATGACGGTAACCGATGATACTTGGCAACTCGAAAGAATACGAGAAGACCAGGAGAATGACGCCGAATTGGGACGTATTATTGAGTGGAAAAATAGAGGACAACGACCAGCTTGGGAAGAAATTAGTATTTCAAGTAGGAGCCTGAAGGCATACTGGTCACAGTGGGACTCCTTGATGATGGAAAATAGAATCTTGAAACGACGCCTGGAATTTGAAGATGGCACTGAGAGACTTCAAGTGATAGTGCCGAGAAGCAGAGTGCCGGAAGTGTTGCAGCACTTGCACGATGGTATTTCCGGAGGGCACTTTGGCGTGAAAAGAACTCTCGAAAGAGTGAGAGAAAGATTCTATTGGGTGAACTGCAAAGAAGATGTGAAGGAGTGGTGCCGGAAATGTGAATTGTGTGCCTCTGCAAATGGCCCGGTCTCAAAACGGAAAGCCCCAATGAGACAGTATAACGTGGGGAATCCTTTTGAAAGGGTAGCCATTGATATAGCTGGTCCGTTTCCTGAATCAGAGAAAGGAATAAATACATCTTGGTTGCAATGGATTATTTTACCAAATGGCCGGAGGCATATGCTATACCTAACCAAGAAGCCGAGACGGTTGCAGATGTACTAGTGAGGGAGTTGTTTTGTCGCTTTGGAGTTCCGTTGGAATTACACTCCGATCAAGGTCGGAACTTCGAATCAGCGTTGTTTCAAAACGTCTGCAAGCATCTTGGAATCAGGAAAACTAGAACCACGCCACTTCATCCTTAATCGGATGGAATGGTTGAAAGAATGAACAGAACGTTAGGAAAGTACCTGGCCAAAGTTGTCTCTGAACATCAACGGGACTGGGACCAATATCTACATTTGTTCCTACTGGCGTACCGATCTTCGGTACATGACAGCACAGGATACTCGCCCGCTTGCGTAATGCTAGGACGTGAATTGCGGCTACCATGTGATCTTCAGTTTGGATTTAAACCTGGAGAAGAGATCGCCGGTGAAGATTACGTTAGTAAGCTTCGTGAAAGATCAAATAGTATTCACGAAAACGTCCGAAAGAATATACAGGCAGCAAGCGATCGAATGAAATCACAATATGACACGAGAGCACAAGAAGGTGGTTATCAACCTGGAGATTTAGTGTGGTTGTACAATCCACAAAGAAAACGTGGATTGTCGCCAAAACTACAAAGACAATGGGAAGGGCCGTACGAAGTGTTAAAAGGATTAATGATGTAGTGTACCGGATCAGAAGATCCTCGTGGTAAACCGAAAGTGGTACACTTTGACCGTTTAACACCCTACACTGGCAACAACCAGGAAGACTCAAATAATGATAATGGTGTTCGGCAAGTTATTAATCATGAGCCAAATGCAGATTTTGAGAGCTTTATGGCGGCGTATGGTGGTTCCGCTAAAGCGAGATTTGGCGTTGTTGTTGAAAACAGCAAGATCTGTTTAGAGCACCAGAAGAGTATTCCCTTGCACATTGCGTAGCTCAAGATTTGGCAATGTCAAGGGAATAGCTGTTGTTTTCAAGAAAAAGTTTGGATGTGTGGATGAATTAGTACAACAGCAGCCAACTGTAGGAAAATCTTTGGTCCTTCAAGATAAAAATCGTTGGGCTGTGGACTGGATCGCTTGGATTGGAGGATAGTCCGAAATATGCTAGAAGTAGTTTTCCAGGGAACCAACGTCCAGGTTCTTGTTTGTTGTTATCAACCGGTTGCCTACCAAGACCATGAAAAGAGTGTTGACTGTTACTTCCAACGACGCGGTGGATGCACCAGAAGAGATAGCTGCCGATACCGTCACCAGTCATCGAATTGGCGTCAAGATGGATTTACAGTTACGAGACGTAACGGTTTTAAAGAGGGGGCAGTGTTGCGATCCACTATTAGGCAACCCGTCAAACATACAAACGCCCGGGGCACAGCGTATTCTTCAGCATTCGAGAATCCTTCTACAAAGTTCTAGATAATGAGTCATATCTTAATGCAGGGTATATATAAGGCCGCTTATGAATGTAAGAGTTAGTCTATTCTTGAATGTCTAATATAAATTATATCGTTGTAAAGTAAACGTAGTTGAGTTTTTAGAATATATACATAAATGATATGCTGTGTCTAATGTGCATGCAGCTTGCAGTATACATAAATAAATAGAAGTGTATAAACAAATAGTTGTGTTAGTGTGGTTATTGGACCTAGGGTAAAGAAGTTAGTTTAAGAAGATATTAGTGCTTGTAAATTCATTAGTGTAATAGTGCTTCATTGTTAAGTGGACTGAAAACATCTATAAATAAGGCATATATTGTTAATTAGACTTGTGAACAGTGAGTAATAAAGACCATTATTATTACTTGTTTTAAATTAAAGAAACGCGGTAGTAGTAGCGCGTTACAATACATTGCTCATATTCCGCAGGAATCATTGTGTTTGAAATAATTTTTCGATTAGGTAAACTGTATGATGCATTCAATCCCTTGACGAAGTTCTTAAAACCCTTATCTTCCACCATTGAAAATGGTTGATAGTCTGTTATAAACATTTTTAAAAGAAGTTTATCTAACTTTTTTTTTTGTTGTTTATTCATTTTTTTATTGGGTGGTAAAAAACTAGTTACCGTTTGTTGTTGTAACGTGAATTGATTAGCTTTCGCCTGAGCTGAAGTAGATGATGTAGGTATTGGATCTATAGATGTAGTTTCTGGAACCTGAATTGTTGTAGAGGGCGTAGGTTCAAAATCAGTTTCAGTATTACCAGAAATTTTTAAATGCATATTAAAATTAATTGTTGGATGCCGCCTATCCATATGTTTTTTTAAATTAGAAACTGTAGATTTGTAACATAATGTTTGAGCGCAAAGATCACAGTTCGCAATTTTATTGTCCGCGTCTTTTATTGGAAAATATCCCCACAAATAACTCGTTTTTTGCCGTTTATTCATTGTAAAATTGAAGTAATGTTTATTAAAAATTGATAATGTCCCACAAATTTTAAAACAGCAAAGACCCTAATATGTTTGAAAGCAGGTTAAAACTTACAAACACAACCACAAATAATTTTTGTAATTAAATAGCAAAGAAAACAATCACTTTTTTTAACAAATTAATTTTTACACTGATATGCAGGTAACAATAGTCAATACTATCCCGAAATCAAAGTATAACTGTGATGGGTTAGATCAATAGATGTTCAGCCCATCAATTAACAATTAAGCACTCATAAAATTTGAATAACACCCTTTTGCAATTTGTTAATGATCGTAGCGATTACTCATACATTCAAATACCTTAGTAATATATAGAGGTAATGTATCTCTTTATTTCCTTTTATTAGTTCAAAGGTGCTGAGCGAGAATTTCTAAGAAACGCTTGTAAGCAAATGTAATTATGAAGTTACAAAAATAACGCGTTAAATTCTGTACCTATTACATCGGTAGTTTAGGTATACACTATGCATTGACATTTTAATAGGTATCCTAATATAGAGAATAATACATATCCACCGTTTCATCTTTACTTTATTAGTTCAAAACTTGGCCGCGAGAAATTTCTAGGTGGCGCTTGTAAGCAAGTATGAACTATGCGTTACAAAAATAACATACTAAATTCTAAACCTATTACACAGGTAATAGGTTACCTCTCTGGAACGCAGTTATTTTAACTGTTACGTTAAATACCGACCATCCCAAGTACAGACCATAGATAAATAAGAGGAGATCCTCCGTTGGATAGGGAAGAATGGGAACTAAATTACGCGCATATGCGGTAGCGCACAGAGGCGCTGCAGTATCATGGAACTATATTTATTTAGCCTTCATAGGTCTCCTTTTATGTATGAAGAAGTATAAACAACCTAACCTCTATTCTATTTGTTTTGTTTGGGAAGCCCTTCACCATCTTGAAGCTAACTCTAATGGTATTGTTGTTTATTACGAAATTCAAAGAATTGATGTTACAGGTATTCCATTTTTTAAGTCAGTGTTTAAAATACTAATTATATTACAATTTTAGCATTGTTCTCTTTACAGTTTTAGTTGCTTTGTTCAGTAGCATTATTACTGGCAAATTATTAAATTATGATTGACTTAGCAGGTACCTAATTTTTATATCAGCGTTTAAAATTATTAATTAAATATTGTTGTAGTATACATCAGTGTAATACTTTCCATTTAATAGAGGAACGCAATGCCTATTGGGAAATTGATTTACCATTATGTTGCCAAAGGTTAAGTAAATGCATATTATACCAATATAACTGATAACAAGTACAGAAGCAAAAAATGTATAGACGTGTTTACTATATGCTCCTTAACTCTTACAATACCTGTTCTACAAGTGGAAAATATTTTTGCAAGAATATTATTAGTTTGATCTCAGTATGCCTGGAAGTGAACGTAATCTAAGATCTGCTGCTTCAGACAGTGATGAAAAAGATAATGCTGTTGTACTATGCATTGTTGAAACTTTTTCAGCTTCACCTACATCCTTCGAGCAATATTCAAGATGCAGTAGTTTTTGTATTTACGGCCTGCCAGAATCCCTGAATGAAAATCTGATACTAAACTTGTAAATATGTTTTAGGAAAAATTAGACGTTGCTGTATCCATGTGTTCCATTGATAGAAGTCATCGAATATTTCAAAAAGTCGAAGGTAAACCTAAGTTGATTATTATAAGATTTAATTCATATAACATACGAAATCTTGTTTACAAACAAAGATTCAAATGAAAGGATGTGGCATAGTTATTAAAGAGGATTTGACATTGGCTCGTCAAAATTTTAATTATCGTAGTACTTGGAGTAATTAGGGTAGTATTTTTCTTAAAGTTAACAATAAAATTCATAAACAATATAGCTGATTTCATTATCTTAACTAAAAATATAATTATTAATATTGTTGTTTAAATTTTTTCATCTGTTACTATTTTAATTACGAGCTTATAATAATGGATAGACATTTACTGGTTCACCTGTTAACCTTGAGCTCGTAATAACACAAACAATAATTTGAACTCGTTTAATTAGATTACATTAATTTGATTTATTTTGAATTTTTGAGTTTTGTTATTGTATATATGCTATAGTGCGGTAGTGTTACAAACAATTAATTTTGGCATTTTAGAACCACTAAAGTTCTATACTGTTATATAATTTTATTCGTTTTCAACTAGTATTCTTATTACATTATACTGGATTTACCAACTATTATCGATGATTTAAGTGCTTACCCTGTCGCACTTAATTCCTTTGACTGTGTTGAAGATGATCAGGTTTTTGTTTGTAATAGAATTGGAGTCTTGAAAAGTTTTAGCGTTTACCATTTAAATATAAGAAGTGTTTTGAAAAATGTAGACTTCCTTTTATTCCATCTTAGTGAATGTAATACGTACGATGTTATTATTTTATTGGAAACTCTGATAATTAATAATATAAATTCTGTTACTATTCGCAACTGCTTGGTTTTTTATAGCGAAGGCAGGTACAGTCAAAATGATGGTAAAATAGTTTGTTACTAATTACTGCATTATTGAATATCAAAATCTTTTTATTCAAAAGAGTAACTTAAAATTGGCGTTACTGTTGTTTATAGATTATCTCCTACAAACACAATGAATTTCATACAAGACTTAAACAGAATTATTTCCAATATCTCTACCACGTGTGAGATTTTTGTAGGAGATATTAACATTGATTTGTGTAGCAAAGGAGATAGTACTGTTAGCAAGTACTTAGACGTACTAGCAACAAATGGTTTTTTATCTTTAATTAATACCACAGCAAGAATTACAAACCTCAGTAGCACCTTCCTTGATAATATCTTTTTTAAATTAAATAAAAGTAACTTAAAACTAAATTTATATTCTAATATCATTCATAACAGTATAACCGATCATTACTCTACGTCATTACATATTGTACCAAAACCATCTGAATTTGAACATGCTAATAATATTTTCAAACCTCAGTATTCACACAAAGTTTTATACTCAAATATAAATTGATGCCTTTCAAATATTGATTGATATGACTATTTCAATAATATTACCGATACTAATGAGGTGACAATTAAGCTTAACACTTTCGAAAGATTAGTTGAGATTAATACTGTTAAAACTATATTACCATCAGTTCCTAAAAAATCAAACCATGGGTTACAAACGATCTTCTCAATTCAATTCGAATACGCGATAAATTAAACATGCTATATCAAATAATTTCAATACTTACAACATTTAAACTTACAAACAATATAGAAATCAGCTAACTTCATTAATACATATTATTAAGGATACTTATTACCAAAATTAACTTAATCATACGTGTAGCGACATTAGAAAGACGTGACATATTATTAAAGACGCTAAAGGTGATATATCTTCCAAGCAAAATATATCGGTATTGAATACTGAAACTGATGGTATAGTTACTAATACAGACATGATAGCTTCCTTGTTTAATAAGCATTTTAATTCTGTTGGAAAGAACTTCAATAAATTAAAAGATACTTGCAAGAATACTAATTCTAATAAAAATTGAGTGTATTATTAATCAACTAAAACATCAGTCTTTTACGATGTCTAGTATTTTAAATTCCAATTTAGCTAAACAAACAAAAAATCAAATTCTTGCGTTTTTCAATATAAAATTTAATGTGTTTTAGTTCTGGTGTTTTTGCTACAGCCTTCAAAAATTTGTTTGTAATCCCACTATACAAAAATGGTGATAAAACTATTATCAACATCTATTGTTCGATTTCTTTAACTTCCGTTTTCGGTAGAATTCTCGAAAAATGCATTAAAATCCTCCTTTCATCTTTCTTCAAAAAATTTAATATTTTGACTAAGCAACAATTTGGCTTCAGAACAAATTCATCCATGGAACGTGTTTAATATGAAGTAACCAATGCGATCTATGCAAAAATGGTAAATAGTTCCAAGCAAGTAGTAGTTTTCCTCGAATTGTGTAAAGCATTCGATAGTTTCTCACAGCAAATTATTGCAGAAACTACATAACCTACGTGTAAGGGGAACTGCATATCTACTTTTGGAGGACTGCCTTAAAGATAGATGTCAACGTGTTTTTGTTTAACGGTATACTAAGTAATTCTTTGACGGTAGAGTTTAGTGTTCTGCAAAGAACTGTATTAGGTCCGCTTTTGTTTCTTGTAACCATTAATGATCTTGCTTTACTCGATAACGGTGGAAAATTATTTTTATTTGCAGACGATGCAGTTATTCTTTTTGAAGGCAATAATTGGCTTGAAGTTTACAAGAAATCTGCTGTTGGCATAGAGCTTGTTAATGCATGGTTAGTCAATAACTTGGCTGACTTTAAATTTACATAAGAGAAAATATATTACATTTTGCCCTAGCTTGGCTGTTATGCCAACTTCTAGGATCGAATTAGCCATTCATAAAATAGACAGTATAAGATCTACATGTTTGTGTCTTGTTATTGAGATAGTTAGCGAAATTAAAGGTTTGGGTGTAATGTTAGACCAACATTTAAGATGGCACGCACATATTGCATACATTACATCTAAAATCAGATACTGATTTATAAATTCTACCAATTAAGAAGTATTTTATATCTTAAGATGATTTACTATGCATTTGTGGAGTCTATAATTAGATACGGTAGTGTATTTGGGGTGGTACTTTTCCAACTATGTACTTTGTTGCCTTTACTAATAGCACACAAGTTTATTATCAAAGTCATGCCTAAATCATCATCATTAGGTCTTCAGTCCTAGAACTGGTTGGACGCGTACCCTTATTGTTTCCTAGTCTGAACCAACCTACACATTTCCCTGAAATTTGCACAGTCTGCATCTATCACTATTTTTCTGATCTCGGTCACCTCTACCCCTCTTTTCCTATCTCTGCTTGTAGTATATCCCGTGCTATTCCCCAGAAATGCCTTAGAACGTATCATGTCTTTCTATTTCTTTTTTTTATTTTTTACAGATATCTTTATTCCTCTACTATTTCTACAATCTATTTGTTTATTAACTGTGTCTGTCCATCCGTCTGTCATCATACGTCTGTAGCACCACATTTCAAAGGCTTCTACCTCTTTCTTGTCTGCTTCTCCTACTGTCCAGGCTTAACGGCCATACAGTGCTGTGCTCCACACATTTGTTTTAGGCAATCTTTTCCTTGTTTCTGTTTGTGGTCTTCGAACACAGTAGTTGCTTTTTCTTGTTAAATATAACAAGACCTTGTGCTAATCTTTGTTTTATATCTTTTGTGCTTTTCCCATCTTGCATTATTTGACTTCCTAGGTAGCAGAAATCCCCTCTTGCAAGTTCTCGTTACCTATTTGTATTCTTGTTTTTGATTTATTATCCCCTCTTTTGCGTACTACAACTTTAGTTGTATTTTCACACAATATCCCTCCGTTAGAACTGTTTCCATTTCATTAAGAGCAGCTTCTAACTCTTCCTTGCTAGATGCTAATACCGCTATATGATCTGCAAATCTAAGCATATCAATCTTTTGGCCCTGCATATTATTTCCAAATGTCTTCCTGCATTTGACAGTATTAATTGCCTCTTCTATGTACCCGTTAAAAATTAATGGGGATAAGGCACATCCTTGTCTCACCCCTTTCCCAATATTTACTTCTCTACTTTCTTGCTGTAATTCTATTACTGCTGTTTGTTCTTTGTATAAGCTATGTATTATTCGTCTGTCCCTATAACTCATTTCTTTTTGAGTATTTCGAACATTTTTTTCCATTTTACATTGTCGAATGCTTTTTCCAGGTCTACAAACCCTATATACACTTTCCCCCTTTTCTATTGTTTTCTCCATTATCACTCTCAGAGCTAAAATAGCCTCCCGTGTTCCCTTATTTCGCTTAAACCCAAATTAATCTTCTCCCAGTATTTCTTCAGCTTGTTTTTCCATTCATCTTTGTGTAATTCTAGTTAATATTTTTGAAACGTGTGCTGTCAAGCTTATTGTTAGAAAATTTTCACATCTATCTGCGCCTCTTTTTTTTTGTATAGTTACTATGATGTTACGTTTGAAATCTTTGGGTATTTCGCCTGTCTCATACCTATAGCTTACAAGTCGGAAGAGACGTTCTGTTACTGCTTGTCCAGCGGCTTTTAGAGTTTCTGCTTGCACCTTATCTGTGCCCGGTGCCTTACCATTTTTCAGACTCTTTAATGCTAATTCAAACTCATCTCTAAGTATAGGATATCCCAGGTCATCCTCTTTTTGTTCCTCTTTTTCAGATTTTTAAATTTAAGTGCGGCCTTCATAATTACGATGTTGTGGTCAGTGTCTATATCTGGTTCTGGGTAGCTTCTACAGTCTTGTACTTGATTTCTAAACCGTTTTCTAATAACAATGTAATCTATTTGCTATTTTCCTATATCTCCTGGCATCTTCTACGTGTATCGTCTTCTAGCATGATTTTGAAATAAAGTTTTTGTTATGCTTAAGTTGTTTTTATCGCTAAATTCTACCAGCCTATTTCCCCTGTCTTTTCTCATGTCTATACCTAATAAACCTACTATCGCTCCTTCCCTACCCTCACCTACCACTGCATTAAAATCCCCCGTAATTATTAAGTTTTCATGTCCTTTTACGTATCTTAGTATGTCTTCGATATTTTTGTACATCGCCTCCACCATTTCCTCACTGTAGCTAGAGGTGGGCATGTATACTTGTATTATTACTGTATTTACTGGTTTAGATTCAAATCTAACCATGAGCACTCTTTCGTTCTTTTGTAGGTAGTTTTCTACACGTTGTCCTATCTTTTTTCGCATAACTATCCTCATGCCAGAATTTCCTTCCTCTGATCCTGTATGAATTACCCTGAAGTCTCCATTCCAAAAATCCCCCGCCTCTGGCCAGCGGACTTCGCTAATTCCTACTGTCTACTGCTAACATATCCATTTCGAGTTTCAGGTTCTCTACCATACCTACTTGTTTCATACTTCTGACATTCCACGCTCCGACTCACAGAATGTCCACGGATCTTTTTCTATTCTTTCAGATCACATCCCTCTAAGTAGTCCCCTCCCGGAGATCCGAATGGGGGACTATTTTACCCCAGAGGATGCCATCATGTTTAACAATTTTTGTACGCAGTGTACTTGGGAGGTAATGTGATGCTTTCCTGTTGCCTTCCACATCGCAGTAGTGTGTCTTAGAATATCATACCGACCCCTATGGTCTCTGCCACTCTAAGTACCGAAAAAGCTGCTACCCTCTTTCGGGGACTTGTCTTAGTCTGGTTCCTCACTAAGACCTTACTATTTTGGTTAAACCTACAGTTTGGCTCTTTAGCTCTTTGAAACGCGCAGGTCATTCTACCTGTTCTAGTATTTTAGAACATCGTCAAGGTGCAGGTCCGTTCGGAATGGTCATGCCTAAAAAGGATATATATTTTCCGTCAGATATCCTATTTTCGGAGACTAATTTACTACCACTTAGAATACTTTAATGTACTTTATTGGTTCTGTACAAAAATCTCCACTCTAAAAAATGTATATGCATTCTTATTACACTAGATTAATAACCAATCAGACCTTACTCGACTGCTTATGACATTAACTCAACATTATGTTTCTTATTTAGGTCCAAGGCATTTCAATACTTTACCTGCTTGCTATAAAACTATAAACAGCATTTAGATTATAAGAAAAACGAGTTACAAAATATTTACTTGATAATATGAAAAAAATATAATTTTACATTTACTAATGCTTTTCAAGGCCCAATTTTAGGTTGAACTTGGCCATTTTTTTTCAATTTTTTTATAAGTCTATTGTATTTATAACTTAGTTTACTATTCACAGTTGTCTGTTGAACTATTTATGTATTCAGTCTCACAAACTTTGCTTAGGTTCTGAATCTCTGTGTAATATATCTCTGTACTAACAAAACTATTTAATACAATACAAAAAAAAGATCGAGACTTTTAAATTGGCTCTTACAGATATTGACTAATGCATGTCTATAATAGATTTAATTAATTAACAAACGGAATTTCTTTATATTTCAATTATTTGTGTTTAATTATTTATTTAATTAAACTTGATATAATGATTGCATCTGTATTATATTTATGTTACATTAAGGTTATTTATTGATTTGTTATTTTGTACTGTTGCTAAGTGTGATGTATAATAAAGAATATTTATATCAATAAATCATTATTTGTTTGTTTGGTTCCATGAATGAAAATTATCTAAAAACTTATTTTCAAAACTCACCAATATGTATGAAACAGATTGAATTAAAATTCATTTATTGACCATATATGCTTAAATGAATTTTAATTCAACCTGTTTCATACATATTGTTGGGTTTTGAAAATAAGTTTTTAGGTAAATCTAGTGTCAGTATTTTGAATTTCCTGCTATTAGCTGTTGTTTTGATCGGTTGTCACTAGAGGCGCCACCAGTTTTAGCCGCCATTGTTGTCCCCACTTTTTTACATTGGAATTGGTGACTCTCTTACTGTATGTTCTCTATGGTACATACGGTGCTGTGAAGCACAGAGCGTCAAGGAACTTGCTATTCAAGCAGGTGCTGTGTGGAGAAAAATGAGCGAACGTGAAAAGAAGCCATATTTCCAGCAAGCGTGTGAGGTTCAAAGGAAAAAAAAATTGTGTGGTTCAAAATATGTACGGCGTAAGCCCGCTAATGGTTCGTCTTCTAGAAAAAAACGTTCAGAACATTGCCGCCGCAAGTAGAAGAACCAGATGTCCTAAATAAGTTTTTACTAAATATTACGTTTACAATAAAATAATTTAAAGTATAGAAGAATTTAATTAAAAGGTTATGGGGACAAGATATGCATTTCGATTTAAAAATTTTTCTCAGTTAGTGCTATTGGCAGATACTATGGTTAAAAGTGTCGGTGTCTGCATCTACAAGCAAATCAAAAATCTCCGAACTTACAATCTTTAGTTCATCATATTTGAATTGTAACTGTTCCTGACACATCTGTATCTGCTGTAGATCAAAACTATATATATATATATATATATATATATATATATATATATATATATATATATATATATATATATATATATTTATATATATTTCGTAAAAGCTCCCGAAAAACTTTGCGTACTTTCTTCTTCTTGTTGATATCCATATTCCAAAGTGTAATATAATTGGAATTTGGTCAATACCAGTCACGTGATCCAAAGTCTACGGCTTAACGTGACAAAATTCAATATATCTATAAACAATCTTTCGAGTCTTGTCACGGTCGCCAAAATGTGGAATTCCGCGAATATACTCTACCTGTCTATAGCAAAACACCCTTGTCTAAACTCGAAAGTATTTATTTTCTTGTTTTGAGTATAAGGATACTTTTTGTAACCTGTCATCGTAAATTTTCTTTGACAGTTTTGCTTTCATGGCAAATGTTCAAAATTGGTTGTAATATTTTTAAAGAAAATTTCAATTTGCATTCACACATACTCGCCACGCCATCTAGCTGTCAAGTTCATATTTGCCAGAGCCTCTGCGGTGTGACGCTCTGTTGCTAGTTTAGTTCTATTCAAGCTCTTGTGTCAAGTAGTATAAAATGTAGCTAACGCTATATACGTTTAAGTTTTAAGTACATTGTCGTACAGTTATAGAATGCAGTCTTTCAATTTAATATAAACAGTTCAATTACCGAAATGAAGTGCTTTTATTTATTTTAGCAATACCACAGCCTCGAGTTTATTTGGTACAGTCCCCAAGTAAGTCCGCAAACAAATAAGAAGAATATCAGCCAAGAAATTATTGTCAATTAATATTTTCGAATAACGGCCTTATTCAAGCTTATAAACATGCTCCATTCGCAGCAGGATGTTTAATTAACATATTTTAAACAACAAATCAATTAAAACGCATCGTTTCGGATAATTAATCACATGTCTGGTTAATTAAATGCAGCATCAAGCTCTAATGAGTTCAAGTTATACGACGAATGCAAGAATTATTCACTTCATTTTCACTAAAACGAGGTTTGTACAAAATCCTAGTTTTAGGGAAACGATCAAGATGCTTTACTTGATGCGAATTTAATGAAAAAGCGGTACTAAGCTTTTCAGTTTCAACACTACAATTCAAAACACTCCACTTTTGCGTGTGAGTGCGAGAGAGAAAGATACATTTGATGGTTAACACCGCATCCTGCTTAGCACTTTGCAACAGCAATCCTTGCAAGTTTAAGAACAGGTAGGTGTGTCGTATCCTTTGTTTGGGCATCCTTTCTTTATCTAACTTGTGGCAACAAATTTGCTCATTTCAATTTTAATATTTTAAATGCACATGTTGACATTTTTAATAAAGAAAAATATTGTGTTTTAATTATTTTAAGTTATGTGGGTTTATAAATAACACCGATTTATCAATTCACTGGCTGTAATAATTTGATTAAATTATTATACTAATTACATATTTCAATAATAAATACAATTGAGATTGGTTCCTTAAGGTATAGGTACAATCAAACAAATTCGATTTAACTTTCATTGCTTTGTTACAAGCAAATTCACTTACAGGTTGCTGCTTTTCTCACCAGTGGCGTACATTTGGCACGGCAATAATTTTTATTGTATCTCCTTTCTCAAATAATTTGTGAAATGGAATCCCTTATTAAATTACGTGGCTACATAAAAGCCAGATTTACTAAATTCACAAATTATGTTACTTCCTTTGAACAAATTCAAGGCAACAGCGGTCAAGCGATTAGTTCAACAAAACTAATTGAACTACGCAAGCGGCTTAACGATATAATGCCTTTATTAAGCGAATTCCACGATTTAGATTTCAAAATTATTGAATCAAGTCCAGATGGTGTGGATTCTGATTTTGATTTTGAAGATGCTTATTATTCAGTGGTGTCTCGTGCAGAAGATCTTATTCAGCATCATGATAATGAGACTGAACGCAGATCTGTCTCACCTAATTCGAGCGTTAAGTCACATTCGGGAAATTCTAGTCCCCAAATATGTTTACCAACGATATCAATTCCTAAATTCAGTGGAGAGAACCCGTCTGAATGGTTGGAATACTAAGAAACTTTCAAAAATCTTATTCATGATAATGATTCGTTGTCAAATACACATCGTATGCATTATCTGAAATCAAGTTTGTGCGGACCCTCGGCACAAATCATTAAATCGCTGGATTTTAGTTCAACCAGTTACAAAACGGCGTGGAAGGCGCTGTGCGAGAGGTACAATGACCCTCGTATGCTCGTTTACAATCATCTCAAGGCCATACTTGAGCTTGAACTGGTTAACAAGGAATCTGCTTCCAAGTTACACCAAATTAATGATACATTATTCAAACATTATGCCACTTTAACTTCATTGGCTACTGATAAGCAACTTCTAGAATTTTTCATAATCTACGTTGTTTCCAAAAAACTAGATCCTCACACCTTTCGTGAGTGGGAAGTTTTGAGGAATTCTGCTGGACCAGAGTTGCCCACATTACTAGAATTCAAAGAATTCTTAAAAAACACTGCAAATTTGTTAGACACCCTCGAGTCTAAGCAAAATAAGGTTACGTTGCCAGAGAAGTCTCCCAAGGTTTCGAAGCAACATTCAAAGTCCTTTGTTACTAGTGGCCCTTCATGATGTTACTGCAAAGGTGCCCACGCCTTGTATAGATGTACAGAATTCTGTAAATTATCTGCAAGTGGCAGAATTTCCAAGGCAAAGTCACTGCAACTTTGTCTGAATTGTCTTTCTAAGAGACATTTTGTAAATCAATGTAATTCAAGGTTTACTTGCAGAAAATGCAACGCTAAACACAATACACTTCTTCATGAAGAAAAACAAACAAAATCCTAAGGTCAACCAGGGCCTGCAAGTTCTGCAGAAACCTCTGCTGAGCCAAATCAATCTATTTCTGCTTTTTGCTCGAACGATGTTCAAGTTCTTCTGCCAACAGCTATGGCAAAGATTATTTCAAGTGATGGAAGATGTCACAAGGTCAGAATTCTGCTGGATTCTGGATCACAATCAAATTTCATTCGTTCAGATGTATGTACTCGGTTGAAACTTCATACTCGCGGTACAAACATCACTGTTTCTGGCCTAAGTAAGGCTACTTCGCACATACGTGCACGGTGTGATGTCACAATTCAGGCGCTCCACACAAATTGCAAGTTTAATGCTTCATGTTTGGTTCTAGAAGAAATCACAGGGGTTTCTCCTAGCTTCAATGTTGAACGAAACAGTATCAACATTCCGAATAACAACACTAGCCGATGCTACCTTTTGTGAATCTGGTACCATCGACATTTTAATAGGTTCGCCGATCTTTTGGACACTCTTATGTATAGGACAAGTTCACTTAGGCCCAAACCTCCCAATTCTCCAAAAAACTAGATTGGGATGGGTTGTGTCGGGTCCAACTACCACTTATGCATGAAATATACAGTGCAACTTTGCATCTGTGGAGAATCCTGCTGATGCACTTATCCGATTCTGGCAGATCGAACATTACCCTGATGAGAAGGTTCTTACAGTGGAAGAAAGTGCTTGTGAAGCACATTTCGTACAAACTACACATCGAGATTCAGATGGTAGGTTCATTGTTTCTCTTCCCCTAAAACAGTCTCCGGATGTTTTAGGAGATTCATTTCAAATTGCTCAAAAAAGGTTCTTTGCACTGGAAAGGCGACTGCAAGTCAATCCCGACTTAGCTGCTCGTTACAATCAATTTATGCGAGAATATATAGATCTGGGACACATGTCCATTGCTGATCCCCAGATTAATGAAATTTCTTACTACCTTCCGCACCATGGTGTCCTTAAGGAGGACAGCCTAACAACCAAACTTAGTGTTGTTTTCAATGAAGAACTTTACGCTCTATTAAAGTAAAGAAAGCAACTCCAACCAATAAAAATAACACAAAAATAAATAAGCATCTAATAAAAAGATAATAGTCCAATATAATCAAGTATTATTTGTATAAATCTTACTTAAAATGATTCTAAATCACCTACACTAATCTGCCAAAATAACAATTAATATTTAATACATATTTGGTCCTCTCGTACTAAAATACATTAAATTTTTAAAGATAGAATCCAACCTGGCTCACACCGGTTTAAACTCAGATCATGTAAAGTTTCAAAGGTCGAGCAGACCTAATTTTTAAGCTACTGCGCCAAAAATTAACTTTAATCCAACATCGAGGTCGCAAACCTCCCTTAAAATAAGAACTTAAAAGGAAAATTACGCTGTTATCCCTAAGGTAATTTATTTTATTCTTAAAATAATTAAAATTTCAAATTAATAATCATCAATAAAAAATTTAAAGAATTAGTTAAATCTTCAAGTCACCCCAAATAAACACGCTCATTAATTACTAAAAACAATATAATGTAAAATTCTATAGGGTCTTCTCGTCTTTTAAAATCATTTAAGCTTTTTAACTTAAAAATAAAATTAAAAATCAATTCAAAAATGAGACAGAAATTATCTCGTCCAATCATTCATTCCAGTTCCCAGTAAAGAAACTAATGATTATGCTACCTTAGCACAGTTAAAATACTGCGGCAATTTAATTAATCATTGAGCAGATTAAACCTTAAATCAAAATCAGACATGTCTTTATTAAACAGGCGAAAAATTTATTGCCGAGTTCCTTATTTTGAGCTTACAAATATAATACATCTAAAATAAAATTTACTAATTCTATCATTTTTACAAAATTAACATAATTTTAAACTTAATTTAAATAAAAAAATTAAAACAATAAAAATAATATTAATAAATAATCGAAAATATAAATTTATTCTAAAGATTAACAATATTAGTTATACAAAAATTACAAAAACTAAAATTTTTAATTTATCTATATAAAAGATTATCCCATTATATATAAAATGCTTAAAAATTTCAAATAAATAATTATTTAAAATCAATTCAAACAATAAAATTAAATTTTTTTCTTTAAAAACCAGATATATTAAAACACGAATAACATTTAATTTCCAATTAGCTATTATAAATTCTAATTTAACAGAAAAATTAATAACAAATTAAATCTTTTTAAATCGGGAAAAATTTTCTATAAATCAAATATTTAATAAACCCTGATACAAAAGGTACGTCAAATAAAAACTTCTTTCACAATTAAATTTCCCCTTAAAAATTCATTTACACTACTAATAATCTATAATAAACTAAAACTTTTCAAAATAAATAATAAATAAAAAACTAATTTTAAAACAACAATTGAAATAATTAAATACAATTCAAATAACATTTCAAAATGAACTTTTTAATGTAAATAAAATACTTTATCTTAAGATACTACTTGTTTTCTAGATACACCTTCCGGTACATCTACTTTGTTACGACTTATTTCAAACGAAAGCGACGGGCAATATGTACACATTTTAAAACTCAATCAAAAAAATAATAAATAATCCAATTTACGCTCAAATCCAATTTAATTGACATTATTAAACACCAAAACTAATCCTAAAAGATTTGTAACCCATTTCACACTTCTTTACAAACTGCGTCTTGATCTGACATTAAATATAAAATACAAATAAAACATTAAAATTCAACTAAAATACTTACAAACAACGATATACAAGTCTAACAAAAAAGTAAAAATAATCGTGTACTATCAATCACGGAACAGGTTCCTCTGAATAGATTAAAATGCCGGCATACTTCTTTTACTTTTGATCAAATATAATCTATAATAAGAATAAAAATTACATTTCAATAATAGGGTATCTAATCCTAGTCTAAAAAAAATCTCACAGAAACCATAAACATACATATAAATAAAATAATTATTAATATTCCACCTCTCAAAATTATTGTTAATTTATTATCAATCTTTTATTTTTCAACAACTAAAAAGTTTTAATTGCCCTGATCGGATAACCGCAATTGCTGGCACAAGCTTTATTAGAACTTCTTATATATCCAAATTAAAAACTATTAAATACATAATTTTATCTACTACAAATCTTTGTATAAAAAATCCAATTGTATATAAAAAAAATAAAAACTAAAACTAAAAACCAAAATTAAATTTTATAAAAAGATATTTATAACAAAATTCTTTAATAAAAAATAAAATAAAAATAAAGACATTCTTATTTTATAAATTCATTTTTACATAGATAATAATTTTCCGCAGCAGCTTACTGCCCTAACACTCACAACAATTCCTTATGCACTGGCCCTTTCAAGCGCAACAAACTGTTTACTTTCTTGGAATATTCCAACCTAAACGATCAAAAAATGATCGACCCCTCAATTTCGCATAGAAAGTTCCCCTAAGCCTATTAAAGACTATCTTTCTATAAAAATTAAATAAGAACAACAAATTTATAGTTATTCAATTTACTTGTAAATTTTATCTTTCATTAAAAGTACCCCTATTTTTAATGAATTTATAAAATGTGATTTAAAAAATCACATTTTATAAATTTAAATTCACAGCAAATTTATTTTTATATTTCAGGATTTAAAAAAAATTAATTTATTAAAAAATAAAAATAAATAGAGTTTACATAATATCTTAATAATATTTTCCAAAATTCAAATAATTACTTAATTTTCTGTAACAGTATAATTGTCTATATTAAAAAGTTAAAAGCCCATTAAAAATTATATTATACGATAATTTATATATATATATATATATATATATATATTTTTTTCTATTATTAAATCTCACTTTTCTTTTAATCACTGACTGTCTGTTCAATCACTCTTAATTCTATATTCTTTTAAAAAAATTTTATTTTATTTTACCCCTTTTTGTCGCGCCTTTTTTTGTAATGTGCACACCTAATGCACGCCCCGTACTTGCAACGTTTGGTTGGTTCTTTAATAAACTATTTATTTCAATGCCTCGACTATTTAAGCTCTTAAATCTCAGGGTGGTCAACTACTTATAGTGAGTTCTGTTATAAGTAGATGTGCAAAGTCCAACCAAAGTGCACCTCTTTTGTTTTAGTACAAAATTTTTTTACTCTACTTTTGTATATGCCAAAATTATACTACGATCAGCGTTGCTTTGTGCCAAATTAAATTACTACCAAAATTATATGACTGTTTTTGACGTTTTAAGATATCTCAGCACTCACCTGGTTTATACTCCGTTCTTGGCCGCTCTGACTGCTGGCTCAAAATCCTTGTCGCCGTATGCGTCTTTACACTTTTGTCCTATCTGATTGAAGTTTAGTACCGCCTCCAGGTGTTGTTCTTAAATTTAGCTGCTCCCCAATACCTGAAATAATTAACCCTAATTTAGAATTTTGAATACCCAGTGCTGTAACTTCCCCTGTGCTAATTTCTGCTTCGAATCCTCCACTACCAATTGTTGTTCTCCTAAATTTCGCTCTTCGTGTTCTCAATTACTCCGTCCGCTTCTTCGTATCTTATCCAAATCTACTCGTCGTCTTACTTCAAATTGCTCTATGCTCCGCTACCTAATAATCGCTATCCAAAACCAACTTCTTTCCCATATATTTTTCCTCTCGATGTCCTGCTACCTAATATCGCTATCCAAATCCCACTTCTTTCCTATATATTTTTCCTCTCGATGTCCTGCTACCTAATATCGCTACCCAAATCCAACTCCGTTCCTTATATATTACCACTCGATACCCTGCTACCTTTCCCAATATCACTCCAAATCTATATAATTTTCTGTCGCTTCGCCGTTGCACAATCACCACTCTTTATACTTATTACTTGCGTCGCTGTTACTTCTTTACCCTTCTTTACTTAATCAAACTCTTCAAAATCAAATACTTTTATTAACTTCTTTTAAAATTGTTTACAAATTAGCACAGTTTGAAAAACACGTCTTTTTACAAAATGAATTTCGAAAATAATCTCCGTTGTTTGCTTTCCAAGGCGACCATTTTAACTTTCCTGCCTACTACACTTTAAAGTACATAACTAAATTGTCCAATAACATCCTAACATTTCGTTTGTGTCGCACATACCATAGTTCATGTCCTTTTACACTTTCCTGATTCACATACAATTCTATTATTTGTCCTAAATATTTACAGTTCACCAATCACATTTGAAGTTGTTATAACTAATAATTTTGAGCTTACAAATATTGTCCAAAAGTTGATTCTATTTAAAATGAAACCAAAATAAATTACACTTGAACCTGGATGCGTGGTTGCTAGTAAACATCCATAGACGCATCCGGTTTTTGGACGGCAAATGTACTTTCAATGGCCTTTAAAATTCAAACTCGGTATAAACCCTTGAGCACTGTACATCTTACTACGTCATTTAGTCATTTTAATATTACCTTTTGGCACTTAATTTCAACTACCATTTTGAATGGTATTTTAGTATATGTGAAATACGGCAACCATATATTTTTAAGTTTATGTGATCAAATATGTGGATTATTTTGCTTGGCATATACTACCTTGTACTAAACAACCCTTAGAACTCTTGGTATCTCCCTTATACACTACAATATATATATAAAGTAAGATGTATCTGTAAACAAACTCTTATGAAAATAATAAGAGCCATTGACAAATACAAATCGGACTGGTAGTTATATAGCCATTAACAAAACATTAGATTTATTACTTCATAGGGGAGGAAACATCCACTGACCAATGGTTTCGGCTTGTTAGCCTCATCAGAGTGGACTGTTCCCAAGAACCCTATGAAGTAATCGAAGCTATTATAATGATATAATTTCGAAACAATCACTGTACTATGGCAAAAGTAAATAAAACCGCCATCAGGTGATAAAACACCAACACTACTAAAGTGTGGAAGTACAGAATTGAACCGAAACTACATAATAAATTTTAAAAATGACTATAAAAGTACGTTTGGCCTTTGAGATATTTTTATTTATATATTTTATATATATATATATATATATATATATATATATATATATATAGCTCATAGACCTCCCACAAATTATTTCATACTAATGAATAATTTGTTCATGAAATTTGTAGACATCTGTTATTCTTTATCAATAAGATTATCGCTATAGTTATGACGACAGGGTAACTTTTTTTTTTTATACTAAATTACACTTTCTATATAAATGTTTAATGAATAAAGGTCTATAAAAGTAATATCTTTTTCTTAATTACCATTTATAAGTTTTTGAATCAATTGTTCTTATTTAATTTTTAATGATTTATATTTTATAATAATTAATAATTAATTTATAAATATATAATATATATATAAATAAATAATGGGTATATTTAAATATCACAATATTTATTAATAATATGTATTAATATATCCTTTCTCTTTTTCCTGAGGATTTATATAACGACTATATATAAATAGTTCTACATACACACTTTTTTCTCCTACTATATTAAGACCTTTTTTTATTATTTAATAGTTTAATATATATATAATATATTATATATTTATATATAGTTATGATAAAATTATTCTTATAAATCAATAAATACTTATTAAATATAAACTAGTATATATATTTAAAATTATATATATGTAAAAAGTAAATTTTTATATAGTAAAAAAAAATTAATACTTTTTTAAAAATCATTGGAAATTTGGACGAAAAAAAAATCGATCCTCGTGAATCGAATTTTCAACACCCATTTTCACATTAACTAACTTATTTGTAATGTTTTTTTTTTAAAATCCGCCAAAAATTTTTTAAAAATCCGCCAAAAATTTTAAAAAATTAGTAAAAAGCAATTTACTAAAGATTTTTCACTAAAAATCAAATTTTCCAAAATCGTGCGTATATTCTGGTCTAAAAAAATTAAGTAAAAATCTAATTATTCATATTATCAATAATAAATTTTTATTAACCTGCCTAATCTGTAAAGATTAAAAAAAAAATTAAAAAATTCTCTCTCTGGTAACATTTAGTGACCTGCCTGAAAAAGGAATATTTTGATAGAATAGAGCATGCAGAAATCTGCGCTCACTACGTCTAGCAAATCAATTCACCTCCTAAAATCTCAAAAATTTTAATACATCATATAATAGAGCATAAAATCCCATAAAACGGTAAAAGGTAAGCTAAAGTAAGCTTTTGGACTCATACCCCAAATATAAGGAAATTTCCTTTTTAATTAAAAAATTATTCAAAATAACATTCATAATCACACTTATTACTAGATCAATGATTTCAATTTCCAGAAATAATTGATTAGGAATATGAATTGGCCTAGAAATCAATCTATTATCAATTATCCCGATTATACAAAAATCTATAAATAAAATATCAACAGAATCTACAATTAAATATTTTATTACGCAGGCTTTAGCCTCGTGAATCTTAATCATAGCTATAATACTAATAATAATAAAAACCGAATTAACTACGAATGTAGAAAATTCACTATTAAATCTAACTATAATCTCAGCACTTCTCATAAAAATAGGAATAGCCCCGTTCCATTTTTGATTTACAGAAATAATAGAAGGATTAATGTGAATAAATTGTTTAATCATAATAACATGGCAAAAATTAACCCCTATAATTTTTGTCATATATATTATGATTTTTCCAATATTCATAGGAATTATCATTATATCCGGTACCATTATTAGTAGAATCATAAGGTTCAATCAAACTAGAATACGAAAATTATTAACCTATTCATCCATTAATCACATAAGATGAATAATAAGAAGAATAATTCTCGCCCAAACTATTTGATTATACTATTTTTCTATTTATTCTTTAATAACAATAAATATCACATAAATAATAATAAAAACTAAGATTTCCTCAATCAACCAGCTTAGATCCAATAATTTATCATCCCCAATAAAAACGCTTTTCTCATTAAATTTTCTTAATTTAAGAGGATTACCACCTTTTCTAGGATTTTTGCCTAAATGAATAACAATCGAAATATTAGTGAAAAAAAATATAGTATTTTTAACAATAACGATACTAATTTTCACAACCCTAATAATTTTCATTTATTTGAAAATCATACTATCCTCACTATTAATAGAAAAATCATTTAAAAATTGAAAATCAATACCAATTAAAATAAAATCATTCTTATTTAGCAAATTCAATATTTAACTTAATCCGTAAGGATTTAAGTTAAATCAAACTATTAGCCTTCAAAGCTAAAAACAATTACTTTTTAAGCCTTGAAAGTAATTTACCTTTAAATTTGCAATTTAATATCATAATTGACTACAAAACCTATTGAAAGAAAATATCCCTAAACAAATTTACAATTCGCCGCCTATAAACTCAGCCATTTCAATGAAATGGCTATTCTCCACTAATCATAAGGATATTGGAACCCTATATTTCATTTTCGGTGCTTGAGCTGGAATACTAGGAACATCCCTAAGATTATTAATTCGAATAGAATTAAGAACTCCCAGAACATTTATTGGAAATGACCAAATATATAACGTTATTGTAACAGCTCATGCATTAATCATAATCTTTTTTATAGTAATACCAGTAATAATCGGGGGTTTCGGTAACTGATTAGTTCCCCTGATATTAGGGGCCCCAGATATAGCATTCCCCCAAATAAATAACTTAAGATTCTGGCTACTTCCTCCCTCATTAATCTTATTAATTACTAGAAGGCTAATTGAAAGAGGAACCGGAACTGGATGAACAATCTATCCCCCTCTTTCATCCAATATCGCCCATAGAGGTAGAGCTATTGATTTGTCTATTTTTAGAATTCATCTAGCAGGAGCTTCATCTATCCTAGGAGCCATTAATTTCATTTCCACCATTATTAATATAAAACCCAAAAGAATAACTTTCAATCAAATACCCCTTTTTGTATGAGCCGTAGGAATTACAGCAATACTTTTATTATTATCCCTACCTGTATTAGCAAGAGCAATTACAATATTATTAACAGATCGAAATATCAATACATCCTTCTTTGACCCCGCAGGTGGAGGAGATCCTATTCTTTTCCAACATTTATTTTGGTTTTTGGGCATCCAGAAGTATACGTATTAATTTTACCTGGATTTGGGTTAATTTCTCATATTATTATACATGAAAGAGGAAAAAACGAAACATTCGGACACACTGGAATAATTTATGCCATAGCAAAAATTGGAATTTTAGGATTTATTGTTTGAGCCCATCATATATTCACAATCGGCATAGACATTGATACTCCCCAAATTATATGAGCACTAGGATTTATTTTCCTATTCTCAGTTGGCGGGGTTACCGGAGTAATTCTAGCTAATTCATCTTTAGATATTATTCTTCACGATACTTATTACGTAGTAGCCCATTTTCATTACGTATTATCAATAGGTGCAGTTTTTGCTATCATAGGAGGAATTGTACACTGATTCCCCTTATTCTTAGGAATTAATATAAACAATAAATTATTAAAAATCCAATTTTTAACCATATTCACAGGAGTAAATATAACATTTTTCCCGCAACATTTTCTAGGATTAAGAGGAATACCACGACGATACTCTGATTATCCAGATGCTTACCTACCCTGAAACATACTATCATCCATAGGATCATTAATTTCAATAATAAGAGTAGCCTTATTTATTTATATTTTGTGAGAGGGATTAATCACTAAAAAAAAGACAATTATAAAGACAAATATAAAAACATCCTCAGAATGATTACAAAAGCTCCCCCCATCAGAACACACATATAACGAATTATCAATTTTAATGAAATTCTAATGTGGCAGATTAGTGCAGTAAACTTAAGATTTTCATATAAATTTATATTTCTTTAGAATGGCCTCCTGAGCCAGTTGATCACTAATGGAAGCCAATTCACCCTCCATAGAACAATTAATGTTTTTTACGATTATAGAATAATAATTTTAATCGCCATTGTTTCTATAGTAGCATCAATAACAATTTCAATGGCATTAAGAAAATATAAATACAAGAAATTGTTAAGAGGTCAACTAATTGAATCAATTTGAACAATTATTCCGGCCATCACATTAGTATTTATTTCTATTCCTTCTCTAACCTTAATATATTTATTTGACGAAACCAATTCTCCAATTATATCAGTAAAAACAATAGGAAACCAATGATACTGAAAATATGAATTTTCAGATTTCATTAAAAAAGAACTAAATTCATATCTAAGAGACAAAAATAAATTCAAATTCCGCCTCTTAGACGTAGATAATCAATTAATTTTACTATTAAAATCAAAAATCCGAATAATGTTCTCATCACTTGATGTAATTCACTCCTGAACTATTCAGTCCTTAAGGACAAAAATAGACGCTACCCCAGGACGATTAAATCAATTATTGTTTATAATCAATTATCCGGGAATTTATTTTGGACAATGCTCAGAAATTTGTGGTATAAATCACAGATTCATACCAACATCTATTGAAAGAGTAATCCCAAAATTTTTTATTAAATGATTAAGAACTCCGTCATTAGATGACTGAAAGTAAGTACTGGTCTCTTAAATCTTCTAATAGTAATTAACGACTACTTCTAATGGAAAATTTAGTTAAAATCATAACATTAGTTGGTCAAGCTAAAATCATTTAAGCAATAATTTTCTATTCCTCAAATAGCCTCTCCATATAATTAAACATTTTAATTTTTACATCTACAATAATCTTAATAACAAATTCAATAATCTATTTTCAAAGACTAACAATCCTTAATAATAAAAACAATTTAAATTATTATTATACAAATTGAAAATGATAAATCTCTTCTCACCATTTGATCCAACCACGTCAAATAACCTATCAATAAACTGAACAATCTTACTAGTCATTGCAATTTTAATACCATGCATTTTTTGATTAATTCCCTCACGTAGAAATTTTTTATGAAATACTTTAACAACAAAATTAAATAAAGAATTAAAAATAAATATAAAAACCAATAAAACTTCCACACTCCTTTTTATTTCCTTATTCATATTCATTTTCGCTAATAACCTAATCAGTCTATTTTCCTATATTTTTCCTAGAACCAGTAATATCTCTACTAATCTTTCTATAGCTCTTTTATTCAAGGACTTAATTAGAGTACCTAAATCATTACTAGAAATCGAAACCGATGGGGTATTAATGGAAGAAACCGTTGATGCTCCAGGGCATGAAACCTCTGCTGTTGGTGTTATTGTAGGATCTTTATTACCACTAACCAAACAATAAGAAGGGTTATCATTAATCTCATTTTCCCCGTTTACCTGTTCTAAAATCTCAAAAGCTCTAATGCACTTAGAATGCAGTTCTTTGTGTACCTCTAAAAATTCAATATCGAAATTGACATAATTTAGTCTCTTTGTTACATGAATTAATCTCGTGTTAAGTTTAATATAATCTTTCCTTTTAGGAAGAATGGTAAAAGAATTTAAAATGTTTTCTAATTCAAAAATCTTAAGTTTCAATAATTCAATTTCGTCCTTTTGAACGATTTCAATTTTTTCGTACTTAGAAAAAACATTACTGTCGACTTTCTCAACAATGAGTTTTGAACGCAATAATTTTCGCTTTTCTAACACACTTAACTTTGTTGGTTCAACGTTTCTAATTGAAAGCTCGTGACTAAGCTCATCGCTTCTTAATGCTTCCACTACATACATGATTAAATAAAAGGTAAATGTCAACAATAGCGAAACCTGTTCCTAAATCACTAATATTAAACTGTTAATTCTGCCTAACTACTTAATAGTACTATAGAAATAAAACAATCTAAAACTTTGTCCGTGTGTTGTTTACCATATTTAAGATTTTAACCACGTTAATGCGCCAGTGTAATTATAAGTATTTACCTACCGCGTGAGGGTATCCAATTAACAATAAATAATAAATGGGCAGGACCTCTAGCACTATAGTACCCTCACGTTTCGGGACATTGCCTCGCAAGCTGCTGCAGTCGGTGAGAGGGTGGGTTCATTAAACAACAACACACTAAGACGAAATTCCGATTGTTTTATTAAATGAGCTACTAACTAAAACTTCACCTAATTACATACGATGTTACGTGCCAATCCAATTGGCACTTAAACATTGTTTTTAGGTTAGTTTTGATGTACGGAAGTTTCGCGCCATAATTTCAAAAGACGTGGTGCGCGGGAATTTTAAATAGACTAGGCGTGTACTTCCGTTACGTCATAGTGCATTTGCGCAGAGTGCGCGACACTAGAGGGTTGGACGAATAGCTTCGCGGACGTGAAAAAGACAAAGAGAGTGGGGAAAAGTGTTTCCGTGACGCTCAAAAAACGAGGCGGTTTGCCTTTGATCTTCAAGAAGAGTGGTCGTGCCTGGTATCGTATCTTTATCTTATTATGTAGATTCCCTTTCCTTGCTTATCTTTGTTTGTCTTTGCCTGATTAAACCTTTCCTGTCGTTCCACTACATTTAGGAATCTGATACGACCTTGGAGCATCCCGCGACCCGAGACGAGTTGGATGTCCATGTTCCACCGGAGCCCGGAGCAATACCATCTTTATCTATCCGGAAGGATGATAGGCGTACCTGGGGGAAAACTGGACCTATCATGTGAGTAAATTCTGTATTATCTTTTATCTTATATGTATGTAAATTTTCCGATTATGGCGCAATATAATTTTGTGCATTGTGACGTCATTGGAAGTTGGCAACGCGAAATCTGTAATAAGGTTCGCGCTTCCATCCGCCAGGGGCGTTGCTCGCTTTCTTATTCATTGCGCTTGCGCGATGTATTTATGAACTCTTAAACTGTATTACCGACTTCGTAAACTGTTTTATCGACTTTTAAATTGCAAGAACTATCATCAAGTAAATTGTAATAACGAATACAAAAATATACAGTAATTAACATTATTTACAATAGGGCGCCACCATGGGAATAAAACGGCCCATGGACTAATCGCGGTAATAGCTCTCGTCGCACTTTGTTCGTGGCGATGAACCAAGATTGCAGGACAGAAAATAATTCACTTCACAGGAGCAAATCTTTTAAAGTCTCCGGCTAGCACAAACACAACTTAACTAAAATCCTTATTTTATGAATATTAATAACAGTTCTGGGTGTAAACACCCCAATACAATAATTAATTACGCTACCGTAGTCTACTTAACTTGCATACTGCGACGACCCTCCTTTAACCACGGGGTCATCAACATCATGAAAAATACGACCTTCACAAGGGTCAAATAGTACAGTAACGGAACTCCTGACCTGAGCTTTGCATACTCAGGTAGTCTCGTGGCTTAGTGATTACAGGCCTCAAGCACCGTCGAAACACAATAAAATAGGAGACCCTTCTAACACGAAGTGGACTCTAAAACAATAATCTATCGGGATTAATTTACTTGAACTGAGCTTTAACCCGAAGTTGTATTTTATGGAAGTCGACAGGTACTGTATTTAAACAAATAACTGACTTATGATGCATAACACAGCCTTGAGTTCATGGTAATACCACATATAATAATTACTTACTCAGAGAAATAACTAACTTGGAACATAACGGCACGCACTTGAATTCAGAGAAATAAAACACCTCTCTCAATCTTGCAAGTAATCGCCAGCTTTAGACTCTAACGCGTCTGGAAATAAACAACCCCGTTTACCCCCGGCTGACATCCTTATATACATTTAAGTTAATTGAAAATAACCCCTTGCCTAGCTCTCATACTCAACAAAGGATACGCCGGTCGTAAATCTTTAAGATTAATTAAACTGCCAATTGCACTAAGATAGCCACACAAGTAGATCTCGGGACTAAATTTTAGTTGAGTAATCCGCTAATTGAAAAATTCCTTCCGACCACCCTGATATAAATAGGGTCCTAGAACATGATTGACATCTAATCATAGATAGCAACTAATCTGACATGTTTAGTGCCTTTCAAGTAAAGTGCCTTTAAAAAAATTAATTAACTCTTGGATTATATCTTCCTGGAACTTCGCTAGGAAGCTAGTTGGGTAATCTTGCAGCCGTTTACAATTGCAGACATATTTATGCTACAAGACTTTCATTCTAATAATTAGAATGCTAAAATTAAACTAGAAAATAACTATTTTTAGAAATAATAGAACTATTAGAGCGTATTAAAACAGTATGTTACAATGTGTTTGGAATTAACACTTTGTATCTATATAGCATGCATACCAGCGTGCACGAACTATCTTGTTGGAGTTAAATCTTATTACTAGGAGGCTAATGCGTTTGAAATTAACACTTGTATCTATATACATGCATACCAGCGTACACGAACTATCTTGTTGTCTTTACTGAGTTAATTCTAATACTATAGTTACACTGTAGTACCTCATCTAAAATATTAAAAAACTCTCCTAACTCTTTTATAGACTCCGCTATAATGGCTATATCATCTGCAAAACGTAACGTGTCTATTTTCTGTCCCTGTACACTAATACCTATCTCTTTTCTCTCTCTAGCTAAGTTTAAAGCTTCCTCAATATAAACATTAAAAATCAAGGGAGATAGTATACAGCCCTGTCTAACACCATTTCTAATCTTAGCTCCCTTTTCTATTTTATGAAATCTAATTACTACACTTTGGTTTTTATATAGACTGTAAATAATTTTTCTATCCCTATGAGAGATATCTATTTTTCTCAAAATCCTGAACGTAACAATCCAATTAACCCTATCAAATGCTTTTTCTAAATCTACTCGAAATGAGTCTTTTATTTTTTTGTAACCATGCCATCCTGAACAAAAACTGTTGGCAAGTTAGCACCACCTATTGAAATATGGTAAAACTAAACGACGTTAAAAATCTACTACCATGGTTTGCGACTACTCTATTCAAAAGGTTGAGAACCAGATTCTGAAGGTTTTAAATATAACTAAAAATTCCAATTATAAAAAATAATTTTGCCTAGCATCAGGTACATGTTTACAAGCATAATAGTTAAAAATTTTGTTCAGTTTTATATAGAGGACAATAAATAAATTAATTTTTGTCTACTATACTGGTACAACACTTGCCTGATTCCAAGCAAAATTATTTTCAATAAGCTAGAGGACCATAATCTCGGACGGCCAATTTCTTCATCAATATTGGGTGCAGTACTTCCTCTGAAAATTCGCTGCTGCTGTAGTGGGTAATCGGCGATGTGCATTTTTCACCTTGGATGAATTCAATTTATATTAATTTTTTATTAAATCAGAAATCAGAAACTACTGTGAATTTACCTGAAAGGAAGCCCTAAAACTTTATGCCCCACATTTTGGACGTCATAAAAATGCACTGTTTTTCTCAGGATGCCGGGCCCCTCAAATTTGGGCACAATAAATATGCAGTGGATTACCTAAGGAAGAAGCGCCGTTTTGAGTAGCTATAACCTGTGCTGAAAATAATTAAAAAAACTCCACCAATTTTCTCCTAAATAAATTCTTGAATCCAAGCTT